>CM029446.1:5102866-5834439 GCA_017140165.1 Eucalyptus shirleyi
GAGAAAGTGCAAAAAGTATTCTCACACAGATAAAAAGCAAATGTTGTTTGCATCACGTGACAAAAGTGTAGTTGGCGAGGTTGGGGAAAACACTACTAGTGATAGTGTCTTAACGACATGGAAGTTTGATCAAGAACGTTGTAGGCATATGCTTGCTCGAATGATTATTATTGATGAGCAGCCATTTTCCATGGTTGAACGTGTTGGTTTTCGGGATTTTATTACTGAATTGCAGCCTCTTTTCCATCATCTTTCACGATTTACAATGGCAAGAGATTGTATGAAGTTATATTTGAGTGAAAGGACTTGTTTGAAAGCTTACTTTGGTAAGCTTAAATCTAGGATTGCACTCACAACGGATATGTGGAGTTCCATTCAAAACTTGAACTATTTGTGTCTTACTGCACATTATATTGATGAAAATTGGCAGTTGCAAAAAGAATAATCAATTTTGTGATGATGCATAGTCACAAGGGTAAGGAGATTGGTAAAATGGTGGGGAAATGCATTTATGATTGGGGAATAGAAAGGAAGGTGTCCACAATAACAGTGGATAATGCAAGTTCAAATGATGTGGCTGTTAGTTATTTGAAAGAAAAATTTTCAGAAAAAGGATTTTTGATTTTGAATGGTGATGCTTTACATATGAGATGCACTGCTCATATACTTAACTTGATAGTAAGAGACGGATTGAATGAGGTGCGTGATTCTATTGCACGCATCCGAAACATGGTTAGGTATGTAAGGAGTTCTCCGGCTAGAGCTAAGACATTCAAAGGTTGCATTGAGACTGAGAGGATTGCATACAATGGTTCGGTCTGTCTTGATGTTGCCACTAGATGGAACTCCACTTATATGATGCTAGACACCGCCATAAAGTTCAAGAAAGCTTTTAAAAGAATGGAAGAAGAAGATTTATATTTCTTAAGGGAAATTGACAATGATCCTCCTGAAGATGAAGATTGGGAAAATGCCATCATTATTTCTAAATTTCTGAAACGGTTTTATGATGCAACCAAAAGGATGTCGGGTAGTTTATATGTTACTTCAAATCATTATTTTGAGGAGATAGCTAAGTTGTACAAGTATTTGAATAATGCGACGAATTCTTTAGACCCAAAGCTTCAAGCTATGGGTTTAAAAATGAAAGAGAAGTTTGACAAGTATTATGGGAGTTTGGATAAAGTTAATATGATGGCATTGATTGCGGTTGCATTGGATCCTACAAAGAAGTTGAACTATGTAAAGTTCTGTTTTGAACAAATCTATGATGATGAAGCAAAAATTGATGAGATGCATGATAAGGTGAAGGTCGCCTTGGAGAATTTGTATAAATCTTATGAGCGATCTTTTGTTGGCTCTTCTGGTAAAGGAAAATTTGGTGATTCAGGTGTGAGTAACAGTAGTAGTGCTTCTAATGTTGATATTGATGACAATGATTGTGAATTCGATGCTTGGCACAAAAGCTTTCTCCATGCGAAGAAAAAAGTATTGGATGAAAATAAATCTGAGCTTGATCGGTATCTTGAAGCTGAAAGTGAAGATATCCTTAATATTGATCTTTTGATGTGGTGGAAGACTACTGGGTCAAAGTATGAAATCGTATCTTTGATGGCTCGAGATGTTTTGTCTATTCCCGTGACTACCGTTGCTTCAGAGTCGGCTTTTAGTACATCGGGACGTGTACTTGATGGCTTTCGAAGTTCTTTGACTCCTAGAGTGGTGGAAGGTTTAATTTGTACTCAAGATTGGTTGTGAGAGCTGTTCGCGTGCCAATTAATGTTGAAGAGTGCATTGAGAATGCGGAACAATTTGAGGCGGGTAAGTTATATATATATATATTTCTTTGTATTTTGTAATTTATTCACATAACTATCTATTAAGTGCATGCCTTATTTAATCTCTCTTTTTTTTCTTTTTTCTCTTTTATAGATTTGGATTGTCTTACCAAGGACATTATCATTGAAAAATAAACTTCATTTTGTCGAAACTCCAATTTTGTGGTAAGTAAATAGACTTTATTAAATCCTAGAGTATGGATTATTGTTGATTTTTCTTTATATATGAATTTTAGGTTTTTGTCAGAGATTTTGTACCACGTGGAACGCAAGGCCGAAGAAGGAGAAGAAGATCGAGCACATGAAGGACAAGGTTGATATGGAATATGAGAAACTTGATGTATTTTGTGGGATATGGGGATGCGAGATGGTCGAATTATATACTTGGTTGTCTTTTTTCAAGAGGAGTCTAAATTTTATACATGTTCCCAATGAGTTTGGTCGAAAGATGTACTTGGTTCGGCCTTTTTGTTTAAGCGGATAACTTATCTAGAATTGTTTTTCTAAGGTTAATTTTTATGCAAAACAGGGTCCAATGAAAACAGGGTCAACCCTGTTCCCGGACCGGAAAAACAGGGTGGGCCGGGAACAGGGTCCAATGAAAACGGGGGTAGGGAACAGGGTCCAAAAATGAGAACCGGTTATAACGGGGTAGGAATGTGGTCCAGGTCTAGACCCTACCCACCCTGGACCCGCTCACCCCTAATAAGAGCCTCATCTCGCCGCCATCATTTTTAGAGGATTAAAAGTGGGGCAATTTTGCCAAAATTTATAATGGGTAAAAAATAAAGAAAATTACCAAATTGAGTTAAAATTAGGTTATGAGGTGGGTTTTTTACGCTGCTGTTCCTCAAGCAAATCACTCCGCCTGATCCTCGGCCGCTTCGGGCCCAGTTCTCGCCACTCTCACAAGCATCAGTCCGTCATCCCCCGTCGTCTTCTCTTTTTGGTCAATGAAGTACGAATTTATACCTTAGCTTGATAAGTTAGAATTTATTGGTGCGATTCTGGTTGTCAACTTCTTCAATTAGATAATCAAACCATTAAAAAAAAGACTTACCTGGACAACGAGGTCTTCTAATCAACACCAACAAGACTCCTGTTTTTCTTTTTGCCCCATAACAAGACCCGCTTTGCTTATTAGCTGTGGAACCGCTATTTCTGCAACAAAAATAGCTCCGACCACAACCTTTCTGTTGAAGAGAAGACTCCCCCTCGACTGCACGAATTAAATTTTTTCGGTACTCGATTTCATTCCGACCACAAGTTTCCTATCTATTTTTCCTATCTCTAGCTTTCTAAGGCCTTCTTCGCTCTCGCTCTTTGCTTCCGGTTCTGTCTTTTTTTTTTATTCTACTTCTTTTCAAGGATTTTTTCTTTTGGCCACTGATTTTTCTTATTTGCGAAAGATTCTCTGCGTCTCCGAGAAGCCATGTGCCCCCGCAGACAGGTTGGTCGCGTCGACAGTGACACGTGGCGAAAGAGCAGGAGGGAGTGGGGTGCATGGAGGTGACGGCCAAGTGGACTTGGGAGAAATCGAGACAAGAAACTCGAAGGAAGCGGGACCCACGAGGCGTACAGCGACCGTCCACCTAGAAGTCCAAACGAGAGAACGGGAGAGGGGGGATTTGATTTGCTCCAAGGTGGGGAGGAATCCACGCGATTTTTGCTTTTGGTTGTCCGCTTCTTTCTTGGTCTTGCCTGCTGTCTCTACCTGCGCTTTTTTTCGTGAATCCCTACTCCTTTTATTTTCTTTTTGCTTTTTTCTTTTTTTCTTCCATTTGCGTTTTGAAAGAGCCATGACTTAAGAAGCACCGGCTTTCTTCGAGAGTTTTCGTATCGTATCGGACACTTCGATATGTATCCGACACTCTCTGACGCTCGGTCAACACGTGTATGAAAATCCGACACCTGATCAATTTTTCCGACATTTGAGTTGGAATTCCAACATACGAGTTTTCGAGACACGATTCCAACATAAGAGATTAAATTTTTCAGTAATCGATTTCATTGGGGATAAGTACACTAATTGTGCCATAAGTTGTGTACGGCGCTCACTTTGATACCAAAAGTTTCCGTCGGATCACTTAAGTACCAAAAAATTTGAAAAATGCTCACTTTGGTGCCAACGCCGACGAAATTGGCCGGAAATCCCATGTGGCCTTTTTTATTAATTTTTGAAACCAACGTGGCTCGTCGGAGAGTTGAGTCAGCATCCAAACACCAAAACGATGCCATTTGGCATCTTTCCCCCAACTTTGAAACCCTAATCCCCAAATTGAGAGAGTGGGGAGGCTTGTCTTCGTGTCTTCTTCTTCCTCGATGACTCAAACCGGCAACGGCACCAGCACGGCACCAGCAACAACACCAGCAGCACACCAGCAACGACACCAGCAACGCATCAGCAGCAACAACGCACCAGTAGCACCTTCAACCCATCTTCTTCCTCCTCCTCCTCCGCCCTCGCCTTCGATTTTTCCTGCAACAATCTCAATCTCTCCTCGCTCACCTGGTCGAGTAACTACAATAGTGGCTGAGTGACGGTGGCTGAGCAGCGACAGTGGCCGAGCGACGGCAAGCGAACGACAGTGGCCGAGCGGTGAAAACCCTAATTTCAATCCCCATGTGAGCTAAATGGCGTCGTTTCCGTGAATCCATCCATGTAGGATGGCAAAACGACGTTGTTTTCTTAAGGAGGACCGAAAACGACGTCATTTAACGGCCTATCGATTTAAAAAAAAAATCATGTATTAATTTTGACCGGAATCTTTTGCCGGTGGCCGGAATCTTTCGCCGGTAATACCAAAGTGATCGTTTTTCCTCTGATTTGGCACTTAAGTGATTCGACGGAAACTTTTGGCTCCAAAGTGAGCGTCTTACACAACTTATGGCACAATTAGTGTACTTATCTCATTTCATTGCCACCACAAGTTTTCTATCTATTTTTCCTATCTCTAGCTTCCTGAGGCCTCTTCGCTCTCGCTTTTTGCTTCTGATTCTGTTTTGTTTTTTTCTATTTCTTTTCTAGGATTTTTTCTTTTGGCCACTGATTTTTATGATCTGCGAAAGATTCTCTGCATCTCACAGCATGGCCACGACCACACCTACCACGATTCAGCCCATCAACATGCATTGATTGAGGCGGAACCCCTCTATCCACCGGCCAACTAGAGGCGGAAACCTTTCAAGTAGAAACACTTGGTCTGCAGCCCATCTGGAGGCGGAAACCTCCATCGTAGCCGCCACAGCACCTTCTTCTGTAGAAACTTCCGGCCATCAACATCCAATGGCCGAAAGCCCTCAGACTGCCATGCATTCAGAGGCGAAAACCTCTGTCGCAGCTGCTACAGCCGCCGCACCTCCTGAACTTCGTGATGATTCTGTAGAAACCATTATCCGTCAACATGCAGCAGTTGACATTGAGGCGGAAGCCTTCTTAGCCATTGCAGCCGCCCAATTAGCCGCTCGATTAGCTAGGGTGGTTGACGTTGATGCGGAAGCCCTTCTAGCCGATGCAACTGCCCGATTAGCCGCTCGATTACCCAACTTGGTTGACGCCCAATTAGCCAGCGCAATTGAGGTTAATGCGAAAGCCCTTCTACCTACAGTCGCCTTTGCTCGAGCTGCCTAACAAGAGGTGGAAACCCCTCAATCTTCTGCCCAACTGGAGCCGGAAACCTCTATCGTAGCCGCCGCAACACCTTCTGCAGAAGCCTCGAGTGATCAACATCCAATGGCCAAAACCCCTCAAACTGCCGCGCAATTAGAGGCGTAAACCTTTGCTGCGGTTGCTGCAACCGCCGCACTTCCTGATGATTCTGACCACTATCTGTCGACATGCAGCGGTTGAGGTTGACATGTAAGCCCTTCTAGCTACAGCCGCCTTCGCCCGAGCCACCCAACTGGAGGTGGAAACCCCTTGATCTACCGCCCAACTGGAGGCAGAATCCTCCACCGTAGCTGCCGCAACACCTCCTGCAGAAACCTCCCATCGTCAACATGCAAGCCCTTGGACTGACGCGCGATTAGGGGCAGAAACCTTCGGGCTTGAGGGGGAAGCCGTCAATGAAGCCATCTGATTAGCCAGCGAAGTCACTACAGCCGCGGCGGCACGTGCTGCGCCCAACGGCAAGGTACCTGCCTCGTCCGACGATTCAAAACAAGGCGCCGATGTTGGGCCCATTGTCAATCTGTTGGTGATGATGATTTCCATGGTTTTGGCGAACTATTCCTCATCTGAAGATGCCAGCCATATCGTTAGGGATTTTGAGTTTATAATCACTATGATGATAAGTTTCACTCTAATATTGATATTTGTGGGACAATGCTTCAATCCGCCGCGGTTGCATCCTACAGCGGTTGTGTTGGCTGGCATCAGTGATGGTCTTCATCAATTTAGTTATTATGAAGAAGTGATGGTGTTCAATGTTGATTTCTGTTAGTATTAGAATTGTTTTAGCACTAAAGTTTTACCTGAGTTAGCAATGTCTTCTCATTGCTGTGTTTTTCTCTTTTTTCTTTTTCTCTGTGTTCTATCCATTCTCAGTGGAGAATGTTCGATTTTATTTTATTTTTTGGGTTCAATCTTTTTCCCATTGGAGAATGTTTGAATTTGTTTGGTTCCATCGTACAATCTCAATTGTAGTATGGCGATGGATGGATATGGATGGAAGTGCAGACCGACGAATGGTGAAGGCCAAAGATGATAATTAACGGCACAGCTCTTGCTACAAGAATGAGAAATCTGCCACGATGAACATATGTTTAATTTTTATCATTGATAATCTAGTGCCTACCTCCGTTTTTAGATCTGTGTCTCTTCTTGCAGAAGATGATAAAAGGAGTTATGCTTTGAGAGAAAATGGTTAAAAAGTAAAATAGAAACGAAGAAAAAGAAAATAGGAAATGTTCTGGTAAATCTGAGCTTAGCTAAGGTTGAATGAGATCAAGCTTTGGATGCTATGGCCCAATCTTGCGGTTTGACCGACAAAGGTAAAAAATCAATCCTTGCATATTCACCAACAAAGGTAAAAAAAACCATTCCTTGCATATTCACTAACTAGCCATTAAAAACATAAAAGAAAAGAAAAGCACAGAAAAGTCAGCTATTTCCATTCTATAATGTTTCTGTTGTAGAAACCAAGGGTGTAAATCCACACGAGTCGACAATTGCCATTACCATAGGAAATTTAGAACGAACCTACAAACATGTGAACTATCAAATCCATCCCATGGTCACCATAGATTCCAGAATTGAACACTAATTTCAAAATTCAAAAGGAGATAATGACCCATTCCTTGGTCATCATAGATTCCAAAACTGGACACTTATTTCCAAATTCAAAAATGAAATAATGTCACTCCTTTCTTTCTCTTTTTTCCTTTTCCCTCTTTTTTCTCTTTTGGCGAGCTAGAAACAATGTTATTAAAGATGTTCATGGAAAGAAATGTTCCCCAACTTGACAGCATCACCATGTGGTTGCTAGGCAAATTCAATGAGCAATCTGTACGGCGAGTCCCCCTACTAAGGACAATAAACGTGCACACACCACGTGGATTTGTTGTTATTGGGAGCGAAGAGAAGTTGAAGAAAATCAACAGATGGTCATACATCTTGTCTCCAGAGGACAGATTAATCCAAAGCTGGAGCCCCTTTATTCACTCCTCCGGCAGGCATCTCCGAGCGGATGATTCCTCTCCCTACTGTCGTCTACTATGGAAAGGTTGAAAATAAAAATCAGAAATTCAATCCCCTTCATTTCACTGGACGAGTTTCATAAATTAAGAAAGGAAACAAATGAAAAAAGAAAAAAAGAAGAGAGAGAGATAGAGAGGTCCATTGACATGCACACCACCCGTTGGTATGGTTCCCTTGTACCCGCGAGATGTTGATGGATGAAGCACCCTCAACACCCAAAAGAGAGTGTTTCGCGATTTTTATCTTCTCTTGTTTTGTTTTTTCCTTTTTTTGTGTCAAATGGGCAGAAAGAAGTGTGTTGATTGGCATTAATTGCGAGTTGAGTTGTATCCGATCGAATTCAAATTCTCTGGTGGGCTGGATCGAATTCGGAATACAAACGGTGGAGAAAGGTAATCACGAACACCCGCACTATGAAATGTTGGATTCAAGTCATGATTATCTTAAATCATTTGGGAGTCGAAGGTGTAACGCTGGCAAGCTCGCCGAAGCGGCTACATCGAAGAGATGCTAGCAGCCGAGAACTCTCTTATCATAAGATATGCCACAGGTTGTCGTGGCAATGTTTTAGGCGGGAATCGCTGTGTCAGGCGGATTCCACCGCAATCACGTGGGCGGTGCGCGGGCCCAGCCCTCCCCGCACTCCCCCTAATTTTAGCCTCTTCTCGATTCTCATTTTCTTCCCCTCTCCCTTCTCGGTACCCTCCGGGAAGCCACGCGCCCTCGCAGGCAGGCTGCTCGCGTCCACAGCGACACGTGCCGAAAGAAGAGGAGGGAGTGGGGTGCATGGAGGCGACGGGCGAGTGGAGTTGGGAGAAATCGAGACACGAAACTCGAAGGAAGCGGGACCCACGAGGCGTACACCGACCGTCCACCTAGAAGTCCAAACGAGAGAACGGGAGAGGGGGGATTTGATTTGCTCCAAGGTGGGGCGGAACCCACGCGGTTTTTGCTTTTGGTTGTCCGCTACTTTCTTGGTCTTGTCTGCTGTCTCTACCTGCGCTTTTTTTGGGGAATCCCTGCTCCCTTTATTTTCTTTTAGCTTTTTTCTTTTTTTTCTCCCTTTTGCGTTTTGAAAGAGCCATGACTTAAGAAGCACCGAGTTTCTTCGAGAGTTTTCGTATCGTGTCGGACACTTCAATACGTATCCAACACTCTCTGACGCTCGGTCAACACATGTATGAAAATCCGACACCTGATCAATTTTTCCGACACTTGAGTTGGAATTTCGACATACGAGTTTTCGAGACACGATTTCAACATAAGAGATTAAATTTTCTCGATAATCGATTTCATTGCGACCACAAGTTTCCTATCTCGATAATCTATTTTTCCTATCTCTAGCTTCCTGGGGACTCTTCGCTCTCGCTTTTTGCTTCCGGTTCTGTTTTGTTTTTTCTATTTATTTTCTAGGATTTTTTCTTTTTGGCCATTGATTTTTCTGATCTGTGAAAGATTCTCTGCGTTTCGCAACATGGCCACAACCACACCTACCATGATTCAGCCCATCAACATGCATTGTGTTAGGCGGAACCCCTCTGTCCACCAGCCAACTAGGGGCTGAAACCTTTCAGGTAGAAACCCTTGGTCCGCCCCCCATCTGGAGGCGGAAACCTCCAGTGTAGCCGCCGCAGCACCTTCTTCTGGAGAAACTTCCGACCATCAACATCCAATGGCCGAAAGCCCTCAGACTGCCGTGCATTCAGAGGCGGAAATCTCTGCCGCAGCTGCTGCACCCGCCGCACCTCCTGAACTTCATGATGATTCTGTAGAAACCACTGTCCGTCGACATACAGCAGTTGACGTTGAGGCGGAAGCCCTCCTATCCGTTGCAGCTGCCCGATTAGCCGCTCGATTAGCTAGGGTGGTTGACGTTGATGCGGAAGCCCTTCTAGCCGATGCCGCTGCCCGATTGGCCGCTCGATTACCCAACTTGGTTGACGCCCAATTAGCCAGTGCAGTTGAGGCTAATGCGGAGGCCCTTCTACCTGCAGTCGCCTTTGCCCGAGCTGCGCAACAAGAGGTGGAAACCCCTCGGTCTGCTGCCCAATCTGAGGCAGAAACCTCTATCGTAGCCGTCGCAACACCTCCTTCTGCAGAAGCCTCGGGTGATCAACATCCAATGGCCGAAACCCCTCAGACTGCCGCGCAATTAGAGGCGGAAACCTCTGCTGCAGCTGCTGCAACCGCCGCACTTCCTGATGATTCTCACCACTGTCCCTCGACATGCAGTGGTTGAGGTTGACAAGTAAGCCCTTCTAGCCGCAGCCGCCGTCGCCCGAGCTACCCAACTAGAGGTGGAAACCCCTCGGTCTACCGCCCAACTGGAGGCGGAATCCTCCACCGTAGCCGCCGCAACACCTCCTACAGAAACCTCTCACCGCCAACATGCAAGGCCTTGGACTGACGCGTGATTAGAGGCAGAAACCTTCGAGCTTGAGGGGGAAGCCGTCAATGAAGCCGTCCGATTAGCCATTGAAGTCACTGCAGCCGCGGCGGCACGTGCTGCGCCCAACGGCAAGGTACCTGCCTCGTCCGACGATTCAAAACAAGGCGCCGATGTTGGGCCCATTGTCAATCTGTTGGTGATGATGATTTCCATGGTTTTGGCGAACTATTCCTCATCTGAAGATGCCAGCCATATCGTTCGGGATTTTGAGCTTATAATCATGATGATAAGTTTCACTCTAGTATTGATATTTGTGGGACAATGCTTCAATCCGCCGCGGTTGCATCCTACAGCGGTTGCGTTGGCTGGCGTCAGTGATGGTCTTCATCTATTTAGTTATTATGAAGAAGTGATGGTGTTCTATGTTGATTTCCGTTGGTATTAGAATCGTTTTAGTACTAAATTTTTACCGGAGTTAGCAATGTCTTCTCATTGCTGCGTCTTTTTTTTTTTCTTTTTTCTTTTTCTCTGTGTTCTATCCATGTCTCAATGGAGAATGTTCAACTTTATTTTATTTTTTGTGTTCAATCTTTTTCCTAGTGGAGAACGTTTGAATTTGTTTGGTTCCATCGTACAATCTCAATTGTAGTATGGCGATGGATGGATGTGGATGGAAGTGCAGTCCGACGAATGGTGAAGGCCAAAGATGATAATTAACGGCGCAGCTCTTGCTACAAGAATGAGAAATTTGCTACGATGAACATATGTTTAATTTTTATCATGATAATCTAGTGCCTGCCTCCATTTTTTGATATGTGTCTCTTCTTGAAGAAGATGATAAAAGGAGTTATGCTTTGAGAGAAAATGGTTAAAAAGAAAAACAGAAGCAAAGAAAAAGAAAATAGTAAATGTTCTGGTAAATCTGAGCTTAGCTTAGGTTGAATGAGATCGAGCTTGGATGCTGTGGCCCAATCTTGCGGTTTGACCAACGAAGGTAAAAAATCATTCCTTGCATAATCACTAACTAGCCATTAAAAAGAAAATAAAAGAAAAGAAAAGCACAGAAAAGTCAGCTATTTCCATTCTATAATGTTTCTGTTGTAGAAACCAAGGGTGTAAATCCACACAAGTCGACAATTGCCGTTACCATAGGAAATTTAGAATCGAACTTACAAACATGTGAACTATCCAATCCATCCCATGGTCACCATAGATTCCAGAATTGGACACTAATTTCAAAATTCAAAAGGAGACAATGACCCATTCCTTGGTCATCATAGATTCCCGAACTGGACACTTATTTCCAAATTCAAAAATGAAATAATGTCACTCCTTTCTTTATTTTTATTTTTCTTTTTTCTTTTTCCCTCTTTTTTCTCTTTTGGCGAGCAAGAAACAATGTTATTAAAGATGTTCATGGAAAGAAATGTTCCCCAACTTGACAGCATCACCATGTGGTTGCTAGGCAAATTCAATGAGCAATCTGTACGGCGAGTCCCCCTACTAAGGACAATAAAGGTGCACACACCACGTGGATTTGTTGTTATTGTGAGCGAAGAGAAGTTGAAGAAAATCAACAGATGCTCATACATCTTGTCTCCATAGGAGAGATTAATCCAAAGCTGGAGCCCCTTTATTCACTCCTCCGGCAGGCATCTCCGAGCGGATGACTCCTCTCCCTACTGTCGTCTACTATGGAAAGGTTGAAAATAAAAATCAGAAATTCAATCCCCTTCATTTCACTGGACGAGTTTCATAAATTAAGAAAGGAAACACATGAAAAAAGCAAGAAAGAAGAGAGAGAGATAGAGAGGTCCATTGACATGCACACCACCCGTTGGTATGGTTCCCTTGTACCCGCGAGATGTTGATGGATGAAGCACCCTCAACACCCAAAAGAGAGTGTTTCGCGATTTTTATCTTCTCTTTATTTGTTTTTTCCTTTTTTGTGTCAAATGGACAGAAAGAAGTGTGTTGATTGGCATTAACTGCGAGTTGAGTTGCGTTCGATCGAATTCAAATTCTTTGGTGGGCTGGATCGAATTCGGAATGCAAAGGGTAGAGAAAGGCAATCACGAACACCCGCACTATGAAATGTTGGATTCAAGTCATGATTATCTTAAATCATTTGCGAGTCGAAGGTGTAACGCCGGCAAGCTCGCCGAAGCGGCTCCATCAAAGAGATGCTAGCAGCCGAGAACTCTCTTACAATAAGATATGCCACAGGTTGTCGTGGCAATGTTTTAGGCGGGAATCGCTGTGTCAGGCGGATTCCACCGCAATCACGTGGGGCGGTGCGCGGGCGCAGCCCTCCCCCCACTCCTCCTAATTTTAGCCTCTTCTCGATTCTCATTTTCTTTCCCTCTCCCTTCTCGGTACCCTCCAGGAAGCCACGCGCCCCCGCAGGCAGGCTGCTCGCGTCCACAACGAGACGTGCCGAAAGAAGAGGAGGGAGTGGGGTGCACGGAGGCGACGGGCGAGTGGAGTTGGGAGAAATGGAGACACGAAACTCGAAGGAAGCGGGACCCACGAGGCGTACACCGACCGTCCACCTAGAAGTCCAAACGAGAGAACGGGAGAGGGGGGATTTGATTTGCTCCAAGGTGGGGCGGAACCCACGCGGTTTTTGCTTTTGGTTGTCCGCTTCTTTCTTGGTCTTGTCTGCTGTCTCTACCTGCGCTTTTTTTGGGGAATCCCTGCTCCCTTTATTTTCTTTTTGCTTTTTTCTTTTTTTTCTTCCTTTTGCGTTTTGAAAGAGCCATGACTTAAGAAGCACCGAGTTTCTTCGAGAGTTTTCGTATCGTGTCGGAGACTTCAATACGTATCCAACACTCTCCGACACCCGGTCAACACGCGTATGAAAATTCGACACCTGATCAATTTTTCCGACACTTGAGTTGGAATTTCGACATACGAGTTTTCGAGACACGATTCCAACATAAGAGATTAAATTTTTTCGATAATCGATTTCATTGCGACCACAAATTTCCTATCTATTTTTCCTATCTCTAGTTTCCTGAGGCCTCTTCGCTCTCGCTTTTTGCTTCTGGTTCTGTTTTGTATTTTTCTATTTCTTTTCTAGGATTTCTTCTTTTTCGCCATTGATTTTTTTGATCAGCGAAAGATTCTCTGCGTCTCGCAGCATGGCCACAACCACACCTACCATGATTCAGCCTATCAACATGCATTGTGTTAGGCGGAACCCCTCTGTCCACCAGCCAACTAGGGGCTGAAACCTTTCAAGTAGAAACCCTTGGTCCGTCGCCCATCTGGAGGCGGAAACCTCCATCGTAGCCGCCGAAGCACCTTCTTCTGGAGAAACTTCCGACCATCAACATCCAATGGCCGAAAGCCCTCAGACTGCCGTGCATTCAGAGGCGGAAATCTCTGCCACAGCTGCTGCACCCGCCGCACCTCCTGAACTTCGTGATGATTCTGTAGAAACCACTGTCCGTCGACATGCAGCAGTTGATGTTGAAGCGGAAGCCCTCCTAGCCGTTGCAGCTGCCCGATTAGCCGCCCGATTAGCTAGGGTGGTTGACGTTGATGTGGAAGCCCTTCTAGCCGATGCAGCTGCCCGATTCGCCGCTCGGTTACCCAACTTGGTTGACGCCCAATTAGCCAGTGCAGTTGAGGCTAATGCGAAGGCCCTTCTACCTGCAGTCGCCTTTGCCCGAGCTGCGCAACAAGAGGTGGAAACCCCTCGGTCTGCTGCCCAACTGGAGGCGGAAACCTCTATCGTAGCCGCCGGAAGCCTCGGGTGATCAACATCCAATGGCCGAAACCCCTCAGACTGCCGCGCAATTAGAGGCGGAAACCTCTGTTGCAGCTGCTGCAACCGCCGCACTTCCTGATGATTCTCACCACTGTCCCTCGACATGCAGCGGTTGAGGTTGACGAGTAAGCCCTTCTAACCGCAGCCGCCGTCGCCTGAGCTACCCAACTAGAGGTGGAAACCCCTCGGTCTACCGCCCAATTGGAGGCGGAATCCTCCACCGTAGCTGCCGCAACACCTCCTACAGAAACCTCCCGCCGTCAACATGCAAGGCCTTGGACTGACGCTTGATTAGAGGCAGAAACCTCCGAGCTTGAGGGGGAAGCCGTCAATGAAGCCGTCCGATTAGCTAGTGAAGTCACTGCAGCCGCGGCGGCACGTGCTGCGCCCAACGGCTAGGTACCTGCCTCGTCCAACGATTCAAAACAAGGTGCCGATGTCGGGCCCATTGTCAGTTTGTTGGTGATGACGATGTCTATGGTTTTGGCGAACTATTCCTCATCTGAAGATGCCAGCCATATCGTTCGGGATTTTGAGCTTATAATCATGATGATAAGTTTCACTCTAGTATTGATATTTGTGGGACAATGCTTCAATCCGCCGCGGTTGCATCCTACAACGGTTGCGTTGGCTGGCGTCAATGATGGTCTTCATCTATTTAGTTATTATGAAGAAGTGATGGTGTTCTATGTTGATTTCCGTTGGTATTAGAATCGTTTTAGTATTGAATTTTTACCGGAGTTAGCAATGTCTTCTCATTGCTGCGTCTTTTTTTTTTTCTTTTCTTTTTCTCTGTTTTCTATCCATGTCTCAATGGAGAATGTTCACTTTTATATTATTTTTTGTGTTCAATCTTTTTCCTAGTGGAGATTGTTTGAATTTGTTTGGTTCCATCGTACAATCTCAATTGTAGTATGGCGATGGATGGATGTGGATGGAAGTGCAGTCCGACGAACGGTGAAGGCCAAAGATGATAATTAACGGCGCAGCTCTTGCTACAAGAATGGGAAATTTGCTACGATGAACATATGTTTAATTTTTATCATGATAATCTAGTGCCTGCCTCCGTTTTTAGATCTGTGTCTCTTCTTGAAGAAGATGATAAAAGGAGTTATGCTTTGAGAGAAAATGGTTAAAAAGAAAAACAGAAACAAAGAAAAAGAAAATAGTAAATGTTCTGGTAAATCTGAGCTTAGCTTAGGTTGAATGAGATCGAGCTTGGATGCTGTGGCCCAATCTTGCGGTTTGACCAACGAAGGTAAAAAACCATTCCTTGCATAATCACTAACTAGCCATTAAAAAGAAAATAAAAGAAAAGAAAAGCACAGAAAAGTCAGCTATTTCCATTCTATAATGTTTCTGTTGTAGAAACCAAGGGTGTAAATCCACACGAGTCGACAATTGCTGTTACCATAGGAAATTTAGAATCGAACCTACAAACATGTGAACTATCCAATCCATCCCATGGTCACCATAGATTCCAGAATTGGACACTAATTTCAAAATTCAAGAGGAGATAATGACCCATTCCTTGGTCATCATAGATTCCAGAACTAGACACTTATTTCCAAATTCAAAAATGAAATAATGTCACTCCTTTCTTTCTCTTTTTTTCTTTTTCCCTCTTTTTTTCTCTTTTGGCGAGCAAGAAACAATGTTATTAAAGATGTTCATGGAAAGAAATGTTCCCTAACTTGACAGCATCACCATGTGGTTGCCAGGCAAATTCAATGAGCAATCTGTACGGCGAGTCCCCCTACTAAGTACAATAAAGGTGCACACACCACGTGGATTTGTTGTTATTGTGAGCGAAGAGAAGTTGAAGAAAATCAACAGATGCTCATACATCTTGTCTCCAGAGGAGAGATTAATCCAAAGCTGGAGCCCCTTTATTCACTCCTCCGGCAGGCATCTCCGAGCGGATGATTCCTCTCCCTACTGTCGTCTACTATGGAAAGGTTGAAAATAAAAATCAGAAATTCAATCCCCTTCATTTCACTGGACGAGTTTCATAAATTAAGAAAGGAAACAAATGAAAAAAGCAAGAAAGAAGAGAGAGAGATAGAGAGGTCCATTGACATGCACACCACCCGTTGGTATGGTTCCCTTGTACCCGCGAGATGTTGATGGATGAAGCACCCTCAAGACCCAAAAGAGAGTGTTTCGCGATTTTTATCTTCTCTTGTTTTGTTTTTTCCTTTTTTGTGTCGAATGGATGGAAAGAAGTGTGTTGATTGGTATTAGCTGCGAGTTGAGTTGTATCCGATCGAATTCAAATTCTCTGGTGGGCTGGATCTAATTCGGAATACAAACGGTGGAAAAAGGTAATCACGAACACCCGCACTATAAAATGTTGGATTCAAGTCATGATTATCTTAAATCATTTGCGAGTCGGAGGTGTAACGCCGGCAAGCTCGCCGAAGCGGCTCTATCGAAGAGATGGTACCAGCCGAGAACTCTCTTATCATAAGATATGCCACAGGTTGTCGTGGCAATGTTTTAGGCGGGAATCGCTGTGTCAGGCGGATTCCACCGCAATCACGTGGGGTGGTGCGCGGGCCCAGCGCTCCCCCCACTCCTCCTAATTTTAGCCTCTTCTCGATTCTCATTTTCTTCCCATCTCCCTTCTCGGTACCCTCCGGGAAGCCACGCGCCCTCCCAGGCAGGCTGCTCGCGTCCACAGCGACACGTGCCGAAAGAAGAGGAGGGAGTGGGGTGCTTGGAGGCGACGGGCGAGTGGAGTTGGGAGAAATCGAGACACGAAACTCGAAGGAAGCGGGACCCACGAGGCGTACACCGACCGTCCACCTAGAAGTCCAAACGAGAGAACGGGAGAGGGGGGATTTGATTTGCTCCAAGGTGGGGCGGAACCCACGCGGTTTTTGCTTTTGGTTGTCCGCTTCTTTCTTGGTCTTGTCTGCTGTCTCTACCTGCGCTTTTTTTCGTGAATCCCTGCTCCTTTTATTTTCTTTTTGCTTTTTTCTTTTTTTTCTTCCTTTTGCGTTTTGAAAGAGCCATGACTTAAGAAGCACCGAGTTTCTTCAAGAGTTTTCGTATCGTGTTGGATTCTTCGATATGTATCCGACACTCTCCGACGCTCGGTCAACATGTGTTTTGAAAATCCGACACCGATCAATTTTTCCACACTCGAGTTGGAATTTCGACATACGAGTTTTGGCATACGATTCCAACATAAGAAATAAAAATGGATAAATGTATTAAAAGTCATAAAACTTATCATGAATGTGCAATTAAGTTTTAAAATTTTCAGAAATAGTTATCAAATGCTAAAACTTATTACAAAAGTGCAATACTGTCTTAAAACTTTCAAAAGTGCAATCAAGTCCTATGATTTATCATAAATGTGCAATTGGGTCTTAAAATTTTCAAAAGTGCAATTAAAGAAAATATTTAATTGCACCAATTTGAAAATTTGATTGTACATTTTGAAAGTTTTAAACTCTTTGCACTTTCGTGACAAGTTTTTTAATTGCACTTTCACAATAATTTATAGGACTTCTAGTGCATTTATCTCAAAACAAACAAAAGGAAAGAAATAATAAGAAATGTGTGGCATCTAGGTTTTCGTCCGACCTAGAATAAGTAACGGCTCGTCAAAAATCGACGGAAGTGTGGTCGGACCGTACTATTGGCACTATTTGCGGACACTATTTCGTCATTGTCATCGTCGGTATACATTAGGCCATCATTTCATCACCACTCGTCGTTCCAAAACATCAACTTTCGGAGAGAGATTCCCATGCACGGCCATGCACACGTCTGATATTAGTCTTGAGCGGCCTCGCAAATCAACCAGGTTGAAGACCCATAGCCCGCAACGGCCATGCGTACGTAAAAGTTTACGATGGAAATTGTCGAAGACCTTCCAATCGTTTACCCGGCAAAGGACTACGGGCCAACCCAGCCTCATGCACGATTTTTCTCATTAGACGGCCATACGAACGGCCTCACCATCGGCCACATTTCTTTTGGCCATACATCTACGTAAAAGTCACCCTCCACTATGCGGCCATATTCTTTTTCTTTTTCGTCGTCGAAGCCGGTCAACAAAAGGAGAACATTGACCACCATGCAGCCCAAGCCCACGTCCCTTTTGGTAGTCAACAAAAGAAGGAGAATGTTGACTGAGAGGGACCAAATGGCAGCCACGTTTTCTACCCTACTTAGCAAGCCAAAGTCCCAAAGTTTGACAGATTGACCAAGACGTGTCAATTGTAAAATTCAGGGGAAAACTTGAAGCATGCAGCAGCCACGCTCATGCATGGAAGAGGTAACGTGGAAGGGGATATTCGGTCGAAGAAGCCACGCCAAGGATCTACGTTTCTCTCTCCCTCTTCGGTGGCCAGCGAAGAGAGCGTCCAGGACGGCATGCAAGCCATGTTCCCTCCACCTGTCTTCACCTCCTTCTGCCGTTGGAACACCCTCTTTTGTTGATTGGTTTTGAACAAAACCAGTGACCAAAATGCTCGTAGATGTGAGCAAGAGAGAGAGACTAACTAAACAGAAAACCGAGAGAGAGGTAGAGCGAGTGAGTAAGAGAGAAAGAGAATGGTGAGCACAAGTGTGGGCAGTGAGGAAAGGGGAGAGAGAGGACTGCTCTCTGCCCGTGCTTGTGCGCCACCCCCATCGATGCCGCTCGTCTTCGCCTCCGTTGAGCCACGCCTGAGACCCATAAGCCCTTTGTTTTGCTTGCTGATCGAGCTTATGAGTGAGGCAAGTAGAGTCCATTGATCTACCCTTTGCTTGTTGTGTTTGGTGTTATGAATGGTGAATCTCGGATGTGCATGAAGTGTGAAATTTCGAAGTTGTGTTCTAGCCTAGTATTCTGTTTCTGGGAAAAACAGTCCGACCTTTGGTGATTTCGTGAGTTTCATGCAATATTCTAGTTGGAATCTGACTTTGACTTTTGGATGAAAGTTGTTAAGGACTTCTTGGAGAATAACATATCAAAATTTGAAAGGAAACAGACAAGTATAGGTCAATGAAACCATTTTTCCTTGATGAAGCTAGATTTGGAAATTGTTATGTTGATCTGTTGTGATTCCATGAATTTTGTTAAATTATCTAGTCCGAATTTAATCTCGTGTTCCCGATGAGAGTTGTAGATGACATATTGAGGAGCAACATACTAAAATTTGAGGATAAATGGACAAGTAATGATTGGGGAAAACGATTTTCTTTGAAAAGGATGAATCTGGACAATGAACCAAGAGATAGGAAGAGTTATAAAAATTATAGCTTTTGATCCAGAAGGAATTAAATTCTATTTCTGCATGAGACTTTTTCCTTTAGATTTCTAATATAACATATCAAAATCTCAGAATTTTTGGAGTTCATTGAAAGGCTTAATCGAAATTATTTCCAAAACTGTGCAAAAGTGGTGCTGGAATTTCTTTTGTTGTGATGTATGGATCTATGTGATTGATGTGGAACTTTCTTGATATGATGTTCTTCATGAAATATCTTCCTTTGGATCTTGTTTACATCATGTTAAATTCTCAGAATTTATTGAGATTTTTTACTAATTTTCCAAGAATTTTCACTAAAGAAGTGCATTCAGCTTTATCCGAAATTTGCTGTATTTTCAAGAATAAATGGATTGCCCTACGAAATATGATGTCTTGAGTTGTTATATATGCTGCATATTTGGTGATGTTTGGCATATCATGTGACATAAAAAGATGGTTTAGATCTTTGATATTATTGCATCAAATGTTATGATGAAAATGAGACATATATGAGATGGTATATTGTGATAATAATGAGACCATCGGAGGTGTGAGCCAACGATGCCCCGGGAGTGTTGGGATGCCCAGAGTGTGGGTGCCGGATGTCCTCGAGAGTTTCGAGATGTTCGGAGTGTGTGTGTCGGAAGCCCTGGAGGTGTGTATCGGGGGGGATTCCTCGTGATGCTAGTTGGGATACGAGATGCTCGGAGTGTGTATGTTGAATGTCCTCGTGATGCCAGGTTGGATACGAGCGATAAATTGTGGGATGCAAACATTGGTCCTTGGATAAAAAATGATGAGATTCTTATGAAAGATAAGAATTGAAATTGAATCATGTGCATGGGTGTATGCATATGGCATGTTGCATGATCTGCTTATGAAAGTAAATTGATACTATTTGATATTGAAAATGCGATCATGAAGGTGTGAATGGATCTCATGGTAATGTACGCTTGATAGCATGGATGATATGAATCATGGTGGTATATGCACGATGGCATGGCAAGATTTGCATGATTGCATGGTAATATATGCATGACTGCATGGTGATGTATGCCATGAATGATATGAATATCTTGATTGTTTTGTTGCAAATCTCTCTCGAGCCCTTAAATCAAATTATCTTGATTGATTAATTTAAAAAAAAAGTTAAAAAAAGAAAAAAAGAAAAAAAGTTGTGGCCAATGATCTAAATGTGACTAGCCAAGCCCAGTCAGATTGGAATTAAAATGGCAAATGGGGGCAAAAATGCAATTTCAAAAGTTGAGGGACCAAAAAATTTTGTAAAATTTCACAAAATCATCATCTTAGCCCCCAATTAAGTTGAAATTGAACTTGGGTCAAGTCTAATTAATCGAATCGGGCAAAAATGACCTAATTGCATTGAATTTGACATTTTCGAGCAAGAAAATGGTCAACTTTGAGGGACTTTCTTGCAAAATTGGGTGGAGATAATTGCAAAAAATGGTCAACATCTTAAACTACTATACATGAGCTTTCTAAATGATCAAAAAAACGCAGCCAAATTAGTGGATTAAAGCACTCAAATCAGCAGCCAAAACTCAGTCCACGAGTTGGTCATAATCCGGAGTTGCTGAGTAAGCAATTTGATGGCCCCACCATATCCTCCTCAGCTGTCCAACCAGCCTGATCTTTGCATGTGATGGAAGACCGTATATAGTAGTGCAAGTGGACGAAAATTGGCCAAGGATAAGCTGCCGACAGCACCGGAAAATCGCAGCAAAACCTGCACACTCAACAGCTGCAGAATTAAAAAAATTGGCTAAGTCAGGATAGTGGGTGGACTAGCTCAGTTGGCAGGCTTGGTAGGGGGCAAAAAGCTGACCAAAAATCCCTCAATTCATGGGATAAGATCACTGAAGCAAGGTCTTTCAAGGGATGAAAAAAAAGAGACGAGAGAGAGAGGAGAGAGTTCGGAATCGTACCCAAAAAACACCCTCAGAAGCAATTCCAGAAAGGAGTGAACCCAGAAATTTCAAATGAACCTTTAGAGAGAAAAGTGAGATTTTCACACATCTACGGTCAAAATTAGCCAAAACCTTCAACTAGAGATTGAAACTTCACTCCAATATCTTTCCAACCATAGGTCACATGTCCCAAATGGAGATCGGGAAGGCCTCCTAAAGCCCCCCCCGAAGCAGTGCCTTCCTGGCAGGCCCAGAAAGTCCGAAAATTTTTCTAAGTGTTGAACCTGATTGGTCACGAGTGAGGAAAAGCGAGTGCTTTTGAGAAACTTGAGAGACAAATGAGGAAAGCCATGACTTACAAGCCAAACTATAATACATATAGTTTTGGTTGATTTGAACTTGGCCAACAAGGAAGGTTTGGAAGTCTAATTTTGGAAGTCAACGAAAAGCTTCGTTATCACTTTTTCTTCTGCAGATCTCACTTTCAGGTTGAAGGAACCAACTTCCACGTGCTTCCAGAGGAGAATTTCGTGGTTTTCTTGGCCAAGATTCACTTGAAAAAGAAACTAGGAAGCAAGGTAAGCATCCTAGATGTATTTTTGTTCGAGTTTGAACATGTTGTGATCATGAAAATCGAGAAGGAAACTAGTCCGAAGAACTGATTTCTGAAGTTAAAATTTTTCCAAGTGTTTAAAACCTCTTCAATGCCCCTACATGCTTGACTTGTTACTCCCCTTTGCATGCTTTTTTTCGTCGTTGTGACTTTGATGAATGTTATATGGGAGTGCAAATGATGCATATGACAACCCGGTTTAGTCTTTAAATCTCCTTGTGAACCATGAAACCATCTATAACATGAGCCAAAAAATACATTGAGACATGGTTGGCCAGCATAGATCATGAACGAATGCTTCTTGGAGAGTTCATTTTGATGCGTTCGGTTGATCGTTTTCGGTGATGTTTGTTGCATTTGAAAGTAAGTGTTACCTATTTTCATCTTGATGGAGTAATATTTCATATAGATGTGGCATGTGATGGTTGTCAGAGCTTCAATATGAGCATTTGACATGGTTGTTTAACTTGGGTTCATCACCAGATTTGCAAAACAGCTCCAACCTGCATATTGGAGGCCGTTTTCAATTCGGTTTTTGCATGTTCTAGGCTGTGATTTCTAGTTAAATCTGTTCCTTGCATGTGGTAGTATAATCATGATACTTTACCTCCGCATGAGATTGCTTATGGGTTGAGATTGAAGGCCACGAACATGGCCCGATGAAGACGTTTTGAGGTGATTTGATGCAAGCCAAGTATTCGATAAAATGTTGGAACCAAGTTTCAACCTTGAAACGGTCGATTTAAGCTCTATTATTGTAATATATATGTGCTGTGTTGTTCAATGTTAGCATATATCGGTTTAGGGAATATTATTATTATTTAAAAAAAAATTTCAAAAAAAAGATTCAAAAAATATATAAACAATTTCAAAAATATATATATATAAGTGATCAATGGCATCAAATTAAGGAAAAATGACATATATGAAATTTTATTAATTTTATAAGGCCATTTTTCCTAATTTAATGCTATTTTGATATTTTATAATTATTTTATAAATAATCTATTTTCCATAGATTAAAATTAATTGGAGTAATTTCATGCATCTAGAGTAATTTCACGCATATTTAACTTCTCATTTTGCTCACGGAGGTCCTGTCCCGGGGCGTGATAACAAGGACATGTAATATTATTTGCCCGACTTGTATCGGGTCTTTCTTTTCCGCTTTACTTTCAAGTCATTTCAATTTCTTGGATGTTTATTTACCGCACCACTTTTCAATAATTGGAGTGTAAATTTCTTTTTAAATTATGTTAGGATTAGTTTAGACAAAAAAAAACTACAAAAACATTTGCATGGACACTTAGCGGTTTCATAAAGATTATAAATGGTAATCAAGATTGTGTGGCCATTTAGATAAACAACCTTCCAAGTTAGTGGTACCGCAAGGGCGCTAATAGAAACATTAGCGTAAACAAGTCCCATTCTTAGAAATCTCTGTTGCGTAGAAATCGAGGCAACACTCCCGTGTCTCGAATTGGTTTCTAGCCGACCTCAATAGGCTAGTGGCGACTCCTAGAACTACATAGGTTGTTAAGAATTAAAATTTAAAATCCAATGTTGCGCGAGGTATGGGCTTAGGAGAGCCCACGCCTAATTTAGGGCCGTTGGTCCGCTTTTTTAGGCAAATACCCCTAAACCTTTCTTTCTTTTCCCCGGATGGAAAAAAAAAGAGGTCGTGACAGCTTGGCGACTCCGCTGGGGATTTGGTTACAAACCTTAGAGGTCTTAGGCCGTAATAACTTGGTTGGTTGCTCACTAACATGGTCTTCATTTGATAGCGCATGTCAAAGCCACGTGGAAGACAAGGTTAGTCCACTAACAACGTGTTAATTGTTTTTGTAGGTTTGGAGTAATAAATGGTGGAGTGTGTGTTAACCCATTTCTTTTGTAGGGAGGTGTAGGAATGTATGTCTATATGGATGAAATTGAAGTGTTGTTCAATTGTTGTGTGTGCCTTTATACCTACTTTAGCACTACACATTTACACACACAACCCGTCATCTAAAACCCTGATCGCACTAGGAAGCCCATAGGAGGTGCCAAAAGATGGAACCCGTGCGGACCCATGGTTATCCACTTTTGGTCTCACTCATTTTGATTAATGATAAAGAGAGCTGTCCGACGTAAGTGCGGAGTGGGGAAAACTCTTTTGATCTAATTGAAATGGGAACCTTTAGCATTTAGAATCATACCTTTTAGTGAGCCTCACGAGTCGACATGCGATGTGTCTTTGCAGTTGCCGCATTTTTTTTTCTCTCTATCAAAGGTACTAGTATTTTAGTCCCCGACGTAAATAATGCTTTTTGTGCATATAATGTTTTATCATTAAGTTTGGCTTATTTTGTGACATATGATGATTAATCAAAATGCCTATTTAGGTTTAGATACCATGGGTTTCCCTGAGCTTCATATCATCCCAATCCCAAATAAGGCGTTGTTAGACATGTGGGATGCACTTGATGCAAGCAAGAAGACTTTTGTAGAGAAGAAACTTTGCTATCTTATTTTTCTCTTATATTGAGAGTCCCACGTGCCATTAGTGAAGGCCATGGCTCATTTTTGGAACCCCGAGACTTCAACGTTTGTGTTTGGTCATCATGAATTGACTCCAACTTTAGAGGAGTTAGAAATGATTGTTGGCAATGTCCCTGCATTTGGTCTTGTCGACCCTCCTTTAGGAATAGATCCTATCCCACTATTGAGTCAATTCCTAGGAGTTCCTCCTCTTGAAATTAAAGAACTTCTTAATACGAATTCAAAAGGCCTCCCTTTGTCTTTCATCGAACAAAGATTCCGTAGTCTTTTCCCAAGCCATAATCCTCAAAATGCTAAAATTTTCCTTCTAGCATTCTTCAGATTCGTTCTTTTCCCGTTCACCCAAAAGACAATGGATCCTACCCTTGCTCATGTTGTCTATAGAGTCCTTCACCTTAGGGGATTTACACACATGCTTCTAGCCGAAATATTCCTCTCTCTCAACCGTTTCAAAGAGGACAAGGGTTCAATCCTTTAGAGCACCTGTAGACATCCTTCAAGTTTGGATTCTCTCTCACTTAAAAGTATTTGGAGGGAATTTGACTATTACCAACATCGATAAAGATGCAAACCCTCTTTCCAAACTTAAGGATATAGAAAAATTCCTCCATGCTTGGACATTCCGTGGTTGGGTAGAACTTTTTGAAAATATCACACCAAACCAAATTTTGTGGCAAGCCCCTTGGATTTGCTTCCCTAAAGCACGACTTATGAGCAATCACAATGACCCGATTCCACTCTTAGGTTTGACAGGATCTACGTCTTATTACCCTTTAAGAGTAGTTCGTCAATATCGAGTACTTCAAGAAATCCCTCCTCCTTTAAAGTTGGGGTTGTTTCGTTTTGACTTTTGCGATAAGTTTGTCAAGGGGAACCAAATCAAAGAAATGAAAAAAGAAGTGGAAAACATCATCAACATCCTACATCATTGCCCACCAAGGGATATTGAGCGGGTCACTAAGTTGGAAGGTGAAATGAGGGAGCACCACGCATCAAGAGGATATATTGATCGTTGTATTGAACCTGAAGTTGTTGTCATCACTCCAAAGTTTCCTATGAAACCAACTCCAAAGGATATCCAAATGGGAAGAATTATAAGGGAAAGGGATGAAGCTTTAGCTAAGGTGGAGCGTTTGACCAAAACTAAACAAGGTACCGAGAACACAATTTTAAGACGATCGCCCATCAGGACCCGTTTTGTAGCTGCAAGGATGAATACAGAAGAACAAAACGCCTGTTTTAACACCTTGGATAATAGAATCACCGACTTGGCAACCCAATTTGCCCAATTTACGAACGAGATTCGAGCTAGTCTAGTGGCTGCAGCCCCCAATAGAGACACGCTCGTGCCTACTCCTGAGGCTATCAATGCCAACATTAGGGAGAACGTTGCTGAAGAGATTCCCCATCAAACACCCGTAGTGGTGGAACTGGACCCCATCTCGGAAGCCATCTCAGCTCGAATGGAGGAGGAGAACAACAAAAGATTTGCTAAGCTTGAGGAGAAGCTTAAAGCCATATAGGGATATGAAACTAACATGATTGAGGATTTGTCTAGATACACCAAAATGGACTTTCCTGAAAAGTTTAAAGTTCCTGATTTCGCTAAGTATGATGGTACTGACGATCCAAAAGTCCATTTGAAGTACTATTTGAACAAGATGGGGTGCTATGCGCTGAACACCCCATTATTGATTCAAACATTTCAGGAGAGTCTATCCGGCTCGGCCTTGGAATGGTACATCCTGTTGGAACCAGAAAAGATGGAAAAATGGGAAGAATTGGCAGAGGCATTTGTGCTACTATATAAATACAATACCAAGATTGCCCCGACGCGCAAAGTGTTAACTCGCACGGAGAAAGGAGAAATGAGTCGTTTAGGTCATTCATGCAAAGGTGGCGTGCCTTGGTTGCTTAGGTTCGACCACCACTGGATGACGTTGAAATGGTGGAGCTTTTCCTTAATACCCTTCCTCTAGACTTTTACAACAAAATGATTGGCTCTGACTGTGGAAACTTTACCCGTTTGGTTGCCATTGGAGAGAGAATTGAAGAAGCCATGCATGAAGGTCATATAACCAAAAGCACAAGCAAGAAATTTACTAACAAGAAGGAGAAAGAAGCAGAAGTGGCTTACGTGCAAGCCCCATCCAAATCAAAACCATTTTCGAATCCTCAAAATCCTTCTGCATCACGAGGGAGGTACTAGAATTATGAGCCTAGGAAGTGGACACCAAGGCAATTCTCACCTTTGCCTAAGCCCTTGTCCAAGTTGTTACCCATGTTACTATAGAAAAGGTTGGTAGCTAAAGAGATTCCTTGTGACAACCCTCCTAAATCCCTAGGGTTCGACATTACAAAGTCTTGCGAGTACCATATGGGTGAGAAAGGGCATGATGTGGATAATTGCCGAACACTCTAGAACAAGGTCCAGAGCCTATTGGACAAAGATATCTTGTCATTTAAGGAGACATAGCCCAATGTCAAGCAAAACCCTTTACCCGTTCATGTCGAGGATGTCAATATGATTGCTGAAGAAGAGGAAAGGAACGTGCAAATGGTCAAGGTTGACATCCACAAACTGTATGAAGATTTGATTTTAACTGGCTATTACAAAAGGAGCAATGAAGTTGTCTCAACTGAGAAGAAACTAGAGCGTGTCACCAAGATGATCAACATGGGCATAATCCGCAATGGAGGAGGAGGCCAAGCAAATGAGACGATGATAGCTGTAATTGATTTCTCTCCCAAGAATTCTTGTTGTGAATTTAGGATGGTTGTGGAGATGTCAGTCGAGGAGGTAAGCACTATCGAAATACCAAATGATGTTGACGTAGCCAAGGAACCGAGCCGTTAATCATAAATGAAGGAGAAGCCTTAGATGCTAAATTCAAGCTCAAAGCTAAAAGAGTTTGCGGAGATTGTGAATTTTTGAAGATGGCACTAGAAAAGGGCGAAGTGATAGATACACTAGGCCAACCAAGTGGAAAATATGACTATCTTGTCAAATACTCACCTCGTCCAAGCTTTTTCATGGATCCTAAAGAAACCGTCCCTGATCGGTGGGGAGGCATGGACGACTTAACCGAGCTCAAGGAAGAAACCGTCGCCATGATGACACCAGTAATCATCGATTTATCTATTGAAGAAGAGCAATGGGACTCTAATGAGTGCGAGTTTAAACACGTGGTTATTGATTTGGCGGCCGAGGAGTTTGCGAACTTAGAGCTAGGAGAGGCTGAGTCCAAACATATGGTAATTGAGTTGTTGCCATGCGTTCCAGATGAGATCCCAAAAAGCCCTATCACTAGTTTAAATCCTAAGGCAATCCCATAGGATTGTGGGACAAATAAAGTCGATGTTGTTACCCGATCAGGTCGCTGTTATGCATCCGCAAAAGTTATGAAAAAGAAGTTGTCACTGATGAGGAAGTGAAGCAATTTTTGCCGATGATCAAATCTAGTGAGTTTGACGTAGTAGAGCAGCTAAGGAAGATGCCCGCCTAGATTTCATTCTTGGAGTAGTTCAAGACCTCTGAGAAACATAAAAATGCACTATTGAAGGTTCTAAATGAGATACATGTATTCGAGACCATTAGGGACAAGCAACTGGAGGAGTTCATTGGGTCCATTCGCTTGAAGGACCAATTCTCGTTCTCAGACAAAGATCTTTTGGAGGAGGGACACTATCATAACAAGGCCTTACTCATATCGGCCAAGTGTTGTGATATGATAGTAGCCCGGGTCTTAAGTGATAATGGGTCCGCTCTGAATATTAGTCCATTAGCCACCCTTCGTCAGGGTTGGTAAAGAGCAAATTAAACCATCCAAGTATTCCATCCGAGCTTTTGATGGTGTAAAGAAAGAGACAACCGGGGAAGTTGAGCTCAACCTTTTGATCGGCCCTACCTCATTCCTGACAAAATTCAAAGTGTTGGATATCCCCAGCGCTTTTAATTTCTTATTGGGTCGACCATGGATCCATGCCGCTGAAGCTATACCTTCCTCTCTACATCAGATAGTTAAGTTCATTTCGGAGGGGAAAATTGTAACCATTCGTGCATAAACTGATTTTAAGATCTTTCAAGACACAATCATCCTGTATGTGGAGCCTGAGGAGAAGAAGGAATCTAGCTACCATTCCTTCGAACAGGTCTCAAAGGTCCATGTACCCATTGGGACCACTCTTAAGAGTCTTAAAATGTCTGGCGCGTCTATCATGTCAAGTCGAGTGCTATTGAAGTACGGTCATATTCCCGAATTGGGATTGGGAGTGTATGCACATGGTATTACCAAGCCCATTGAAGCCCCCAAGAATCATAAAAGAGTAGGTTTAGGCTACCAAAAATATCTGGAGAGTCAAGTGAAATATGAAGAGCTTGCTGGTCAAGGCGTATACGGCAGAGGTAGAGGCCAAGGTTACCATGGAGGCTATATGGGCCAAGGCAATTGTGGAGGCTGAAGTATGCATGGGGGACACATGGGCCAAAGTAACCGTTGGGGTCGAGGTGTGTGTAGAGGTTACATGGGACGAATTGAATATAGAGGTTGCACTAATGCAATACAGAATCAGCAAGGCTTGCTCCTTCCATCACTAAGGGATCTTTATCCACCATTGGAGAAGACCTTTATCAAGTCACCTGAGCTACTACAAGAAGAGGAGGGAGCAATCTTAGACATAGCAGACCTATTTGGTGCCAACTATGTGTGTACCACCTTTGATGATGACAAGGTGGAGCCTTCTGTGGGCTTCTTCCAGCTTTCAGAGTAGGGATGCTACTTACCTATCCTGTTTAGTTTTATGTCATTCCCTTTATGCATTCCCTTACATGGGAAGAGTTGTTTAGCTACTTTTGTTATTTTCGTTTGTAATCAAGGTATTGGATTGTGAGCCGTGGTCCAAGATTTGAACCTTGTAAGACGGCCTTATCATGTTAATACAAATGCATTAATGTTCTATTAAGGGTGTGAGGAAGTATTCCACCAGTCCTGTGATGATGCTTTGAGGCTTGGACTTCCTCATGACTCCTAGTTTTCAAAGTTTTGGGAAAAGATGTCTGAGGATATGAGGACAATCTCCTAATTCGTATTTTTTCAAATAGTTATTCAAAAAGAATTTTTGAATGTGCATCATGCATGGCATTCATTAAGTGATTTTACTGACCCCCTCATTTGCATCTCAGGCATGTCATTTGGCATAATCATGATGCATATATATGTGACTCGGAATTGCCTGATGAAAGTCTCTTTGAATCTAACGAGGATAATGATATCTAGAAAGACATTGAAAGAGATTGGATTCGTCATGAAGAATCTAAACCCTTGACAGCTTAACAAATAGTTATTGCAAATCTTGGCGACACGGAAAATGTTAAGGAAACCAAGACTGGGGCAAAACTTTCAGAGATCGAGGCAAAAAGAATGGTTGAGTTCTTAAAGGAATATTAAGATATATTCACATGGTCCTATGCGAATATGCCAGGACTAGACCCAAAAACCCAAAAATCACGGAGCACACTTTGCCAACTGACCCAAATATGCCACCAAAAAAGCAAAAACTTAGAAGAACGAAACTTGAACTTTCTAAGAAGATTGAGGAAGAAGTTATGAAGCTATTAGAAGTGGAATTCGTCAAAGTATCCCATTATGCTAGTTGGATTGCTAATATCATTTCGGTCATGAAGACAGATGGACGGGTCAGGGTATGCATAGACTATTAGGATTTAAACCGAGCAAGCCCAAATGATGATTTCTCACTACCGCATATTGATGTTTTGGTTGATAGCACCGTGGGATTTGAACTATTCTCCTTCATGGATGGGTTCTCTAGATACAACTAGATTAGGATGAAAGAGGAGGATAAAAGTAAAACATCCTTCATTACACCATAGGGGACCTTTTGTTACAAGGTGATGCCGTTTGGCCTAAAGAATGCGGGAGCCACATATCAAAGAGCAATGGTCACCTTATTCCATGACATGATGCATGAGGAAATAGAGGTATATGTTCATGATATGATTGCCAAATCAAAGCATGGAGAAGACCATATTATGGTTCTAAATAAGTTATTTGATCGGCTTAGGAAATTTAAGCTAAAATTTAATCCTGCCAAATGCATATTTGGGGCAAAGTCTAGGAAGCTATTAGGTTTTATGGTTAGTAGCCGAGGCATTGAAATCGATATGTCGAAAGTTAAAGCCATTTGCGACCTCAAAGCTCCCTCTACTATCAAGGAAGTTCGAAGTCTCCTGGGTAGATTGAACCATATCGCAAGATTCATTTCTCAATTGTTGGAGATAGCTAAACCATTCTTCAAACTCCTGAGGAAGAATACTAAGATTGAATGGGACGCCGAATGCCAAAAAGCCTTTGAAGAGATAAAGCAATACCTTCTTCAGCCACCAGTGCTGGTACCACCGATTCCAAGAATACCACCAGTCCTCTACTTAACCATCCATAAGGAGTCACTAGGGGCCATGCTTGCCCAGAAGAGGCCAGGTGATCAAAAAGAATGCGCGATATATTATCTTAGCAAGAAATTCACTGTTTCTAAGATGAATTACTTAGAAGTGGAAAAAACATGTGTAGCATTGATTTGGGTATTGCACCGGCTACGCCAATACACTCTCCACCATCAGATTTTGCTTGTGACAGAGAATGACCCAATCAAGTATCTGCTAGAGAAGCTAGCTTTAGTTGGGAAGATGGCTCAATGGCAAGTCCTAATTTCCGAATTTGATATACAAAGCGTAGCACAGAAATCAGTCAAAGGGAGAGCCATAGCCGATATGTTGGCTGAAAACCCTAGAGAAGCAGAATTTTTCGACACAGCGGACTTCTTATACGAATGTATTTTGGCAGTAGCAAATGATAAATGGACCATGTATTTTGACGGGGCTGTAAATTTATTTGGCTCTGGGACTGGGGCAGTTTTGATCTCTCTGGCTAGCCAACATTATCCCGTAGCTGCAAAATGATATTCCCTTGCACTAATAATATCTCAAAATACGAAGCGTGCATTATCAGCTTGCAATTAGCCATTGACATGAATGTCAAGAATTTACAGGTATATTGTGATTCTGCACTTATTATTCTGCAAACAGAGGGTCGCTAGTGGACACGCGATCATAAGCTGATCCCATATCATGAATTCCTTGAAGAATTAATGAAGGAATTCGAGGAAATATCCTTTGAATATTTGCCAAGGTCCCAAAATCAATTTGCTGACGCATTGGCCACATTGTCATCAATGTTGCATGTGATGGAGGGATTGGATATTGAGCCATTAAAGATCGAGATTCTCAAACACCCATTTTACTATATGTCAGTTGAAGGTGAGCTAGATGGAGAGCCATGGTACCACGACATCTTGAATTACCTCAATTGGGAGAATTTCCTCAAGGATGTGAGGTAGTTGACAAGAAATATATCAAGAAGCTAGCGTCAAAATTCTTTGCTTCTGGCGGTGTGCTCTACAAAAGATCATTTGATTCAGTCTTGTTCAAATGTGTCGATGCTAGAGAAGCCAACCAGCTAATGAAAGAAATACACGAGGGAACATGCGGACTACACATGAATGGCCACGTTTTAGCAAAGAAGATCATGAAGCTCGAATATTTCTGGTTAAGCATGGAAACCGATTGTATCAAGCATGTTTGCTATTGTCATCGGTGTCAGATTTACGGAGACAACGTCAACGCCCCACCTAACGAACTGCACTTGATGTCTCAGTCGTGGCCATTTTCGATGTGGGGAATAGATATAATCGGGCCAATTAACCCCAAAGCTTTTAATGGGATTGCTTCATTTTGGTAGCTATTCATTATTTCACAAAATGGATTGAACCGAGTTCATATGTCAATGTCACTGCGAAAAACGTAGCCAAATTCATTCGTTGTGACATCATTGCACGTTATGGTGTACCAAAAGCCATTGTTACAAGATTGTGGACAAGTTGCTTCATGAATTCCAAATTCGCCATTTGAACTCGTCAGCTTATCGCCCGCAAATGAATGGAGCAGTGGAGGCAACTAACAAAAACATAAAGAAGATCCTATCTAAGACGGCAGACAATTATCGTGATTGGCATGAACGATTGCCATATGCGTTGTTGGCATATCGAACCTCAATACGTACTTCGACGGGGGCAACGCCTTACTCACTTGTATATGGTATAGAGGCAGTCTTACCGGTAGAGGTGGAAATTCCCTCGTTGAGGATTCTCTCGCAGATTAAACTCTCGGAAGCTGAGTGGATGCAGCAGAGATACGAAGAGCTGAATATGATTGATGAGAAGAGACTTAGTGCACTATGCCATGGTCAATGCTACCAGAAGCGAGTTGCAAAGTCCTTTAATCGCAAAGTTTGACCGAGACATTTCCAAGTGGATGAACTTGTGTTGAGGAAAGTATTGCCTATCATACCAGACCCACGCGGAAAATTCACTCCAAATTATGAAGGCCCTTATGTCATTAAGAAGATACTACCCGGTGGGGCTTTAATTCTGGTGGAAATGGATGGCCGCAAGCTGCCAAAGCCTGTAAACGCTGATGTGGTCAAGAAATACTTTCCATGAATGAAATCAAGGCTGTATAGCCATTTCTTGTACAACCCGAGTCAATTAGCACTTACATCATGCATTTCATGCATACATTCTATACATGCATATGTATTTGTGTTATGTGTATCTAGTGGCTTTGGTGGAAAGATTGTAAAATGAAGAAAATTAAAATGACAAAACAAAAGGCAATGGTCCACATTCGAGACATTCCCAGAAGTTGTCGAATACAAACTCAGGAGAAGGGAACATCAATATCCGAAGAATAAAGCCAAGAAATTGATTTAAGCGGAATACATATCGACCAAGCAAATATGTGGAGGTAACACATGTCCAATTCACCTAACTTGGTTTAAAAGATGTGTTATTCTAGAGATGGTTCAATTAAATAAAAAAGAAGCACCTCATGGACACTACCAGCGCTTTGGCCTGGTGGTATGGGGAATGAAGTGGTCCGGGAACGGCCAGGGTTCGATCCCTGGAAGTAGCAATGAGTTTGCCATAAAATGTAAAAAATAATAAATAAATTTTTTTTGTATCTTTTACTTTTGCAAAAGGAGGAAAGCGCTCGAACTAATGAGACCAAAGACCTGAGAATCTCTTCAAGCCTTAAAACAATAGGTTCATGCCGCTGTTTGCTGCCAAATGGTGAAATTGATCAAGGGGTCACCTGACTACTAAGGCATAGGTAAGTACTCTTCTTCTCAAAATCAAATGGAAAACAAATGGAGAATTTCCATTTAAAAAAAAAGAAAAAAGAAAAAAAAGAGAGAGAACACTTAATGTTTTTCTAGAAACAAGCACAAAAAATGGAAATTGAGGAAACAAGTTTTCCACAAAATTCGCGAAAATCTTCTTTACCTTTAATTTGTCCATCCACTCGGCGGATCAGTCATTTCGAATCAAAATTCTCTATGGAGATTAATCCACCCAGATGATCTCAACAAAAATGAAAGGTGATATTACTTATGCCAAGCGAGAAATACTTAGGATGAAGAAAGGCAACCCCTTTCCAAACATGTCCTTTAAGCACTATGGGATTCAAGCGAGAAAGAAAACCCGTGTCGTTTAAGTCAATGAACTCATTCGCAAGCGGTACATAGATCAAGATGATAAGAGGCATTTATTTCTTCTATCATACACACTACAGGTGACAATAGTTAGCCCATTTGAGCCTTTTAATGTGAAGACTTTTCTACAAAATACCCCTGTCAAGAACCACCCCACAATGGGGCAATTATGGAGGTCTGGGTTGACATTATTTGAAAAGGAAAGATGAGAAAGGCTTCCTTACGCTCACTTGCATAAATCATTTTGTGGTAATTTCAGGTGAGTTCTTATGGAAGCTCGAAGCATCCCAAGGTGAAGAAGAGCATTCTTTTCTCTACCCAAACACCGATACCCTTTGCTTAAACCAAGTTAAGCCTAATCGCTCATTTCTAAAACTCGAGTGGTGATTATCTCCCCACATTGGGGGCAGGGCATATTATTTACCAATGCAATTGGTGTTTACATGAGAATATGAAAAGCATCTCGAAAGTCTTAAGAGCTCAAAAAGTCCAAAAGAGCAAAAGTCAAATGAAAATTGAAGGGCATGAAAAAGTAGTGTGCCTGGTAAAAGCAAGGCCAATGCCCAGGGAAAAGAAATGCTTGCATTGAAAAGAAAATCATTGCAAATGCAAAAGTCATTATGTTAAGATGATTAGCCAAAGGACTTTCGAGACAATTTGAATTTTAAAAGCCTAGCGCTTTAAAAAAAAAAAAAAGATGGATAGATGATATGGTAATGATGCCATGATAATCACCAACTCTCAAATTATTCTTTGAAAAAGTGTTGAGCCTTTTGAGCCTTTCACCGAACCAACATTACAACCTATTCCCGAAGTCTCTTCAGATTGGGATAATTCGAGTGGAAATTGGGATTTTCTAAAGAAGATGCCGCTCGAAGAAGTGAGAGCAAGGTTGTCTTTTCTCATCTTAAGGTTTCTTGACTTGTAAACCCGGCGAAGATGTGATCGGTGATTAATTCATTTCATAGCCAATGATGTCTATCCATTGCTAAAACCATGACCAAACCTGCACTACGGTCCTCCTAAAAGACCTTTTAGATTGGTCAATGTGTACTTATTGCGAATGGTTCAAAGCCTTGTGTCACGCCCCGACCCTCAGGCACGCACACATCCCTTAACTTTTGGTCGATTTTGGATTGCGATATCCCAGGACTATGTATCGCCGACCCTTTCATTTTTATATGCACATGCGGAAGCGGTTATAAATCCCCAGACAATAAAACAATGGGATATGCAAGTAGGACTAGGAAATTGAACTTGAAAACCAATACCCTTATGCTCATATACAAGCCATATTAAACGATTGGTTTCTACTCAAATTGATTCTATAACAATCGTCATCGGATCCTACTCGGATCATCCTCGGGGTTCTCCTTCACGTACTCCTCTTCAGGTTCCTCAACAGGGATCTCCTCATCAAATTCATGCTCCTTAGGCTCCTTATCCAGGTCCTGAAATGGTTATTCAATAACCACTGAGACAACGTCTCAGCAAGTTCTACCCTCTAAGACCCGATTAGTAAACTAATACACCTTAGGGCTGCCTATGCACAACATGAGTCAGAGGACTTACCTTGGCCTCAGATTCCACCTGCATATTAGCATAGATCATACAGGCACCCAAACAATCATATTATAGATCGAAGCATCGATCTAATCGACCTAGTCGATTTCACACCAAGAAGACCACTCACGGTCATCTCTATTCAATCATTCAATTCACAACATCAAACCAAGGCAATGAATCATCAAGTCACTCTCAGATCGAATCATCGATCAATCGACCTAGTCGATTACAAGTCAGTCGGACCATTTCTAGGTCATTCATCCAACACCAAGCAATTCCTTAGATTTAGTGGCTTTACGGTCCCACCCGACCCTCTCAAGATCTAGTGGCTTTACGGTCCCACCCGACCCTCTCAAGAACTAGTGGCTTTACGGTCCCACCCGACCCTCTCAAGAACTAGTGGCTTTACGGTCCCACCCGACCCTTTCAAGAACTAGTGGCTTTACGGTCCCACCCGACCCTCTCAAGAACTAGTGGCTTTACGGTCCCACCCGACCCTCTCAAGATGCCACACTATGTCACCGAGCCACGTGCATTCTCCAGGAAGACATACCGAGTCTCCGAGCCACGTGCATTCTCTAAGGCTACCTTTTAGCCAAGATGACATATCTAATCACCGAGCCACGTGTCCTTCCCAGGTGACACTCCAATTCACCGGATCACGGGCATTCTCCAGGTGATTTACCAACGCACTTTCGATACTGACAACCGATATCCAACCAATTCTCAATCACATAACTAAACATCGCATTCTTTAAGAACATAACTTAAAAATGCACAATTAAATCAATTCGACACGAACTAAAGCTCAATTAAATAAACGAACCACTCCACGACAGTCAGCACGAAATTCCGGTCACCGGCCATCCCGGTTGAATTTCCGGAAAATAAATAATTAAATAATTAATTTCGAAAATTAAATAAATAAATGCAATAAATTCAATTTAGCACAATATAAAGCTCAATTAAATAAACGGACTGCACCATGATCATCAGTGTAAAATCCCGGTCACTAGCCATCCTAGTTGAATTTCCGGGAAATAAATAATTAAATAATTAATTTCAAAAATTAATATTTAATTCCTAAAAATACCACTTAGGCCCGAATCGCTTAATTAACACCCGATAAGGGACGGGAAAAATCCCAAGAAGCATCCAATAAATACTACATGCAATTCTCTATCTAATTACACTAACCACACAACTAATATGCAAAGCAATTAACTAATAAACACTAATCAATTCTAATCTAACAACCTAATTACACTTAATTAACGCTAATCAACCTTTAAGTGTAATTAGCACACTAAGGAGGCATTAGTGAGTAAAACTCACACCAAAACGACGGGCTCGACGAGAGGATCAACTTTCCCCAAAGCGGGCCGAGCATTCGGGCCCGGGAAGACGGCCAAAACGGGCCAAACAGTTGCTGCAAACCCATTTTCTGCACTCACTGATCGCTGCTGGTTGGAGGCGAAGGAGGGCGGATCCGGGGCTGGTTGAGCTCGGGAATGGGCGGAGGAGCTGAACAAGACCAAGGCGAGTCTTCACGGTGGCCGGAGGAGGGGTGGACGGCTCTGGCGGAGCTCCACCAGATCTGAAACGTTGCTGAAACAGAGGGCCGAGCGAGGGAGAGATGGTGACGCACGGAGTAGCGGCGAGGCGGCGGAGAGAGCGGCGTGCGCGGGTGGTGCGGACGGTGCTTCGGCGCGACGGCGATGGCGGCTCTAGCTCGAGCGACATGGTTGCTGCCCCTGTTTCTGCTTCGTCCGAACAAGAGGGGGGAGAAGGGGCGGAGGTAGAAGGCGTGCGGCAAGGTGCGGCGGACCGCGGAGCAGCGGCGGCGACGGCAACTCCGACGGCTTGCCGGCGTGCGACGACGACGGCGAGATGCGGCGATGGCAGCTCGATCTCCGCTGGTCTTCGGCTCCCATGGAGGTTTTAAGAAAAGAAGAAGAAGATGGGGATGAGTTCGGTCGACGGAGGAGAGAAGGGAGGAAGAGAAAACCAATTTCTCTTTTCCCTCTCACACACTCTCTCTCTCTCTCTCTCTCTCTCTTTGGCCCCACCAATCCAGCTGTCTTCCACTCCATTTTCCTTGCCAAAAATGGCCCTTCTAGAAGCTCTAAGGTAATTTAAATTATTGGGTTTATGGGCATACGAATTTGCTAGGGTTTCTTCCCAATTGGACCATAATTCCTCTTGATTCAATTTAAATTGACTCTCATAATTCCATTCAACACCTCGTCATTCCAATTGGTATTTTTCCCTACCAATATAGCCCCACTTGCATCCCAATTTCACAATCCTTGGCTTCAACCGAACAAAAGCAGTCCTATTATCCAGTTAAAATTAGGACCCGAAAATCTGGATGTCACACCTTGCACACGGGAAGAGTGAGATTGAGTGATCAGTTTATCTCCCATATGAGTAGATGGGATCAAATAGCCATTTTCTTGAGAATATGCGAGAAGCCCTTTCTGACTAGGGGTCCTTGCTTGGCATACTTAACAAACCTTTCTCATAAGTCAAGGTCATTTCAACTAGGACTTTTCTCCCAAGAGAATTTGACGATTAATGATATCATCCGAGCATGATGACAATTTTGCGAGTTTGTCAAGTAGTTGAAATTAGCTTGATTTGTTTATGCAATCATTGCTTTCGCATTCGACACACTTTTGATATTGTTTTTGATGACATGTGCTGAAATTGATCTTATCTAGTATGCTTTCGCTACTAGAATACTTGTTATAATGAATTCTATTTGATGTGCGTGTCCATTTCAAAATATTCTCGAATGACAAGTTTCTCCAAGAAACCACGCAATTTCAAAGGGTTCATGAGATAGCCTTAAACCATGCACTTTCAAGAGTTCTTGGTTACCTTTAAACCATGCAATTTCAAAGGGTTCATGGGTCAGCCTTAAACCATGCATTTTCAAGAGATTCTTAGTCATCTGCAAACCATACAATTCACACGGTTAGTAGGGCTGCCTTAAACTACACGGTTAATGGGATTGCCTTAAACCACAAGGTTAGTGAATTTGCCTTAAATCACACGGTTAGTGGATTACTTAAAACCACAAGGTTAGTGGGATTGCCTTAAAACCACATGGTTAGTGAGACTACCTTAAACCACACGGTTAGTGGGTCTACCTTAAACCACACGGTTAATGGGACTGCCTTAAACCACAAGGTTAGTGAATTTGCCTTAAATCACACGGTTAGTGGACTGCCTTAAACCACACGGTTAGTGGGACCGCCTTAAACCACAAGGTTTGTGGGACTGTCTTAAACCACAAGGTTTGTGGGTATATCCTTAAACCACACTTTTCAAATTATTCATAGGTACATCCCTAAACCATGCTCTTTAGATTAAGCTCATTTGCATTTTCATTTTACTATTGTAAAAAAAAAAAAAATTAGGTGTCACCTTATCTTTGAAAGAAACCTCTTTGAGCTCCCTTCCAAAGAGGGGCAGCTGTTGACACCTAATTTTTTGCCCAAATTATTGCATATAGATTGATTAATTTTAAAAAAAGTTAAAAAAAAGAAAAAAAAGTTGTGGCCAATGATCTAAATGTGACTAGCCAAGCCCAGAAGGTCAGATTGGAATTAAATGGTAAATTGGGGCAAAAATGCAATTTCCAAAAGTTGAGGGACTAATTCGCAAATTTTGCAAAATTTCACCTAAGCCCTTAAATCATCATCTTAGCCCCTATTAAGTTGAAATTGAACTTGGGTCAGGTCTAATTAATCGAATCAGGCAAAAAAGACCTAATTGCATTGAATTTGACATTTTCGGGCAAGAAAATAGCCAACTTTAAGGGACTTTCTTGCAAAATTGGGTGGAGATAATTGCAAAAAATGGTCAAGATCTTAAACTACTATACATGAGCTTTCTAATTGATCAAAAAAATGCAGCCAAATTAGTGGATTAAAGCACTCAAATCAGCAGTCAAAACACAGTCCACGAGTTGGTCTTAATCCGGAGTTGCTGAGTAAGCAATTTGGTGGCCCCACCATATCCTCCTCAACTGTCCAACCAGCCTGATCTTTGCATGTGATGGAAGACCGTGTATAGTAGTGCAAGTGGACGAAAATTGGCCAAGGATAAGTTGCCGACAGCACCGGAAAATCGCAGCAAAACCTGCACACTCAACAGCTGCAGAATTAAAAAAATTGGCTAAGTCAGGATAGTTGGTGGACTAGCTCAGTTGGCAGGCTTGGTAGGGGGCAAAAAGCTGACAAAAAATCCCTCAATTCATGGGATAAGATCACTGAAGCAAGGTCTTTCAAGGGATAAAAAAAAGAGACGAGAGAGAGAGAGAGGAGAGAGCTCGGAATTGTACCCAAAAAACACCCTCAGAAGCAATCCAGAAAGGAGTGAACCTAGAAATTCCAAATGAACATTTAGAGAGAAAAGTGAGATTTTCACATATCTACGGTCAAAATTAGCCAAAACCTTCAACTAGAGATTGAAACTTCACTCCAAGATCTTTCCAACCATAGGTCACATGTCTCAAATGGAGATCGGGAAGGCCTCCTAAAGCCCCCCCGAAACAGTGCCCTCCTAGCAGGCCCAGAAAGTCTGAAAATTTTTCTAAGTGTTGAGCCTGATTGGTCACGAGTGAGGAAAAGCGAGTGCTTTTGAGAAACTTGAGAGACAAATGAGGAAAACCATGACTTACAAGCCAAACTATAATACCTATAGTTTGGGCTGATTTGAACTTGGTCAACAAGGAAGGTTTGGAAGTCTAATTTTGGAAGTCAACGAAAAGCTTCGTTGTCACTTTTTCTTCTGCAGATCTCACTTTCAGGTTGAAGGAACCAACTTCCACATGCTTCCAGAGGACAATTTCGTGGTTTTCTTGGCCAAGATTCACTTGAAAAAGAAACTAGGAAGCAAGGTAAGCATCCTAGATGTATTTTTGTTCGAGTTTGAACATGTTTTGATCATGAAAATCGAGAAGGAAACTAGTCCGAAGAACTGATTTCTAAAGCTAAAATTTTTCTAAGTGTTTAAAACCTCTTCAATGCCCTTGCATGCTTGACTTGTTACTCCCCTTTGCATGCTTTTTTTCGTCGTTGTGACTTTGATGAATGTTACATGGGAGTGCAAATGATGCATATGACAACCCGGTTTAGTCTTTAAATCTCCTTATGAACGATGAAACCATCTATAACATGAGCCAAAAACCACATTAAGACATGGTTGGCCCACATAGATCATGCACGAATGCTTCTTTGAGAGTTCATTTTGATGCGTTCGGTTGATCGTTTTCGGTGATGTTTGTTGCATTTGAAAGTAAGTGTTACCTATTTTCATCTTGATGGAGTAATATTTCATATAGATGTGGCATGTGATGGTTGTGGGAGCTTCAATATGAGCATTTGACATGGTTGTTTAACTTGGGTTCATCACCAGATTTGCAAAACAGCTCCAACCTGCATATTGGAGGCCGTTTTCAGTTCGGTTTTTGCATGTTCTAGGCTATGATTTCTAGTTAAACTTGTTCCTTGCATGTGGTAGTATAATCATGATACTTTACCTCCGCATGATATTGCTTATGGGTCGAGATTTAAGGCCACGAACATGGCCCAATGAAGATATTTTGAGGTGATTTGATGCAAGCCAAGTATTCGATAAATTGTTGGAACCAAGTTTCAACCTTGAAACGGTCGATTTAAGCTCTATTATTGTAATATTAATGTGCTGTGTTGTTCAATGTTAGCATATATCGGTTTAGGGAATTATTATTATTATTTAAAAAAAATTTCAAAAAATTCAAAAAAATTCAAATATATATATATATATATATATATATATATATGTGTGTGTGTGTGTGTGTGTGTGTGTGTGTGTGTGTGATAAATGGCATCAAATTAAGGAAAAATGACATATATGAAATTTTATTAATTTTATAAGGCCATTTTTCCTAATTTAATGCTATTTTGATATTTTATAATTATTTTCGTAAATAATCTATTTTCCATAGATTAAAATTAATTGGAGTAATTTCATGCATCTAGAGTAATTTCACGCATATTTAACTTCTCATTTTGCTCACGGGGGTCCTGTCCCGGGGCGTGATAACAAGGCCATGTAATATTATTTGCCCGACTTGTATCGGGTCTTTCTTTTCCGCTTTACTTTCAAGTCATTTCAATTTCTTGGATGTTTATTTACCGCACCGCTTTTCAATAATTGGAGTGTAAATTTCTTTTTCAAATTATGTTAGGATTAGTTTAGACAAAAAAAAACCTACAAAAACATTTGCATGGACACTTAGCGGGTTCATAAAGATTATAAATGGTAATCAAGATTGTGTGGCTATTTAGATAAACAACCTTCCAAGTTAGTGGTACCGCAAGGGCGCTAATAGAAACATTGGCGTAAACAAGTCCCCGTTCTTAGAAATCTCTGGTTGCGTAGAAATCGAGACAACACTCCCGTGTCTCGGTTGGTTTCTAGCCGACCTCAATAGGCTAGTGGCGACTCCTAGAACTACATAGGTTGTTAAGAATTAAAATTCAAAATCCAATGTTGCGCGAGGTATGGGCTTGGGAGAGCCCACACCTAATTTAGGGCCGTTGGTCCGCTTCTTTAGGCAAATACCCCTAAACCTTTCTTTCTTTTCCCCGGATGGAAAAAAAAGAGGTCGTGACAGTACTCACCCCGTTTGGGGACTAACATTTCAGACTAGATAAGATACCTCTGCTGCCACTGCCACCGTTAGATGGATCGAGTGATTGCGTATGACCGTGAGGAGGAGGATAGCAAAGGAAGGAGCTTTTGGACGCCGACACTGATCGATGGACTTCAAGTATACGACTGTTAGAAAAGATGTCGGTCATCTTTTGAAGTATAGCCGAGTATAGAAAACTACGGCATTTTGATGTATCGATGAATGATGCCCATCTAGTTTAAGTAAATAAAAGTGTTCGGTTTTTACCTATAAATATTTAGTTGGTGTACATCGTTTTCTGAATACAAGGAAGGGAGTTGATGGATGTGCTTCCGCCATATAAATTGCGCAGGGACTGATCTAAAAGATGTAATCCCCCAGGATTGATAGACCTTTAGGTCAAGCAAGAGAATGGTAATCGAATTGTGGCGACCCTAATGGTTCGGGGGCCATCAAGGGGTGCCACAACTAGTGGTATCAGAGCAATGGTTATAGTTGGAGTGATAAGGAGCCTCATTTGGAAATTGAGAAATATGATGACAATGCACACAATAGGATATTCATTGGAATAATTGGGTAACTTTGAATAACGGGTGATGGGTATTCACTCGTAGATCCCTAGTAGTTTATTATGAGTTGTCTTTAGGTGCCAGTAACATATTTATGTTACTTATATAGTAGTAGTTGCTTGTAAATGGAGACATTGGGTCATAGATTATTCCTGAGGCAAATGCTTAGAAATTGGAGGGAAATGCAAAGTTTTGGTGGAGAGCTTCAAGAGATATGATCTTTCCACCAGGTACTAATATAAACTGGGATGAGTTTGTTAGAGCTTTCAATAGGAAGCATTTCTCTGATTGTGCCAAGGATAGGAAGATTACTGAATTTATTCAATTAGAACAAAGGGAGTTGACAGTAGACCAGTATGGGGCAAAATTTCCTAAATTATCTAGGTATGCTCCTAGGTTGGTTGAGGATCGAAAGGAAAAGGCTAAGATATTTCTTAAAGGATTAATGACTGATATTAGAAAACAACTAGTGCCTTTGAATATAAGGGATTATAATGAGATTTATGAGAGGGCACAGTTGGTGGAGCAAGAGTTAGTGAGAGAGCAATCATAATCTAAGAGGCAGATGACCTTTAATGATGTTTGAAGAGGTAAGAGACCTTATCCTGATCAAGGTCAGCCTTGGGAATCTAAGAAAAGGAATAATTTTGAGAATTCTAGAAAAGTCAAGAGTGGCCCGGTTCTAGGGAGAGTACCCTACCAAAGCAATATTTATCAGAGATGTGGTGGACAGCATGGACCAGGACCCTGTAATGATCGATTGAAATGTTTTTGGCTATGGGTAGAGAGGTCACTTTAATAAAGATTGTCCACAAGAGAGGTCGCGGCTGAGTGTTGGCTCGGTGCGACAGGTACAACAAAGTACTGGTGGACCAAACCTACCAAGGAATCCACAAAGGCCACCAGCACAAGGAAGGGTGTATGTGGTCACCCAAGAGGAAGTAGAAGCTTATGAAAATGTTATCTCAGGTACGATTTCAATAGATGGATAAGAAGGCATATGTGTTATTTGATATAAGTGACATGCATATATTTGTGTTCGAAAAATATAGATGATTGTGAGAAATAGGAACAAATCTTTAGATATGCCTCTTCGTATTTCTACATCACTTGAAGATATGTTGTTATCTATGTAAGCATGTGAGATGTGTGAGATAACCCTAGGGGAACGAGATCTGGAGATGGACTTGGTAGTGATAGTTATGTATAACTTTGACCTCATCGTAGGAATGGACTAGCTCCGTAAGCAATGGACTAGGATGAATGATCTCCTGAGATAGTACTTACCTGTGCGCTAAGGATAAAACCGCGAGGCTAAGAATGGGATAGGCCAAAGCAGATAATATCTCGGTAAGTTAGTCCCTATTGAAACGAGACCCTCTAATGGATGTGTAGTTTGGGTTCGAACCAAGCGAAAGCTAGTGTACCTGTAACGACCCGGTCCGATGAGGGCGAGAAGTGGACGCCGAGGTCAGAGGACCTGAACAAGGAGCGGCTTCTAGCAAGCTTCTAGGATGGCAAAAGGGGCCGGAATGAATCAAACTATGAACGAAACTGAGAAGGCAGTGTTTCTGGGATAATTCTATCAGAGTGGTGCAGCGGAAGCATGGTTAAGCTTGTAGAACTTTTGTTTGTGAAAAAGAAGGACGGGTCGATGCGTTTGTGCATTGATAATAGGCAATTGAATCATGTAATTGTTAAGAGTAAGTAATCATTACCTACAATTGATGACCTATTTGACTAACTGCAAGGAAGTTCGGTCTTTTCTAAAAATTCACTTGAGGTCAGTGTGACACCCCGAACCCTTCACAGGTCGTCACCAGCGCCGATGTCACATTTTATTTCCTTGCACTATCTTGTACTTAAAACAAGCCTCATTAATCACAGGCAATTTTTTTTTTTTTTATAAACGATCGGTCCCAACGCGACTCATAGCGGAAGCAAATTAAACATCACCATCTAACCCCCTACCAATCCATGATACAAATATACACCAGCTAAACATCAGGATTTTATAAACAACTTCGACACTTTGCTTACATATATATTTTCAAGATGGGATTTCTTTTGGGTCGGTACATCAAAAAGGAAAAGCTAGGACTCAGCCACGTCCAGCCTAAAACCTCAAAAAGAAACTCTCGACCCTCGACATCATACGAGAACGAACCCCCATCTAAAGTGTCGATTATCTACATCAAAAGATTCAGCTCCTACTCATCGTGCGTGGGTCTCACACCCAACCCGGTGCATCAGGCGGTGGCGGCGGCAACATCCCTCGCATAGCTCCATCTCGACGAACGTGCACAGAAATGAACTCATGAATGACAGGACCCCCAGCCAGGCCCACGTCATACATCACTAGACAACGTACTCGGATAAAAGTCAGTCCGGGAACAGAGGGACAGTCTATCTCAATACACTCAACCTCTAGATACCCGTAAAACGTACCACGCGTGACGGCAGGTAGCGGCATACTTGCTAATCTGAAATGTTATCCCCAAAAGGGGTGAGTATAACCACTCAGCAGATAGGGAAATCCAATAACATCCCATTGCATCATGCATATCATCACACGTTGCAAGCATCACTTACCTTGTAACCATGCGTATCATACATCATCACATCATATATATCATCATCATCATGGCATATCGTATATCATTACCATCATCATGCACTTCATCATGCATATCATACCATGGATCATCATCATGTCACATCACACATCATCATCTTGCATCATCATGCATATATTATCATAGGTGATCATCATATCACATCACATGTCATCATCATCATCATCATCATATATTATCATAGGTGATCATCATATCACATCATGTGTCATCATCATCATGCATCATCATGCATATATTATCATAGGTGATCATCATATCACATCACATGCCATCATCATCATGCATCATCATGTCATGAGTTAATTATCATCTTTATCTTTCAATTTTGATCACCACATCACCCATTTCTCAAATCATCAATCTCATCATCAACCCTTCGGGCAGAAACCTCCGACAGGGTTCCCGGCAAACTTAGCCATCCCATGGCCACCGGGCTTCCGGCACCCCACATTCCGGGCATCTCGCATCTCAACTAGCATCACGAGGCATTCCCTTCAAGCAGAAACCTCTGACAGGGCCTCCGGCTTTTACCCTTCTAGCCAGGCATCCCGCACCCAAATCCTGGCATCGCGAGGCATTCCCTTCGGGCAGAAACCTCCGACAGGGCTTTCGGCCCCCCACATTCCGGGCATACTGAAACTCCCAGGGAATCTCTGGAATTATGCCACCAGGCCACCAGACATCATCCTTCACCGCAACCTCTTACTCACATATCGTTTTCCACTTCCATCATCCTTTTTAATCTTTTTATTACATGGCATATGATTCACACATGCATCACAATTCATGATCATACATACACCAATGTCATACAACAATGCATAACAATTCAATGAAGTTCAAGGCCAATAAAATAATTCCTTTTTATTTTATCATTATTTTATTATTTTATTATTATTTTATTATTTATTTCCATAAATATTAAATTTAATATCTATGATTTTCCCAAAATCATGATACTCAAAATTCATTAAACAAACAAATAGAATCACAATTTCATACAAAATTCGTGGCCAAATTGAATTTCTCATAATTTCACAATTTTCACAAAATAGCACCTTATATTCGGATAATGGCTAGACTTGCACAGTTACCAAATAAACTCGATTAATTTTTAGATTAATTTCTACAACCCTACGAAGCTTCTGGAACCACTACCGCGTCGTCCAGAACACACATCTCCGAAAGTTTTAGATTTCACCCATCTATTCTCTTTCGTTTTCTCTGAAATTTTAGTATGTTATGTACCAAGCTAAACTTGTTCTTTTTGCTTCAAATTTGAGTATGTTGTAGTTTGAGGTGTTTCCTACAACTTTCAAGAAGACAACAAAGTGATATATCCAACAGAAATCAACATGAAATCAAGAAATCAACAAGAGGTCAGTGAAAATTTCGCAGATCTAAAGTCTCCGTACAATAGAACTTTTGACCCATCAAATCTCCATCGTTTTCTACGAATTTTTAGTATGTCTTAGTACAAGACGTTAGCTTCAACTTTTATGAAGACACTGAAGCCAAAATCGAACCCCAAACACACATGCAAACTCGAGCAAGCTACTGACTTCAACAAACCGAACAAGAACAGTCACACGGTTTACAAATAACCAACTCTTACCTCGGTTTTTCGCACAAATCACGCCTAAAATCTAACATGCAACCACCAAAACAAACATGCAAGAGAAGTTACGGACTCCACTTGCCTTAAAGGTGAACAAATGACGACGAACGGCGACGATCGAACGGCGAACGAACGGCACAAGACAAAGACCCTCGCTCCGCCTCCTTCCCTCTCGGTTTCTCTCCCTTTCTCTCAAACTCTCTCTCTTTCTCACCCTCTCTTTGGACGAATTGAAGCAAGTAATCCGGCCACTCTCTCTCCTCATCCCTTTTATATCCCCTTAATCCCATGATTAGCAATCATGAGATTGCCTATAATCCCACCAATGCATGCTCTTGCCCCTTGCCACTTGTCATTTTTATTTTTGAATTGGATTGGGCTTGGGCTTAGGCCCATCCGGCCACTCCCCTTGGGTTGGTTGAATCCTCCTCTTGGGCTTCCATTTGGGCCGGCCATTCGGCCCACTAGGCTTAGGCCAAATGGGTCCAAGGCCCACTCCAAAAATAACCCTCTTTTTCCTTTTTTTTGTTGAATTCCTTTCTATAAATATTTCCAAATTCAAATTTCATCTTGGCCAAAGTCTTGGGACACTTTGTTTATTAAGATTTAAATTTATAATCTCATGGCCAATTATTAATCTATAAATTTAAATACGCAAATCATCAAATTAAAAGACAAATTGGCTAAGGCATAAGCCAAAAGAAATTCTTTCACCTAGTTAGGAACTTCAACTCACCTTATGGCTTGTCATTAAATTTGGGATGCCACAACTCTCCCTTCCTTAGAGAATTTCGTCCTCGAAATTCAAGCACTACTTGCGCCTTCTTGAAATAAATAGGGATACTTTTCCTTTATATGATCCTCACTCTCCCATGTGGCTTCCTCCACATCATGATGTCGCCATAACACCTTAACCAATGGGATCTTTTTTGTCCTAAGAATTTGCTCATTTCGATCCAATATCTGCACAGGCTCTTCAATGTACCTTACTTTCTCATCCATTTTGATGGCTTCATGATCGAGTATATGACCAGGATCCGGCTGGTACTTCCTCAACATCGATACATGAAACACATCGTGCAGATTTCCTAATTTAGGAGGTAACGCTAAACGATAAGCCACATCCCCTATCCTTTCAAGTATCTCAAAAGGTTCAACAAATCTAGGGCTTAACTTACCCTTCATCCCTAATCAAGATATTCCTTTCATTAGAGATACCTTAAGGAATACATGGTCTCCTACACTAAATTCCAAAGGCCTCCTACGTCTATCTGCGTAGTCTTTCTGTCTACTCTAAGTGTTCTAAGTCTTTCTTTGATAATATCGACAGCTTCCGTGGTAACTTGTACCAATTCAGGTCCTGTCAACTTCCTTTCACCTACTTCACTCCAACAGATAGGAGTCCTACATCTCCTTCCATATAATGCTTCATAAGGTGCCATGCCTATACTCTTCTGAAAACTATTGTTATAGGCGAACTCTACCAAATGCAATCTTTCATCCCAATTTCCTTTGAAATCAATTACGCAAGCTCTTAACATATCCTCTAGTATCTGGATTACTCTTTCTGTTTGTCCATCAGTCTGGGGATGAAAAACTGTACTCAACTGAAGCTTAGATCCTAACGCAACTTGAAGACTTTTCCAAAAATTCGAAGTAAACCTCGCATCTCGATCTGAAGTAATGGTCACTGGAACACCATGTAAGCGTACCACTTGACTTACATACATGTCCACATACTTATCCATTGGGTAGTCCATGCGAATCGCTAAGAAATGCGCCGACTTAGTCAAACGATCCACTATGACCCAAATTGAATCATGACTACTTGATGTCCTTGGCAATCCTTGCACAAAGTCCATCGTTACATGTTCCCATTTCCATTCTGGAATGTCCAATGGTCTTAAGAATCCTGCGGGTTTACGATGCTCCGCTTTTACTTGCTGACACGTCAAACATTGAGAAACGTACTTAGCCGTATTTGCCTTCATACCATTCCACCAAAATTGTTGACGCAAATTTCTGTACATCTTTGTACTACCTGGGTGGATACTATAATTACTCTTATGTGCCTCCGATAGAATTTCCTTCCTTAATTCCTCATTGTCGGGAACACAAAGTTGTCCTTGACATCTTACTATTCCATCATCAGAGATCTGAAATTCTGATTTTTTCCCTAAAGATACAACATCTTTCACTTTCAAAATCTCTGGGTCAGATTCTTGCAGAAATTTAATTTTCTGGATAATCTCTGGCTCAATCCTCAATGCACTAAGCATACCAGTGAGACAATCCACTTCCAATTTAAATTTGGAATTTGCCACAGATTCCAACAATTTCCATTCTGCCATCCTCAAACTAGCTATCTCTACGGCCGACTTTCGACTAAGAGCATCCGCTACTCTATTCGCCTTTCCTGGATGATATCTTATCTCACAATCATAATCCTTCAACAACTCCATCCACCTCCTTTGTCTCATGTTCAACTCTTTCTGTGAGAACATATACTTCAAACTCTTATGATCCGTGTAGATCTCAAACTTTTCCCCATACAGATAGTGTCTCCATATCTTCAAGGCAAACACTATAGCTGCTAGCTCTAAATCATGCGTCGGGTAATTTAGCTCATGAGGTTTCAATTGTTTGGATGCATAGGCTACAACCTTGCCATGCTGCATCAACACGCATCCTAGTCCTTTGTGAGATGCATCACTATACACTTTGAAACCATCAGGTCCAGTAGGTATAGTCAGAATTGGAGCTGAAGTCAATTTCCTTTTGAGCTCCTAAAAACTCCTTTCACATTCTCCATTCCATTCAAATTTCACATTCTTTCGGGTCAATTTAGTTAAAGGTCCTGCCAGTCTTGAAAATCCTTCAATGAATCTTCTATAATAACCAGCCAATCCTAAGAAACTTCGTATCTTAGTAGGTGTTGTCGATCTCGGCCAATTCACTACCATCTCAACCTTTGCCGGGTCTACTGCAATTCCTTTTCCTGACACCACATGTCCTAGAAATACTATCCGATCCAACCAAAATTCACACTTACTAAACTTAGCATATAACTTATGCTCTCTCAGAGTCTGCAAAACTATTCTCAAATGCTGCTCATGCTCTTTAGGCCCTTTTGAATATACCAAAATATCATCAATAAACACAATCACAAACTGGTCTAAATAAGGCTGAAATATCCTATTCATCAAATCCATAAATGCAGCAGGGGCGTTAGTCAATCCAAATGGCATAACAAGGAACTCATAGTGCCCATAACGAGTTCTAAACGTAGTCTTAGGAATGTCCTCCTTCTTAATTCTTAACTGATGGTATCCCGACCTCAAATCAATCTTAGAGAAAACTGAACTTCCCTGGAGTTGGTCAAATAAGTCATCAATTCTAGGCAAAGGATACTTATTCTTAATGGTCACCTAATTCAACTGCCTATAGTCAATACACAAGCGCATTGATCCATCTTTCTTTTTCACAAACAAGACCGGTGCACCCCAAGGTGAAGCACTTGGTCTAATGAATCCTTTATCAAGCAATTCTTGCAGTTGCACTTTCAATTCCTTCAATTCAACTAAGGCCATTCTATACGGGGCTTTTGATATTGGTCATATTCCAGGCATTAATTCAATTTCAAATTCAATTTCCCACTCTGGCGGCAATCCAGGCAATTCCTCAGGAAATACATCTTGAAATTCGTTAACTACACGAACTTCCTCAAGTCTAAGCTCCTCCTTTGCATAATCTCTAACTATGGCTAGGTACCCTTGACATCCTTCGTCAAGTAACTTACATGCTTCTACTGCCGAAATAAGCGCTACAGGAAAATGGGTTTGACCTCCTAAAAATTCACAACTAAACTGATCAGGTAAAACAAATTGAATCACTCTTCTATAACAATCCATTCTAGCCTGATACTTACAAAGCCAGTCCATTCCTATAATAAACGTCAAAATCATACATAGCCATTACAACCAAGTCTATTTCCATATCCTTTCCTCCCATTGATATCTTACAATTTCCACACACCAGTGTAGACAATACCATATCCTTTAGAGGCGTGGAAACACAAAGAGGCGTCTCAAGAGGCATAACTTCTATTTTATTCAAACATCTATATCTTTCAGACACAAACGAATGCGTTGCACCCGTGTCAAACAATGCATATGCCTTTTCACCATTAATAAGAATCGTACTTGAGATAACATTTTTGGAAGCTTCCGCTTCCTCCTGGGTAATTGCATACACCCTTCCTTGTGCAGGTGGTCTCTGAGGATTTCCTTGCAGGTTTGACCTAACAGCACTCTGATATCCCTGTCGCACTGAGCCAACACTCACCTACGACCTCTCTTGTGGGCAATTCCTCCTAAGATGACCTACTTGTCCACAACCAAAACATTTTTGCTGTCCAGTACAAGGTCTTGGGCCATGTCTCCCATTACACCTCTGACAAATACCAGGCTGATAGGGTGATTTCCCTATATTCAGACCACTTCTTGCCCCTCCAAAATTTCCAAAGTTACCCTTCTTCTTCACATTCTAGGTCTGTCCTTGACCAGAATAAGGCCTCTTCCCCTTTTTCACATCACTAAAATTCAACGGTTTCTTAAATTCCGACCGCTCCCTCAACAGCTCCTGCTCCACTAACTGCGCCCTTTCATAAATCTCATTATAATTCCTTATGTTCAAAGGCACCAGCTGCTTTCTAATGTCAGTCCTCAGCCCTTTCAGGAATCTCTTGGCCTTCTCTTCCTGATCCTTAATCAATCTAGGAGCATATCTAGACAATTCAGAAAATCTAGTGTCATACTGATCTACAGTCAACCCCTTTTGTTCTAGCTGAACAAATTCAGTAATCTTCCTATCCTTAGCACAGTCAGAGAAATGCTTCCTACTAAAAGCTCTAACAAACTCTTCCCAGCTCACATCAGTACCTGGTGGAAAGATTATGTCCTTTGAAGCTCTCCACCAAAACTTCGCATTTCCCTCCAATTAGTACTCTGCTAAAACTATTTTCTCAGCATTAGTGCAGTCCAACAGCCGGAAAATTCTTTCCATTCCATCAATCCATTGCTCTGCCTCCTCAGGACTTCCCATTCCATTAAACTTAAGTGGCTTCAGCTTCAAAAACTGCTCCACTAGTCCTTGAGTACGACGTTCTGCTCCAGGCTGTTGCTGCGCCTGCCTCTCCATCAGATTTCCAATATTGGCTAATGCCTGCAGGATATCTTCCATTCGGGGTTCAGCCCTTGCAGCAGAGGCTTTAGCCCTCGATGGATGAGCACTTCCAGCTCACACCATAACTTTCATGCAATTTCCAAGCATTGCCTCAGGAATAATCTGAGACTCATTACCTCCACTCAAAGCAACTACTACTATCACATAAGTAACATATACATGTCACTGGCACCTAAAAGCAATCCAAAATAAACTACTAGGGATCTACAAGTGAATTCTCATCACCCGTTATTCAATTATTTCATTTTACATCCTATGGTGTGCATTGTCATCATGTTTCCTCAATTCCAAGTGAGGCTCTTTATCACTCCACCTATAACCATTCGCTCTGATACCAAAAAGGGCGGCTGTGACACCCCGAACCCTTCGCAGGTCGTCACCAGCGCCGATGTTACACTTTATTTCCTTTTACTATCTTGTACTTAAAACAAGCGTCGTTAATCACAAGCATTTTTTTTTAAACAATCGGTCCCAGCGCGACTCATAGCGGAAGCAAATTAAACATCACGTCTCTCCCCCCTTACTAACCATGATACAAATACACACCAGCTAAACATCAGGATTTTATAAACAACTTGGACACTTTGCTTACATATATATTTTCAAGATGGGATTTCTTTTGGGTCGATACATCAAAAAGGAAAAGCTAGGACTCAGCCACGTCCAGCCTAAAACCTCAAAAAGAAACTCTCGACCCTCGACATCATACGACAATGAACCCCCATCGAAAGTGTCGATTATCTACATCAAAAGATTCAGCTCCTACTCATCGCGCGTGGGTCTCACACCCAACCCGGTGCATCAGGCGGTGGCGGCGGCAACATCCCTCGCATAGCTCCATCTCGACGAATGTGCACATAAATGAACTCCTGAATGACAGGACCCCCAGCCAGGCCCACGTCATACATCACTAGACAATGTACTCGGATAAAAGTCAGTTCGGGAACAGAGGGACAGTCTATCTCAATACACTCGACCTCTATATCGGATGGTATCCCGTAAAACGTACCACGCGTGATGGCAGGTAGCGGCATACTTGCTAATCTGAAATGTTATCCCCAAAAGGGGTGAGTACAACCACTCAGCAGATAGGGAAATCCAATAATATCCCATTGCATCATGCATATCATCACACGTTGCAAGCATCACTTACCTTGTAACCATGCGTATCATACATCATCACATCATATATATCATCATCATCATGGCATATTGTATATCATTACCATCATCATACACTTCATCATGCATATCATACCATGGATGATCATCATGTCACATCACACATCATCATCTTGCATCATCATGGATATATTATCATAGGTGATCATCATATCACATCACATGTCATCATCATCATGCATCATCATGCATATATTATCATAGGTGATTATCATATCACATCACATGTCATCATCATCATCATCATCATCATCATATATTATCATAGGTGATCATCATATCACATCACATGTCATCATCATACGTATATTATCATAGGTGATCATCATATCACATCACATGTCATCATCATCATGCATCATCATGCGTATATTATCATAGGTGATCATCATATCACATCACATGTCATCATCATCATGCATCATCATGCATATATTATCATAGGTGATTATCATATCACATCACATGTTATCATCATCATCATCATCATCATCATATATTATCATAGGTGATCATCATATCACATCACATGTCATCATCATCATCATCATCATATATTATCATAGGTGATCATCATATCTCATCACATGTCATCATCATCATGCATCATCATGCATATATTATCATAGGTGATCATCATATCACATCACATGTCATCATCATCATGCATCATCATGCATATATTATCATAGATGATCATCATATCACATCACATGCCATCATCATCATGCATCATCATGTCATGAGTTAATTATCATCTTTATCTTTCAATTTTGATCACCACATCACCCATTTCTCAAATCATCAATCTCATCATCAACTGTTCAGGCAGAAACCTCCGACAGGGTTCCCGGCAAACTCAGCCATCCCATGGCCACCGGCTTTCAGCCCCTCACATTCCGGGCATCTCGCATCTCAACTAGTATCACGAGGCATTCCCTTCGGGCAAAAACCTCCGACAAGGCTTCCGGCTTCCCTTCCCCCACATTCCTAGCATCGCATCCCTTCGAAACCTCCGACATGGCTTCTTGCCCCCCAATCTCCGGAATCTTGACGCCACCGGAATTACGCCACCAGGCCACATCATCCTCCACCACAACCTCTTACTCACATATCGTTTTCCACTTCCATCATCCTTTTTAATCTTTTTATTACATGGCATATGATTCACACATGCATCACAATTCATGATCATACATACACCAATGTCATACAACAATGCATAACAATTCAATGAAGTTCAAGGCCAATAAAATAATTCCTTTTTATTTTATCATTATTTTATTATTTTATTATTATTTTATTATTTATTTCCATAAATATTAAATTTAATATCTATGATTTTCCCAAAATCATGATACTCAAAATTCATTAAACAAACAAATAGAATCACAATTTCATACAAAATTCGTGGCCAAATTGAATTTCTCATAATTTCACAATTTTCACAAAATAGCACCTTATATTCGGATAATGGCTAGACTTGCACAGTTAACAAATAAACTCGATTAATTTTTAGATTAATTTCTACAACCCTCGGAAGCTTCTGGAACCACTACCGCGTCGTCCAAAACACACATCTCCGAAAGTTTTAGATTTCACCCATCTATTCTCTTTCGTTTTCTCTGAAATTTTAGTATGTTATGTACCAAGGTGTCCTTTACAAGTTTCATGAAGAGATCTAGGCCAAATAACCAGATTATGGTCACCATTTTTGTCCATGAAGTCTCGGGTGTCTCGAGATACTTCACCAGAACCATTGTTTCCAAGATCTAGCCGATTCACCAAGCTAAACTTGTTCTTTTTGCTTCATATTTGAGTATGTTGTAGTTTGAGGTGTTTCCTACAACTTTCAAGAAGACAACAAAGTGAGATATCCAACAGAAATCAACATGAAATCAAGAAATCAACAAGAGGTCAGTGAAAATTTCGCAGATCTAAAGTCTCCGTACAATAGAACTTTTGACCCATCAAATCTCCATCGTTTTCTACGAATTTTTAGTATGTCTTAGTACAAGACGTTAGCTTCAACTTTTATGAAAACACTGAAGCCAAAATTGAACCCCAAACACACATGCAAACTCGAACAAGCTACTGACTCCAACAAACCGAACAAGAACAGTCACACGGTTTGCAAATAACCAACTCTTACCTTGGTTTTTCGCACAAATCATACCTAAAATCTAACATGCAACCACCACAACAAACATGCAAGAGAAGTTATGGACTCCACTTGCCTTAAAGCTGAACAAACGATGACGAATGGCGGCGATCGGACGGCGAACGAACGGCACACCCCTCCGGCTCCGCCTCCTTCCCTCTCGGTCTCTCCCTCTCTCTCACAATTTCTCTCTCTCTCTCTCACCCTCTCTCTTGGCCGAATGAAGAAAACCGGCCACTCTCTCTCTTCTCATCCCTTTTATATCCCCTTAATCCCATGATTAGCAATCATGAGATTGCCTATAATCCCACCAATGCATGCTCTTGCCCCTTGCCACTTGTCATTTTTATTTTTTTGAATTTGAATGGGCTTGGGCTTAGGCCCATCCGGCCACTCCCCTTGGGTTGGTTGAATCCTCCTCTTGGGCTTCCATTTGGGCAGGCCATTCGGCCCACTAGGCTTAGGCCAAGTGGGTCCAAGGCCCATTCCAAAAATAACCCTATTTTTCCTTTTTTTTTTTTTTTGAATTCCTTTCTATAGATATTTCAAATTCAAATTTCATCTTGGCCAAAGTCTTGGGACACTTTGTTTATTAAGATTTAAATTTATAATCTCATGGCCAATTATTAATCTATAAATTTAAATACGCAAATCATCAAATTAAAAGACAAATTGGCCAAGACATAAGCCAAAAGAAATTCTTTCACCTAATTAGGAACTTCAACTCACCTTATGGCTTGTCATTAAATTTGGGATGCCACAGTCAGGATACCATCAACTAAGGATTAAGAAAAGAGACATTCCTAAGATCGCATTTAGGACTCGCTATGGACACTATGAGTCCCTAGTTATGCTATTTGGATTGACAAATGCCTTAGCTGCATTCATGGATTTAATGAATAGAATATTTAAGTCTTATTTGGATCAAATTGTGATTGTCTTCATTCAATGATATCCTAATACATTATAAAGGACCCGAAGAACACGCGCAGCATCTAAGCGTAGTGCTGCAAACAAGGCTTAAGAAGTGAATTATGGAGAGTGAGTTATGAATTTGAGGATTAAGTTATGATCATTTGAGCTAAGTAGTGACTTCCTATTAGAGGATCTCATTGGAAGCCTTGATGCATTACATGGAGGCATTTAGTATGTATAGATTGATCTTGGAAGTCATGAGTTTGAGTGGTCATATGAGACATGAAATTATTTGTGGTTTATATGTCGGAATAATATGTTTACTTGATGATGGTCAACTTTTAATTTTGGAGATGATCTCAATTTGAGAAGGTTTTGTGAAATTAGTTGATGTGGACATCGAGCCATATCGAGGAGGAGGTGCTAAGGACCCATTGTCTATTCCTACTGGTTCGATCACTCGAGCGCAGGCCAAGTAATTTAGGCAAGCTGTTGGTGTCATGGTTCATGATCTTTGGCGTGAAGATGACCTTGGATAAGATCTTGAAGAATCTTGGAAATCTTGGAGTAATTTGATTATCTGGTCACCAAATATTTGACCAAGTCAAATAGGAATATTCTTCTTGTTTAGGAAAAGAGGACTTCCATCTCCAAGTTGAACTCAGATGTAGCTCGCCTCTTTTTGGGTGTAAAGCAATGTCAAACCAAAATACCCAACAAGCATTAGCTCTCCCTGAAAAGGAGGTGATCCAGCCGCACCTTCCAGTACGGCTACCTTGTTACGACTTCACTCCAGTCACTAGCCCTGCCTTCGGCATCCCCCTCCTTGCGGTTAAGGTAACGACTTCGGGCATGGCCAGCTCCCATAGTGTGACGGGCGGTGTGTACAAGGAATATGATGCATTAGTTTTTTTAGGGTTGGTTTTAGGGTTTGTGTGACGGCTAGAAGGCCTTTATATAAGACTGATTGAATTTCTTTAGGGACAGGCATATTTTATTTTTGAGGAAAAAGTTGAGAGATTCTCTTTTATTGTTCTTTTGAGGACTTGACCCAGTCAAGGTTCCCCTGTGACAGTCGATTTGACTTATCGAGCAAGATAACGAATTCTTTCGCTCATAGCGTCTATAACGTTGGTTGGTTGACATGTGTTCGTCTACAAGTCATGTTCATACCGAGGTTGCCAATCACAGGTTTGATTGGAGATTGAGGTTTGCAATTCGCACCATCTGGGCCTTCGTAGAACGATCCTTCCACAATGATTCACATCAATTGGTATTAAAGCTTGTTTCTACAAGGTCTATTTATCTTTAATTTTCTATTTACATTCAGCAATTTGAAATTTATTGAGCCAGGGTTTCGGTTCTAGCTTATTTAGGGATCTTATTACTTTTGCTCTTCCATACGTAGTTGTTTACTGTTAGTTTTAATTTTTTTTTCTAGCATCTTAACTTGTATCCGAGTTCGTCAAAAAAAAAAGAAAAAAAAAGAAGAGAAAGAAAACGCACACAAAAAAAAAGTGCACAAGAAAAAAAAACATATACGATAGAAAAAAATAGCCGAACAAAAAAAAATCAAGAAGGCGACTAGTTTGTTAGTAGACCAAATTGAGACAAAATTAGTAGTGATTTGCGTTTCAATTGGAATTTCGAAAGTTGCACTTGTTGGTTTGAAATTGTTACTTGCCGAAACAAAATCAATAGTGATCTAATCTTGTTTGATTAGTTTGATTGATTGTCGTGAGGAGGTTCAGAGACAGGTTTTGAGTCCAATAAAGAGCTTGTGAAAAGAGAATATGAGAGAAAAAAGGCAAGAGTGTGTAAGCTTAATTGAGGGTGGAAAAAGCCTAGACTTGAGTTAAACACGAGGGGAGTGACAAACACCTTGAGAGAAACACGTAAGGGAGCGATTGGTGAGGATTTTAATGACTAACATTTACTCGCAAGTCTAAAATATGTCACACGAAGAAAGTGTGAATCAAAAGGAGGTTGACTCCATACGAAGGGATGAAGTGCTCGTGGAAAGCATCCTGTAATTAAGGGCCGTAGTGGAGGAGCTTAGTGGCCGAATGATGGGGAATGACATGAAGGTTGATGGTGACCGAGAGCTACCCCGGGAAAGGTCGCAACATCAGCGATACACCTCTAGAACACGACATAGAAGGCAGCGGCATTATGATGATGATGATGAGGCCGACATGGAGGATGATCGAGATGCTCGATTTGAAGGTGAAATAGAGTCCGAGGGTTTAGACCCCGAGAAGATAATGAACTTGGCAATATCAAGATGAAGATTCCTTCTTTCCAAGGGAAGAATGATCCCGATGCGTATTTAGAATGGGAGAAACGCATGGAGATGGTATTTGATTGCCAACGATACTCCGAGCTCAAAAAGGTAAAAGTTGCAACTGTTGAATTTACTAATTATGTTATAATTTGGTGGGATCAACTTGTGACTAGTAGGAGACGTAATGGTGAAAGACTGATAGAGACGTGGGATGAGATGAAAGCGGTGATGAGGAGGCATTTTGTACCGAGGCATTACCATCGAGATTTGTTTCAAAAGTTACAAAATCTCACACAAGGCAATAAGAGCGTGGAAAAGTATCACAAGGAGATGGAGATTGCCATGATCCATGCTAATGTGGTGGAGGATCGTGAGGTCACAATGTCAAAAATTTTGAGTGGTTTGAGCCAAGACATAGCAAGGGTGGTGGAACTGCAACACTATGTTGAATTGGCGGAATTGGTGGATAAAGCTATCAAAGTTGAGTGGCAATTGAAGTTGAATCGAAATCACAAGAGTGGAGGAGGTTCAAATCAGAAATGGAGATCCAATTGAAAAAGAGATGAGAAGCCAAATTGGAGAGGAAACAACACCAAAACCCAAATCTCAAAGGAAAAGGAGAGGGATGGTAAAGTTGGAACGAATCCGGCTTCTAGTAAAACCGAAAATCCTAGCACTAGAACTCGTGAGATTAAATGTTTTAAATGTTTTAAGTGTTTGGGAAGGGGTCATATGGAAAATTAATGCCCTAACAAGAGGGTGATGATCATGACTGGACATAGTGTTATTGAGTCCGAAAGTGAAATGGAAGAAGAGGATGATAAGATGCCACAATTGGAGGATTGTAGTGATGGAGAAGTGGCTATAAAAGGAGACTTATTGGTAGTTAGGCGTTCTCTGAGTGTGCAAGTAAAGGAGGAGCATCACCAACAAAGAGATAATTTGTTTCATACAAGATGTGTGGTGAATGGTAAGATATGTAGTATGATAATTGATGGAGGTAGTTATGCAAATGTGACAAGTTGTATTATGGTGGATAAGTTGGGTTTGAATACGACAAAGCACCCTAGGCCTTATAGACTTCAATGGTTAAAATGAAAGTGGAGAGGTGAAAGTGTTGAAGCAAGTTTGAATCCCATTTGAGATAGGGAGATATAAGGACGAGGTAGAGTGTGATGTTGTACCTATGCAAGCGGGTCATATCTTGCTTGGAAGACCATTGCAATATGATCAAAAGGTACATCATGATGGATATACTAATTGTTATTCATTGGTGATGAATCAAAAGACTTATACCTTGGTACTAATGACACCTACTGAGGTGTATCAAGATTAGTTAAAGTTACAATGAGAAGCCGAGAGAGAGAGAGAAAATGTGAGAAATCCAAGGGCTTGCGTGGTGTGTCTGAGATGCAAGGAAAATGAGAGGCCAAGAGAAGAATTATGGTAAAAACCAAGGGAAAAGAAGAGAGGAAATAAAATAGGCAAAATAATTTTTATGCAAAATCAAGTGAAGTGAGGAGAGCTTTAGTTCTAGATTGACCAATGCTTGTACTTGTGTACAAGGAGGTTTTGTATTCTACTAACGATCTTGACCCAAGTTTGTCTAGTCTCATTGTGTCTTTATTGTAGGAATTTGAAGATGTCTTTCCTGATGAACTTCCTGGAGGGATACCACCGATTCGAGGCATAGAACATCAAATTGACTTGATTCCTAGTGCGCCATTACCTAATCGATCCGCATATCAAAGTAATCCTGAGGAGATAAAGGAACTTCAGCGGCAAGTTAGCGAACTATTGGAACAAGGGTATGTGAGAGAGAGTCTTAGCCCGTGCGTCGTCCTTGTTTTGTTGGTGCCAACGAAGGATGGAACTTGGCGAATGTGTGTCGATTGTCGAGCAATCAATAACATTACGGTAAAGTATCAACATCCTATTCCTAGGTTAGATGACATGTTGGATGAGTTGTATGGTTTTTGCATTTTCACTAAGATCGATTTAAAAAGTGGCTGTCATCAAATTAGGATAAAAAAGGTGATGAATGGAAAATTGCATTTAAGACCAAGTATGGATTATATGAGTGGTTAGTTATGTCATTTGGATTAACTAATGCACCAAGCACGTTTATGCGACTTATGAATCATGTTTTGCATGCTTTTATTGGTCGATTTGTGGTTGTCTATTTCGATGACATGTTGATTTATAGCCGAAGTCTTGATGACCATATTGAGCATGTGCGAGCTGTCTTGCAGGTTCTAAGGGCCGAGCAATTATACGCTAATCTAAAGAAATACTCTTTTGTTACCAACAAATTAGTATTTCTAGGATTTGTTGTTAGTGCTAATGGTATACAGGTTGATGAAGAAAATGTCAAAGCAATCCATGAATAGCCAACACCTAAGACCGTGGGAGAGGTGCGTAGCTTTCATGGATTGGCGAGTTTTTATCGACGATTTGTGAGAAATTTTAGTACCATTGCCGCACCTTTAACTAAGGTTATCAAGAAGCACGTGGGTTTCATGTGGGGAGAAGAGCAAGAGAAAGCATTTAATCTGCTAAAAGATAAGTTAATTAATGCTCCTTTGGTATTTTTACCAAATTTCAGTACTACTTTTGAGATAGAGTGCGATCCTTCTGGTACATGAATTGGAGTTATGTTAATGCAAGGAGGGCATCCCATAGCTTATTTTAGCGAGAAATTGAGTGGAGCAACATTGAATTATCCTATCTACGATAAGGAGATGTATGCTTTAGTGCGAACTTTGGAGACTTGGCAACATTATCTATGGCCGAAGGAGTTTGTGATCCACACTGATCATCAGACCTTAAAGTACTTGAAAGGGCAGAAAAAGTTGAATAAAAGACATGCCAAATGAATGGAGTTCATTGAGACTTTTTCATATGTATTCAAGTACAAGAAAGGTAAGGAGAATGTGGTAGCCAATGCACTTTCTCGAAGGTATGCAATTCTAACTATTTTAGAAGCAAAGTGTCTAGGTTTTGAGCATATCAAGGGCTTATATACTAATGATGATGACTTTGGGAGAGTGTATGAAGCATGTGAATACGGTGCATTTGATAAATTCTATAGGCATGAAGGTTATCTTTTCCATGAAAACAAACTATGTTTGCCTAAGTGTTCTTTGCATGAATTGTTGGTGCGAGAAGTGCATAGTGGTGGTTTAATGGGGCATTTTGGTATTAATAAGACTTATGAAGTGCTATATGAACATTTTTATTGGCCACATATGAAGAAAGATGTCACACATGTCTGTGAAAGATGCATTGTTTGTAAGCAATCGAAGTCTACAACTAAATCGCATGGCTTGTATACACCATTACCTATTCCAATGCATCCTTGGACTGATATTTCTATGGATTTTTTTGTTAGGATTGCCTAGGTCTAAGAATGGTAGAGATTCCATTTATGTGGTTGTTGATCGGTTTTCAAAGATGGCTCATTTTATACCTTGTCATTAAACTGATGATGCATCTCATGTTGCTGATTTGTTCTTTAGGGAGGTTGTACGTTTGCATGGCATGCCTAGATCGATTGTTTCAGATCGAGATTCTAAATTTCTTAGCTACTTTTGGAAAACATTGTGGAAAAAACTAGGAACACGGTTGTTATTTTCTACTACTTGTCATTCACAAATTGATGGTCAAACCGAGGTAGTTAATAGAACTTTAGGAGTATTGTTGCGTGCTATTATTAAAAAGAACATAAAATCTTGGGAAGATTGTCTGCCACATGTTGAGTTTGCATATAATAGGAGCATGCATTCTGCTACTAAATTTACACCATTTGAGGTTGTCTATGGTTTTAATTCGTTAACTCCATTAGATTTAACCCATTTAACTGTTAATAAGCGTGTGGATTTAGATGGAGCAAAGAAAGCTGAATTTGTTAATGTGTTGCATGAGAAGACGCGTGCAAATATTGAGCGCAAGACTGAGCAATATGCAAGGCAAGCCAACAAAGAGGGCAAGGAAATGGTGTTTGAACCCGGTGATTGGGTTTGGGTTCATATACGCAAAGAGAGATTTCTTGAGCAGAGACATTCTAAGTTATTACCTCGAGGGGATGGACCATTCATGGTTTTGGAAAGAGTTAACAATAATGCTTACAAGCTTGATCTTCCAGGTAAGTATGACGTTAGTGCCACATTTAATGTTTCTGACTTGACTCTTTTTGATGCCAGTGATGATTTGAGGGCAAATCCTTTGCACGGGGGAGGGAATGATGTGGACATCAAGCCATATCGAGGAGGAGGTGTTAAGGACCCATTGTCTATTCATACTAGTTCGATCATTCGAGCGCAAGCCAAGTAATTTAGGCAAGCTATTGGTGTCTTGGTTCATGATCTTTGGCATGAAGATGACCTTAGATCAGATCTTGAAGAATCTTGGAAATCTTGGAGCAATTTGATTATCTGGTCACCAAATATTTGACCAAGTCAAATAGGAATATTCTTCTTGTTTAGGAATATTCTAGAATATGACGCATTAGTTTTTTTAGGGTTGGTTTTAAGGTTTGTGTGGCGGCTAGAAGGCCTATATATAAGACTGACTGAATTTCGTTGGGGACAAAGATATTTTATTTTTGAGGAAAAAGTTGATAGATTCTCTTCTACTATTCTTTTGAGGACTTGACCCAATCAAGGTTCCCTTGTAACGGTCGATTCGACTTATCGAACGAGATAGCGAATTCTTTCGCTCGTGGCGTCTATAACGTTGGTTGGTTGACACGCGTTCGTCAACAAGTCACCTTCATACTGTTGGAGAAATCTTCGTGAAGTGTTTTGAAGCTGACAAAACGTTTCCGTTAGTCTAGTCTGAAGATTTGCAGACTCTGCTATTTAAAGTCTGAAGACCTCCAGACAGCCAGACTCAAGACTCAAAGTCTATCCTAATTGACAGTTTCTAATCCGTTGAAGAAAGGCTATCCAAAATTGGATGTTTCATTAAGGATGTGACCTTATGGACTAGAGAAGATTTTTTGGCTGGATATGACATAACGGAATCCTTTATTTGATCATGATTAACTCGAAGATTAAGGATCCGATGATTGACAAAGTATACTTGGAAGGTTCTACTTATGGAAATCGAGATCCTGATTGTATGGGCGAATAGGATTAATTAGCTATCGACATGTTCATTTAATAACTCGAATGATCTTCCTAATTGATTCCGTCCAACGGGTAGATTGGAGGAATTCCTTTGGTAAGTGCCAACGGGTATGATGGCATAAAGGAGTATATAAGGAATACGTTCTAGTTGTTTGAGTGTGTGCACAATAGAAGAATTCCAAAGTCTGAAGCTCCTTGTTCTGAGTCAATTCATTTGTTGAGCGAAATCTTGTACACAAAAAAGAGTCTATATTCATGAGAATCCTTGAGGAAGTGTGGTAGAATATCTACACTGTGGAATCAAGGAAAAGCTGTGCTGTAACTTCTCTTTTGTTCATAGTGAAATCCAGCCGGTGGACTGTCAGTGCGGAAGAGTGGACGTAGGCTTGGAATAAGCCGAACCACTATAAATCTTGTGTTCAATTTTCTCGTCCTTACTCTTTACTTTACTTTGATCGTATTTCATTTTGTAAATCAAAAGAGAACTCCCTTTCTATCATCTGCCTAGTATCGCTTCCATATCTCGAGAAATTATTTTTACGCATATTCACCCCCCTCTAGGTGCTTATACTAGCTATCTCAATTGGTATCAGAGCCTGTATACTCACTTTGTTTGAAGTGTTTTACTTCAGAGTTAAAGATCCATGGCTAGTATGTTGGCTCCAGGGCTGGTAGAAGGGCAAAGCAATACCAGACCGCCTTACTTTGATGGAAAGGATTACAGCATATAGAAAAACAAGATGAAGGCGTTCCTAAGATCAAAGGATCATCTGGAATGGGACGTTGTAGAAAAAGGAATCATTCCTAAAGCTGCACCTATCTCAGAGAGAGGAAAAGATACTGTTGAGTCTAGTGAAATGACTTAGGAAGAGATAATCAAGAGACAAGCTCTTAATGCAAAAGCAATTTATTCTTTATATTGTGCTTTATCACCTATTGAATATAATAGAATATCTTCTTGTGTTACAGCTAAAGAAGTTTGGGATAGATTACATATTACTTATGAAGGTACTAATCAAGTGAAAGAGACTAGAGTCAACATTCTCCTAGGTCAATACGAAGCCTTCAAAATGAAATCAGAAGAATCTATAACTGATATGTTTAGTCATTTTATAGAAATTGTGAATGGTCTTGAAAATCAAGGTCAACCAATTTCTGATCCCATGAAGGTAAACAAGCCACTGCATGGACTCTCCAAGGATTGAAATCACATAAAGACCTCAATCTGAGAGACCCAAAAAATCATGCCACTATCTATTGATGAGTTGGTTGGGACTCTTCAGTCTTATGAAGTGGAACGAATCAATGAAGACGAAGGCCCTAAAGGTAAGAAATCCATTGCATTAAAATCTAATGATGATTATGATGTTACAGATTTGGAAGATGACATGGATGATGATGAGCTTGCCCTCATGATAAGAAGATTCAGAAAGCTGAACAGAAAAGGAAGAAGATTCAATCCAAAGAAACAAAGTTTTCAAAAGCAACAGACCAAGTCTGTTGAAGATGATGAATCAAATAAAGATATAATCTGCTTTGAATGTAAGAAAAATGGACACATCAGACCCAACTGTCTTTTTCTGAGGAAGAGGAAAGGAAAATCTGAAAAGTATTGAAAGGCTTTTAAAGCTGAAATCTGGAGTGATACAGAGTGTGAAGAAAGTGATGATAATTATGCCAATGTATGTCTAATAGCACAATCAGATTCAGATTCGAACTCCGAGACAGATTCAGATTCAGAAAGCGAATTTGAGGTGAGTAACTTCATAATCCCTATTAAAGTCTCAAAATACATTGATGAATTGTGTTTTAGTCTTAAGACCTCTCTTAAAAGAATTTCCGAACTCAAAAAGGAAAATTCTGCTCTAAAACAACATGAAAATGTTTTGAAAGAAAAAGTGAAATGCTTAGACAAGAATGTTTCTTCTCTTAAAGAAAGTGAAGATAATCTTTTAAAAGAAAATGCATTCTTGAAAAATGATATCTCAAATATTTCCAAAAGATTTTCTATAGGATCTGAGAAACTGGAAAAAATACTTTCTGTTCAAAGACCTTATTTTAATAAATCTGGTTTCGGAATGACTACTTGAAACCATTCCTTTAATTGATTTTTCTAAAGTGAAGGAAAGAATCAAACAAAGACCCACAAACAAAAATCATTTTAAAAGGACCTTTGTAAAACCAGTAGGTCGTAATGCTCTCAGATGTTCAAAATGCAATAGTGCAGATCATTTTGAAAAAGAATGTCCTATGGTTTGGAAACCTGTTAAAAAGGTATGGACAAAAACCACATATCATACTAACACCAATGGATCCAAGAAAATTTGGGTACCAAAGAAAGTTTGAGTTTTTCTTTTAAATGCAGGTCACTATCAAGAAAAAGGTAAAATGGTATTTGGATAGTGGATGCTCAAGACACATGACAGGAGACTCAAATTGCTTCATAATGCTTGTTCGAGTAAATGGTGGAAAAGTCTCATCTGGAGGAAACAACAAAGGAAAAATTGTGGGATTTGGAACTGTAAAGATTGGAAATCTCACAATAATCAATGTTTCTTTGGTAGAAGGACTCAATTACAATCTGCTTAGTGTCAATCAGCTGTGTGATACTGGGTTCAAGATTAACTTTCAAGGGGGAATATGTTCAGGAATAAGTAAAGATTCTACTCAATCATTCATGGGTCGAAGACATGGAAATATCTACCTCTTGGATGTGAAACCCGATGAATCGCAATGTTTAATCTCAATCAAAGACGAAGCAAGCTTATGGCACAGAAAGCTTGGGCACATTAACATGAAGCAGATAGCCAAAATTTCAGCAAAGAAGCTTGTTCGTGGTCTACCCAATTTATCATACCAAAAGTTTGATCTATGTACACCATGCATATTGGGAAAATAGGTAAGAAATTCCTTTAAACTAATAAATCAAGTTTCCACTAACCGTGTACTGCAGCTTTTACACATTGATCTTTTTGGACCAACCAGAAGACAGAGCATTGTAGGTAAGAAATACTGCCTAGTAATTGTGGATGACTACTCACGATTTACTTGGGTGTATTTCTTGGTAAGTAAGTTTGAAACTTTCTCTTCCTTTGAAAAATTTGCTAAGAAGGTTCAAAATGAAAAGGGGTATGTTATTTCAAGTATAAGAATAGACTATGGAGGTGAATTTGAAAATCAAGATTTTACAAAATTTTGTGAAGAATCTAGCTTTTAACACTTGTTCTCCTCTCCATATACTCCGGAGAAAAACGGAGTTGTGGAAAGAAAGAATAGGTCACTTCAAGAAATGGCTAGAACTCTTTTAATTGAAAGCAATATCTCTTCATGATTTTGGGCTGAAGTAGTTTCAACGGCATGTTATATTATTTATAGAGTTTTTCTAAGGCCTATTCTAGAAAAAAAATCCCCTATGAGTTATTCAAAGGAAAGAAACCTATTATTTCATATTTTCATGTGTTTGGATGCAAATGTTTTCTATTGAAAAATGCAAATGATCGAGTTGGTAAGTTTGAAGAAAAGTCAGATGAAGGCATCTTCCTTGGATATTCAACCTCAAGCAAAACGTACAGAGTCTACAACAAGAAGACTCAATCTGTGGAAGAATCAATGAATGTTAAATTCCAAGATTCTATGCAAAATTAATCCTTTCAGACTCATCTTGAAGAATCTGAACCTGCTCCAGACTCTACAAAGTTTAAATCTCAAGAAGCAGCTCAGACTCTAAAAGACTAGCAACAAATGATTATTGAAGATTCAAATGAAGGAAGTGATCATCAACTTGACAAATTAACCAGCAACTGGAAGCATAAATCCAGTCATCCCAAAGATCTTATTATTGGCGACATTAATGAAGGAATTCCCACAAGATCCAAAAGGTTCGAAGAGTCTAGTGCTGTGGCTTTTATTTTTGAAATAGAACCCAAAAGCATAGATGAAGCTTTATCTGATGAAAGCTGGATTGAAGCTATGCAAGAAGAACTCATACAATTCAGAATTAATGATGTCTAGGAATTGACTCCTAAACCAAAAGGTAAATCTATTATTGGAGCTAAATGGGTTTTCAAGAACAAGATGGACGAGAAAGGAAAAATCATAAGAAACAAAGCAAGACTCGTGGCCAACGGATATACACAAGAAGAAGGGATAGACTATGACGAGACTTACACACTAGTAGCAAGGTTAGAAGCAATTCGATTATTACTTGCATTTGCATTTGCTTGTTATAAGAATTTCAGGTTATTCCAAATGGACGTCAAAAGTGCTTTCCTGAATGGATTTATCCATGAGGAAGTCTATGTGGAGCAACCACCTGGGTTTGAAGACCCAAGAAAGCCAGACTCAGTATTCATATTGAAAAATGCCTTGTATGGTTTAAAGCAAGCACCTCGAGCTTGGTACGAAAGGCTGAGTAAGTTTTTAATTCAAAAATGTTTTATAAAAGGTAAAGTAGACACTACTCTGTTTATAAAAGAGAAAGCAAAAGTTTTCTACTTGTTCAAATATATGTCGATGATATTATTTTTGGATCTCCTAATGAAAATCTATGCAAGAAATTCTCTAAGACTATGTAGGATGAATTTGAAATGAGCATGATGGGTGAGTTAACATTCTTTCTCGGACTTCAAGTAAAACAACTGAAGGAATGAACTTTTATTCATCAAGAAAAGTATGCTAAAGATCTTGTCAAAAAGTTTGGACTGGACAATTGCAAAAAGGCTGATATACCAATGTCAAGTTCCTTAAAGATAGACAAAGATGAAGGAGGAAAGAAAGTCGATAAGAAGTTATACAGGAGTATCATTGGCTCACTTCTTTATCTTACAGCTTCTAGACCTAACATTTTATTTAGTGTTTTCATTTGTGCCAGATTTCAAGCAAATCCTAAAGAATCTCATTTAAATGCTGCAAAGAGTATTATCAAATATATTTCATCAACTTCAACCTTTGGTTTCTGGTATCCTAAAAGGGGAGACTTTACTCTTTTTGGATACTCAGACGCAGACCTAGTCGGATGCAGAGTTGATAGAAAGAGCACCTCAGGTACCTGTCAACTACTTGGAGGCAGGATAGTATCTTGGTTTTCAAGAAAGCAAAGTATGGTAGCTCTTTCTACAGCAGAAGCAGAGTATGTAGCTCTTGGAAGTTGTTATTCACAAATCCTGTGGATAAAACAACAACTAAGAGACTTTGGAATTGAAGATTCATGCACGGAGATTAACTGCGACAACACCAGTGCAATCAATCTCACCAAAAATCCAATTCTTCACTCAAAAGCAAAGCATATAGAGATTCTACATCACTTCATTAGAGATCATGTTCAAAATGGAGAAATTTCGATTCATTTTGTTGACTCAAAGAACCAACTGGCGGATATATTTACAAAGCCTTTGGAAAAAAATCAATTTAAAATCATCCGTTCTAGACTCAACATTTTGAGGTTTGAAGAAGTTAAAGTCTAGAGACTCTCAGACTCAGGCATACGAGACTTTGACTGTAAGTATATAAGACTTTAACTATAAGTTATTCTCTCTCTCGAATCTCATCTTGATAAGGTACGATCGTCAACTGTGTTTGATTATTGCTATCTTTAATTGATGTGACTATTACAACGTTTCCTTTTCAAAAAAAAAAAAAGGAGTTATTTTGAAATTACCATTTTCCTGAAAAATGCAGTTATTTTTTGAAAAATGCATCTTATCACTTTCCTTTACGACGTTTAGTATTCCCTCCTTTCGACTGAGTTATATACAGTCGGTTTCTCTTTGCTTAACTCCAAAACCCTAAAAAGCACCGATCTACCATTCCTGTTTTCTTCTCTTGTTTAATCTTCGAAAAAGTTGTCATCTCTTTTAGGAAAGTCAAGCAAGGAATCTTTCAAAGACTGAGAAAGATGTTGTCTTCAAGAAAGTCTTCGAGGATCGCAAGCAGGGGACCACGGCGAATAAGTGAGGGGCCTACGCATTTCGATCTCATCGAGGAAGAAGAATCTCCAAATCAGCAGCAGAGCCCACAACATTCTCAGCAGCGTCATTCTCCACCATCTAGTCCTCAGGGTGTTGATCATCAACAAGAGGAAGAAATCATTGAAAACGCAGATCCTGTAAGAGTTCAAAAGCACTCTTTTATTTATAAGCTTCATCGTGCTTTAAAGATGATTGGTACTCCATTGAACTATATCGATGGATTTCTTAAGGACAAAGGATATGGGAATGAATATATCTTTTTGCGAAAAATGGAAAGTTGGGGAATTGCCCCTAAAGGGTTGGCTGAAGAAACCCTTGCAAATATCCCAAGTGATCCGTGTGTTGAGGGATTTAATCTTGTAGATGGGAATGATGATAATAAACTATACAGCCAATTTCAACCGAGAATGGGTGTTGCAGCGAAAATTCGAGGAAAAAGGACAGAATTGTTTAGATCGAAGGAACAGAAGGTTCTATACTCAAAACTGTTAAAGCGTGGGGTGATAAACCCTAGAAGTGTGGATTTTGATTTCCTTGATGCTGTAAATGTCAATTTGAGAGAAAAGTTTAGTTTTCTTCAACTTGAGTAGTTCTGTTCTGACACCATAGAAGCCCATGCTGAATTGACTGCTTATTTCTATTCGAATCTTAGTTTCTTGGATGCAAATAGATTCTCTTTTAGTGTCCGAGATAAGGATTTTGTTGTGGATATGGATATGTTGGCGGATGTCATTGGGGTTGAGAGAGGAAGATATCAACCTATCAATGTCTCTATTGCTCGTGTTACATTGGAACTTGTTAAGGATAGAAGAACAGAGGAAAAGATTTCCTACTTGAGGATAAGTGCGTTTAACATTATGCTTCACAAGATTGTGATCAATTGCCTCAGACTGAAATCAACTTCCAAGACTGATGTTTCAAGTTCAGAGGCAAAGCTGATGTATGCCATCATCATTAGGAAAAATTTTTCTCTTCCTCACACCATTATGTTCCACATGTATAGAGCAGTGGTAAAGGACATGGGTCAACTTCCTTATCCAAGTCTTGTGACGAAGTTATTCAGACATTTGAATATTCAGCCTCCACAAATTCTTTGTGCTCGATCATGTGATCATATGGTGGTAGGACTGAAAATGATGACTAAAATGCGTCTGAAAGAACTAAGCAAGGCGTTGGAGAAATTCAAGGAGAAGACTCCAGTCAAAACTCATCAAATCTCTTCTGCATCAAAAAGAAAAGGGAAGGAGCCCATGGTTGCTCCATCCAAGAAAATAAGAGCTCTCATCATTGAGGATGAAGATGATGAGGAAAATATCACCATTTCTGTAATGGCATTGAGGAATCTGAGTTGTTCTGTTCCAGAGAAAGACTCAGAGCAGCGGACTGGAGAAAGAGAAGAGAAAGAAGCAAAGGAAAAAGAAACAGAGGAGAACGAAGAAGAAGAAAGAGATGTTGAGAAGGAAAGAGTTGAAAAAGAAAAAGAAGAGAAATGAGATCAAGAGGAAGGAGAACATGAGGAACACTCTTCTCCACCTGAAGGCATGAAAACAGGGGGAGACCAAGAGAAAAGAGGAATGTCCTCATATCTTGCTACTAGTGAGGGAGTCAGTCGCTCTCCAGCAGATCCAGAGGAAATTTATGCCTCTCAATTTCCAGAGGAAGGACATGATGTTTCATCGCCAAATCTACGTGATTATGCTGATCTGCCATCGTTTGCCTTTACTCCATCAGATCGTGCCAAAGCCAGTACGTAGACCGATAATTCAGTAGATTTTCGCAGAATTCTTGATGTTCTTTTGGAAATGCGAGGTCAGGTATATGCTATGGGATGTGAAGTTCAGAATTTGCAGAATGCAGGTCAAGCTTCTTCGGGTTCCTTGAATGATCAGATCCAAGCCCTTTCTCTTTAAATTCAGGCTAATGCTAAGGGTGATGATGTTGTACAACTAAAGGAAGACTTGAAAAGACTGGAAGGCATCGTTCAGTCAATGGAAGATTTCCAGCTTGTTCGTGTTCCCAAGCATTCTTGACTCTACTCAATTTTCATCTCAACCTTTTTTATGTTGACAAAAAGGGGGAGAGATGCGAGATTTGAAAACTTTGAATCTTTACAACTTTTGAACTTTTGGATTGGTTTGATGTTTGAAGATTGTTTTGATGTTTGACTTTACTTTTGTGTCTGGATGTGGACTGAATTTGGATTTGGACTTGACTGCTTATATTAACTACTATTGATATCTTATAGATGGCTTTATTACATGCAAGACTAACCTAATTTCTGTGGTTGCAAATTCTAGCATTATCATTCGTTAAGCCATTTATCTTTATAAGATATCCATATTTGTTTGAGTAATATTTTGCAGGACAAAGTTATCCAAATCTGTAGGAAAGTTTTGTCACTATCAAAAATGGGGAGATTGTTGGAGAAATATTCGTGAAGTGTTTTGAAGCTGACAAAACGTTTCCATCAGTCTAGTATGAAGATTTGCAGACTCTGCTATTTAAAGTCTAAAGACCTCCGGACAGCCAGACTCAAGACTCAAAGTCTATCCTCATTGACAGTTTCTAATCCGTTGAAGAAAGGCTATCTAAAACTGGATGTTTTATTAAGGATGTGACCTTATCGACTGGAGAAGATCTCTTGGCTGGATTTGACATAACGGAATCCTTTATTTGATCATGATTGACTCGAAGATTAAGGATCCGATGATTGACAAAGTATACTTGGAAGATTCTACTTATGGAAACCGAGATCCTAATTGTATGGGCGAATATGATTGATGGGCTATCGACATGTTCCTTTAATAGCTCGAATGATCTTCCTAATTGATTCCGTCCAATTGGTAGATTAGAGGAATTCCTTTGGTAAGTGCCAACGGGTATGATGGCATAAAGGAGTATATAAGGAAGACGTTCCAGTTGTTCGAGTGTGTGCACGATAGAATAATTCCAAAGTCTGAAGCTCCTTATTCTGAGTCAATTCATTTATTGAGCGAAATCTTGTACACAAAAGAGAGTCTATATTCATGAAAATCCTTGAGGAAGTGTGGTAGAATATCTACACTGTGGAATTAAGGAAAAGCTGTGCTGTAACTTCTCTTTTGTTAATAGTGAAATCCAGCTGGTGGACTGTCAGTGCGGAAGAGTGGACGTAGGCTTGGAATAAGCCGAACCACTATAAATCTTGTGTTCAATTTTCTCTTCCTTACTCTTTACTTTACTTTGATCTTATTTCATTTTGTAAATCAAAAGAGAACTCCCTTTCTATCATCTGCCTAGTATCGCTTCCATATCTCGAGAAATTATTTTTTACGCATATTCACCCCCCTCTAGGTGCTTATACTAGCTATCTCAATTGGTATCAGAGCCTGTATACTCACTTTGTTTGAAGTGTTTTACTTCAGAGTTAAAGATCCATGGCTAGAATCCTTGAGGAAGTGTGGTAGAATATCTACACTGTGGAATTAAGGAAAAGCTGTGCTGTAACTTCTCTTTTGTTAATAGTGAAATCCAGCCGGTGGGCTGTCAGTGCGGAAGAGTGGACGTAGGCTTGGAATAAGCCGAACCACTATAAATCTTGTGTTCAATTTTCTCTTCCTTACTCTTTACTTTACTTTGATCTTATTTCATTTTGTAAATCAAAAGAGAACTCCCTTTCTATCATCTGCCTAGTATCGCTTCCATATCTCGAGAAATTATTTTTACACCTATTCACTCCCCCTCTAGGTGTTTACACTAGCTATCTCACATACCGAGGTTGCTAATTACAGGTTTGATTAGAGGTCGAGGTTTGCAATTCACACCATTTGGGCCTTCGTAGAATGATCCTTCCGCAACGATTCACATCATTAGTGGATATGATCAATTGTGATTATATTCTTTCAAAGGTGAAAAGGTGAAAGTTCAAGTTGTGGATTTAATGAGTGATTAGTCCAAGTGATGATCCTTTAGGGTGAGACATGAGATATACTCGATGGAAACTACACAAGTTTTATTTTGGTAGATTGTCGATCTTTGAATTGAATAAGTCTTGGTGGACTACCGATATTTGAACCGAATGAATAATGCTATATTTTAGGCTTGAATTTATGTTGCAGTGAAAGTGTAGTGAATGTCTTTGTTGGATTGAACCAGATGAGTTATTGGTGGTGTCGATTTTGATGGTTCTAGGCTTGAATTGATGGTGACAAAGGTATATGAATAATTTGGCTAAATAGTGTGTTTGATTGAGACCGTTAGATATACTAGAGTGGAAATGAGATCATGTGACGATGAATTTTGTGCGAGGATTACCAAGGACATTAAGTGGTCACGACTCTATTTGGGTGATAGTAGATTGCTTGACTAAGTCTACCCATTTCCTAGCAGTTCACGTAGACTATCCGAAGGGTAAATTTGCTGTTATATGTGTAAGCCAAGTTGTACGCTTACATGGTGTTCCTATAACTATCACATCGAATCGAGATTCAAGATTTACTTCAAAACCTTTGGCAAAGTCTTTAAACCGCCTTAGGGACTAAAGCTCTAGTTTAGGACCGCTTTTCATCCATAAATGGACGGACAAATGAAAAGAGTGATCCAAGCATTAGAGGACGTGTTAGGAGCTTGCATCCTTGTCTTTAGAGGAAGTACCAGCTTGATCCAAGACACATACTCGATCATAAAGCCATCAAAGTGGATGAGAAAGTGAGGTACATTGAAATACCTGTGCAAGAGTTGGATTGAAAGGAACAAATTCTTAGGACCAAGAAAATTCCACTAATTAAGATACTATGGTGACATCATGATATAGAAGAAGTTACATGGGAAAGCGAGAAATGAGGAAAATGTACCCTCATATGTTTATAAAAAATTAAGTATTGTCCAAATTTCAAGGATGAATTTCTTTAAGGAGGGGAGATTTGTGGCATCCGGGTTTTCGTCCGACCTAGAATAAGTAACGGCTCGTCACGAATCAACGGATGTGTCGTTAGACCGTACTATTGGCACTATTTGTAGACACTATTTCGTCATTGTCATCGTCGGTATAGCATTTGGCCATCGTTTCATCACCACCCGTCGTTCCGAAACATCAACTTTCGGAGAGAAATTCCTATGCACAGCTATGCACACATCTGATATTAGTCTTGAGTGGCCTCGCAAATCAACCAAGCCGAAGACCCATAGCCAGCAATGGCCATGCGTACGTAAAAGTTTACAATGGAAATTGTCAAAGACCTTCTAATCGTTTACCCAGTAAAGGATTGCGGACCAACCCAGCCTCATGCACAATTTTTCTCCTTAGACGGCCATACGAACGGCCTCACCATCGGCCACATTTCTCTCAGCCTTACATCTACGTAAAGGTCACCCTCCACCATGTGGCCATATTCTTTTTCTTTTTCGTCGTCGACGCCGGTCAACAAAAGGAGAACATTGACCACCTTGCAGCCCCAGCCCACGTCCCTTTTGGTAGTCAACAAAAGAAGGGGAATGTTGACTGAGAGGGACCGAATGGTAGCCACGTTTTCTACCCTACTTAGCAAGCCAAAGTCCCACAGTTTGACAGATTGACCAAGACGTGTCAATCGTAAAATTCAGGGGAAAACTTGAAGCATGCAACGGCCACGCTCATGCATGGAAGAGGTAACGTGGAAGGGGGTATTCGGTCAAAGAAGCCACGCCAAGGATCCACGTTTCTCTCTCCCTCTTCGGTGGCCAGCGGAGAGAGCGTCCGAGACGGCATGCAAACCACGTTCCCTCCACCTGTCTTCACCTCTTTCTACCGTTGGAACACCCTCTTTTGTTAACTGGTTTTGAACAAAACTAGTGACCAAAATGCTCGTAGATGTGAGCAAGAGAGAGAGACTAACTAAATAGAAAACCGAGAGAGAGGTAGAGCGAGTGAGTAAGAGAGAAAGAGAGAGTGGTGAGCGCAAGTGTGAGCAAGAAGGAAAGGGGAGAGAGAGGACTGCTCTCTGCCTGTGCTCGTGCGCTGCCGCCATCGACGCCCCTCATCTTCGCCGCCGTTGAGCCGTGCCCAAGACCCACGAGCCCTTTGTTTTGCTTTCTGATCGAGCTTAGGAGTGAGGCAAGTAGAGTCCATTGATCTACCCTTTGCTTGTTGTGTTTGGTGCGTGATGAATGGTGAATCTCGGATGTGCATGAAGTGTGAAATTTCGAAGTTGTGTTCTAGCCTAGTATTCTGTTTCTGGGAAAAACAGTCCGACCTTTGGTGATTTCGTGAGTTGCATGCGATGTTCTAGTTGGAATCTGATTTCGACTTCTTGATGAAAGTTGTAAAGGACTTCTTGGAGAATAACATATCAAAATTTGAAAGGAAACGGATAAGTATAGGTCGATGAAACCACTTTTCTTTTATGAAGCTAGATCTGGAAACTGTTATCTTGATCTGTTGTGATTCCGTGAATTTTGTGAAATTATCCAGTCCGAATTTAATCTCGCGTTCTTGATGAGAGTTGTAGACAACATCTTGAGGAGCAACAAACTAAAATTTGAGGATAAACGGACAAGTAATGATCAGGGAAAACAATTTTATTTGAAAAGGATGAATTTGGACAGTGAACCGAGAGATAGAAAGAATTATAAAAATTATAGCTTTTGATCCAGAAGGAATTAAATTTCTATTTCTGCATGAGACTTTTTCCTTTAGATCTCAAATATAACATATCAAAATCTAAGAATTTTCAGAGTTCATTGAAGGGCTTAATCGAAATTATTTCAGAAATTGTGCAAAAGTGGTGCTAGAATTTCTTTTGCTGTGATGTATGGATCTATGTGATTGATGTGGAACTTTCTGGACATGGTATTCTTCATGAAATATCTTCCTCTGGATCTTGTTTACATCATGATAAATTCACAGAATTTATTGAGATTGTTTACTAATTTTCCAAGAATTTTCACTAAAGAAGTGCATTCTACTTTATCCAAAATTTGCTGTATTTTCAAGAATAAATAGGTTGCCCTACGAAATATGATGTCTTGAGTGGTTATATATGCTACATAAATGGTGATGTTTGGCATATCATGTGACATCAAAAGATGGTTTAAACCTTTGATATTGTTGTATCAAATGCTATGATGAAAATGAGACATATATGAGATGGTATATTGTGATAATAACGAGACCGTCGGAGGTGTGAGCCGACGATGCCTCAGGAGTGTTGGGATGCCCAGAGTGTGGGTGCCAGATGTCCTCGGGAGTTTCGAGATGTCCGGAGTGTGTGTGCCGAAAGCCCTGGAGGTGTGTGCTGGGGGGATTTCTCGTGATGCTAGTTGGGATACGAGATGCCCGGAATGTGTGTGCCGGAGGCCCTCGCGATGCCAGGTTGGATGCGAGCAATAAATTGTGGAATGCAAACATTGGTCCCTGGATGAAAAATGATGAGATCCTTATGAAAGATAAGAATCGAAATTGAATCATGTGCATGGGTGTATGTATATGGCATGATGCATGATCTACTTATGAAAGTAAATTGATGCTATTTGATATTGAAAATGCGATCATGAAGGCGTGAATGGATCTCATGGTAATGTATGCTTGATAGCATGGATGATACGAATCATGGTGGTATATGCACGATGGCATGACAAGATATGTATGACTACATGGTAACATATGCACGACTACATGGTGATGTATACTTGATAGCATGAATGATATGTGCTTTACTCGTGATATTTTGATTGTCTTGCTTGTTGTATTGTGTAGTTTGGTGGATCTTTATTGCTGAGTGGTTGTACTCACCCCATTTGGGGACTAACATTTTAGACTAGATAAGTTATCTCTGCTGCCACTGCCACCGGTAGATGGATCGAGTGATTGCATATGACCGTGAAGAGAAGGATAGCAAAGGAAGGAGCTTTTGGACGTCGCACTGATCAATACTTTAAGTATACGACTGTTGGAGAAGATGTCGGTCATCTTTTGAAGTATAGCCGAGTATAGAAAACTACGGCATTTTGATGTATCGATGAATGACGCCCATCTAGTTTAAGTAAATAAAAGTGTTCGGCTTTTACCTATAAATGTTTAGTTAGTGTGCATCGTTTTCTGAATACAAGGAAGGGAGTTGATGGATGTGATTCCGCCATATAAATTGCACAGGGACCGATCTAAAAGATATAAACCCCTAGGATTGATAGACCTTCAGGTCAAGCAAGAGAATGGTAATTGAACTGTGGCGACCCTAACGGTTCGGGGGCCGTCGAGGGGTGCCACAAAATGGGTTGAAGTTTTGAATTCTGGTAAATCCAGGCTTGGCTTAGGCTGAATGAGTTTAGGCTTGAATCAGTTTGTGGGGGTGTGCGCATCAACAGAAGGGCTCATGTTGGGAATCAAGCAAAGTGTCCTGAATGAAATGTTAAATTTATAAATTGGGAATCAATTATCCAAATCTAAGATTTGACAAAATAACTTAAATTGAAAACTGAACAAGACTCATGACTCGTGAAAAGGAAAAAAGAGGGTAAAAATTGATTATTTGCTTAATTTCTAAGTTAACAAATTGACACTTATCCTTCTCCTCTTAGATCCACAAATTATATTGTCAATTAAAACTTGGGTGGCATAAATGAAAAATCATGCCTTTTATGATACATGTCTGCGTTAATTTAGTTTTCCAAAAATCTATAGGTTTATGAATCTAAACATATACATATACATTTATATAAATATAAGGTAATTCATCTTGTCTCGGTCGTTTGACAACAAATAAAATACATTTTTCTTGGAGTAATGCGTAAACGTATGCTCTAAACTTTCCAAAGTACCAATAGAATCAAAATGAGCACAATTACAACTAATTAGATTTGTTGGAAGCCCAAAAAACTGCAAGTTTAAGCAAAGAACAAGTTCTCAAATAATATCTTTGATTATTTAGCAAGCATATTGATTTGTCTCCATCTAATTTAATGGAATGTTAAATTTAATTGGGTATGGATGGAAGTAGTAAAAGATTACCATTTACTAGATGATGATGTGATATAACCAATGAATTAAGGATGGACACTAGGCTAGGCGAGGCAGCGCTTTTGTGGCCACTGCCTTGCCTTGTGCAACAGGGCGAGGAGGAGGAGGGGGAATGGTCCTCTTAGGTGGCATCGTGCCCTGTATGGGGAAAAATTTCATTAATAACTTAAAATTATTTATTTAAAACACATAATTGATTGGAAATTTCGTTACAAATTGGAATTATACTATTTCTAACTAGTTATTAAAAGTACCACAATCTTATGAGCGGGATTCGACTTTGGTATACTTCTCCGAGAAGCCACGCGCCCCTGCAGGTAGGCTGGTCACGTCGACAGTGACACGTGGCGAAAGAAGAGGAGGGAGTGGGGTGCACGGAGGCGACGGGCGAGTGGAGTTGGGAGAAATCGAAACACGAAACTCAAAGGAAGCGGGACCCACGAGGCGTACAGCGACCGTCAACCTAGAAGTCCAAACGAGAGAGAGCGAGAGGGGGGATTTGATTTGCTCCAAGGTGGGGGTGGGACCCACGCGGTTCTTGCTTTTGGTTGTCTGCTTCTTTCTTGGTCTTGTCTGCTGTCTCTACATGCGCTTTTTTGGCGAATTCCTGCTCCTTCTATTTTCTTTTGTCTTTTGTCTTTTTTCCTTTCTTTTGCGTTTTGAAAGAGTCATGACTTAAGAAGCATTGACATTCTCTGAGAGTCTTCATATTTTATGGAACACTTCGTTATGTATCTGTTACTTTCTGACGTTCGGTCAACACGTGTAGAAAAATCTGATACCTGGTCAATTTTTCTCAAGCACTTGAGTCGGGATTCCGACATACGTGTTTTCGACACACGATTCCAACATAAAAGATTAATTTTAAAAATTTTCAACAAATGACAAGTCAAAATATATGTAAAAAAATAACTATCAATAATAAAAATAACAAATTATAAAAGTAGAAAAACCTAATATTTTCTTTTCTTCTTTTCTAACTCACTTTCCATTATACACAATTTACCCTTAAGTTTTTTCTTTTTTCTTTCGTTTTGTCTTGCATGCAGGTTTAGAAAGTGAATCACTTATTTTTTTCTTTTCCAAGTTTTATGAATTTATCGAAATCGAATTGAATTTGTCAAATTGAAACAATAAATGATAACAATAAATGGCTGATTAATGTTTTTAGTAGAAATTTATTATAGGATTTTATTATTTATTTATTTATTTATTTATGAATTTGAATTAGATTAATTTGAATTATTATTTTTATATGAAATATACATATAATATACAATATGCCCCAACGTGTCAGAATTTTCTATTTTTTGAAAAATGACATGTCAACGTGTCGTGTCATGTTGTGTTGTATGTCACGTGTTGGTGTCGGTACTACTTAGGGTACAATGAGCTTTCGTTGTCGATGATCTGATGTAGTGAGCTGCGTTTTTAGATCTATCTTTTGCTCAGCTCGTCTTGAAGAAGATGATAAAAGGAGAATGCCGTGAGGGAAAAAGGTTAATCAATAAATAAAAAGGGATAAATGTATTAACAGTCCTAAAACTTATCATAAATGTACAATTAAGTTCTAAAATTTTCAAAAACAGCGATCAAATACTAAAGCTTATCATAAAAGTGCAATCCAATCTTAAAACTTTTAAAAGTGCAATCAAGTCATATGATATTATAAAAGTGCAATCGAGTCTTAAAAATTTCAAACAATGCAATTAAAGAAAAAGATTTAAGTTGACTAATTTGAAAATTTGATTGCACATTTTGAAAGTTTTAGAATTCGGTTGCACTTTTGTGACAAGTTTTTTAATTGCACTTTCATGATAAATTTTAGGACTTCCAATGCATTTATCTCAAAACAAACGAATGGAAAGAAATAATAGGAAATGGGCTTCAGTTTGGAATTCTTGTAAATCCGGGCTTGGCTTAGGCTGACTGAGTTCAAGCTTGAATCAGTTTGAGCGAGCGTGGTCATCAACAGAAGGGCCCGTGTTGGGAATCAAGCAAAGTATCGTGAATGAAATGTTAAATTTATAAATCGGGAATCAATTATCTAAATCAAAGATTTGACAAAATAACTTAAATTGAAAACTGAGCAAGACTCATGACTCGTGAAAAGAAAAAAAGAGAGAGTAAAAATTGATTATTTGCTTAATTTCTAAGTTAACAAATTGACACTCATCCTTCTCCTCTTAGATCCACAAATTATATTGTTAATTAAAACTTGGGTGGCATAAAAGAAAATCATGCCTTTTATGATACATGTCTGCGTTAATTTAGTTTTCCAAAAATCTGTTGGTTTATGAATCTAAACATATACATATACATTTATATAAATATAAGGTAATTTATCTTGTCTCGGTCGTTTGACAACAAATAAAATAAATTTTTCTTGGAGTAATGCGTAAACTTATGCTCTAAACTTTCCAAAGTACGAACATAATCAAAATGAGCACAATTACAACTAATTAGATTTGTTGGAACCCAAAAAACTGCAAGATTAAGATGACAACAAGTTCAAAATAATATCTTTGCTTATTTAGCAAGCGTATTGATTTGTCTCCATCTAATTTAACAGAATATTAAATTTAATTGGGTATGGGTGGAAGTAGTAAAAGATTACCATTTACCATATGATGATGTGATCTGGTTATCAATAAATTAAGGATGGACACTGGGCGAGGCAGCGCTTTGTGGCTGCCACCTCACCTCGTGCAACAGGGCAAGGAGGAGGAGGGGGAATGGTCCTTTGAGGGGCACCGTGCCCTGTATGAGGAAAAATTTCATTAATAATTAAAAATAATTTATTTAAAACACATAATTGATTGGAATTTTCGTTACAAAATGGAATTATATTATCCCTAACCAGTTATTAAAAGTACCATAATCTTATGAGCGGGATTCGACTTTGGTATACTTCTCCGAGAAGCCACGCGCCCCCGCAGGTAGGCTGGTCATGTCGACAGCAACACGTGGTGAAAGAAGAGGAGAGAGTGGGGTGCACGGAAGCGACGGGCGAGTGGAGCTGGGAGAGTTCGAGACACGAAACTCAAAGGAAGCGGGACCCACGAGGCGTACAGCGATCATCCACCTAGAAGTCCAAACGAGAGAGAGCGAGAGGGGGGTTTTGATTTGCTCCAAGGTGGGGTGGGACCCACGCGGCTCTTGCTTTTGGTTGTAGAAAATATGCAGTGGTTCGTGCGCGCCACGTCATCCGTTGACCTGGCGCACACAAACCACTCAAATATTGACACTTGTCCCGAGCGGGACCTCCTTGAAAATGAGACAAGTTCGGCTGGCTCGGCTCGACTTGACTAGCTGCAGAAGAAAAGACATGCTCCCGCCATGCTCTCTCCTCAATTGAATTTTCTGCAATTTTTTTTCTCTCTCACTTTCTCCAGTGACGAGACAGACATTGGTCAGTGACCCATTTTCGACCCACCTCCACTGCTCGCCTCCGAGCTGCCTCCGCCACTCCTCGCTGCTGCTCGCCTCCGAGTCTCCTCCACCGCCCGCCTCTGAGGCTCGCTTTTGCCACTCCCTTGAAGGTCGACGACCTCCGTCACCCACCTCCGCCACTCACCTCCGTGCCGCGAGCAATCGACTGGCATGCGACCTCTCCCTCTCTCTCTGCCCTCCCTCTTTCCAACCGGCGATCCACCGCGCTGCACCTCTGGCTCCGGTTCCAGCCCCCACTCGTCCGCCCCTTACTTTTTCTCTCTCCTCGTGTCTTTGTCTGCCCTCCCTCTCTTCGACAGCGAACCACCGCGTGACCGGCGAACCACCATGCCCCCCTCCAGCTCCAAATCCGGCACCGGCTTGTCCAGGTAATTTCTCGCTTTCTCTTTTCTCTCTTTCTCTCTGTCTGACGGAGTGATGGAAGGGATTTTATAGGAGTTCAACGATGCCTGAAAAAGTCACTAGTAGTATGCTTTTCGGTTGTAGTTTTTCTTTAATCTTGGGTCTGGCTATTCGTTATGCCAGTAGGACATACTCCGAAAAGGCTCTAAAATGAGTGCTATTGTTGCAAATCATGGATAGTCCTTGGAAAGCCAGATCTGTTATTCTTCCATATTGATGTTTATATGTATATTCCCCAATAACTTTGCTGAGATGCATTGCAAATGCATCCAGTCTCAATTGATTATTTTCATGCAGTGTAGATTTTTCTTGCTTCTGAGATCATTTGGTCATATTTGTTTCCGTGTGTTTGCGATGCTTATGGTAATAAACTCTACTCTCTTAGTGTTCATTCTGATATTTAGTCTGCCATTCCTCCTCTCTCAGGTTCTTGTGGAACTGTCTATCACGCTCTGTTAAATTTAGTTTAACAGAGTGATGCATGCTGTCATGATGTAAAATGCATGTACCTCACTTCATGGTATACATATTACTGATCTCACTCCTCTAATAGCGTTTGGCTATCTCTTATGCTATTCACTTACGGACTTCACGTTCTCTTTATAATATGTAATGCATGATGGTGGAGTGAATTTTACTCATGTTGCCGACATGAAACACAGGAGAAATGTTTACTTATTTTGCTAAATGAAAGAGGAGATTTAGTGCAATGCATTTGGCTTCTTACTTTATCTCACTATTTGGTATAGACCTATGCGTTTTGCTAAATGAAAGAGGAGATTTCGTGCAATGCATTTGGCTTCTTACTTTATCTCACTGTTTGGTATAGACCTATGCGATCTTGTGATGATGATTTTTTTTTTTTGGATTTTAACTTGCTCTGCATTTAATCCACTTGCAGGATGTGGCGGTGAAGGTATTCTCGATGCAAGAATATTCAGAAGAATTGATAAACTCCTTTAGACAAGAGGTTTGTTTTCTTTTTTGTTTTACTATGTCTCATGAGTTCTCTTTGTTTCTAATATTATTCAGCCAAGACATGCTGAGGGTCGCTTAGACTTTTTAATTTGAATAAGGCATCTCTCGTAGGACATGATATGCAGGCTATGTCTTGCTCTAAGCCTGTTGGTCTGTCCTTGACTTGTGAAAACATTGTTATGATAGTGTTTAGTGATTGCTAGATGCGAGGTGGCTGGTTTAATTTTGATAAGGGCCTTCCTTGACAGGTTGTAATTGCAGTTGATAATCTAGATTCAGACTGAGGCAGTGAGGGATAATGGGTTGGCCTTTTAGTTGATAATGAGCCCAAAAAGTGATCTATATTATCCCCGGATGAGACGAGTCAACATCGAGGTGCCAAATGATTCCATCTATGGTGTCACTTGCCCCTACATCTTCTGATTGTTCTTTTTTTTCTTTTTCCTTTTCCTGATAAGAAGTGCATAGTCAGATGGTTTAGGAAGAACATTCTGAAAACCAGTGTGATAAAGAGATGAAGTAAGATTGACCAATATGTTCGAACTGCATGCATTTATCTCTATCTCTCTGCACTTGGATGACGAGACCGTATTTTATTATTTTATAAAATTCTGAAGCCTTTTAATGAATAGAATTTTTTGTGTTTCTTCTGTAGCAACTGGGATTTTTTTCCTAAAGCACGGATATAGTTTATTGGTGTCAGCTCTATTAGTGATGGCATCGGCAATTTTAATTCAAGTGTTGTTCCACTAATACAGCAACGCAACATTTCCAGTACATGTGGTGATAGCAGGTTTTGATCTTTTTTTTTTTTTTGCCAAAGGATTATGGATATTTCTCCTTATATTTCCCATGCCTTGATCCATTGCATTATGATTAATTGTGTTGTGTTGGATAGATGTAATAGCATGTGGGTCTACGAAAGGATTATACCTTCTCGTTTTACTCAAGATGAGGAACTTTCTCATAGGACTTTGCGATTGTTATATGTCCATGCTCTCCCCCTCAGCATGCGTAGTACCATGCAGATTCTGAGAACCTCTTTTGATGTTGCCACAAATTTTCTCAATTCTCATAAAGTACGTTCATGTAGAATTTTATGAAACCTCATTAGCTAGTTGTGGAACTAATCTTAAACCTGCAAGGAACTTTAGAGTGTGGTAATTTTTTTTAACCAAAAAGTAGTGAAATCCAAAAGTTTGACAAATGTTGTGATGCTAATGATGTAGGATTTTTGCACTTGTCTATCAACCAATTGTTAAGTATTTAATTTGGGTTCTGGGCAATTTTTTTGGTATAGTAGCCTAGTGGGAGACAATCATTTGTATCCTTATCAACTTATGAGGCAGAGTATAAAATAGTAATGATAGTGACTTGCAAAGTCTGAGAGATTTAGACCCGAGTTGTTGGTTACTTCATACACTCCTTTGATTGGCTTTATGTCTCATGGAAATTGCCTGCTTTCATATTCAAGGAAAACATGTCAAGTTTGACTGCCATTTTAGTAGCCTAGTGGGAGACAATCATTTGTATCCTTATCAACTTCTGCCATCGCTTCCTCCACAAAAAGAATCTCCTGTCCCTGAGGTTTCTCCTTTTTCAAGTGAAAAATCGTACGCTTCTTCAGATAGCAAGTTTCCATTTGGAAAATGGGTCCATGTTGGCTGTCAGGTACGTATATCAAGTGTCTGAATTACTCATTCTACACATGGTTTTTAAACTGCTCGTTCCTTTTGAGTTGATAACTGCTGAAATTTTTATGGCTATAGCTGAGCACATTAATGTCTGTCATGTTTACCACTTATTGGTTCGAGCTGTCAAGCTGAAGCAAGTTGTTACTGAACATTTTATCTGTCTATTTTACCTTTAACTAATCATTTTCAGATGTAATTGGAATTGTATGAATGGTGCATGATCTTCAAAAAAATAAAAGTAAGGCGTATTGGATGGACATTCATATAGCACGTAGAACTGTTGCACTTTCAATGTGACTAAAAAGAACAAGCTTTTATAGAGTACATACATGGAGTATGATTCTTTTCATATTCATTGGAGTGCCTGTGATTAACTAATTGCATGCATTATCTGGAGGATCCTGGACAAGAATTGTTATCTGCAAAATTTCATGTAAGTCTATGTCTCATTGTTGGTTTGATGAAAGAGAGAAAGTAGAATTTTAGATTGCATAAATGGTGCTCAACCGAAAGTCTCTTGCCAATCTTATGATGTCATTGTCTTTCCTAGGTTTCTTACTCTTAGGGCCTTTTTCCCTTTGTAAACTGCTCAAAGTTCTATCTTCATGGCAGGTCTCAACTTTTCGGCTTCACATTGACGGGGAAGTGGTGGATGAGAAGCCCTTAAGTGCCTCAAAAGATGGAGAATCTAGCCCTTTTAAGGAAAATAAGTTTGGTTAGTACCAGTGGAACTAATGATGGTATAGAAGGTTATTTATATAGTCCAAAGGTCTTGCACCCTTCTTCATCCATTGAGGATCATTATAAGGTACCTTCTGTCGAGTTTGTTTGACCTTATTCATGTGGATATGATTTCTTTAATGAATATTTTCCTGTAATGCCAGGACTCACCTGTACACTTAGCTATTGACAAGTCATCTCCTTCTGACATAGAAAAAGGTAGTGATGGTATCTGGAGTATCATGGGTGGAAAGGTAAGTCGTTGTATCTTCCTTACCGCTACAATTTTTTTTTGGACAAAATCTAATTGAGTGTCACCTCCAGTGTTAAGCATTGTCGTTGAACTGCCTTGACGAAGTTGAATCTTTTTTCTGTGATGTTAGGAAGCGATATTTCTATGTTAATAGCTTCTGACTTTTTTTTGTTGTTTTTCTTTCAATAGAAAAAAGTTGGCTCTAAAGCTTGCCTCTTTAGAAAAAAGTATCAATTTCTGATATGGCTTAAGTATTTGCAATTTCAGCTTTTCCAATTGTTTCCCGTTGTGCTTCCAAAGCAAAGATTGTGAATTGGAAATTCCTTGTAATTGTCTATCCAAAATGAATTTATATTAATGATTGACTGATTGGGTCATAGCTTTTCTTCCAAGTGTGTTTGGGAAATGAGATGGGCGGAGAAAGCTTACTCAATGGCGTTTTACATTCAGCGTGGTTGTATGAGTCTGTTCTTCCTTCTTTGAAACCCAATAGGCTCCTTATATGTAATGTTCAATTTGCTCATTAAAATTCAGGTGCCACTCTAGCTACGGCCTTCTTCCAATATGCAGTGACAATTGGTTTACTGAATTGCAGGCATCGTGTCGGAGGAACTTTGCGTTGGATGTTGTCTTGCTAGATGCCTTTGGCCAGATTGTGAATAAGGAAATGGAGGTTTGCTTCTTCTTGCTTCTTACTGTGGCTCTCTCTCTCTCTCGCTCTCTCACCAACCCCACCTAAAAACAACTATCATAAGAGAAAAAAAGGAAAAAGGAAAAAATCATAGATAAGGTGCTGTTAATAATTGACTTTTTTTGTATTTTTTTTTTGGTAGGTTGTTGCTTCACTTTTGTATGCTAACAGTAGGTCACTGGTGGAGAAAACCAGTGATGATGAAGCCCCGCTGTTGACAAGCTATGATGGAATCGAATTCAATTCCTATGAGAAACCTAGCAAATTATTGCATGGCCGTGCTTCTTTTAAGCTCAAGATATCTCAGGTAGATGTTGGTTGGGTGATTTGTATTATGCTAATGATAGCTTGTCATCTGAATTAAAGATTGCATTAGTGGCCTGCAGTTGTTTCCAAATATTTGAGTAGGACTGTATACACGAAAAGTAGATGGCATGGGGTAATTGCTAGTAGCATCTCATTAATATGTTAAGCAGTAATAGCATGCTCTGGAGATTGCCTAATCCAAGTAAATAGAAAAAAAAATTATCACTAGCTGGGCAGAGTAATCATGTGCGTAGGTTGTAGATTAAATTTTTCTTTGGTTGAATATTTTCTTAAACATTGTTGGCTATAATGGTTTGATCACCTCTTCAAGAAAAACTTACAGTAGAACTGCAAGAACTTGGACCAATTTTTCCTCTTTCATATAAATACGTTTGGGCATACATAAGGTGTTCATACTTAATACAGTGGATCAACTTGAATCAATTCCAAAACATTTTTTGAATTCAATTCCTAGTAAAAAAGAATATAAAAATACATGCCTAAGAGTAGCTGTAATGACCTATTATCGATTCAAACTTTTATATGTGACATTTCTGCTTGTATGTGTGTTCTCCTCTGCATTAGCATGAACTACATTTACTAAATTATTGATGTGGCAAGTTTAGTGCCTTATTGGTTTTCTAGTTTGCCACCACCAGGATAATAGTCTTTGATTTGCCATTGCCTCATTTTATGATTTTATATATATATATTTAAGACAATTGCCTCATTTAATGCTGTTTTTTATTGAAGACAATCATACAGCTTACATGGAAAGAAAATTTTCTTGTCCCTGAAACTTAGGCTCTTTTTTTTCCTTTGGAGTTAGCTGGTTAAAAGACCTTTACATAAACAAACTGAAAAGTTAGCGGCTTTCTTGTTCTTTCAGCAGTTTAATTTGAACATGGGACATGTTTTTCTTGTGAATTACTAAATCCCATTGCTTTTTGTTTGGAGCTTTTTCTGCCATCAAATTTTACCTTTTCGGAAGAACTGATTAGACCTTGGTCCTCATTGATGCAGTAATAAACCAAAGACTGCATATCTTTCAAAGATTTTGATTGCACTTTTAAGCTATGGCGGGGTCCCTAATGAATTTCTTTTGGACATGGTGGAGAATGCTCTGGGAGATGCAAATAGTGTCTTGTCTAGTAAACAAGCAGCTCTAACTGATTAGTATCTTCATTACAATCAATTAGAGTATTCTGTTTTATAGGTCTTTTGGCTTATAAGGCAACTGATTAAAAGATTTGCTATTGTTCATTTTTCCGAATAAAATCATGTTTTTTATAAGGCAGTTGTCTTATAAGGCAACTGAGTAAAAGGTCAGTCTTCACAACTATTAGATACGCATAGTTTTTTTTTTTTTTTAATTGTTAAAATAATCATCATCCTATCCTACTTTTCTAATGCCATTTGTAAGTGCTTTTGCTTATTCATTTAATCGGCTTGCCAATTAATAACTGTACCTATGCTTGTCTGGGGCTTAGATGTTTAATTTAGTTACATGCCTCCATATGTGGTCCTTGGATTTAGACATCAATGGTGTTATATTGCTTTGATGACATCCCATCTCTGGTTCTGTTCTTGTTAACCCATGTTTGAGTTTGATATTCACAACTTTGGGGAAAAGGTGTAATTACCTATTGGGCTTTGATGTTATAATGCTGTTTCGGGTGTCTTTACTATTTAATAGTTTGCTTGAACCATCAATGCAGTGACAGTGGACAAATTTTAGGGAAGGTATTAATATACCGCAATCCTGGTTTGCACTTCGGAGATATTCATGTTTTGAACGCTACATATGTGGAAGCTCTGGAAACAAAAGTTGGAAATTCAAAGTATGCTATATTTTTCCCTACTAGTGGACTGCGCTCCTTGGCCGATGAAATAACTGGTGGGGATTTCGATGGGGATATGTATTGGGTTTCACGGAACCCTCAGGTTGGTGTTTATATGAGATTCGCTCATTCTTGTTAGATGTCTTGTATTACATTTGGTTGATGTCCTTTGCTAGCTAATGATGATACAACCTTGGACCCCCTTCCCCTTCCCCCACAACAAGAATTAGTCTTTTTGTTTTTCTTTTTGTAGTTTCAAAATCCTTTCATGATTTTCCACTTTCTAGTGAGGTTTTGGTAGTTGGATGGTATTTTTCACCATCCTTTTTCTCATAAGACAATTTTTCTGCAGTTTCAATTATTCTGTTCCTGTAAATGTCTCATGCAATATAGCATTGGAATTCTGTGTGGCACCTCATGACTGCAGACTTTGAGATTTTCCTACGGTTCAAAATTTCCCTTGCTTGAAAGTTGATGCATACTATTCTTCAAACTATATCCAGAATAGTTGTATGTCATTGTAACTGGGTTCCAACTTGGCTAAGCAGTTGTTATATGGCCAATGGAAAAGGACTTAATATGGTCAATTACTTAAGTTATTTGAAGTTTAACAAAAAAATTAATATGAAATTCATACATGTTATTTACTATTGTGACAGACCTTTAAGAGAAGATGAGCCTGAACTGAATTCCTGAACAACAGGGAAAACTGTTCATGTCCATGTTTGCTTTCATTGGTTTGGCTTTGCTCATAAGGAATGTATAATGGCCTTTTCAGCCACTCTTTATGCATGTGCCTGTTCCTCTTTTGTCTCTCCTTTGGCCTACAGGCCTAGACTTTGAAAGTAATTTTAAATTGAGTGGAATAACATGAATGACCAACTGGGGCCTTTTACTGGAACAGGATTTCCATCCTTAATGTCCTTGGATAATTTTTACTTCTAAAATGTTTGCTGTTGCTTTTTCTTGAATCTCTTGGGCCTACCAAAAACCCGCAGTGGAAAGATAATGAAGAGAATCCTGAGGAAAATTGCCTCGAGGCAATTAGACAAGCTTGGAGACAACAGCACACTGGCAGATCCATATGTTGTCGATCAGCTGATCTCACTTGCTGATACCTGAAGCGCCAAGGTTTGTAACTTATGAGGTCGTCATCCGGATTTTCAGCCTTGGGCTCTCATCGTTGTTGGATTTTTTGAGTTTGTAAGTAGCAAGATGGTGCTTATTCCGAGTCAGCCATTTCTTTAGCACTTCTTAGAACCTGTTGGCATCTAATCTTCGTCATAAGAATTAATGAAATAGTTTCTCTTCTGGTTAGCGGTGTAAAAATTACTTGTCTATCCATAAGAACGCAAGCATTATCAATTCTATAGAATAACACTTCAACATGCCTTTCGTCCTGAAAAAGGCTGTGTTATCAGTTGCAACCATTGTCAGCCACCTTCCAACAATCTACACATCGAATATCTTCCATCACTAAAGGAAAGCTATTTTCATTGCCATTAGTCAGATTACCACAGAACAGCAATGACAACTGACTATGCAGAATTTCTTATGCTGAGGTGACGTTAGCTTGTATGTGTGACTCGCTCGTGCTTTACGGTTTAGATGACAGGTTCGTCTTACTATGAGCTCTTATTCACAGTTGTCACAAGATATTGACTTGAGCTCTTTAACCATCTTTGTCCTTGACAAGGTTGATGAAATGGTAAGGATGGGTTTTGTTGAAGATGTGGAGCTAATTCTTGGTCTATGTGTACTAATTTTTTTCCCTATGAAGTTTCTGGCGGAAATATGCTTTCTTATTTATTGCAATTACAATTATTATTAGTGATGTTATTTTTTGATATTTGACAATAGGTTTTTCAGTTTCAGCATCATGCAGCTGCTTAGAACTTTTTAAAAAGAGATTTTTAAATCTTATTTTTAGAGCAAGATCTTTATTTTCTTTGTGCCTTCAAAATTCTCTACTACATGTAACATATATCTTATTGTGCATACATTGAGAGGGGCTCAAACCAATATTGCTATTCCTCTGCTTGAGGCTTGTCTTAGTAGGTTTACGTAAGGCATTATCTAGGCTACAGTTTGAAAATTGATTATCTCCTAAGATATTTGGAGAATCTCTGTCTCAATTATGTGACTTTTTCGATTTAACCACATTGCCGATTGATGTGTATATACTTATCCTTCAATTCTTCTGGTTCTTGCAGGCAAGGTGGAGGATACAAGTGAAGTTCAAATGCTGCTCTTTAGCGCTACTTTACTAGACTGGGTGAAGGGTCTATGTAATCAATCTGGCAAAATTGTTTTGTTGTTATGAATTTGTATCTTGGTTGTCAATGTTTTCTTGTAGTTGTTCAATAGGTTTGTCTATGATTCAAAAAATCGTGCTGTTTGTGGTTAGAGGAAAAACAATTGTGTTGTCATTAGTTGCTAGACTGGTGTTGTATGTCCATGGCAAGGCATATGCCTTGCCTTCTTTTTCGTTGCTTAAGCAAAGCCCCTGTTGATGATGTGCAGTTGAATGCTCTCTTCATTAATCCCATTCATAATTTGCTCTAGAGATTGTTTTTCACTTGCAGGAGTTCACGATTGAATATTGCTTTCTAAATTACTTCAATCAGCCATAAAATGGTAGGGAACTCAACTTTAACAAAGAAAAACGTCACCATAACATAAATGAGTGTCATATGGGCAACTTCCTGCTTTCAAATGTTCAGCCCAACTTCGATATCTAACTCGGTTGATGACGATTTCCAATAGATTTTTCCCTTCTCTCGGGTCCATCGGTGAACGAACTAAAATCCAATTAAGTAGAAAACATTTTTCCACACCTAAAATGCACTGATTGTCGTTGTTGGGTGAGCTAGATTACACCATATTCCACACAAAATTTTTAGACCCACAAATACTACACAATTCAAAATGTTAGAGGAAGGATAACGATGAAAAACCACCCTTTATCCTCAAAATGCTCTCCAAAAAGAGTATTGGGAAGATTGGATAAAAGAATCTTTTGTGATGAAGTCGCTAATTTACAGTGAGCCAAATGAACAAAGGACACATTGCCCGACCTTTTATGCCATATTGGTTTATAGAAATTTAGTAGTCGGCGACCTTTCTAATTCATGAACCTTCAATCGACAAATCCAAAGTTAGGCTTAATCTACTAGTAATTGATACCGATAACTCTTGAAGATGAAAGGCATCTTACTGTGTATTGTAATACCAATTAAGTTGTTCAGAACCATTCCTCGATAGGCTTACTTTCCCAGTCATAGAGACAAGATATAGAACTAAAACAGCAAAAAAAAAAAAAAAAAAAAAAAAATTGATGCTGGCTTTTAAGAAGAATGACTTCTGCCCCTTTTAGGAAAATAATTATGTCCCCATCGCAAGAACCTTGAGTGTTCTACAGGTTCTTAAACGCATGCAAGCACAGCTGTATATAAATAGGACATGCACACACCTAACCACATTTGCACACCCCATGCATGCCCTATATATAGCAACAAATCAAAGCAAAGGTGTTCACGCCCCCCATATAGCAACAAATAAAAAGCGAGGTTTACACCGATGGCCAGTATCTCTCCATAATAAACACATGCAGAGCATTTCACTTACTCAGTCATTTGTCTAATAGCAAGAGTAGCATCTATGAAATAACCACCTGCGAATCACATAATCTGTACAACCATCTCTAGGAACAGTAGCAATGAAGAAGATCACTAATAAAGGTGCCATTCAATTCTCGGGCAACAAGGAATTCTAAAAAATTGCCGCTTGTCTTGTTGGCATTACAGGTCTAAATACATCATCAAAAGCAACAAGAGCATCTATATTTTGATCTTCATAGTTGATAAAGCTAAAAGGTATATAGAATAATGTAGTGTGGAGCTGCAATTGACGCCCAGTGCCTGAAGTTACTTCCAGCCCCGACAGTAAGTTGCTCGAACTCAACAAATAATAGAAGACCTGTCAATAACACTTCAAGTTTTCAGCTTCTTTGGTGCTCCCAAGTTAGTAGGCTCAGGCTTCCGCTTTATCCCCAAGAAATGCTCAACCTAGAATATATCCGAACATCAGAACTTATGAAGTATGAACCAAGGGTAGGTGCCTTGAAAGTCAGGACAAAAAGATTCCCTGCTAAAAGAAAACAAAAGGAGAAGAAAGAAGCCCTAAAACCATTTTGACAAACCCAGCTTGATAAAAATATTACTAAAATCGTGATGCCTAAGACCTTGCTTTTCTTCTAAAAGTCTAGTAACCTTAGTCTAAAATGCATCTAGAAGCGAAATTACAAAAATGATTTGATGGTGGGAAATACTCAGAAATTATTCCAAGTGGTGTTAAAAAGATAGCCTGGTGGTGCCACATACATAGAAAACCTTGCACCTGAGATGCATCTTGATCATTTGCGTCAACAATTATGGTGCAAACAAACACATGCCAATTTCCTTTTTGCAATAAAATAAGAGTAATACTACATCCAAACTTGGGTTGACACTGACCTTCCTATCTCCAAGCATGGGCGTTAAGCTCCCAAGATCCTTCTCAATGGTGGCAAAGCCATTTCTTGGATCACTGTTTGTTGGAAATTATGATCCATTTTCTCTAAAAATATCTAGAAACTACTAACTTAATCATGAAGGTGAGAACCTTCTAGAATTGTTGAGAATGGAGATTGCTAGTTGAATCTAGAAGATTCACATGGGAATGCAAGCAAGCAAAAGCCAAGCATCAAAGAAAATCCTAGAATAAGCAAGAGAAGTCTAGAGAAGTCCATGCTTCAAGAGAAGTCTAGAATTCTCCATCTTATGTTAGTAGCTATTTGTAGAGAAGTCTAGAGACTTCATCCACCTACTTTGGCAGCCTATATAAAGGAGCAAGTGCTCCATATTTTGGTGTGGGATCTAACCATAAAAACCACACATCATGCTCCCTCACCAACACCTCAACTATTGTAAAATTATTTTATCCAACTAATGAAACTATTTCCCATATCTCATGTTCTTTATCCTTCAATTATCCTAATCTATCCCTTGTCCCATCCACTACAAACTATACAATATACTTGCACATGCCACTAACCAAAAACTATCATCCATAACTAAAACCATGCTTCCGCGCATACTTATATTTGAACATGGTATCAGAGCCAAGTTACGCCCAGGTTCGTAACTGAGCCAGGCGTAAGGGACCATGAAGCCAGAACCAGGCATATCGGATGGTTATGGGTGTTTGTTCTCACCATCCTCAACTAAAAAGGCCAAAGCCCGAGCGAGAGCCAACAGAGCCAGAGCTGGAGCCAGAGCCAAAACCAAAGCCGGAGCCAAAGCCAGAGCCTACGAGAGCCAGAGCCCGAGCTAACAACTACAACTAAGAGCATTTTGATGCCCCGAGACATATGGGACATCATTAATGAAAAGGCATATGCATGTTCAAAGGCAAGTGCAAGTGGTACAACAAAATGATACAAGGGATCGTGGCACGAAGACAACACAAAAGGCATGGGACAAATTACAAGAGAAAATTCAAGGTATGTCCGAGACTTTACAACACAAGTTCGGATTATCTCGAAAATGGATCAAGGGGGAGTGTTGGAAATTATGATCCATTTTATCTAAAAATATCTAGAAACTACTAACTTAATCATGAAGGTGAGAACCTTCTAGAATTGTTGAGAATGGAGATTGCTAGTTGAATCTAGAAGATTCACATGGGAATGCAAGCAAGCAAAAGCCAAGCATCAAAGAAAATCCTAGAATAAGCAAGAGAAGTCTAGAGAAGTCCATGCTTCAAGAGAAGTCTAGAATTCTCCATCTTATGTTAGTAGCTATTTGTAGAGAAGTCTAGAGACTTCATCCACCTACTTTGGCAGCCTATATAAAGGAGCAAGTGCTCCATATTTTGGTGTGGGATCTAACCATAAAAACCACACATCATGCTCCCTCACCAACACCTCAACTATTGTAAAATTATTTTATCCAACTAATGAAACTATTTCCCATATCTCATGTTCTTTATCCTTCAATTATCCTAATCTATCCCTTGTCCCATCCACTACAAACTATACAATATACTTGCACATGCCACTAACCAAAAACTATCATCCATAACTAAAACCATGCTTCCGCGCATATTTATATTTTAACACTGTTGTGACTGGAAACACCCCAGAAGAAAAAAGAAAAATAAATAAATAAACAGCCACAAAGTAATAAAAATGTAATCATTATTTTATCATTCAATTACCATGGTAAATAGACATTGCATGAAGTCCAGCTTACACTTATTAGATGGTGTCTGATTGTCTTCTCAGAAATAGATCGTTTATCATCAATCAAGTCAGACCATTGAAATTTCTATTAAGGTGCCGTCTTTCTAAGCATAAAGATGGAGACATCTATAGGTTGATCTATAATGCATGGTCATAGGCTATGATTTTTAAGTTAACAAATTCACGAGTCTTGAAACTGGAGATTCCCCTCGAAGGAATTATAATCTGGAAAGAGTCATCCAGGCAGTGATCCATGGAGCTGTACATTAGCAAAGAGAAACATCTCCTCAACAGAGCCCAGGCTCTGAGGGATTTGGGATAAATAGAAAATTTGAAGCAGCAAAGCAAAAAGACATTCAAGCGCTTTGGTCATGGAACAAGACACTCCACATTGACATCTTATAAAGTCAGATTAATCTAAAATGCTATGTGCTTAAATGCTAATGAATAAATAACTAGTAACTTGATTTTTTAACACAGGAAAACATACCCAGGCTTAACATGACCACTAAGCACAAGATAAGGTGTCTTCATTTGAGCTTGAGCTTCCCTCATCCTCTCTGCAGACAAAGAAGGCGTGTCTGAATTCTTCATCTGCTTCAACTTCAATTCTTCCTGGTATTGCTTCATGCGCTTCTCTTGCTTCATTTTGCCAGGCCCTTTTCCATGAAATTTATGGGAAAGCAATCGGAAAGCTTCCTTTGGGGTTAACTGTTGCAAAACATTCAAAACAAGAAGATTGGCATAAAAACATCAAAGTAATGAATTGGCGTTTCTTTGTCAGACGCAAAAGAAATTATAATGGACATTTAGTATTACAAGGCTTTATGATTAATATCTTTTTTTCGTTGAAAACTTACTATTCGGCCAAATTCATATGTCCTTTCAATGCGGATCTCTTTCTGTCCATCATTTGCAATGCCTACAAGCTTGCTTTTCTTCTTATCCATGTTTCTACCACCCCACTCAACAGTTTCTTTAAGTGTTCCCCGTTCCTTAAGAGCTGATAGTTTCCATCTTAGACAAGCTTGTTCTGGTAAGATACCTGGCCTCATTGAGTACAGCCAGAACCCGTTTTTGACAAGCAAATACTTCTGCTGCTGCCTTTTTCCCAGCTTCGACACCTAAGAATTTCAGTCGCACATCGGGGCCAAGAAAAAAGACAGTTAGTTGGATGAATTGATTTGATTTCCTGACTCAGAGGCCACACATACTCTCAATAGCAATAAGCCCAAAACATATCGCAATCATCTAATTTAAATAAGAATTATAAGGTAAACTATTTACCAGGTTGATGCTAGGCATTAATATTAACTAATGAGGCGTATATCTCAACTGCTCGCTCATACAATGCTATAAGAGCCCTCACTGATCTAGGGGTCACATCTTCAATAGTGATTGTTATAGACTCACGATCATTGGCATATAGAGCATAGCCTGTTCCCTACAGAAGTTCACCATATCTAAAAGAGAACAATTGCAGAAAACAACCGAGTGACTATAAGTAAATCATCCACTAAACTCATGTCTCCTTTCCAAGAGAAGTGTGAGATCTTAAACTTCAGAAACAATAGACATAAGAACTTCGACTATTGCTAGAATCTTCTTAAAGGTAAATATTAGTAGCTCTTATTGTAAACTAACTTGAAGCATTCCAAACATATAGTCACCACAGGTAACACTAGGTTCAAGCTCCCAATCATGACCAGGTGGTCTCTCACAAAGCACTTCAAAGAATGTTAAGAAGAAGTTGTGCACACCCTCTCTCAGCTGTTGTTTGTAGCTAAATGGAAATTAGACAATAACATGCATCAGGAATAACCATGTCACCAGCATGTAAAAGTAATAGTGACATTACTTTATCAAAAAATAACTTATGCATGCTGATCTGTGCTTCCTTTATTCCCATAAACAGTAAGCCATTGATTGACCTGTGAAATGAACAATTTGAGACTTGACATTTTGGAAACTAGAGATGGAGACGGAACTCCCTATTTTAACGAAAAAATTAAACACATACCCGATAGCCATCCAAATCAAATTGTTGCAGATACAACTGAATAATAGAAGGCTGTCTTTGTAAGGAAGAATTACCATGTCCTGACAGTAGCAATTTAAAAAGTGAAACAATTGTCAATGACTGCAAACTGAAAGGGAAAAAAACAACAATTCAAAAGACACTCTCATTCAAATATAATACCTTAGATCCTACACCATCAGAAGCCCAATACCAACATAAAGCAAGCAATGCAGCAGGGTTGTTCTTCACCTGGAAAAGAAAAAACTTATTTCCGCTGAAATAGGACTACAAAAGGCAAGAACCATCCTTTAATCAGTGTCAGTAGAGAAGCCACTCAGACACGAAAAACTACTGATAATTCTTATGTTGTAACTTCTTCTTTTGTGTGTGTGCTTTCGTTTTTTTTTTTTTTTCGTTTTTGTTTTTTGCACCGTGGGGGGGATGATAGGGACTGCACATCAGGTATTATGGCTTTTGGTCACTAAAAGTTATTATATGCTTCATTTTAGAAGTAAAATTATCCAAGAATCCAAACATCTATGATTTAAGGTTCAACGTTCAGTACTATTAAATTCTCAAAATGAGCCAGTCACTTTCAAGTTAGAAGTTATGTCTTCTACCAACTTCATTTCTTTAAAGTCAAAGCTAAAGCCAAAAACTCAAACCCACAAACTAAAACCGTAAAGGCAAGCTGAAACTCACAAACCACCCGAAACAGGCCTTGACATTTATGTTTGTGATTATTTGACAAAAGTAGTACAATGATAAGTTACTTGCCAAAGGATTTACAATCTAGGAAGCACATACAGTGTGGACAAGCTAAGTTAATCTACAGTCCCTACATCAATGTTTCTGTGGATCTTCTGACACAACATACAAGTTAGCACTATCTTGGACAAGAAAACATAATTAATTCCCAGATTTACATGGGACAGTATCCTTAAAGAGAATTTTATTTGCTGCCAGATTTAATACTGCAAGTAGAGAAAGGAATTACAATCTAGGAATGCAAACAGTGTGGATATGCTATCAGTCCCTAAATGAACGTATGTATGGTTCTTTTTCAGACAACCTATAGTAATGGATATCCTGGACAAGGAAATAGGATCATCTCCCCGACTTGCATTGCAAATTTACTTTGCATCTTGAACAAGGATTTGAATTGCTGGTGAAATTGATACTACAAACAGGCAACAAGAGAAGGCACAAATCAAAATGCATGAAACCAAAAGGCTATACTTTGATTCACTGTAGAGTGCATTAGCAACTAGAGATGAATATGCCTTGAAGCAACTGAGCGATAACAATAGCAATTGCCAGTTGTGAGCTTAAATGGATCTAATGGATACTCTGCATTCTATTTTACAGTGAATTATACTGTATGACATCCTCTAGCACATATACTACAAAATCTTCTCAGTGCATAATGATGGGAAACAAGTGACAATTCTCCTGCATATAAGTTCACAAGTTACTCTTGCATACATCACAGTGCATACTATCAAAGACAACCATTCAACTTGTTAGCTGACATCCTTGAATGCCTGATTAGCTATCTATAATCAAGACTCATATCTCGACCATACTTAGTTCATTCGGGTGACCCAGCTTCATACATCATAAAAGTGCACATGCAGAATCCTAAGCACTACACACTGAGCAAGATTTTACACCATAAGTTGCCCCACTAGTACTGAAACTAATTCCTTTACTGGACTTGGGTAACAACAAAACATTCCGAAGAAACACCAAATAACATCAGTCGACAGCAATCTTACCACTTTCGTCCTAGTTGCCCCATCCATGAAGGATGCTCCAGCAAGCATTTGTCTGATATCGATCCCCTGAAGTTGGAGTTGCTAATGAATATGCTTTTCGAGTCAAATCAGAATATAACCACAATGAGATTAGAAGTTAAGCTTACCAACTTGAAGGGCTGCTGGAAGTAGACCAACTGCAGACATTTCAGATGTTATGCCACCCACCCAGTTAAACATTGGAAATCTAGCCAACCAGCCCTCAATCCGCGTAGTATTGTCCAACAACGAGTTCTTTTATGTTATGGCGACACCCTATATTCATGATGGGAAAAACAGTGATCAATGCAATATCTGCAAAATTGAAGGTGCCAAAATTACACTTAAGCAAACAACCGAAAAGATTAATTTTGACATAACTTCATCCAAGTGCACCATCAGATTGACATATAGATGAAGACATCCAGTTACCCAAGTTATTTTGTTAAACATCACAAGCAATAACTTTTCCATGCAAGACTAACAAACTAACTAAGCCTCATTAGCAATATTGACTTTAAAAAGCCACTAAAGAGGATACTCCTAAAAAGCCTCATGCACCAAAATGGAGTTTAACCCGAGACATCTGGAAGCTTGCCCTAAAGAAAATGCTCAACCAGAAAAGAAATCAACAAGGTGTTGGATTTATTTATTTATTTTGGATTTAGCTGATCTGCAACAACAATAGAAAGGCCATGGAACCTACTCTTTCAAAACCACATGAGCACCTTAGCTTTGACAATAAATCTCTCATTAGTGCCTATAATTGCAAAGAACTGTCAAGTACACTTCAATTAAATACAAAGAATTCGAGATTTAACCACGACATCAAAACATCAATAAAAGAACTGCTTACCAACCATAAGTGTAGAGATTGGAAATGAAGAGCGAATTTGAAATGTTGAAAGAAGCCAAGCATCTGCATTAACGTGACAATGATTAGCATACAGACACCCTAGTAATTACACTACAATAGAACTTATAATCATCATGATTGGGAAAATTATTTCACAAAGCCACAGGCATAGTTCTAGACTCTTAGAACTTGAGAACAAAGAGACACATGCTTCTCAACTTAAAACATACCATTTTAATGCTTAAACTAGCTATCCTACAGATGTCCATGCTTCAACTGATTAACAAAGATTATGTTAAAACTAGAAACAATAAACGATAAATCACAATTCCCAACGCCAACAGTGGAGGGAAAAAAACAGCCACACAGAAGACAAACAAAAATGAACTAAAGAGGTTGATAAACTGCCACACAGTGCAATCTATTTGTAGTTAAATTCCCAGCCATGACTAAAGTAAGTGGAAGAGTAACTCGGTCTCGCAACATCAAATATATAAGAGCGACCCTCATTACCTTCTATGAAACCATTCTTGAACCTCTAAGGTTGAGTTTTTCTTCAACAACTTTGCTGGTTGTTGTCCAAGAGACGAACAAATTTTACTCCTTAAGAGTTCAAACTATCATTTTATGTCTAGCACACAAATAAAAGAAAGTTTGCATTTACTTTCTCTGATTCTGTTCTTTGGATATTTAAGAATATATTACAATGATGTCCAAAAACAAGTAGACAGAGAAGCATCAAAAGGCCGCTATAGGATACAAAGATGCCTTTGAGCAGCTTTACCAGCTAGGCTGTCCATCCCAACATTGGAACAAAAAATAATAGATAACTACTAATAGAGATTGTGTAGTCTAAGTTAACCAAAAAATTGTTTGATGAAGGTCATAGAAGGTCAATCCTGCACAAAAGTGAGAGTATCATAAACTTCATGTTTTTAATTAATGAAATCATTTTATAAAATTAAACAAGCATCATACCTTATGTGAGGTGTCTCCAATGCATGAAGACAATTTTTTCTTTTGCTTTTCATTGCTGCCCTTCAACCGAGTATTTTGTATACCTTTTGGTCTTCTCCAAAGGGGATCAAGTATTCAAATTTCATTGTTTTCTACATCTTCGGATTCATCGTTTCTTGCCAAGAAATTAATATGATCATTACCCGTTAAAGATTGCATTTTGTTTGTGATATGGGAGTGAAGATGTAGCAAGGTTGTAGTCGCAAGCTCTTCCGTAACATCATGATTTGCATTAATATTCATAACACTGAAAGATAATTGTATCAGCCTCTTCAAGCGCAATGTTTTAGACTTTACCGCAGCATGAGAGCTTTGTCCAACATCACAATAAACCCCTTGTTTTGCTGCTTTTGTCCACCTCTTCAGAATGTATTGCGAAGGAATACTTCTAACATTTACAACATTTGCCAAAATGCATAAAGTATGCCTACACAACCATTCTCGCATTTAATATAACTTGCAGCTACATGTAATGGTTATATCACTCGAACTAAAATGAACAATATGTCTCATTTCACTATTTTCAGTTGCCACGATATAAGTGTGCAATGGTCCATCAGTTTTTGATCTACAAATAAACACGGACAAAACATGCAAGAACTCATCTTGAAAGTTCCTATAAATGACGTGTGTATACATCTGCAACATGTTTCAAAATTCCACTATTACCAACTACAATCTGTGGCTTCCCTCGAGCACACTCAAAATCAACTTTAGAGTTGCGCATTTTTTCTGCTTGTTTCTCATAATGACCGACAAATTCAGACAAAGTCATAGTCTTACATGCCATATCTTGGAAGATATTATTTGTGCTCTCACTTCTTTGTGTAGATATGATTCCTGCGGAAAAAGTATCTCGACAAAACCCAGGACACCATTTATGATGCAACTGGTATATGCTGTTCAACCACTTGTGGTCCCCTAAGCTCCATTCTTGACACATATCTTTACAAATATTCTCCATTTCTAATTCAGATTCAAAATGATATAAAAGCTTATACCAGTATTTATCACGAAAACCCGACTTTCCAAGAAGATGCCCAATATGATGCATAGCATTTTTCCCAATATGCAATACACATAAATGGTGATTAGTATTTGGAAGAACAGTCTTAATAGCATTCGCCATGGCATGATCTTGATCGGTGAAAATAGTCTTGGGTGCTTTGTTACTCATTGCCTCTAAAAAAGATTGAAATGCCCAAACGAAAGAAGCAATTGTTTCATCCAATAAAAATGTACAACCAAAAAAGACATTCTTCCAATGATGATTCAAGCCAACGAAAGGAGCACATATCATATTGTACTTATTTGTACGATAAGTTGTATCAAATACCACTACATCTCCAAAACTTTCATAGTCTAGCTTCGATACACCATCAGACTAGAAAAAGTTAGTTAATCTTTGTTCTTCATCCAGTTGAAATGTATAATAAAAATTGCTTCCATTTGATTGTAAGCAATTAAAATGGTTAATGAGAGTTTGACAATCACCCGCACTAACCAAGTTCCTTTTTTTCGATTGTAAGAAATTTTGACAATCACGTAAAGTAAAGCCAATATTCTCATGTCCCCCTGCTTCACCACTAAGGTAGGAGTACGCTTTTATAGGTCTTATACCAGCTCCAGTCATAGAAGTCATAATACTTTTATTAGTATTCGTCATGTGCTAGTATGATCGTATGAGGTGTTTCTGTTTATCATCGATGAAAGGGTGATTATGAACATCCTTAAACTTGTCCACTATTCATACTCTATTTTCGATTTTGAATTTTATACAAGCTTCGCATCCAGTTCTCTTCATAATCCTATAAACATATCTTTGTTCATGAGGTGGGATTGGTGGAGAGTGTCATTCACAATTACAAATAAATGTGCATATTCGTAATATTCCTTTACTATTGTTAGCCTTTTGTCATTTTCTCACTCCAAATCCCTTCGAAATTGCATATGCATTGTATGTCTTATATGCTTCATCCTTATTAGCAAATGTCATGCCAATTCTAAATTGAAATTCTTTATCAATATTATGCACAATGATATTATCCTCTGCGGCCTCTACAAATTTTTCAAAGAAAAAATCTAATCATTTAAAGAAGGCAGATAAAAAGAAAACTAACTTTAATTCTAAAAGAAGCAGCAGAGTACTCACAATAAGCTGCCAAAAAATTTGTACAAATGTAAGTTAGTGACTTCAAAAGATTGTGAACTGTGCATATTTCAGTTATAGTAGAAAATGCCATACCCACTTATTTATGGGGCACTCATGGTTTTGTTCTAACTCTTGATTTTGCAGCCAGCATGAATTTTACTTCCTCCGACTACAAGCTCAACATACCATAATGAACAACCTTGCCATTACATAATTAATTTAGCAGAAGAGTTTCTAAAGATACAATGTGCTACTACGACAAAAATGAGCTGGTAATGTAATTGTTCTTTTGGATTGAATCCTTTGTGGTAGAAATTTGGGTGTCTTGCACACAAGTCATCATGAAAATTATTATCCAAGAGAGCAAGTTTACCTTTAAAAATTTCTCCCAAAATCTGCATCATATCAAACAACACTGTTAAAAAAAACAGTTAGTGCTCAAAGATGAAGTTATTAGGAAGAAGTACATAAATAGAAGTGACTTTTAACCAAATGAACAATCGACATACGTTTCTCTTATTCTAAAGTTTCCAGCCCTAACAGCATAAGAGAAGGCAACTCAAATAAAATACCTTGTTGACCATTTCACTTGGATGTGCTACATATGCTTCTCCGTAAAAAATAGCTTTCTGACACGCTTTCTTAAACCAAGAGCTGCTTCCTCCTCATGTTGATATTTCTCCCATCTACAAAACACAAATGATCATAAAAAGCATTAAGAGCAAGAATCTTGAAAGATGGAGGCCCATATTTTCTCCCTACTTATAGTTACAGAACAATCATTCTGTGTGAATTCATCTAGTAGGCAGATTTCCAACATAGATATCTCTGCACAAGCACTGATTACATTTGACCAAGCTATCAGATACTAATGTGCAGCCTCTGATCAGTTCTAAATGGGTTTTAGATTAAGAATGTGAGAGATATTCTATAGGGCATGTCTACAATGGTTATTGCTTGTGGAGCTCATGATTTGACTGTTAATACTAAACACCTCAAATCTACGAAAATCATATACATATATTGATGTAGAATATTCCCTGTTACTTGTTTTAAACTTAGGATAATTATTTTTTCTTGATGGAAGCGAGCCTTGTTATCCTTGTGGATGGTTGCATAGACTAAAACAAGTAACTTTTTTGTTGTCGCTGCATATGTCCATCAATTTCTTTCATGTATGCAAAATGTGTGTTGCATCACACATTTTGCTCTTATGTGCACATCATATATATGCATTTATATATGCAACCAGACAAATATGCATGCAAGTACATATGTATGTATGCTAGTGCACAATAAGTACCATTACATCAATTCCCGTCCCAAACATAATTCTGACACAGAAAACAATTTAAGTTTATGAGTCCTACAAATGAAACACAGAGAAAAAAGTTGCCAATATTGATGCAGTTCAACAACTGACTCTAACCTTGTCAGCAGCCAATTGATTTCCAAAAACATTCATCAAGTCAGAAAATTTGGAGAATGAGAGCTTCCCATTTTCATTGTAGTCCTGCGGGAAAAATTAAAGGGTTAACCTATTAAAAAAATTGGACCGACACAACAGAAGGCCTACTTATTTTAAGAGGAAAATTAAGATGTCCCCGTGCACAAGGCTCTGAAGTTGTAGGTTCTAGGGATGGTTAGATGTACTTATCCTTACCCCTTACTTTTGCAGAGAGCTTATTCCATGACAAATCAACCTAGCTTGTCCTCTAACAGAAAGACCTACTTATGAGAGGGGAAAAATATAGAATTCTCTGTTGCGTAGACCAATTTCCAAAAGCACTGAACAATATCCTAATTATGGCATGGTGGTCAGATGCTCCAGTAGAAAAATGTGTGACTGGCGCTTGGGGCATTCAGATTGAGAGAGAGAGAGAGAGAGAGAGAGAGAGAGAGAGAGAGAGAGAGAGAGAGAGAAGAAACAAGAAACGTTTCTGCTATATGTGTCCATCTGCTTTTATTAAGTGCATTTTATGTCTACGATTCTAGATGGTCCTGTGACCAAACTAATAGTTAACTTCAATTATTCCGTTGCCTTAAAATCGTGCAAAGGAACACCATATTGCCCATGGTTATATAATCACAACTCTCTTAATTGCTCCAGCAAAAGTAGTTCTCATCCATGCCAATGTAATAAAAGTCTATGTACCCTCATGCACATGCACATGGCTGTTTGCATGCATCCATGTGGACTACTCCAGCCAAAAGTTTTGGATAACCCGTTCTATAAACAAATGATCTTGAGTAGCTATATCCTATGTGACATTGCAGGATTATGAAGAGGAAGAATTTGGATGCCATCAGAACATGGTCAACACCTTCCAGCTACTTGATTTTACATACATAAAAATGGTTTTTAGCAGTGTCAAAACACAGCATGTCAAGCAACCATGATGCACAATTTTCATTTTCACTTCTAGCAAGAACTAAGTCTAAAATTAACTTAAGATATGCAGAGGGAGATACCTGGGCAGGCTATCAAAAGAATGGCCAGTTTAGTACAGGTTTCCTAGACAACTAATGATATAACACAATTTGAAGATTCAACCATAATTCCCAACTTATGGGTCAAGCGACCAAGTTTGATTCAAATTTATATCTTCAACTTACTTCTAAACAGGATGTCACAGGATTGAAGAACTACATAAGTGTTAATAACTTATGCACATGGAAGGAATAGGCAATAAGAAGCTATAATAATAATAATGGTCTGTCACAACACTCAAATATCTTGGACTTATCATATTCATAGCTTCAGTACCACCACTGAAATAATGACCTTCTTCAAGTTTCCAAGCAAAAGCTTAAAAAAAACAAAAGGAATTACACAGCTAGTGTGCCTTTCAATCTAACCGAGTTGAGTGTCTACCCATGTAAAACAAAACGAAAAGGAGAATTTCAACCCTTAGCCATCAAGTTTTGATCAAACATAACCTGTATTTACCGTCTTCCATCCGGCGACGATCATCTAGATGAAACTTATTGGACGAAATTAATAAACTCACAAACTATTGAAGAGATAGCAGTATAAGAAGCTTAACCCTCCACACTAGAACTTTCCACTTAGATTAATGATAAGAAAGATGACGGTAGAACATACTCCGGTGGGAATAGAGGGACGCGACTTGCTTCAGGAGTCAAAGGGCCGATGAAGAACTCTCCCCCTCAGCCTCCTGATAAGCTATCCAACTCTGCCTCGACCTAGAAGCCAAAGCAGCCACTATCACCAAGCCTCCATGCTTCCTGAAATAGAGGCAATAGAAAAGAAAAAAAAGCCAAAGGACAAAGAGAGGTCTCACAGTACCCATACACCTCTCTCTCCTCCACCACAATATCCCTCGTGGCCGTCACGGCATCGCCGAAACCCCAAAACTTAGCACCGCCACCAATATAGCCTTGCAAACCTCTTTTGCTTCAAAATCCTTGGCTATGTACTCGAGCTCGAAATCGGGACCGAATAAGGAGTAGAAGACAAAGGAGGTCGAGAGGCCAGTCGGCAGCCGGCGATTTCTAGAGCCGCGGCTGGAAAGTCGATGTCAGCAATGAGGATAGAGGTGAGGAGGGAAGCGCTTAGGGTGAGTGAGAGGGCTCGAGACAGTGAGAAGGGGGGGCGCTTGGGGTGAGTGAGAGGGCTCGGGACAGGAGATTCCTTTTGTGGAGGAAGCAGTGGTAGAAGCGTTAGTCTTTTATCTCCATTCAAAACGAGAATTGGAAAACCATCCTTGACATCTGAGTTCACCTGTGTGAAAAAATATTTTTAACCCCATTAACCATAGAACTTTGAGTTGAAAAGAGAAGTGACAGGCAACACTATTTGTGATTATGGTATACATCATCCCTTAATCACCATTTTCGACTAGTCTGTTGTGTCACAAACCAAGATAGATTGCGATAGGGGACAGAAAAAAAAAAAAAAAAGACTTGACGCATTGCAAAGGAGTGATCCCGGACAAATCCACAAAAATCAATAAGCTTTGGTTCCACCAACAAGCATTGACACTCAGTATACCATCTAATGGGAACAACATAGCAATAGACTTCAGTGAACGTGAAAAGACACTCTTGGGAAAATTCCACAATGATTCAAACTCATCGTAATCAGACGGACAGACACAACCCAAGAGCCGAGCAACGGTGATCGATCCAAACCAACGCAAACCATCCCTCCAAATCACAAAATCCAACAATCGGTGAGTGATCAATCGCTAAAACAATCGCCAAACAAGCAACTCATAACACCCAACCTCTCCAAACGTAAAAAAAATTCACAGAATTGAGAAACGAACACCGTCCCTCCCATAAAAAACCAACAAACCAAAAAGGGACGAAAAAAATGGAAAAACGGTGGCTTTCCTCTACCTAACAGAAAATGGTACAAAGGAAAGTGGCGGACTTCAAGAGATAAACCTAGAAGCAGAAAAGCAAGGACCCATCTTCTTCTTCTCCTTCATCTCATTCTTGTTCTTCTTCCTTCTCTGCTTTGATGTCGAGCCTGAAATCACCGAGAAAGAGAGAGAGAATGTAGCAGGCCTCTCCTTCTTTGCCGCGCCATCGACCCTGCCCAAGTCCGCCGAGATCTCCCTCGCGACCGAGCGGGCCAGCGTCAGGACATCACCCGGTCAGCGGCAAGGAGCCTAGTGCTGCTCGGGAACGAGACCGAGATGCCAGAGGCAGATAACCAGCGACCGAGGCGGAGGCGAAGGCGGAGAGAGGTGGGATGCGCAGAGAAGGAAAGGAACCAAGGTGGAGGCGGAGGTCCGGAGGCGGAGGCGGAGAGAGGTAGGATGCGCAGAGAAGGAAAGGAAGGCTCTTAGCGTTCTTGGTTCTTTTAGAGGAGAGAGAACCCGCCCATGAGAGAGAGAAATTTTGAGCGGGAGCTGACCGTCATTTCTTCTACAGTGGAGTCGAGCCGAGCCAGCCGAACTTGTCTCATTTTTGAGGGGGTCCCACTCGGGACAGGTGTTGGTATTTGAGTGGTTCGTGCGCGCCAAGTCAGCAGATGACGTGGCGCGCACAAACCACTGAATATTTTCTCACCTCTACATGCGCTTTTTTGGCGAATTCCTGCTCCTTCTATTTTCTATTTTCCTTTCTTTTGTGTTTTGGAAGAATCATGACTTAAGAAGCATTAATATTCTCCGGAAGTCTTCATATCGTGTCGGACACTTTGATATGTATCTGACACTTTCCGACGCTCATTCAACACGTGTAGGAAAATCTGATACTTGGTCAATATTTTCGACACTTGAGTCGAAATTCCGACATACGTGTTTTCGACACTCAATTCCAACATAAGAGATTAATTTTAAAAATTTTCAATAAATGAAAAGTCAAAATATATATGTAAAAAAATAACTATCAATAATAAAAATAACAAAATAGAAAAGAAGAAAAACCTAATATTTTCTTTTCTTCTTTATTGACTCACTTTCCATTATACACAATTTACCTTTAAGTTTTTTTTTTTTTTTTTTTTCAATACGTCTTGCACGCAGGTTTAGAATGTGAATTACTTATTTTTTTCTTTCCAAGATTTATGAATTTATCGAAATGGAATTGAATTTGTCAAATTGAAACAATGGATGATATTAATAAATAGCTGATTTTTTTTAGTATAAATTTATTATAGGATTTTATTATTTATTTATTTATTTATGAATTTGAATCAGATTAATTTGATTGAAATAATCATAAAAATAATAATTTATTATTTATAGATAAAATATACATGTAGTATACAATGTGTCCCAACGTGTCGGAAATTTCTATTTTTTGAAAAATGGCGTGTCAGCGTGTTGTGTCGTGTTGTATCGTATGTCGCGTGTCGGTGTCGGTGCTACTTAGGGTACGATGAGCTTCCGTTGTCGATGATCTGGCGCAGTGAGCTGCGTTTTTAGATCTATCTTTTCTCAACTCGTCTTGAAGAAGACCATAAAATGAGAATGCCGTGAGGGAAATAGGCTAATCAATAAATAAAAAGGGATAAATGTATTAAAAGTCCTAAAACTGATCATTAATGTGCAATTAAGTTCTAAAATTTTCAGAAACAACAATCAAATCCTAAAACTTATCACAAATGTGCAATCCAGTCTTAAAACTTTCATAAGTGCAATCAAGTTCTATAATTTATCATAAAAGTGCAATTGGGTCTTAAAATTTTCAAAAAAATGCAATTAAAGAAACAATTTAATTGGGCCAATTTGAAAATTTGATTGCACATTTTGAAAGTTTTAGAATTTGGTTACACTTTCGTGACAAGTTTTTTAATTGCACTTTCATGATAAATTTTAGGACTTCCAATGCATTTATTTCAAAACAAACGAAAGGAAAGAAATAATAGGAAATGGGCTTAAGTTTTGAATTCTCGTAAATCCGGGCTTGGCTTAGGCTGAATGAGTTTAGGCTTGAATCAGTTTGAGTGTGCGTGCTCATCAACAGAAGGGCCCGTGTTAGGAATCAAACAAAGTGTCGTGAATGAAATGTTCAATTTATAAATCAGGAATCAATTATCTAAATCTAAGATTTGACAAAATAGCTTGAACTGAAAACTGAACAAGACTCATGACTCGTGAAAAGAAAAAAAGAGAGAGTAAAAATTGATTATTTGCTTAATTTCTAAGTTAACAAATTGACACTTATCCTTCTCTTAGATCCACAAATTATGTTGTCAATTAAAACTTGGGTGGCAAAAAAGAAAAATTATGCCTTTTATGATACATGTCTGCTTTAATTTTGTTTTCCAAAAATCTATAGGTTTATGAATCTATACATATACATAAGCATTTATATAAATATAAGGTAATTTATCTTGTCTCGGTCGTTTGACAACAGATAAAATAAATTTTTCTTGGAGTAATGCGTAAACTTATGCTCTAAACTCTCCAAAGTACGAACAGAATCAAAATGAGCACAATTACAATTAATTAGATTTTTTGGAAGCCCAAAAAACTGCAAGATTAAGTAGAGAACAAGTTCTCAAATAATATCTTTGATTATTTAGCAAGCATATTGATTTGTCTCCATCTAATTTAATGGAATGTTAAATTTAATTGGGTATGGGTGGAAGTAGTAAAAGATTACCATTTACCAGATGATGATGTGATCTGGTTATCAATGAAGTAAGGATGGACACTGGGCGGGGCAGCGCTTTGTGGCTGCCGCCTTGACTCGTGCAGTAGGGCGAGGAGGAGGAGGAGGGGGAGATGGTCCTCTCAGGTGGCACCGTGCCCTGTATGGGGAAAAGAATTCATTAATGTTTTAAAATTATTTATTTAAAACACATAATTGATTGGAATTTTTATTACAAATTGGAATTATACTATCTACAACTAGTTATTAAAAGTACCACAATCTTATGAGCGGGATTCTACTTAGCTATACTTCTCAACAAATATGAACGTGGCGGATTAACAGGATAGGGTGGGGCTAACATCGTCCTTGGCTCATCGCCAAATGTTCCCTGGGGCGATTTTCAACGGGAAAAATTTCCTTTAAAACGCATTTCAAAGCTTCCTCATCAACATCATGTGTCGAATTCCTTTAGCATTGACAGAGCGTGGTACTTGTGCTGAGTGCCATCGCTGGTTCTGGGAAGGTATTGGGAAACCTCTTTAGCGTTGTGTATATCCGTTTGCATATACAAGTTTTTAATACTTGGAACAAGAGTACACTTATGCGGCGGATGTTTGCATTTCAAATTTCAATGTTGGTTTCTTGCAGACAGCTCCATTTTCCCTTTGCCTAGCTTTGGAGAGGTTGCTGTTCCGATCCAAGTGCGTGAAAGCCATAAGGGTTCTTGTGCTTTACTCCTTCCAGGGAGTTGGCTGTTGCACCCATAGCTTATGTGCTTGTAACACAATTCATAGGAAGACTCCGTTGGAACTTCATATTATCATGGCTTGGGAAATCGGTTTTCTTCCATTTCTCTTTGTATGTCAATGCTCAAACTCTGCAGTGCTTCTTCTCCAGAACGGAAAGTAAGCTCAGCCTCAGCAGTGCTTCTTCTCCAGAACGGAAAGTAAACTCAACCTCAGCAGTGCTTCTTGTACCTCTCTAACTCTCCTGCAGCTGCCCTAGGACACTTCCCTTGCACGATCTTCAGCAGCACTTGCTCCGGATTTGGACGGAGGGATTTCAATATATATATATATATATGTATGTATGTATGTATGTATGTATGTATGTATGTATGTATTGTTCCGTTGTGCACAAATACGGTGTATATTGGATTAACTTAGTGGAAAGTCTGTTGGTATGTGTCTCATTGAATGAGTTTCTTTGTATTTGCTTGTTCATGGGCCTAACCTAGTAGAGTATCGTCTTTATTTATTTATTTATTTTTACGTTTTGCATGAGAAGGCTACTGTACTACAATAAGACCATGTAAGTGGTCACTTAGCTGCTCATAAAGTCAACAAGAGTTCTGCAACCTAAAATCCGCCGTTCGTCCTGCTGCATTCGTCCCAGCAATGTTCGAACAATTCCCAGAAAGCGACCAGGAAACAATGACCCTGCAAAACATTTTAAACAATTTGTAACATTCTGCTGACAGGGCCCATGATTGCTTATAAGCGTGATCTGTCAGAGTAATTTCTCTGCCTTCTCAAGATGTGATTGATGAAGAAGAAGAAGAAGAGAAACACTCGTAGGCAGTACGACCTCAGTTTAGAATGCTTCCTTCAATCATTCAGTAATCAAATTGAAGCATTGAAGTACATGAAACTTACAGTTGCCCCTCACATGATGACAGCAGTTTTCCGTAAATGCACCAGAAGACAGATCCATAAATCTGTCATAAAGAACTAAACTTGCATCAAAGGCCATTAAATTTATCTTTTGGCTAATGCTATAAATAGTAAAGCATGTAGACGTTTGAACCTCGGCACTAATAGCAATACTATTCTTGAAAAAAAAATGATTTCGAACGTATAACAATAAAAGAGTTTAATGGATGATATATTAATTTCCTGTGGTAATTGCGATTGTCTGACTCCCGACACCCTTTGTTTCTGGAACAGACACATTACAGTATGGAAACAGCGACTTCTCTATGCTTTTTCTTTTTTTTTTTTCCTTTTTTGCTAGTTGGTGAATATTCAAGGAATGTTGTTTTATGTTTGTTGGTCGAACTGCAGGATTGGGCTCACAGTATCAAACTAAGTCAAGCTCTGATTTATCAGAATTCAACTTCAACGCATTTCCTATTTTTTCTTAGACTTCTACTCGAAAGATTTGAAGATTGTTCAACACGATAAGAACAAAACCAATCTACAAGTATTTTGAGTAAAAATCAGTACTAAAATGATTCTAATTCCAACAGAAATCAGCATCAAAGATGAACACCATCACCTGATCGTAATAGCTATCCAGATGAAGACCATCATCAGTAGGACATTGAAGCACATTAAAGATGAACACCATCAGTTGTTTGTAATAGCTATCCAGATGAAGACCATTAGGACATCGGCACCAACCATCACGACCCCCGCCAATCAACTCTGTATTGCTTATGGTTTTGATTCTGAGTTCGAGGCTCCAGATGTAGCACTCCATGCTGCCTTGGAGATGGAAAGCTATCATTCCACGTTGGACAATTTCGAGACTTCTAATGAAGTGAATCAAAGCGCCACGAATCAATGCGCAATGAATCAAGGTGCAGCGCTCCATGCTTCCATGGCCTTGGAGATGGAAAGCTATCATTCTGCCTTGGATAATTCAGAAAGCGATCATTTTGCCTTGGATAATTCAAAGTTTTCTAATGAAGCGAACTAAAGCGGATAATTCAGAGGCTTCAAATGAAGCGAATCAAAGCACCATGAATCAAGGCGTAACAAATCAAAGCAGCGTGTTCTCTGCAAAGGCCATTAACATTATCATTATGGTGCTTGTGATGATGGACATTTCTCCCAAAAAAATCACTAACCCATGTAGTCTTAGGAATTTCTTCCCAAGTGAGATTGATCTAGCATTCCCTTATTATGGGTCCATCGATCTAGCATATCTAGTGTGATAATTAGAAATTTTTTCCCAAATCAGATTGATCTAGCATCCCCCCGTTACGGGTCGATGGATTTAGCTTATCTAGCATTCCCTTATCATGGGTCAATTGAGCGTTCTCTTATCACGGTTGACCGAGTTCCCTAACTAGTAACTCATCCTTATCTCAGGTTGATTGAGTTCCCTAACTTGTAACTTGTGTGGCTTAGAATTTTCTTTCTAAGTCAGAGTATTTCACTTGTGAATGAGATACAATTGAAGAGAGAATGCCTCTATATATATAAGCATAAGGCTATCTATAACCGCAAATCTTCTCTTGATATAATGATGGAGATTACATCTCCTCATCTATGCAACTACTTGCATTTATTACATAAGTGTATTAATGTATCGCCCATCCTCACAAATATTCTAGAAGACTCAAGAAAACCCTAAAATTTTGGTTAGATTGAAGGTGGCTCATTTCAGTCACGGTCACTCATTCACGACCGATGCGATAGTCGTGCACCCTCACATAAGCCCTCACCGACTCCTCCTTCACTCTCATCCAGTTTTTTTCTTTTCCTCTCTTTTAGCGGCCGACGATGGAAAGTCGAGCGGAGAGAAGCTATTCCACCCGCACTTGCCTCTCTATCACCAGCAGTTGGTGCATGAACACTGCCGAAGGCGTGCTTGGTGGTTATGGTGGGTAGGGCAAGGAGGAGAGGAGGTTCGTGATACTTCTGGCGACGTACGTGAACCACCCGCACTCCGTGGAGCTCCTTAGGGAGGCCGAGGAGGATTTTGGCTTGGACCAGAATGTTAGATATAAAAATCAAATGCGAAAAATAGGATCGATTATAGACAAACCTCCAGCTATTGTTCGTATTCACGTTTGTCGGAAAGTCCTGAAAATTCATCGAAATATCGAGCACACTCTACTAACCCAATTCCTTTGTGTACTGATGGTGTATTCCAAAAATTGAGAGGGTTTATGTTAGACCTTGTGATTACCCATTAGATATGAACAATCGTTCCTTTTATATACCATTAATAATGTGTAAAGAGAGGGGCAAAAGGGTAAAAAAGGCATCGCAGCATGTCAGGCGTGTGCCGAGCATTGCCTACAATTGTAGGAGGCGCGTGGCCCGCATGTGCCTGGCAACTGTCGCGAGTAGTTCCACGCACGTGGGCCCACGTGCTAGCGGTTGCACACGCAAGCGGTGCGTGGGTTCCACACAACTGCAACCACAGTGCGTGCATGAAGCCCACACGCCCTCTCCCTCGTGCGATAGACACGATTTACATCGGTTTTCTTTGTTTTCCGCTGTGATTTCGCCACTTGTTTTTTCTCCGGCAGCCCATCTTAGACTGAAATAAATAATGGGTTTTGGAGACCATGCCGGCACAACCACATGAGTCCAAGTTTCGGCGAAAATGAGCAAGAAATTGGCCCTAAATCAAACGAAAATTTTCTCAAACACAAACCCTTAACCACCGCAACTTCTGCCTCTTGATTAGCCTTCAGCGAACACCGATATGTCGAAATAACTCATGGCTATTCTTCCTCATGGTGGTGTGACTATACCGGTCTGAAGTTGAGCGGTGGGTTGCCAGAATTTGCCCAGAATTGGAGAGTTTCTCTCTTGGCCTCAAAGTTCCAAATTACTGTTCCTCTTCAAAAGGCCTGAAAAATGCACCAAAAAATCGACAAAAACAAGGCAGAGGCATTAAACATGGCTTTGATACCAAATGTTAGACATAAAAATCAAATGTGGAAAACATGATTGATTATAGATAAACCTCTAGCCATTGTTTGTATTCATGTTCGTTGAAAAGTCCCGAAAATTCAGCGAAATATCAGGCACACTCTACTAACCCAATTCCCTTGCGTACTAATGGTGTATTCCAAATATTGAGAGGGTTTGCGTTAGACCTTGTGATTACCCATTAGAAATGTATGATCATTCCTTTTATATACTGTCTCTTATCAAGGCAGTTACCAAATGGACGGTTGTCATAGTACAAAACGTTGAAAAATTACATGTGGAATAACCGCCGCTTTAAGGAGAAAATGTGGATCTGAAAATGTGGGATCACACAATATAAATAACACAAAGGGACCCATCACCATCGCCTGCCATGTGGAGGAGTTCCGCTCCATCCGGGAATACGTCAACCTGGAAAGCTCCCTCCACCACCACCCTCACCCCCATCCCACCCCCTCTCACGGTGGAGGGTACGGCCACCACCACCACGTTTGGTGCTTCAGGCTTTTGTTGCGACCTTCCCAAAGGCATACCACCAAGGGAAAGTTAAGGCATATACCAAACGAGAACAAAAATTCGTCTCACGAGGTGATTCCTGTGCGAGTTCTCGCATAAGACGATACTTGGATAATTTCACTTTGTGAACATTGGCCCATGAAGCTGCAATAAACCTAGTAAAAGAAGGAGGGCGGAAACTCGTCTCTAACGGGATTGAACATAATATGCACCAAAAATTTCAAAATTCTTGAAGCCAGCATCGTATGGCAAGATCCTCCAAGTCCAATGACAGAATTGCGCGAGTGATCTCTCATGCACCCTGGAGTTGCTACAACAATATCTGGCGTCCATCTCGAGCCCGCCTCTTGAACGTATGTGCAAGAACCATTATCATCGAACACTTCAATCAGACAGAACATTCCATACTGCAACGACAATTCCATCAGCATATTTACAAGTGACGACACAAGAACCTACTTTCAACTGAATAAAAAAAAAAAAAAAAAACCAAGAAGCAGATGCACTTGTACGAATCAGTCTACGTATGCTGTCCCCATATGCAGGAATTCGACCCTGTTCCCGGTTTTTGTTAACATTTCAACTTCCAGATTGAGAATCGAAGTTCCAAGACCAGATCAGCCTCCGAGTCCCATGAAACTCACGGCTTCATACCCATTTCATACATGAGAAGATGGTGCCTTTTTAAACAAAAAATTCCTCGTCGACATGTGTGAAAGTTGTGTCAAGATGTGCTTCAACGTTTTACAGAAAGGAAAAACCAACACTCGGAAGCAAAAACAATAAGGACAAAAAATTGAAATCGACCTCTGTGGAAAGCCCACCAACAATGAGGCAGCGTCTGATATTGGTAAATTGAGCAAGTTTCTCTTCTTATCTTCCTATGAACCCTGCTAAAATGTAAGTGAATGAATTGGATTAAACAGATCGAGCATCAGCAGACTAGCATCACTGGAAATTTTAACATCAACCACGAACCAAAAGAACCATTCAGGAGAAATTAGCAGCTTTATTTTGAGACTGACTGCTCGTACCGAGGATTTTATGTTAAAAGCTTTGTATCGATTATCTCATCTAAAATTCCCTACTAAGAAGCCTAAATAAAATAAAGATAGCATGAAGTTCCAAGGAGTGTCCTATTAATTGTGTCACAAGCGCAAAAGCTATACGTAACTGGTGTTTAATTACATAAGCTGCAAGTGTCACATGAGAAAACTCATCAATTTAGAAGATTTTAACTTTTGATTAAAAAAAAAAATTAGAATTCCATTAGATTCTATTTTGATTTAGGGGACAGTAAAATTTAAGTTTGGATTCGATTAAAAAAATTTCGACCCATGGGAGTCTTGGGACTAGTCAATTGGGCGTGGATGATAACCATTCTCGGTCATAAATTGATTTCTGGAAGAGAAATAGATTTTTCTATTTTTATTTCTAGATGAGTTTCTAAGTAAAAATACCCGTTTGATAACGACACAAAATTTCTACTATAAAAATAGAAATTCGTTTGATAACGACACAAAATTTCTTTCTTTCGGACGATGGCGACTGGTGGCGGTTGGCGGTCGGGTGGCGGCGTTCGGCAAACGATGGTCAGTGGCGGCGAATGATGAGAAGAATTTTTATTTCTCATTTCTGTTCCAAAAATAGAGAAGTAGAAAATTTTTACTTCTGATTTCTATTCCAAACCTATTTCTGGAACAAAAATCTATTTCAGAAATAGAAAATGGAATAATTTTATCAAACGGATTTCTATTCCAGAAACAAGTCTGTAATAGAAAAATTGTTTCTGGAACAGAAATTGGTGGTTGTCATGCACCCCCTTATTTAGAGCACCACACTTGGCACCTCATGATCTATTCATTTTGCTTACACTCCTTGTGATCATGCCAAGTGGCATGATGATACAAAATCAGGTTTTTTTTCCCATCCTTTTGGAGGAGAGAGCATGAGGCTGGGGTGGAAGAGAAAAGAGAAAAGAGGATTTTTCACTCGACCGAGGAAGATCATCATCGAAACCTTTGCCTCAGTCTTCGCTGATGCCTCCATCTCCTGTTGCGATTCCTCCTCTTTGGCGGCGATTTCCCTGCAGGTCTGGCCGCATCCCCATTGGGATTCCAGTCTATTGTTGTTCAGCTCTTGAGGTCGTCTCTCTATTTCGTAGTGAAGATTCGATCCAGGAGAGAGTTTCGTCACTTGATTTGTTAAGCACGTTCGAGGAGGAAGTGGGGTTCCTATAGATTAACTGAGAGAAGCTTCGAAATTTTTCCTTTTTTTTCTTTCTTCTTGGAGTGCAAGAAGATGGGGAAAAACTGATTTGCGGGAAGGATCCTCGGTGCCCGGTGATAATGCTAGTAAGATTACCTAGAGGGGGCAAATAGAAGATAAAAGAATTTCAAAAATAAATTTAAAGTGGAATAAATTATTTAAAATCTAAGTCTGATTAAGAGGCAAACTTCTAGTAGATGTTTAAAATCTATTAGGTGATAAGATAGACTTTTGAGATAACCTGTAATAGTGCAACGAACTTTAATAAAGAGATAAGAGATGAGAGAATTGCATACAGATTTTATAGTGATTCGGCTTAAATCAAGCCTACGTTCACTCTCCTATGCTGACAGCCTACTGATTGGATTCTACTATATGATCAACAAAAGATTACAACTTTGAGAGCAAACACTTAGTGGTTGATCACACTATCTTATTAAGTCACTCTTTTGGTATTTCTCTCACGATCACAAATATTTGAGCTCATAAAAAACAAGTGTATGATTGAAGTTCACTCAAACTTTGGAATTATAGATTCTTGGCCTCATCTCTTACTTGCTCATTAGTTCTTGGTATTTTTAAATACTCCTCAACTTCCAAACTAGTCGATGGATAGTATCTAGAGGATCTTCTCCCAATCTACTCGTTGTCAAGAAGATTAGGTAACCATTGAGTGACAGAAGTAGAATTTCCACTTGATTCCGATTGCCCATACAAATAGAATCTTGGTTTCCATAAGTAAAGCTTCTCCATTTACAAAGTTATTATCTTTAGGATCTAATTGTCAATCAATTAGATTGAATTAATCAAATCTATTTTGATATAGAATCCAAACTAGATCATTAGTCGTTATACGTTTTGGGCTTGTGTCATGTTTTGTCAAGTTATTCCATTTTGAACCTATTATGTTCAGAACTTGCTTCATTCTAAACTTGTCACGTTTTGGATCATGTTCTGTACTTGTATCATTTTGAAGTAGATTTTACAATCTCGACGTAAGTGTGAATATTTTCATCTTTTAAGTCTGCATCTTCTGATTCTTTTAAGTATAAACCTTGACAATGTCCTTTACACATTCTACAATTTGCATAGTTTGTTACTCAATCATTAAACATATTAATAGTCATTGATTTATTTTGTCATCTTCAAAACATCATAAGAGATTTCCTTAGCACTCGAAGGATTTCCGGTGCTCCAAGAGATTGTCAGCCATTAGTAATCACCACTTCTCCATTCGTGTTGTTACTATTCGCAGAAGAACACCAAAAGATTTCAAAACTCTATCATGCTCTATGATTAGGTAATTTTTTCATTCTTGTTTGTCTGCTCTCATTCATTCTTTGAAGATTTATTTTTTTCCATCTTTCTTATTCTTCCATCACCCATCAGACTCCTGTCGATCAATGGCGGAGAACCCCCCAGACTCAGACTCAAAATTGGCTATAAGGAGTCTGTCGAACATGTTTGCTACTCAACATGGAACAAATTCACCACCGGACTCTCAAGTGCTGTTGGCCATGGCATCAAATCCAGATAAGCTCTTCGCCAAAAGAATTGGAGATCCAAACGCCCCTCGACCAGCACATAACAGTGCGGCTGGGTGGTTCTTTGACGAATCCGCCATGGCCGGACTACTTATCCTCATGGTAGTCTCAGGCACGGTGCTCCTAGTCTATATCACCCTTAACCATCCCAATGCCATCCTTAGAATCTCTGCATATTCCTTCACTGTGGTGGTATTCGCCACGCTACTCTTTCTGGTGGTCGGATGGGCACACCGCTATAGCGATGCAATGCGCATAGGGGCGTGGTTGGCGTACCTCAAACTCCCACTAATGCTAATCTTGATCTTCCTTGTGAAAAAGCACATTGATGAACGGTGACCAAGAGGAAGGTCGGCATATGCATAGATTTTCTTTAGGGTAAGAACAGTGTAGTACCAATATGTTGACACCTAAATTTTGACTAAGTATTTTGAATTAAATTGCATAAGAAAATTAAGGGCCAATTTGGCCCTAACAAAAAATGATTTTCACATCACCTATGTCTTAGTTTTTATTTGTATCAATTAAGTTTTATTTCTTATTTTAGGGGCAAGTACACTATCAGTGCCAAAAGTTGTGTACATCGCTCACTTTGGTGCCAAAAGTTTTTGTCAGATCACTTAAGTGCCAAATTGGAGGAAAAATGATCACTTTGGTGCCACCGGCGAGAGATTCCGGCCAAAATAATTACGTGGCTTTTATATTAACGATGTCATTTTATGTCCTCCTTAAGAAAACTACATCGTTTTGCCGTCCTAAGTGGATGGCCTCACAAAAACAATGCCACACAACTCATTTGGGGATTTTAATATATTTTATTTAGGCATTGAAATTAGTTTTTTGTTTGATCCTTGCCTAACGCCTACCTAGCTCGCTTGGCTGCAGTCGTTCGGCTGCAGCTTGAGGCGCGTGAGGTTCCTGCACTTGAGCGAGATCAGCACGAGTGCTTCGTCGCCGATGCTCAACGACTTTCGGTCGCACTTGAGCGCGAGCTTCGTGATTGAGTTGAACTCGCGCGAACAATGCCGAGACCGCATCTAGTAGCTTCGAGTGGGTGTGGGGGGCGAGCCTCTGGTGGCTCTAGCCTTCGATCATGAGCCATTGGCAGCACACGAGGGAGCACCGGCCCCGGTCGCCGGAGCCTAGGTATTGGAAGGCACAGGCCATCCACTTGTTGGGGAGATCGGAGATGGAGAGGGAGAGACCGGGGGTGGCGCACTTGTCGGTGGCCTCCCCAAGCACTGGCTAGATCACAGCCTTCGACTTAGCTGCCGAGTGGCTGTCGTCGGGGTTGAGGTCGAGGTCGAGGTCGAGGTTGGGGTCGGAGTTGCGGTGACCAAGCAAAGGGGCTATCGAGGACGGCGACTGGCCCAAAGTGAGCGCCGTTTATCTCTCTCTCTCTCTCTCTCTCTCTCTCAATTTGGGGATTTAGGGTTTTGAATTGGGGGAGAGACACCAAACGGTGTTGTTTTGCTGTTTAAATGCTAATTATACTCTCCAACGAGCCACATCAGCTTCAAAATTGATAAAAAAGTGCCATGTCGGATTTCCGGCCAATCAGATCGGAGTTGGTACTAAAATGATCGTTTTTCAAACTTTTTGGCACTTAAGTGATCCAAAATAAACTTTTGGCACCAAAGTGAGCGACGTACACAACTTTTGGCATCGATAGTGTACTTATCCCCTATTTTATTTCCTTTATTTATGCACTTTTAAATTATTATTATTATTTTTAAAAAAAGCGAAGGCCCATGGGGGTTGGGCTTTCACGCCCAGCCCTTCTTCCTTCTCCTTTCTCCCCTACACGGGCCTGAGGCCCATTCCTTTTGTTCTTATTTGGCCTAGCCCCTTCCCTCTTTCTTCTTCCTACTCCTTCCCTCTACAACTCACACACGCCCTACTGAGGCAAAGCAAGATAGGTCGGCAACGGAGGGGACATGCCATCAATGCTGAGCAGATCTCTGTGGAAAAGGTGAGAGTTGATGCCGATTCGGCTGGGGGAGGCCGCTCGAAGGGCTACGGATCAGTAATCTAAGCACCTTCGCCGGCCGGCCTTTCACCTATAAATAAAGTGTCGGGGTAGAGGCCAAAGAGAAGGAGAAGGAGAGAGAAATATAAGGGCACTTTCCTTGAGAGACATTAAGGGAGGCTCGAGAGCAAGCAAGACGGAGAAGGAAAGAGACACAGAAGGGCAACAAGCTCAGAGGACTTACCCTGAGACAGGGGAGGCCTGAGAGCGAGCAAGTTGGAGAGCGAGAGAGGAAGAAGAGAGGTAGATTTGGATGTTGTCCATGGGACGATATGGGGAGAGAGAGGCTGAGATCTGAAAGCAGATTTGAGGGGGTTTGTTTCCAAATTTGAGAGAGAGTGGGAGAGGGCTGCGGGATCGAGCTTCTCCACTGTGGGCACCGCAGGTGTTTGGCCTCGCGTCATCGTTGTCCCGCCGCCGACGGCCCCACTTGCTAACTATGTTTCGGTCGTCGCCATTAGCTGTAGCCTTTTGGTCCATTGACGACGAGTTGCTACCCACCACACAACACCATCCCTGGCGAGCTGTTGGTGCCTCGAGTTGTGCCACCATCCCTAGACGCCATCCTTGACAAGTTGTTGCTCATTGTCGCCGCCCCTCTCGTAGATCAGAGCTGAGTCAGTGGCTGCGAACCAAGCTTCACGCCTCTGCTCGCCATCGAACTTGCCGCTACTGCCTGCCACCCCCACTATAGTGACTACTGGTCCTTCGAGGATGAGCTGCTACCCACCGCCTAAGTTCTTTGCTGACTGCTAACCTGCAGCGTCTCCCCAACGACAACCGACGCTGCTCATTACGACCATCCTTGTCAATGTTGTGCGAGTGTAGGGAGCAGGGGTGATCATGAACCTAGTCGGATGCGGGTATCCAGTCGGGTAGGGTTCTTGTCAATTCGGGCCGGGTGTGTGTGGGCTTGGTCTTGTGTTCTTGGGGTAGGCTACTTGGGCTTTCTTTTATTTATTGTTGTTAAATTGGGTTGGAATCACTGTGCCAAGCCTAGCCTAATTGAGGCCCTACACTTTAGGAACCGGGCCAGCGGATCCGAGTCAGCTTCAGTTCGGGCCGGATATGAAGACCCAACCCGGATTCATTTTTATAATATTTTATAAATCAGAAAAAGCCCAAAAAAATAGTTTTTGATTAGTTTTCTTCATAAATACGTGGAAAGTCCTTGAAAACAAAAAAATTGTGTTTAACTTTTGCTTGAAAGCAAATATTGGCTTATTTCGCTTATTCTAATTGTGTCTTTGTGATGCATGGGTTTCTATTCCCTCATTCTGGTTAAGAATAGAATCCTAGAACTTGTGATTGGTATGAAATGTTGCGTAAATGTTTTACTTGATATTTAAACAAGATTAGGTACCAGAAGAGTATTAGTGATTAACTAGTGTAATCAAGTCTCCGATTCTAGTTTCTCTGGTTGCACAGAAGTGAAGTATTTCTCTCAATGTTTCACTTGTGTTTCTAATTGACCCACCCCAAATCAATTAATGGCAACTCCTATTTGAAATTGACTTGTAGGTTAAAAACTCGAACCGTGAGTTGTGAATTAGCGGACTTAGGAAAGTTCAGGTAAATCCCTATGGTTAGTTGAGCCATTAGCCTCCATTTGGCACCCGCACATATAAGGGCGCCCTAGAAAAAAGAGTTTGCGACAGCTTAGCGACTCTGTTGAAGGCCTTTTTTGTGGACTTAGGCCTTTTTGTCTTGTTTAAATATTTCCCTAACTTTTTTTTTTGTAGGTTAGTAGCTTAAGGATCAATTTTACTTTTGTTAAAATAAAATATTTTGTGATTATAAACTACTGTGCATGCTTTGATGCCTTAGCACTACACGAGGCACACACAATCCGGCTACTGGACCTAGGCCGCCCAGAATATTTAGGATGGTGTTAAAAAAGATACGGTCTTGAATGTGAGACTGCAATGTAAAGGTTGTATTTCTTTTCCTCGAATTTCTTTAGGTAGAGCTGAGGTTAAAAGGGTATGATGCCAACACGAAATTGTGACAGGCATACTCCCTTTTAATTTCACTAAACTTTCCTAGTTAGACATCAAGCCATACGTATCATGTGCATGTCTATGTGCTTGCCATTTTCTTTAAAAGTAAAATGTTTTCTTTACCCTTTTTACTCAATCTACTTACTTTATTGGCCCATGGCAAATTAGGTCAGTTTTTCAGGTCCTAGTTTATATGCGATGGGAAGGGATGATATCCAATTAATTCTCGCTCCCAAAGCAGAGCTCTTCAAATGGTGGGGTCAACTGGACCAACTTGCCCAAAAGCGCGTGAAGGCCAAAATCGGTCATCTCCTGTCATTGTTCCAAATCACTGTTCATCCCGAAGTCCTACAGGCAATAGCACATTTTTGGTGCCTTAGAACATCCACTTTTATGTTCAGTAGATTCGAGCTAACCCCAACTCTGAAAGAATACAACATTGCTATTGGAAATCCTCTCGAGGATAATATTGTCAGGCCACCAACAGGCATTGACCCACTGCATGGGATAGTGCAACTTTTAAGAACTGAAATTAATGTTATAAGGGAAATTCTTGAAGCCAATCATAATACCTATCCAGTACCCTTTTTGATTAACCATTTTCAAAATCAACTCATGATTTCAAAAAGTGAGATCTTCCTCCTAACCTTTTTTAGGTTTATCATTTTTCCCCATCAAAAAGATACCATAAGTCCCTCGATGGCATAGGTGATTGATCAGGTCTTAAGGGGGCAAAATTATGTCAACATGATTTAAGCCGAAATATTATTGTCCCTTAATCGTTTTAAAGAAAACATGGAAAAAAAATCATGCGAGCGTACTCAGAAATTTTACAAGTTTGATTCTTTTCTCGCTTAAGCGAATTTGGATGCCACATGCAATTGTCTGAAACAAATGATTTCGAAAACCCACTACAGAGATTTATGATTCTAAGACCATACTTTCCCAACCAAAGCTACATTCATTGCATAAGTTCCCTAAGGATCCCTGCTTAGGTGTGTTAGTTGGTTCCACGAAAAGAGAGCTTGCTTTGCCTACAAACGTTGCAATTCGATCCCGTTGCTTGGCCTCACCGATTCTACTCCCTATTACCCATATAGGGTGGCACATCAGTATGGAGCCTTTCAAGAGATTCCGCCACCTCTCAAGACAAAGATCTGTCCAATCCTTTTCACCCATAAAAGCCGTGATTGTGCAATCGAGATTCATATGATTGAGGATACATGGAGCAAATGCTATTGCAAAAGAATCATGATGCTTGAAGGACTCAAGGGACAGGAAAAGGCCCATCACGCCTCTAAATCCTACATTCATAATAATCGGGTCTCAGCAAGACTGCAACTGTTGGTCCCTGACCTAGCTAGCAACACCAATCAATAAGAGCAAATTGAGCATCTATGAAGGGACTTGGGGATAAGCTAGGTATACATCTCAGAGCTAGTCTAAGAAAGTCAACAAGACCAAGGCTCCTGGTCATATCTAAAATAGTGGTCACGTGCCCCCAGCGTCAATGTTTAGAAAGTTTCATCTTGTTTCCAGTCCCATTGTTTAGGGACTTTTGTTTGATGTCCAGTATTTCATTCTGTCATTTCAATTTCAAGTTTAAATGTTAGAAATGTCCTGTCTACGAAATCCTCATTTGATAAATGAAATTAGGTGTACCATCAGGGTCAATCTTCATATACTCTTATGCTCATTCATCTTTTTTGCGATGCCAGGTGATTATAAATCGCCAACCACTAGTCGCTCATGCATGGCCTCAAGCAATAGTGGCCGATCAAAGTGATGTATGAAATTGCCTCGCTAATATTGAAGATGGCGTAGGGAAAATGTCCATTGTCTTTTGACAACTCTCGAGGCAAGTGGAGTCCCCTTAGACCAAGCCTAACCTCGTGACCACTCTATCATGACAAAACACTTTTGTGGCACCTGCAAACTTGCCAAAGGATGACCAATAGGGCAGACACTTTACGAGGATCATGAAGAAGCCGAGACAACTACACCATCAAAATACCATTGATTTGTTTAATTATGTCACTGTTAAAATTTAAGATGAAACTAAAGTGCCTAAATTCGAGGGGTATGCCAATGCCTCTTACTTAGGGGCCTATTTATAGGCCTACCTAGTTTGAAAGATGATTTAATCATAGTAATCGAATCTGACTGGTCTCACCCTGCGGTGGTACATTGTAAGGAAGATTAATCTCCTTAAGACTTGGGAGGAACTGATTGATGCTTTCCGTCAAGAATATAATGTTGACATCAACATCGACATCACCTCACCTTACAAAGAGTTAATAGGTGTGGATATGAAGAATAATGAGTTCTTAAAGGCACATGCCATGTCAAGGAAGAGCTCGACCACCCAATTTGACCTACAGCTAATAGAAGAAGGATCGATAAGAGAAAATATCGATGCAGCCTTGCATGATGTAGGGACCACCAAACAGTATCCTGTTATTGAGAAGCTTCCCACCAAGAAAAGTAAGGAGCCCACGGATGAGGTCAACACTATAAAGTTTATTAAGAACCAAAGCACGGCAACTATCACGCCCCGAACCCCGCGCACGCGCACATCCCTCGGTGGTCAACTGAAAATGCGATGTCCCAAGACGCGTCGCCGAACCATTTTTTTTATCTTTCAATAAAGCACATGCTGAAGCGAATTAAATAAACACCCGGCCAACAATCAAACACAGGGATAGTAAAAACGCAAATAACATTGCCGAAAACCACATTCATTTGTCAACTATTAACCCTAAGAAATTTAATACTTACAAGCCTTTCTACGGCCACTTCCTATTGGCCATTTGAAAATCCTTAGGGATTAGGGTCAACCTACTTCACTAATGGTATGACCAGCCACAAAGGTGTCGCATCTTGCGCCCACCACAACCGTACCTGGCAGTTCTCCACACTATGGCCCTGAAAAATGTTAACCGTGATGGGGTGAGATAAAATCTTAGCGAGTCAACAACCTAAACCCCGATTAGGACGTAAATTCGCCTCGAAGGTGGTCCTAAACACACACCATACAAAACTCACCTTGCCTCAGCATGTCCCTGCATATTAGTGTGTCACATATGCATTTATAAATACGATAAGCATGATTAATAACCGGAACACATTATTTTCACCCTTCAAACATTCACATGAGTCCCGATTATAAGGTAAAATTGTTATGACACGTCCCATACCATGCCACACAATTTTGCCCCATAATTAGGCGCAATAGTACAACCACTCAGGCTTGTTTTGATTATTATGACCCAACAACCACAGCCAACTCACCAGTCAACGGTCATCCAGCGTAATCAGGCATCATCCCACCCTGTCGGGCATGGCAACGTCTAGCATCCTCCGCCTAGACGGCATTCCACACAAGAGCATCGTCCCACGTAATCATATGCATCAGGAGGGGTTCACTTAGTGACCACACGAGCACATACTTAGCCAAGATCACCATGCTTTTCATTCAAATGCCTTGTTTTCAAATAATGAACTTGGCCAATTTTTATTCTTATTACAAATCCCAGTAAAATAATCGTGTGTGGTCATGTATTCAAAAGCGAACCGTAAAACTTGGTATGCTTATATTTTAAAATTCCATGGTTTTATATAGTTCATAAAGATTGGCGTCAAAACCGACACCTTGCATTTTTCCATCTAAAAGCCCATAAAACCAAGTTTTGTAATAATAATCGCTAACTACCATCTAGCAATCAATTGCACAACAACACGCGTACAAGCCATCAACAGCACACATAAGTTTTCAGCATGCCAAACATCAACCAAATCACAAAACGTACATTTTCCAGCAAGCAAGACACCGAGAACACCCACAAAACCACAACCGGCCCTTACCAGCAGAAACTGAGTCCACTCGAATGTTCCTAGGATTAATTCCAGAAACATAACCAAACGAGTTTGGAAAATTCTTAAATTTAAATATGTTATAAATGACACTTAAACAAACACTTTTCATGCAGACACATTGACCCAGATCTTCCTAGAATAAGAGCATTAAATCGCTCAAATCGTTACCAAAACTGTGTCCGGGTCCACAAATTATGTTTTCCAAAACCAGCTTGGTTTGAGGTCCAAAACTCATCCGTTTGCTCTGAAACTTTACTATGTTAAACTCCAAGATATGATAAAAAAAAATTGTGAAGAAAATCTTTCGAAAATCGAACCCTAAGAGTTGATAAAAATCATTTCAACACCTAAATGTCACTAGTTCCAACATAAACCAAGATTCTATTTTGTATGTAACTAAGCTGAAACATTTTTTTTAAAATCCCAAAAATTTTGAGTAAAATATATGTCATAAATAAAGATATTTAGAACATTTTTCAAGAAAGAAGTAACCTCAAAATCGTAGTACATTTTAATTCACAAAAATGGTAAATAGCAAGTGTCCAGTATACTGCTATTAATTAAGCTAATCCAACTCAATTAACCTAACCATGATTAACTAACCTAACCAAACTAACCGAGCTAACCAAGCTAGCTACACTAATATAGGATTAACTACTAATCCTAATTAACATTAATCTAACAAACTAAGCGCAATTAACAACCTAATCAATGATTAGAGAGTTAACTCATCGGATTAGGACGGTGGCGAAGACCTGAGACTACCGTGTCTTGCACGGAGGTCTAACGGCAGAGGAATCGGCCCTACAAACTCTTGGCCAAGGGAGCTCAGATTGGCTGCTTGGGTTGGTCAGTGGTGGGGCTAGGCGAAGCTGGTGGCTACAGGTGATGGTGTTGCGCATGGCTGGACGACGGGACGGGTTGCTGGAGTCTGAGGCGCTGGACAAGCTACTGTGTGGTGTCGCTGAACTGAAGCAGGTGGCACTGGTTGTGGAGCTGTGATGCTGGTGGTGCGCTGGTGAAGTTGGCTGATGCTGGTGGTGTAGTGGTGAAGTTGGCTGATGCTAGTGGTGTAGTGGTGAAGTTGGATGATGGGTATGTAGGTGGAGATGGATGTCAGGTGGAGCTATGTTGAAGTGGTGTACGACAGTGACAAAGTGAAGAAAAGCATAGTTCTATGGAAGAAAATGGGGGGTTTGGCGGTAAGGGAGGGAGAAGATAAGGGAATAAGGGCGTGAGGAAGAGAAGAAGAAAAGTTGGAGGGGAAATGGGCAAGAAGAAGGGTCAGCTGAAGGGGGCTAAACGTGAGAGAGCGAGGGAGAGAGAGACAGAGAAAGAAATGGGAGGGAAAAGAAAGTCCATTGCACAACCAATGGGGAGCCTAGGAGAAATATCTAAACACTCATTGCCTAAGCCCCTAAATCTCCATGCTCCTAAGTCCATGGCTCAACCAATGACCATTTTTCCCCTTATTACTCACAAACAAATCCTTTTTTTCCGAAAACCAATTTTTCCGCAAAATTCCGGACTCATCGAAATTTCTCCGAAAGATGAGATGACGTCCTATAAATGAATCGTGACACGCTAGAACGTCCGATTCCTGCAAACGAATTCAATTTTGTGGTTAAAATCAACCAAACACAATTTTAGTATGACCTAACCTATTGGGTAGCTCTTAGGGATTTTAGCGCGTTTGACTCGTGATCGATAATTTTCGATCCACGTTTGTGCATCTTCGAATCGTAGACGACCATCGGTGGTCACATAATCATGAGGTTTCAGTGACATATCCCGAATATAATATCGATAGAAAATCGGGTTATTACCATTCGATGTGAATATTGCAATTGTGTAGAACCACCCGCAATTCGACTACGTAATTCTATCGAATCGACTTATATCCGTTTGCAAATCGACTTATACAGTGTCGTATTAACCATTGCCGATTATTATGGTCAAGCGGTCAATTTCTGATCGAATTCTCTAATCTGTTGCGTTTCTATACCTTAACGGCCTCACCTAATAGATTAGTTAACTCGAGAGTGATTAGTTCTGAGTAAATTAACCATAAGCGCATCGATGAAACAACCATTTCATATATCCGAGATGGGATCAAATTTCAGGATGTCATAGCAACATAGCTTCTCAGGCTTGCCACAAGATCCAAGGTCCAAGGAGAGCCAAGGTCCAAGGAGTGCCAACCCCATTAACCTAGAAAGTGAAACTCCACCATCTCCTAGTCCCCTTAACAAGCTCAAGCTAGCAAAATGAAGGACTTTACTCAAGAGGTCAGGACCAAGCGTCAACAAAGAAAAGCTTAAGCAAACCAAGCCAACGTCTACCACTAAACGTAGGCAAAATCTAATACCAATGAACCACCATACCAAGGCTTCAAACTTCGCTCGTGGTACAGTCCTATGGAGGGCTACAGGTATTATATAGACGAGGTCGGCCATTCATCGAACAATGCCTCCCACCCATGCAAAGGGTCCAAAGTTTATTAGAAGGGGGAACATTTGCCCTTCGGGGTTTATCTCCCACTGGGCTGTTAAATTTGTCACCCGACTATGAGGATGATATAGACACCTCATCCTCGATTGAAAATTTCGACCCAAAAGAAAGAAATGATCTCGGAAGAGTCTAACTTTCCTGAAGTAGCATAATTCACCACTACAATGAATGGAATGTTGATATGATGGGAGGACCAGTTGCCTAATCAAGATGTGGTAGGTTCATCTTGCCTTCATAGGATCATGATTCCTAGAGAACTAAGAGTACTTAATCTCTATAAATATAGCAGCACGACTTGCCCTATGACCTATTTGCAATATTTCTAGGCTAAAATGAGTTGGCATTGGAACCAGGCACGAATCAAGACTCAGGCTTTCCAAGAGAATCTCACGAGGCCCACATTGCAATGGTTCTTCATGGCACAGGTCTACTTCATACATCAATACGGAGCCAAGATAGGAATTATATTGCTCTACGAGGAGTTGGCTCACATCAAAAGAAGACCAATGGAGGATTTCCGAGCATATGCAGAAGGGTGGGAGGTTTTCGTGATGCAAACCATCCCTTAACTGGCCGAGGAAGAAATGATGAAGTTATCCATAAAAGCCTTACCCCGTAAGCATTGCTCTTGGCTGCATGGAATGCGCTTCCGTAACTTCAACGAGGTGGTCCTCTCATGCGGATACTTCGAGTTAAGTAGGGGTGAAGAACTCAAAGGAGCTTGATTCTGGGGCTAAAACTGTCAACTATCAAAATGCTCCATTTCATAAGAATTTTCATGGGTTTAAGTTGCTTTTCATAATCTCTTGTTTTCTATCGTGCTTAGTATGTTACTATTCCGGTAATGTAATTTGTTTCACTCAGTGAATGTATAGTTCCATTATTTCATTTTAAAAGCATGAGGGGGTATCCCAAACCAGCCTGGCGATGCTATCCAACTTTAAGAAAATATCATCCAAGGAGAATTCTAAGGGCTAGACCTCCTCATGCTTTCTCCCCCCAAAAAAAATCTTTTTGAAACAAAAAGCAGTTCATTAACAAAAATTTTTTCTAAACCAAATGTCAAATATAACCCTATTTGTTTTTCTGATTTGCTTACTTCGTGTCTCAGAATATCATCCCCCTGACTTAGCATGCCAGGGAACCTTTGAAACGGCACATCATGTGAACTCGTCGAATTCAAAAACACTATTTCAAGAAAGCATGTGCAAATAAATGATCACCCCATTTGAAAAAATAAAACACAAAAGGTACGTCTTGTCATGCCTCGAACCTCGGGCACGCGCACATCCCTCGGCGGTCAACTAAAATTTGCGACGTTCCTAGGACGCGTCGCGGACCCATTCGTTTTAAGCACATGCGGAAGCGAACTAATAATCCGTAGACAACAATCAAACATGCGATAATAAAAGCAGGACAACCATTTTTCACAAACAAACTTTATAAACATAGCTAGCTGGTCCTACCAGTCTATAAACATAAGTCTTGTCTTAAAAGAAACTACTAGGCCACTTAAACTTCGGACTCTTCCACCTTAAACTCTAGATCCTCCATTCTAAGAATCTGAAAATATTTAAACCACGAGAGGTTGAGATAAAAATCGCAGCGAGTCAACACCTTAAACCTTGATTAGGACGAGAATTCACTCAGAGGCAACCTATACATGCACCATACATAAGCTTACCTCGCCTTAGCACCTCCTTGCACATTAGTACATCCCATATATCATATATAAATGCAACAAGCGTAATCAATAATTGGAACACCTCATTTTCATGTATCAATCAATCACAGGGGTCCTAGTTATAAGGCCAAATCATTTTGACGCGTCCCATTCCATGCCACACAATTTTGTCTCATAACCAGGCACGGTTATCTCAATCACTCAAGCGTATCCCAATTATTTACGACCCAACGGCCACGGCCAACTCATCAATCGGCGGTCATTCGGCATAACCGGGCATCATCTCGCTTCGTCGGGTACTGCAACGTCTACATCTAAACGGCATTCTCGAATGAGCATTGGCCCAGCATCCACTTAAATCGGCATTCATTGTCAAGGGCATTCCACACAGGAGCATCGGTCCAGCCGCCATTGTGACCGGCATCCGTCATCAAGAGCATTCCCAAAGGAGCATCACCTCCCCGACTTTCATCAGGTGATGGGTTCTGATAGCGATCACACGCACATCCAAACTTGGCCAAGAACATCATGCTTTGCACTCAAATACTTCCATTTCAAATAATGGACTTGGCCAATTTTATTCATTTTAAAAATACCCAGTAAAATAATTGTGCGTGGTCACACAGTCAAATCGAACCATAAAACGTGATACTCTCTCATTACAAAATCCCACGATTTTATATAGTACATAAAATATTTTTGGCGTCAAAAACCAACACCCGGTATTTTTCTAATTAGATACCATAAAATCCAATTTTTGCAATAATAATCCATAACAACAACCAAGCACCCAATTGCACAATTAAGCAATTGATTTCACATATAAATGCAGCCACGACAATCAGCATAAAATTTCACTGACTGGCTATCTTGGCACAATTTACGCTAAATATAATTAATTAAATAAATCGCGAGTAATTAAATAAATTGCATTTAATTAAACTGAACCACCTCCTGACCATGTAGGCACATCATCAATCAAGTCAACTTTTACCTTCCATCATATAGCCAAAACACCGAAGTCCCTTTCTAAAAAGAAACTTGGTAACTCTTTTTTTTTTTCCTTCAAACTTTCCGAAATAAATTCGTACGGGGTCACATAAAACTCGGCGTCCAAACCCAACACCCTATTTCTTTTCTAATTTCTTTTCCAATCCCCTCTTTTGAAAACAAACCTTAGTAAACCCCTCTTCTTTTTTTTTTTTTTGTGTTCAAAACATTTAGAAATAAATTCATAGTTGCTCACGTACTCAAAATTAATCCGTCAAACTTTGTACGTACGTAGTTTAAAACCTCATTGTTTTATTGGGCAAATAAGTTTTGGTGTCTGGACTTGACACCTCATTTATTTTCTATTTAAAAGCTTATAATGTCCTCTTTTGACATAAAACTTGGAACCCACATAGAGCAACTAATCTCGTCCTATCACACATAAGTCCTCAGCATGCCAAAAATCCACCAAATCACAACATATACCTTTATTCAACAAGCAAGACACCAAGAACAGTCCCTCCAACAATAATAATTATGTACGGATAGCTTTGCTATTTGTTCCCTCTCGCTACACTATTCACAGGCTCCTCTCGTTGGGCGTGATCTGCTCTTGGTCATCGCGTTTGGTTCTCTGCTCATCTCGATAGTTATAGCCACTCGTTTGGGCCAAGTTTTGGTAGGTAGGGTCGTCTGACCCCCTCCATCTCTTCACCAAGCCGTTTTCCTTGTTTCGGCCTGCAAGTCCAGACCTGGTTCGGGCGTGGTACTGTTCCTGTTTCTTCCCGACTAGTGTTTTGCTCGACTTGGGAGATAGAGCCAGTTGTTTAGGCCAAGCTTTGGTGGGTAGGTTTGTCTGACCATCCCTCTAACCCTCACCGTGCCGTTTCTTCTTCTTTGGCCTGCAAGTCCACCTCTGGTTCTCCCTTGGGCGAGATTGAATCGCTGTTCATCCTGCCCGGACTTCTGCTCGTGCTGGTCGGTAAAGCTATTCAATGGGCCTGAGCTGTGGAGAATAGACTCGTTTGCACTCCCTCCTCAGCCCATTGGAGCCTTATACCTGGTATGCCCCACAAACTCTGCAGTGTCTTTAATGTGGTAGGGTTTGCGAGCTGTATAAAGGATATTTACTGCATTTGTGGCTTCATCCTTTGCTGATGCAGATGACCCTTTGAGTGAGGCCTAGCTTGGAGCTGGTAGTTTAAAAGGGCGTAGTCCCATGTCCCGTAACCCCTTGGTCCAATCCTCTGTGCTCCCAGATCGGGCCGACTCTCTCGATTCAGCCCTTGCTGCGTTAATGGAGAACCAGCAAGTGCCCTCTAAGGCTCCAGCCCGCGTGGGATGTTCTCATGGCCGTAGCCGTGCGCGGTCATCCTCAAAAAGACCGCAAGCTTCCGACCAGCAACTAGGAAACTCAAAGCCTCCTCCTGCCCGCTCTTAGGCTAATGTTGCAGAGCTTGCTGCAAAAGGATATGATCTATCCTATGTTCCCCCCTCCTTTGTGGACAATAAACTGGTTATTAACCTTTCTAAGGATGTGCTGGAGGCAACTGATCCCAAGTGGCACAAGTGCTTGATTGGGTATTATATAGGGAAGAAGCTCCCATTCAAGCTCACGGAACAATCTTTTGAAGCATGCTTGGGGTCCGAAGCTTGTTAAAGTGATGGCCAATGATCAGGGATTCTTCTTCTTTCTTATCCCGGACCCCGTTTTCCATAGAAAGATCCTTGAAGATGGGCCCCTAACGGTTGCAAGGGTTCCCCTCATCTTACAACAATGGCAGCCACTCTTGGAGCTAAAGAAAGACAATCAATTCTTGGTTCCAGTTTGGATTATATTGAAGAAACTTCCCTTTGATTTGTGGTTGGCGCCAGGGATAAGTGCCATCGCAAGTGTTGTTGGGAAACCCCTCTATGTTGATCAGCACACAGAGCAAATGAGAAGGATTTCCTTTGCTAGGGTGTGCGTGGAGATCTATGCAAAGCAACCATGGTGCTCTTCGGTTGATGTGGTCTTGAATAGGGTGTTGTGTTGCACTCAGTTTTTATTGAATACGAATGGAGGCCGGTTGAATGCTCTCGTTGTGGCACTTTTGGCCATAGGTGTGCGGATATTCCAACCACCATTAGCTTGGAGAGAGCTATGCAGCAAGCCCAAGCCAATACCACCTCCTCTGTGCATGTCTAGATTCCCGACCCCGATTCGGTGGTGGTGGAAGCCCCTGCAGATCCTGAGCAAGTTTGGAAACAGGTAAAGGGGAAGAGGAAAAAACCCCTTTTGACGAAGGAAAGACCTTCAACCTGTCCGATTAGTTCTAGCGAAGAGGGGCGAATCCTGAAGCTAAAGGATCCCACCTCTAAGAAGGGTCTGCCCTCCACGTCCTCTTGCAAGCCTACGAGGGTACTTAGTTTTCTTTTGAAGTCGGTGGTCTCCTTTTCTAGCTCGGTGGCAGATAAAAACAGCCCAATTAAAGCGATCCTGGCGCGGAATCAAATGTCTCGGCCAGCTTAGCCAGCAGCTCCAATGAGGACCTATTATCTCTTTGCCCGTCCCTGAAGGCTCCTCTTGCTGGTAGAAGGATGGACACCATGCAAGATATGCTGTAAACCCTTGCTCCAGATTCGCCTCCTGTTAAGACCCCTGCTACTCAGGCTGCCAGTTGACAGAAGCCTCCCAAGCAGAGGTAAGCCGATCCTCCCTCCTTTCCTATATAAGTATATGGTATATATGTACATAGGTTGTTGGAACATTAGGGGTCTTGTTGACCCAATTAGGCAAGCCGAGTTCTGTACCCTGGTGTCCTCAAATAGTCTGTGCTTGGTTAGTGTTCTAAAGACTAATGTCCTAGAGTCTCTCTTCCCTTCCATTTCTAAAAGCTTATTGAGGGATTGGTGTTGGCTAGCAAACTACAGCTACTCACCCAGAGGTAGGATTTAGATTGGTTAGGACCTTGTTGTTATTATTTTTGAAGTTTCCTCGGTCGATGCTCAGGTGATCCATGGGAATCTCAAGATGCTGATATGACATCCTGGATTTCAAGTTCGGTTTTCAATTGAACAAGTCGAGCTTTTCATCGATGTGCCTATAGTTCTATTCTTTGAGCTAATCACTCATGAGATAACTAGTCTATCTGGTAAAGCCGTTAAGGAATCTAAACGCGATAGACTTGAGAATTTAATTAGGAATTGACTGCTCGACCGTGCTAATCTGCAAGGGTCATTACAGAATAGTTAAAAATCAACTAGAGTTTGGAGATAGGTCAATTCGACAAAGCCATGTGATTAAGTGTGGATGATTCCGCCTAATTGCAAAATTATCGTCGATCGGCACTAGACCGATTTTTCTGTCCTTTTGGTACCATGTGTCCATATTTGAAATCTCAAGATTTTCACAATAACCTAGAGTTGCCAATGTGTCAAAGATGCATAATGTGGCTCGAAAATGATTAACCACAGGTCAATTGCATTAAGAATTCATAAAAGCTACCCGATATGTTAGGTTATGTTAAAATCGCGCCCGGTTGAAATTTACCGCGAATTTAATCCCGATTTCAGAAATCGAAAGTTCTATCATGTCACGAGTCATTTTAGGACCATCGACTGATCTTCCGAAGATTTTCTGCAAATCGGGATTTTCGGCGAAAATTCAAAGTAAAGGTATTTTGGACTGGGAAAATCATAGGACCGTTTTTTTTATGGCACTTTTGGCATTCAAGTTGGACCATTGGGTGACGAAAAATGATGAATGGAATGATGGCACCTTGGCTGGAATTATGAACATCAAATTGAGCTCAATTGGAGGGGAATTGATTCAATTTGAGTGGCAAGTGTACAAAATTCGTAGGCCAAAGGGGGTTGTCGTAACCTAAATTTCAAGTGCACCACCTAAAACTAGGTTAATGGACTACTAAGTTTTTAAACTTAGCTTGGGCTCTTCCAAGCTCATACCAATTCACGACTTAAGGTTCAAATATTTAACATGGAAAAGATTATTAACTGGAAGTCGCCACTAATTGGTTTGTGGTACGTCGATTAGACACCTAAGTAAAATAATGGGAGGATTATTTTACTCCTACGAACCAGAGACTAAGGGTACAGGGACTTGGTTACACTAAATTTCTCTAATGCCATATTGGTACCATTTATTTTTTATTTATAAAATTTTTTTTTGCAGGCAGCTTGGATTTATTTTAACCTAAATTACTATCATGCAATGTGGTGATCACAAAGATGCTCAAACATTCAATAAATAAATTGCATCACACAAAGCAAACAATTTCTTTTGGGTTTCTTTTTTTAAAAGATCAGAATTATTTTATGAAAATGCATCTTTTAACATAATGACTTAATATGAAAAGTCTAATTAAATGGGCCTATTATGCAAACTAATTAACATGCACCTCATGACCTAATTTCACTAATGAACAAATTCCGATTAAATGATTCTATTATGCAAAATAGTTAACATGCACCTAGTATTTTTGCTTTTTTTTAATTGAAATTCAGAATTTATGAAAACCCTAATTAATCTATCAAAAAAGGGATAATTTTATAATTTATTCTAGGGATTAATTTGACTTAAACCATATCCTTTCTTAGAAAACTATTTTTTTGGAAAAATGAGATAATTAAAATGTGCGAACATTATCTAAAAAATTAATTTAGGTTCAACCCTAACTTATTTCTAAAAATGCAACCCTAAAATGTAATCCTAAGAAAATTCTAATTTATTAAACCTACATGTCTCGATTTACTAAACCTATATGCTCATGCAGAATTTTGATTTTTGATTTTTGATTTTTTTAGTTTTTTTAAAAGATAAGTAATTATTAAATAAATATTAAATCTTAGCTATCAACAAAATAAAGTATTAAAATAATTGAAAAAATAACCTGTTGTCTCATAGGTCAAATTAACGATTATTCTAACCCTAATCATCACGACAAAGAGTTCAAAATAATTAAAAATCTGATTCGAAGTCTTACTGATCAAATTAATAATTATAATGATTTAACAATGACCAAAAATTAATATAATTAAAAAAATGATCCGACGTCTTATGAATCAAATTAATAATCACAATAATTTGGACAAAATCCCTGTGGATAATATCAGAATATGCATAAAATAAACACTAACCAAATGTTACAACTTAAGCAATAATAAAAAAAAACTAAATAAAATAAGTAAATAAATAAAAATAGAATAAAAAAATAAACCACTTAAGATGGGGACTCAAGGGAAAGAGCAGCGACGCACGATGGCTTCGGTGAGTGGGTGAAGTGCGAGCGGAGTGGAGGCAATGCAGATTGAGGTGCAGCTTGCTGCTAGCGGGTGTTTGGGCAAGGATGGCGTTCGCGGAGGTTGCAGATTGCATGGGCTTTATAGGTGAGGAGGAGGCAACGACGTTGAGTCGTCTGGTGGAGAACAGTAACAGTGCCTCGGGCTACTAGGCGGTGGTGTGGTTGCAAGCAGAGTAGAGGGGGTCAGTGCAGGTTGCTGCAACGGGTGGTCAAGGCGAAGCCGTAAAGGCGTCACGTTCTGCTTGGGGAAAGCGAGCGAGGGCTCGGCTTGCGCGAGTCACAGCTGGTGCAGAGGACTTCAGGCGTTGAGTCGCGGGCGTTGGTGAACGCAGCAACGAGCAAGTTGGCGGAGGTGTCGGGTTGCCGTAGGTGCAGCAGGGACAACAAGCGGCGGTGGTGGTGCGGTGGCCGGTGGGAGGGGTGAGCGGTGGTGCCGCCCGGCGTCCAGCATGGGGTGGTGACCCACGGGTTGCTTGGGAAGCGACAGTGAAAAGCGAAGAGGGTGCTGCACGAAGGAGAAGAACAGTGCACTGTTCTTTTTTTTTTTTTTTTCTCTCACTTCTCACGTCACTTCTTTCTCTTTTCTTCGTTCTGTAGCTGACAAGAAAAGAGAAAAGGCTTTCTCTTTGACCAAGACCGACGAGGCCTTCTTCTTGCAACAATTCTTTCTTTTCTTCGAATTTTCTCTCTTGAATTTTTTCGTCTCTTTCTTTCAAATTCTCCACCACCCCTTTTCTCACGAATTGTAGCCCTTTTATAGCAAAAATCTCTATTGATCTTTAGAAAGTTATGCTTCCTTGATTGTGGGAATTACAGAATTTTAGCCCCGATTTGCCATCGCAAATTAGCATTTCGATTTTTCACTCACATTATCAGAAACGCATCCAAGTTTGTTTTGATTTTTGCGAACAGCTCACCTGACGAGTATAATTCTTTGATACTTCCCTTTGATTTATCAATCTAGTCATTATCCTCACCAATTTTGGGTTTGGTTTCCATTTTGACTTTTATTCAGCTCCACATTTACCAAGATCGAATATCTAATTGAAGCTTCGTGGCCCGTTTTTAGGCCCGTTCGATCGTCCGTTGGCGTCGCCGTAGGCTTGGTTGTTGCTCGCCTTTACGTGGCCGACGTCGTGGACTCACTGAATTGCTAAACCAATGAGTTTACTCACTAAACCTTATTTACGAGGTTAATTATGCTTAAGGGGTGATTCGATTAGGCTAAGTATGGTTTAGGTGGTTAGATTAGTTTAGTTAGAGGCTAATTAGATTAGGTGATTTAATGAGTTTACTCACTAAACCTTATTTACTTAATTATTTTTCATTTAGTTAATTATTTTGCATTTATTTAATTATTTATAGTTATTTATTTATTTTTATAATTTTTGTAATTATTTATTATTTTCCGGAAATTATACCAAGATAACCGATTACCGGAATTTCGTGTTGATTACAGTAGTGTGGTTAGTTTGTACAATTGATTGTTAAATTGTATGTGGCATCCTAGAATTTCATGAAAAGCCCTAAATATGCCATGAGCCATGGATAGGCGATGGAAACACCGTTATTGTATTTTTGTAGCCTTTTGATCCATGATTCAAATGAGATTTATGGCCAAGTTTTTAATGGATAAATTTTGGGAAAGAAAGTTCTATCTTTGGCCATATGTATTATAAATTGGAACTTATGGATTTATGATTGCAAGTGTATAGCCATTTAATTTGCAATTTAGTACTTTGATTTAATAGGGATTTAATTAGTTTTTAAAAGGGTTAATCTTAGGTTATTTAAGCTTGGGTCTTAGGCCCAAGAGTGTTGGGCCTAAGATGGGCCGAAATGGCCGGCCCATAGAGCCCATGAGGAGCCATCGACCGCACAAAGAAGGGAGGGGAAGAGACCGGTTTTGCATGCTTCCCCCACTTGTCCCATGGAGATGGCCAAGTGTCACCCATGCAAAAAGTGATGATGGCTAATGATGGAGGGGAAGGAAATTAGGGGAAATGATGGCCAGCTTAAGTGAGAAAGAGGGGGAGAGAAGAGGGTTCGTCCGAGAGAGAGAGAGAGAGAGAGAGAGAGAGAGAAAAAGGAAGAAAGGAAGAGAGGAAGGAGGAGGACCGTTCGTCGACCGTTCGCCGTGCGTTCGCCATCCGTCGCTGCCATGTCCCGTCGCCATTGTGCTCGCTGTTTGCTCGGTTTAGAGGCAAGTGGGATCCTTGATCTACTCTTGCATGTTGTGCCTAGTGTGTGTGATTGAATGGTGACAAATTTCGGATGTTTAGGATGTGAAAAATTGAAGTTTTAAGAGTGGTGTTTTAGAATAGTAAACTGTTCTTGAGAAAACAGCTCGACCTTGGATGTTCTAGTGACTTGCATGGGATGTTCGAGTTGGATTTTGGCTTTGAATTCTGAATGAAAGTTGTTAAAGACTTCTTGGAGTATAACACACTCAAATTTGGGACAAAGAAAACAAGTATAAGTTGGTGAAATCTTTATTCTTTGGAGAGACTGGATCTGGGGATTTTGGTAAATACCTTTGATGAATGCATGGACTGTAAGGCTATCTTTTTGTTGAAATTTCACTTCGATTTCTTAACAAAATATGTAAAGGACATCCTGAGGTTTAACATATCAAAAATTTAGAGAAAAAAACAAGAATAGGTAGGAAATCGTGGTCTTTCGGAGATAGTTAGATCTGGAAATTTCGGTACTGGGAACAGAAGTTTCAACCGCCTATATTTCATTACCTAGGATGAATCTGACTTTGATGTCTTCATGAAGTATTTACCTTATGGTCTTGGCTATCGTATAGTTGAATTTCATAATTTTTGAAGGTCATTTGTGTATTTAATCGAAAATGTTTCTAAAACTAGGTTATCTGATGTGTTCTGACTTGGTAATGTTGCAATGCGTGGTCTATACCGTTTTGTATGAGATTCTTTTGGAAAAGTGTTCTGCATGAAATATCTTTTTTTATGTCTTGCCTACAACATATTCAAATTTCGTAATTTTTGAAGTTCATTTGCCTATTTAACCAAAAATATTTCAAAAACTGTGCAAGTGGAACAGACAGAATTAGTAATGCTGTGATGCGTGTTCTGTATTGCATTATATGGGAATCGTTTGGTGTAATGTTCTGCATGAAGTATCTGCCTTTATGTCTTGACTATCACATGTTCGAATTTCATAATTTTTGAAGGGCATTTGCGTATTAAATTAAATTGTTTTCTAAAACTGTGCAAGCTGGATTGTGCGAATTTCAAAAGCTGTAATGCATGGACTATTTGTTTTGTATGAGCCCATGAATTATATCCATTACATCATGTACTACCATGTTGATATTTGGCATTACAGACAAAAGCAAATGTGGATATATTGAGAATTATGATAAAATGAGGATACCATCGGAGGTGTGAGCCGACAATGCCTCGAGTGTCGGGATGCCCGGAGGTGGGGGTGCCGGATGCCTCGGAGGTGTGTGTGTGTGCCGGATGTCTAGTTGGGGTACGAGATGCCCGGAATATGGGGGTGTCAGATGCTCGGAGGTGTGTGCCGGAGGTTCCTCGCGATGCCAGGTTGGGTGCGAACGATAAAATGTGGGATGCAATTACTTGTCCCGAGAAAGAAAAATGTGGTGACCCAATTGAAAGATAAAAAGTTGAAATTGAATCATGCATGGTATGGTGACATGTACGCATGGCTGTATGATATAATATGTATGAGTGCATGGTTGTATATGCACCTATAGCATGGATATGCATGAATACTTGATGATGAGAGCATGATGGTGTATGCACATATGGTATAATAACATATGCATAGCTGCAAGGTAAGTTATGTTTAAATGCATGAATGATATGTACTCTACTATGATGTTATGATTGTTTGTTTGATGCATTGAGTAGTTTAATGGATCTTTTACCTGCTGAGTGGTTGTACTCACCCCTTTGGGGACCAACATTTCAGATTAGACAGATGCCTCTCGCTCCGGTCACGCGGGGTACCTTTTACGGCCTTCCATCTGACGTGGAGGTCGATTGCATGGAGCTTGATAGTGTCACCATCCCTGGTTTGACGTTCGTACGGGTTCGGTGCTAGTTATGTATGATGTGGGCCTGGCTGGGGGCCCAATCATCCAGGAGCTCTTGTCTATCCATGTCCGCCATGACGGAGTGATGCGGGGAATGTTGCCGCCGCCACCGCCTGATGCACCAGGATGGGTGTGATGGCCCGCGTGAGAAGGGGGAGCTGACTTTTTGGGATAACCAACACTTGTAGATGGAGGGTTATGATCGATATAGAGGGTCGAGGTCTCTTTTTGGAGTTGTAGCCAATTTTAGCTAAAAGCCTTGGCTTTTTGGTTGTACCGACCCAAGATGTCCATCTTAGAAATGTAAATAAAAGTGGCTCGGCTTATGTTTTCCTTTGATGTGTAGCTAGTGTGTATTGTACCATCATTAAGAGAGCAGGGGGGTGGTGAGACTTGTTTTTAATTCCGCTATGAGTTGTGCTAAACTCTTTTTAAAAAAAAAATGCCTATGGGCCTCGGTCCTTATTTAAACCTCTTTATATCAAAGATTTGTAACTAGTATTCATTAGGTAGAGCGATAGGTAGCTCTGGTGACCTTAGCTGTTTGGGGGTGCCATAGCCGGTTTGGTATCAGAGCAATGGTTATAGATTGGAGTGATAAGGAGCCTCATTTGGAAATTGAGGAACATGATGACAATGCACACCATAGGATATTAAATGGAATAATTGGTTAACCTTGAATAACGGGTGATGAGTATTCACTCGTAGATCCCTAGTAGTTTATTATGAGTTGCTTTTAGGTACCAGTAACATGTTTATGTTACTTATGTAGTAGTAGTTGTTTTGAATAGAGACAATGAGCCTCAGATTATTCCTAAGGCAATGCTTGGAAATTGCAGGAAAGTCATGGTGCGAGCTAGAAGTGCTCATCCATCGAGGGCTGAAGCCTCTACTACAAGGGCTGAACCCCGAATGGAAGATATCCTGCAGGCATTGGCCAACATTGGAAATCTGATGGATAGGCAAGCCTAGCAACAACCTAGAATGGAACGTCGCCCTCAAGGAATGGTGGAACAATTTCTGAAGTTGAAGCCACTTAAGTTTAGTGGAATGGGAAGTCCTGAGGAGGTGGAACATTGGATTGATGGAATGGAGCAAATTTTCCGGTTGTTGGATTGCAATGATGCTGAGAAAATAGTTTTGGCAAAGTACCAGTTAGGAGGGAAATGCAAAGTTTTGGTGGAGAGCTTCGAAGGATACAATCTTTCCACCAGGTATTGATGTGAACTGGGAAGAGTTTGTTAGAGCTTTCAATAGGAAGCATTTCTCTGATTGTGCTAAGGATAAGAAAATCACTGAATTTGTTCAATTGGAACAAAAGGAGCTGACAGTGGATCAATATGAGGCAAAATTTTCTGAATTGTCTAGGTATGCTCCCAGATTGATTGAGGATCATGAGGAGAAAGCTAAGAGATTTCTAAAAGGATTGAGGACTGATATTAGGAAACAACCGGTGCCTTTGAACATAAGGGATTATCATGAGATTTATGAAAGGACACAGTTAGTGGAGCAAGAGCTGGTGAGAGAGCGATCAGAGTTTAAGAGACAGCCGAACTTTAGTGATGTGAGAAAGGGTAAGAGACCTATCCTGGTCAAGGTCAAACTTGGAATGCGAAGAAAAAGAGCAATTTTGGAAATTTTGGAAGAGCACCATATCGAAATGAAGAATGTCGAAGGTGTGATGGGCAACATGGCCCAGAACCTTGCAATGGACGACTAAGATGTTATGGTTGTGGACAAGTGGGACACCTTAAGAGAGATTGCCCACAAGAAAGGTCAAAATGAGTGTTGGCTCGATGTGCAACAGGGACAGCAGAGTGCTGTTAGACCAAACCTACCAAGGAATCCTCAGAGGCCACCAGCACAAGGAAGGGTGTATGCGGTCACCCAAGAGGAAGCGGAAGCTTCCAAAAATGTTATATCAGGTACGATTTTCATAAATGGCAAGAAGGCATATGCATTGTTTGATATGGGTGCTACGCATTCATTTGTATCTGAAAGATATAAACAGTTGAGTAAAATAGAAACTACGTCTCTTGAGACGCCTCTTTGTGTTTCCACACCTTTAAAGGATATGGTATTATCTACGATGGTGTATAGAAATTGTAAGATAACAATGGGAGGAAAGGATATGGAAATAGACTTGGTCGTAATGGCTATGTATGATTTTGATGTTATCAGAGGAATGGATTGGCTTCATAAGCATAAGGCTAAGGTGGATTGCTATAGGAAAGTGATCCAGTTTATGTTGCCCGATCAGTTTAGTTTCAAATTTTTCGGAGGTCGATAAACCTATCTATAGCACTTATTTCAGCAATAGAAGCTTGCAACTACTTGACAAAGGATGTCAAGGATACCTGGCCATGGTTAAAGATTATACTAAGAAAGAGGCTGAAATTGGTGAGATTCAAGTGGTCAAGGAATTTCATGATGTGTTTCTTGAGAGTTGCCTGGATTACCACCAGAGTGAGAAATTGAATTTGAAATTGAACTAATGCCTAGAACAGGACCAATATCGAAAGCCCCGTATAGGATGGCCTTAATGGAACTGAAGGAGTTGAAAGTGCAACTACAGGAGTTGCTTGATAAATGATTCATTAGGCCAAGTGCTTCACCTTGGGGTGCACCAGTTTTGTTTGTGAAAAAAAAAGGATGGATCGATGCGTCTGTGCATTGACTATAGGCAACCGAATCAAGTGACCATTAAGAATAAGTATCATTTGCCTAGAATTGATGACCTATTTGACCAACTTCAGGGAAGTTTGGTCTTCTCTAAGATTGACTTAAGATCGGGATACCATCAGTTAAGGATTAAGAAAGAAGACATTCCTAAGACTGCATTTAGGACTCGTTATGGATATTATGAGTTCTTAGTTATGCCATTTGGATTGACAAATGCACCGGCTACATTCATGGATTTAATGAATAGAATATTTAAGCCTTATTTGGATCAGTTTGTGATTGTTTTCATTGATGATATCCTGGTATATTCTAGAGGACCTGAAGAGCATGAGCAACACTTGAGTATAGTTTTGCAAACTTTGAGGGATCATAAGTTGTATGCTAAATTCAGCAAATGTGAATTTTGGTTGGACCGGATAGCATTTTTGGGACACGTGGTGTCAGGAGGAGGAATTTCAGTGGACCGGCGAAAGTTGAGATGGTAATAAATTGGCCGAGACCGACAACACCCACTGAGATATGGAGTTTCTTAGGACTTGGCTGGTTATTATAGAAGGTTTATTGAAGGGTTTTCACGATTGGCAAGTCCTTTAACAAAATTGACTCGAAAGAATGCAAAGTTTGAATGGAGTGGGGAATGTGAAGGGAGCTTTCAGGAACTTAAAAGAAAATTGACTTTAGCTCCAATCCTGACTATACCGTCTGGATCTGATGGTTTTACGGTGTATAGTGATGCATCTCACAAAGGATTGGGATGTGTTTTGATGCGGCATGGCAAGGTCATAGCCTATGCATCGAGGCAATTGAAACCTCATGAGCTGAATTACCCAACACATGATTTAGAATTGGCAGCTATAGTGTTTGCTTTGAAGATATGGAGACACTATCTGTATGGAGAAAAGTTTGAAATCTATACAGATCACAAGAGCTTAAAGTATCTATTTTCACAAAAGGAATTGAACATGAGACAAAGGAGGTGGATGGAGTTGTTGAAAGATTATGACTGTGAGATACAATACCATCCAGGAAAGGCAAATAAAGTGGCAGATGCCCTTAGTCGAAAGTTGGCTATGGACATGGCTAGTCTAAGAATAACATAGTGGAATCTATTAAAGTCTATTGTGGATTCAAACTTTAAATTGGAAATGGATTGCCTTACTGGTATGCTTACTATATTAAGGATTGAACCCAAAATTATTCAGAAAGTTAAGATCCTACAAGAATCTGACCCGGAGATTATGAAAGTAAAGATGCAATGTCTTTAGGGAAAAGACCGAAATTTCAAGCCTCTAAAGATGGTGTGATAAGATGCCAAGGACAACTTTGTGTTCCTGACAATGAAGAAGTGAAGAAGGAAATTTTGTCAGAGGCACATAGGAGTAATTATAGTATTCATCCAAGAAGTACAAAGATGTACAAGAATCTGCATCAGCAATTTTGGTGGAATGGCATGAAGAAAGATATAGCTAAGCATGTCTCTCAATGCTTAACGTGTCAGCAAGTAAAGGCGGAACACCGCAAACCCGCAAGACTGTTGAGACCATTGGATATACCATAGTGGAAGTGGGAACATGTAACCATGGACTTTGTACAAGGACTACCAAGGACATCAAATGGTCATGACTCTATTTGGGTAATAGTGGATCATTTGACGAAGTCTACTCATTTCCTAACTGTCCATATAGACTACTTGATGAGTAAACTTGCTGAGATGTATGTAAGCCAGGTAATACGCTTGCATGGTATTCCTATAACGATCACTTCTGATCAAGACTCTAGATTTACTTCAAATTTTTGGCGAAGTCTTCAAGATGCCTTAGGGACAAAGCTTCAATTTAGTACTACTTTTCATCCTCAAACAAATGAACAAAAAGAAAGAGTGATTCAAACTCTAGAAGATATGCTGAGAGCATGTGTCATTGACTTTAAAGAGAATTAGGATGAAAGATTGCATTTGGTGGAGTTTGCCTATGATAATAGTTTTCAGAAAAGTATAGGCATGGCTCCCTATGAAGCATTATATGGAAGGAGATGTAGGACTCCTGTCTGTTGGAATGAAGTAGGTGAAAGAAAATTGACAGAACCAGAGATAGTACAAGTTACTACAAAAGCGATTAAAATAATCAGGAAAAGACTTAAGATAGCCCATAATAGGCAGAGAGATTATGCTGATAGGCGTAGAAGGCCTTTAGAGTTTAATGTGGGAGATCATGTATTTCTTAAGGTATCTCCTATGAAAGGAATATCTCGATTCGGAATGAAGGGTAAGTTAAGCCCTAGATTTGTTGGACCTTTTGAGATACTTGAAAGAATAGGAGATGTAGCTTATCGTTTGGCGTTGCCTCCTAAATTGGGAAAATTACATGATGTGTTTCATGTGTCGATGTTGAGAAAGTACCAGCCGGATCCTAGTCACATACTCGATCATGAAGCCATCAAAGTGGATGAGAAAGTGAGGTACATCGAAGAGCCTATGCAAGTACTGGATCGAAATGAGCAAGCCCTTAGGATGAAGACAATTCCACTGGTTAAGATATTATGACAACATCATGATATGGAAGAAGCCACATGGGAGAGTGAAGATCAGATGAAGGAAAAATACCCCTACTTGTTTCAAAAGGCATGAGTGATGTCTAATTTCGAGGACGGAATTCTCTAAGGAGGGGAGAATTGCGGCATCCTAGAATTTCATGAAAAGCCCTATATATGCCATGAGCCATGGATAGGCGATGGAAACACCGTTATTGTATTTTTGTAGCCTTTTTGATCCATGATTCAAATGAGATTTATGGCCAAGTTTTTGATGGATAAATTTTGGGAAAGAAAGTTCTATCTTTGGTCATATGTATTATAAGTTGGAACTTATGGATTTATGATTGCAAGTGTATAGCCATTTAATTTGCAATTTAGTACTTTGATTTAATAGGGATTTAATTAGTTTTAAAAGGGTTAATCTTAGGTTATTTAAGCTTGGGTCTTAGGCCCAAGAGTGTTGGGCCTAAGATGGGCCGAAATGGCCGGCCCATAGAGCCCATGAGGGGCCGTCAAAGAGACCAGTTTTGCATGCTTTCCCCACTTGTCCCATGGAGATGGCCAATTGTCCTCCATGCAAAAAAGTGATGATGGCTAATGATGATGGGAAGAAATTAATGGAAATGATGGCTGGCTTAAGCGAGAAAGAGAGGGAGAGAGAATGGTTCGTCTGAGAGAGAAAGAGAAGAAAGAAAGGAAGAAAGGAAGAAGAGAAGAAGGATGGAGGAAGGGCTGTGCGTTTGCCGTCCGTTGCCGCCATGTCCCGTCGCCGTTGTACTCGCTGTTTGCTCGGTTTAGAGGCAAGTGGGATCCTTGATCTACTCTTGCATGTTGTGCCTAGAGTGAGTGAGTGTGATAAATTTCGGATTGTTTTGGGTGTGAAAAACTGAAGTTTTAAGAGTGGTGTTCTAGTTTAGTAAACTGTTCTTGAGAAAACAGCTCGACCTTGGATGTTCTAGTGGCTTGCATTTGATGTTCGAGTTGATTTTGGCTTTGAATTCTGAATGAAAGTTGTTAAAGACTTCTTGGAGTATAACATACTCAAATTTGGGACAAAAAAACAAGTATAAGTGGGTGAAATCTTTATTCTTTGGAGGGACTGGATCTGGAGATTTCGGTAACTACCTTTGATGAATGCATGGACTGTAAGGCTATCTTTTTGTTGAAATTTCATTTTGATTTCTTAACAAAAGATGTAAAGGACATCCTGGGGTTTAACATATATAAAATTTAGTGGAAAAAAAAACAAGAATAGGTAGGTGAAATCGTGGTCTTTCGGAGATGATTAGATCTCGAAATTTCGGTACTGGGAACAGAATTTTCAACCGCCTTTATATTATTACCTAGGACGAATCTGACTTTGATGTCTTCATAAAGTATTTACCTTATGGTCTTGGCTATCACATAGTTGAATTTCATAATTTTTGAAGGGCATTTGTGTATTTAATAGAAAATGTTTCTAAAACTGGGTAATCTGATGTGTTCTGACTTGGTAATGTTGTAATGCGCGGTCTATACTGTTTTGTACGAGATTCTTTTGGAAAAGTGTTCTGCATAAAATATCCTTGTTTATTTCTTGACTACAACATATTAAAATTTCGTAATTTTTGAAGTTCATTTTCCTATTTAACCAAAAAATTTTCAAAAACCGTGCAAGTTGAACGGACATAATTAGTAGTGCTGTGATGCGTGTTCTGTATTGAGCTATATGGGAATCTTTTGGTGTAGTGTTCTACATGAAGTATCTGCCTTTATGTCTTGGTTATCACATAGTTGAATTTCATAAATTTTTGAATGTCATTTGGGTATTTAATGAAAATGTCTTCTAAAACTGTGCAAGCTGGATTGTGCAAAATTGACCTTGTTGCCATTACATCATGTGCCATATTGATATTGAGACACAAATGTGGATATCAATTATGATAAATGAGGATACGGTCGGAGGTGTGAGCCGACGATGCCCCGGGAGTGTCGGGATGCCCGGAGGTGGGTGCCGGATGCCTGGAGTGTGTGTGCCGGATGTCCTCGGGAGTTTCGGGATGCTCGGAGGTGTGTGCCGGAGGTTCCTCATGACGCTAGGTTGGGTGCGAGTGATAAAATGTGGGATGCAAATTATTGGTCCCGAGAAAGAAAAATGTGGTGACCCAATTGAAAGATAAAAGTTGAAATTGAATCATGCATGGTATGGTGATATCATGCATAACCGTATGATATAATATGGATAAGTGCATGGTGGTAAGGTGCACATAAGTCATAAATATGCATGAATGCTTGATGATGAGTGCATGGTTGTATATGCACTTATGACATGATGGTATGTGCATGAAAGATATGTATTTAACTATGATGTGATGATTGTTCTATTTGATGCATTGAGTAGTTTAATATATCTTTTACCTGCTGAGTGGTTGTACTCACCCCTTTAGGGACCAACATTTCAGATTAGACAGATGCCTCTCGCTCCGGTCATGCAGGGTACCTTTTACGGCCTTCCATCTGACATGGAGGTCGATTGTATGGAGCTTGATAGTGTCACCATCCTTGGTTTGACGTTCGTACTGGTTCGAGCGTTGGTTATGTATGATGTGGGCTTGGCTGGGGGCCCGGTCATCTAGGAGTTCTTGTCTATCCACGTTCGCCATGACAAAGTGATGCAAGGGATGTTGCCGCCACCACCGCCTGGTGCACCTGGATGGGTGTGATGGCCCGCGTGAGGAGAGGGAGCTGAACTTTTTGGGGATAGCTGACACTTGTAGATGGAGGGTTATACATGATCGATATAGGGGGTCGAGATCTCTTTTTGAGCTGCTGCCAAGTTTAGCTAAAAGTCTTGGCTTTTTAGTTATACCGACCTAAGATGTCCATCTTTAAAATGTAAATAAAAGTGGCTCGGCTTGTGCTTTCCTTCGATGTGTAGTAAGTGTGCATTGTACCATTGTTAAGATAGTAGAGGGATGGTGAGACTCGTCTTTAATTTCGCTATGAGCTGCGCTAATCTCTCTTTTTTTTTTAAAAAAAAAAATGTAAATGAAGTACGGTGCTTCCGCTAAGAGATGTAACTGGTATTCACAAGGAGGGGCGATAGGTAGCTGTGGTGACCTAAGCTGTTTGGGGATGCCACAATGTGATTTCAGGTGAATGAGTCTCCATGGACCCAGCCAAGATCGAAGCAATTATCAACTAGCCAAGACCGATAACCGTGATAGAGATCATAAGCTTTCTGGGTTTGGCAAGTTACTATAGAAGGTTTGTGGAAGGATTTTGAGCATGTGCTTCACTGTTGACTCGACTACTGAAGAAGGAAGAGAAATTCGTATGGACAGACAAGTGCAAGCGTAGTTTCCAAAAGCTTTAGTAGAAGCTGACTACCGCACCCGTGTTGACGATACCATATGGACCTGGAGGATATGAGATCTATAGTGATGCGTTGTTTAGAAGATTGGATTGCGTGTTAATGCAGCATAGCAGGGTTGTTGCATACGCATCCTGTCAATTGAGGCTTCATGAACTAAATTATCCAACGCATGACTTAGAATTCGCAGCAATTATCTTCAATATGAAGATTTTGAGACATTACTTGTGCGGAGAAAGGTTCCAGATCTTCACAGACTATCAGAGTCTCAAGTATCTATTCTCTAAGAAGGAGTTGAATATGAGAAAGCGTCACTGGATGGAACTTCTGAAGGACTATCATTGTGATATCTTGTATCACCTTGGAAAGACTAACAAGGTCGCAGATACACTGAGTCGAAAGTCATTAGTTGCGCATATGATGGTTAAGGAATGGATTTTACTCAAGAGAGGTCAATATTCGGTTTTCAAGTTTGAGGTAGGCCGTTTTTCAAACCTTATGGCCACCTTCAGAATTGAGCCGGAAGTGCTGGTCAGAATCAAAATGCTTCAGCTAACAGACCTAGAGATTCAGAAGATCCTGCAAGAGGATACCGAAAAGAGGAAGGCTGACTTTTAGATTTCTAAAGACGAAACATTAAGGTTCTGAGGATGATTGTGTGTGCCTGACGATGTAGTGCTTAAGGAGGAGATCTTATCAAAAGCTCTTCGTAGCAGTTACAACATTTATCCAGGCAGTACAAAGATATATCAGAATCTGCGTCAACACTATTGGTGGTCCGATATGAAGGCGGACATCGCCAAGCATGTCGCCAAGTGTCTAATGTGTTAGCAAGTAAAGTCATAGCACTGTAAACCAGGAGGAATTTTGCAACCTCTCGAGATTCCCAAGTGGAAATGGGAACACATAATAATGGATTTTGTGACAGGCTTACCAAGGAGTCAGAGAGGTAATGATTCCATTTGGGTAATGATCGATAGACTGACAAAGTCGGCCCACTTTATCACAGTACAAAAGGACCTTGATTTGGACAGGCATGCTGAGTTGTATATGCGTTAGATTGTTAATCTACATGGAGTGCCGGTGGCGAATACATTAGAACGAGACCCGACGCTTACAGCTGCCTTTTGGAAGAGCTTATAGGCTGCCTTAGGACCAAAGCTGATGTACAGTACGGCCTATCATCCTTAGATAGATGGCTAGTCTGAGAGGACGATTTAAACCCTTGAAGACATGCTACGAGCTTGCGTGTTGGATTTCAAGGGAAGCTGGGAGAAACAACTTCATTTTATTGAGTTCGCCTATAACAACAGCTACCAGCAGAGCATTCAAATGGCTCCTTTTGAAGCGTTGTATGGCAAAACATGCAGAACACCAGTGTATTGGGATGAGGTTGGAGAAGAAAAGATTACATGCCTAGAGTTGGTCCAACAGTCGGTGGATGCAGTTGTTGTCATTAGGGATAGATTAAAGACCGCTCAGAGCCGCTAGAAAAGCTATGCTGATAAATGTCGAAGGTCATTGGAATTCCAAGTTGGTGAGCACATCTTTTTGAAGGTGTCACCGATGAGGGGCACTTCGTACTTTAGCAAAAAGCGAAAGCTAAGTCTGAGGTATGTAGGTCCCTTTGAGATTCTGGAAAGAATAGGGATTCTAGCATATCGTCTTGCATTGCCGTCGAGGTTGGCGCAAGTGTATGACGTCTTTTACGTGTCGATGTTGAGGAAGTATGACCCTGACCTGACACACATGCTAAATTTTGAAGAGTTAGACGTGGTCGATAGGGTGTTGTACATGGAAAGACCAATTCAAATTGTGGATCGCAAAGAATAGGTTTTGCGCACCAAGACGATCTCGTTGGTTAAAGTGGTTTGGCAACACCACTGCACCGAAGAAGCAATTTGGGAAAGTGAAGATTCGATGAGATGACTGTACCTCCACCTTTTTGTTTAAGGATTTGTAAGGGTTGAAATTTTGAGGACAAAATTATATAAGAGGGGAAGAGTTGTGACATCTTGAATTTCAGGTTCTGTTGTCAATTGAACAAGTCGAGTTTTTCATCAACGTGCCTATAGTTCTATTCTTTGAGCTGATCACTCACGAGATAACTAATCTATCTGGTGAAGCTGTTAAAGAATCTAAAAACGATAGACTTGAGAATTCGACCAGGAATCGACTACTCGACCGTGCTAATTTGCAAGGGTCATTACGGCACAGTTAAAAATCGATTAGAGACTAGAGATAGGTTGATTCAACAGAGCCATGTGATTAAGTGTGGGTGATTCCACCTAATTGCAAAATTCTTGTCGATCGGCACCAGAATGATTTTAGTACCCTATGTCCGTATTTGAAACCTTGAGATTTTCAAGACAATCAAGAGTTGCTAATGTGTCAAAGATGTACAATGTGGTTTGAAAATAATCAACCACGGGTCAATTGCACTAAAAATTCTTAAAAGTTATCAGATTGGTTAGGTCACACTAAAATTACATCCGATTGAAATTTACCGTGAATTTGAACCCGATTTCATAAATTAAAAGTTCCATCATGTCACAAGTCAATTTAGGACCATCGACTCATCTTCCGAAATTAGAGGGCTGTTTTTTGTGGCACTTTTGGCATTCAAGTTGGACCATTGGGTAAGGAAAAATGATAAATGGAATGATGGCACCTTGGTTGGAATTATGGACATCAAATTGAGCTCAATAGGAGGGGAATTGATTCAATTTGAGTGCAAGTGTACAAAATTCGTAGGCCAAGAGGGGTGCAACATTTGGACAGCCATCTTGGCTTGTTAAGGAAGATTGGAGAGAGAGAAATGGGCTGAGGATAGGGCTGTAGCTAATGGGGGCAAGCAATGAGTGAAATGGACAAGTGTTCAAGCTTTTGAGGACATTTTGAGTCCCCCCCCCCAATCAGTTGAAGCTCTTTTCTTCCTTTAGTAGCTCCTTTCTCCATTGTTGGGGAGTTTTATGAGCTTAGAAACCAGAGAAACCGAACAAGCTTTCCCCTCTAACTGTCGACCAACCGCCAAAGCCACTAGAGCAGCCGCTCGTGCTCACTCACGTCGCATGCCCTTCGCATGTCGTCCTACTAGGCCGCGCCTCCTACTTATCGTCCCGAGCCTCCTCGCCATTCCGTAGCCATCCTTGGTCACCATTGAAGCCCCACCGTCGCCATCCAGTTGCCATCTGCCTCCGCCTGGCCAGCTGTAGCCTCCGCTGGTCCTTCCTCGCCGTTTCGGCTGTTGGTTTCCTCACCTTCAACCCGAGTCAATAGCCAAAGCTAGCAAGGGCTATGAAGCTTCATGGCCCATTTTCAAGCCTGTTCGGTCCTCTGTTAATTTCATCGTAGGCTCGGTTGTTGCTCCCCTCTGCAATGCCGACGTCGTGGACTCACCAGATCGCTAAACTAGCAAGTTTACTCACTAAACCTTGCTTAGGAGGTTAATTATGCTTAAGGGGTGATTAGATTATGTTAAGTATGGTTTAGGTGGTTAGATTAGTTTAGTTAGAGGCTAATTAGATTAGGTGATTTAATTAGTTTAGTAGGTTGATTAATTAGCCTAGTTAGGAGGTTAGATTAGTGTAAGCTTAATTAGCCATTTATTTAATTATTTTTCATTTATTTAATTATTTTGTATTTGGTTAATTATTTTATATTTATTTTAAAATTTTAAAATTTTTCATTATTTATTATTTTCCTGAAATTATACCGAGATAGTCGATTATCGGAATTTCGTGCTGATTGCGTAGTGTGGTCAGTTTATACAATGATTGTTAAATTGTACAATTAAGTGATGATTGTGAAATTTTGGTATTCTAATTAGAAAATATTGGGTGTCAGATTTTGACATCGAAAATGGTTTTGTGTACCATGTCAACTTGCGTGAGCAATATTGTACGCCAACTTATGCAAGCATTATTGTACGTCAACTTGTGAGAGCATTGAATCATCAGCTTGTGTGAGCTATAATATATATCTGCTTGTGTGAGCTATAATATATATCAGCTTGTGCGAGCATAAATATACCTCAGCTTGTGTGAGCAATAATTAAATTGATTGAATTGATAAATTGTATTGATCGTATTGATTGTAACGAATTGAATGGATGAATTGATTGAGTATATGAAATGTATTGACGTGTATGAGGGAACCGAGGCGAGGTAAGTCCTTTGTCTTGTGCGCATAGACTACCTCTAGGCATATTTCCTTCCTAATAGGGGCTTAGGGGGTGAACTTATTGAGACATTGTCTCACCCCGTCGTGGGCTCAATATTTTCAAGACCTCAGATGGCGGTTCTTCCGGAACGTTTTGGTTGACCTATGAGGGTTATTGAGTAGAGTTTTGATTACCTTGCCCCAAGGGGTCAATAGGTCTATGAACTCATGGTGACCACCGTCTTGGTTGATGAGAGCCTACCTCAAGGGGTATCTCATCGGTTCAGAGCATGGTTTCACTACAGTTTCAATGGATTCCGTATGGGTCCCCTCCAAGGTTTCGAAATTCCCATTGTGGTAGTCGATGCCACTATAGGTGAGAATGCAGTTGACCCTCCTAATGGTGCTGTGGAGGACCCAATGCCCCCAGAGCCTATGGAGACCGAAGGATCATCGAATGTGTTCGGCTAGCTAGTCATAGGACAGCTTCATTTTGAGAGCCAGTCTTTTGTAGACTCTTGTCTATAAACTAGTATTATATATAAACCAAGGTGTTTATAAAAGTGTTTTGGTTCTGAATTTGTTTCCTACTTTTCTATTCCGTGTTGGTTGTTGTTAGGGGTATTGTTCGCTTCCGCATGTGCATTAAAATGAATGGGTTGGCAACACGTCCTGGGACGTCGCAATTTTATTGACCACCAAGGGATGGGCACGTGCTTGAGGATCGAGGCATGATAGCTGATGTCAAGCGTGGCCTATTGTATCTCAGTGGTTTATGTTGAGCACACCTTCCTTTCCCGGAAACCGCCGTGGGAGGACCTTATTCTCAATAGTGCAGCTTTGTAGGACTCACCTTGGCTAGTGGCGAGTGACTTTAATGCCATGAAAGACCCGTTCGATAGATTGGGGGGTACAGACATTTGGATTCCTTACTTTGATGAGTTTGGTCAATGGTTAGCCCAGGCTGAACTTGATGATCTGTGGTATGTTGGTTTTAGATTCACCTGGGCCACTTATTCTGGTGATAGACGGAAGCAAAGGAAGATCGACATAGTTCTAGTAAATTTTAAGTGGAGTCAAGTTTTCTCTTACTCGGAAGCTACCTTCCTTGCACCGAGTATTTCAGATCATACCCCTATGACAGTTAAGGTTCTAAACCCTGTGGTCTGGAGGAAACCTTTCAAGTTTTTCGTGTATTGGATGGAGCACCTAGATTTTAACACAATTGTTTCCCAAGTTTGGGACGAATCGGGAGAAGGTGTTCCCATGTATAGACTAGTGTGCAAACTTAAGTACCTCAAAGCCAGCTTCAAGTAGCTTAATAAGGAGTCTTTCTCCAATATTTCTTCCAGAAAAGCAGAGGCGAGTAGTATGCTTCAGGTTACCCAAGCCGGCCTCCGGCAAGACCCAACCAATGCTGCTCTCGTAGAGATGGAGAAGATGCAACGGAGAATCTTCGCGGACCTTTGCCAACAGGAAGTGTCCTTTTATAGGCAAAAGTCCAGGATTAGATGGCTTTCTAATGGAGACCGAAATACTAAATTCTTTCATAACTATGTTAATAACAGATAGATGAGGAATAGAATAATCTCGGTCATGGATAGCTCTAGCAGCCTTGTCACTGATCCAGGGTTGGTGCAGCAGACCTTCGTCACTTATTTCCAAGTCCTATTGGCACCGCGGGATGTGCAAGGTAGACCCTCAGTTCATGATATTCGGGAGGCTATTCGGCATCTCCTAAAAGAGGAGCAGGTGAGTGCTCTCTCTCGCCCTGTCATTGATTTAGAGATTTGGGATACCTTGTTTTCCTTAGCACGGGGGAAGGCTCCTAAACTTGATGGATTTAGTGTCGAGTTCTTTAAGCACAATTGGGAGATTGTGGGGCAGGCAGTCACTGATGCAGTCAAGGATTTCTTCACCGCCGATAGGCTCTTACAGGAGATTAACAACACCATTTTGGTATCGGTACCAAAGGTCCCCAATGCCACTATGGTGGTTGATTACATGTCCATAGCTTGTTGTAATACTATCTACAAGTGCATCACCCAAGTTCTAGCTAACTAGGTCGCTGCGGTCCTTTATGATGTGATAAGCCCATTTCAAAGTGCATTTGTAAAGGGCCGACAGATCAGAGTCCACATCCTCTTGGCCCAAGAACTTTTTACTAGCTTTCATCTTGAGCTTTATTCTACTAAGTGTGCAATCAAAGTGGATTTCCAAAAAGCGTATGACACAGTAGATTGGGATTTTCTCGAGCTTGTTCTCCTTAGCTTTGGCTTCCCCAAGCACCTGATCCACTTCATCATGGTATGTGTTCGCACCCCCAAATTCTCAATTGCTTTAAATTGGGGGGGAGGGGGAATTACATGGTTTCTTTGCTAGTGGCCGAGGGCTTAGGCAAGGTGACCCTATCTCCTCCTACTTGTTTACCTTGGTTATGGAGGTCTTCTCTGGAATTCTCTATGCTCGCTCTTTGAGACTAGAGTTCAACTTCTATTGGAGATGCAAAGCAACAAGCTTATCACATTTATTTTTTGCGGATGACATCTTCCTTTTCTGTGAAGGTAACTTACCCTTGATTTGCATCCTTAAGGAAGAACTTGACATCTTTTCGTCGTGGAGTGGTCTTCACCCAAACCCTCGCAAGAGTGAGGTTTTTTGGCAGGAGGTACAGTGTCTTCAAGAAATGCAATTTTGCAAGCTCTTGGGTTTAATGAAGGGAATCTCCTAATTCGCTATTCAGGGGTTGCAATCATTACTTCGAGGCTCAGTAAGGTGGACTGTCATGCCCTCATTGACCATATCATGGCAAGGGTACAATCCTAGACTCATCGCTTCTTATCCTTTGTCGGACGCTTACAATTGATTAGATCGGTCCTCTATGCAATTCAAGCTTTCTGGGCCAATGTTTTTATTTTACTAGTTGCTATTTAAAATCAAATTGAACGAATCATGCGACAATTTCTTTAGAAAGGCTCACGCCTAAGTAGAGGATGTACAAAAGTTTCCTGGGAGGATGTTTGCCTTTCAAAAGAGGATGGAGGGCTTGGCATTAGGAGGTTGTAGGATTGTAATAAGGCGGAACTCCTTCCTTTAGAGTATAAGGGACGGCTTATCCGCTTCTCTCTGGTTCGACCATTGGCACCCTAGGGGGCCTCTAAATCAAATTTTTTTAGACTCCTTCATCTATAGATCTGGGTTGGCCAGACAAGCAATCATTGCTAATCTCTTTTCCCCCTCTAGCCACATTTTAAAGGCTATATTGGATTCCTGGTAGATCCCTCTCCCTAGCCTTTCCCACTACCCTAACCTTTTCCGATGGAACAAGAGCTCCTCTGGGCAATTTACAGTTGCTTTGGCGTGGGAGGCCATTAGGTGGAAGAAGGTCTGAGTTTCGTGGCATGCATTCATTTGGAATTCCTCCATCACACCTCGATACTAATTCTTTCTTTGGCTTATTACCTTGCACAGGCTTCCTACCCGAGCCCTTTTACTCTCGTATAGTAGGATTGATAACGGCTCCTGTGCCTTTTGCAATGATACACCGGATTCCATTGATCACTTGTTTTTTGGTTGTCATATCACTACCGACCTTGCTTTCATATGGGCTGCTAGGTGCAATCTCCCATGCCGCAATAGATTGTGGACGGATAGTCTTCGGTGGTCTATGACTTTACTCTCAAGTAAAGATTTCTATAAATGCATTGCCTATTTAGAGAGGAAACCCTAGAGATCCTAGCCATGAAGAACCACCTCTTTAAAGTTGTAAGAGACAAGGCTGTGACATTTAGGAATGTTGTGGATAATGCAAGGAACAGGAGATTCCAACGTGCTTGGGGTATTGACCTGATTATCTTCTCTTCTCGTGAAGCCGATCAACCTTCTTCAAGTAGTCCATTGCTGCTGTGATCACATATGTACTACTCTGGTGGCTAGTGGGTAGTGTTGTTGGTTATGGCTCGACCCTCCTTGGGATAGGCTGGATACTCGGAGTCTTCTCTGCTCCTTCGTCTCTTCGTCGCGTCCTTCGGAGGGCTGGCTGGTTGGTTTTTTAAAGGCTGTGTGGGTGTCTTTGTCTGGCTCGGGTTGCTCTAACTGTCGCTTGTGTTCTTCGTGCCTTTCTTTTGGTTTTGTTTTGCTGTTTTGGCTTTTCTTGTTGTCCTACTGCCTCTTCTAGCTTAGTTGTTCGCGGTTGTTGGTTGCTCTTTTGTCTCGGCACCCTTCCACTCGCTACGACTTTTGTTCAATGTGAGTGTAATTTTTTTGGTGCCGTGACCTCCTCTTGTATAGTTGTCTAAAGCCCAATATAATCTCTTACTTCTTACCAAAAAAAAAAAAAAAAGAACAACCACAAAATCATAACCGGCCCTAACTGGCAGAAACTGAGCCACTCGCGCGTCTCTGAGTTTAAATCCAGAAACCTAACCAAACGAGTTTGGAAACTTCTAAAATTTGAATATGTTATAAAAGACATTTAAATGAACACTTTTTATACAGACACATTAACCCAGATCTTTCTAGATTGAGAGTAGTAAATCGCCCAAACCGTTACAAAAACTCTATCCGTGCCCAAAAAGTCTGTTTTCCGAAATTAGTTTAGTTCGAGATTCAAAACTTGTCCGTTTGATCTGAAATTTGAATATGTTAAATGAAAAGATGTGATGAACAACCTTTATGAAGAAACCCTTTCGAAAATCAAACCCTAAGAGTTGATAAAAATCTATTGAACACCAAAAGATCACTGTTTCCAGCATAATCCGAGATTCTGTTTTGCAAATAACGAAACTGAAATATCATTATTTTAAATCCCTAAAATCTTAAGTAAAATATATGTTATAGGTGAAGATGTCTAAAACATTTCTTAAAATGAAGCAATCTCAAGATCGTAGTACATTTTTCCCCACAAAAATGGCAAATGGCGAGGGTCTAGTAAATTGATCCGGGAGAAATCCATTAAATTAGGCTAATCCACCCTCATTAGTGCTAATCTAACAAATTAGATTAACACTAATCCATCTTAAGGATAATCTAACCAAACTAGAATAATACTAATCCAACTTAAGGCTAATCTAACTTAACACTAATATAATCAAGCTAATTAACATTAATCTAACTCCCTAAGCGCTATTAACAACCAAATCAAGAATTAGGGAGTTAACTCACCGGATTAGGGTGGCGGCGGGTTCACGGCGACGGCAACGCCAAAGCAGTGAAGACCCGTAACTATGGCGCCACCAACGAAGATCCGATTGAGGCTGAAAACAGCCCACAAGGCTCACGGCTAAAGCTAGAAATCCGGTTTTGTTAAGCAGTTGCTAATGGCTATTCAGCGGGCCATGTGGTGAGGGCTGAACGATGCTGGTGGTGGGTGGCGGAGCTGAGACAATAGGTGGATGGTTGGGCAGGTGAGCTGGAGTGTGCGACGATCGTGGGCTATGGAGGCAGTGATAGAGGCGTGAGACGGTGAGCTGGTGTTAGGCGGTGGGTTGGCGATTACTGGACACAGGATGGCTGGGCGGTGATGGATTGGTGGTGTTGGAATGAAGGTGGCGGGCTGATGTAGTGGTGTTGGTTGTGTGGCAACAGAAGTAAATATGGAGGGGAATGAACGTGCAAAGAAATGAAGAGAAGAAGAAGAGCAGATGCAGGGGCTAGTTTGTAGCAAGGGGCGCAAGCATGAAGGGGGACAAGGGGGAGAGAAGGTCAAGGGGCTAGCCAATTAGGGGCTTGGTGAAATATCAATGTGATGATCACATGGTCACAAAAGTCTTCAGCCCCTCAAGCCTTGGCAGCAACCAATGGTTGATTTCCTCTCTTTTCTTCACCATTTAACTTCAATTGACAGCTCAAAAATGCCTCCCTTACTGCCCCTACGAATTTCCATCCAATTTCTCACAATTTAATCCAATTTGGTGGCCAAAATTTCTCTAATTCAGCCCAAGTAAGTCAATATGCCACCCAATGGCTAATTTCCTTCCAAAGCTTCACAAGACAAACCAAATTGGTGGCGCAAAAATCCCTTAATTATGCCCATCCGAATTTCACTAATTCCTTTTTGCCCAATTTTGATTTTTCCGCAATTATTTCGGGCTCAACAAAAATTTCCCAAAAGATGAGACAAGGTCGTAAAAATAAATCACGACACACTTAAACATTCGATTCCCAAAACCAAAGTCAATTTAGTGATTAAAATTGACAGGACACGATTTTAGCACGACCCAACCTACCGGGTAGCTTTTAGGGTATTTATCACATTTGACCCGTGGTCGATAATTTTCGATCCACATTTGTGCATCTTCAACTCATCGGTGACTCTCGGTTGTCATAAAAATCTCAAGGTTTCAATTATGGGCACTGAGTACAGAATTGACAGAAAACCGGGTTAGTGCCGTTCGACGCAAATTTTGCAATCATGTGGACTCACCCACAATTTTATTACGCCATTCCATCGAATCAACCTATATCCAATCACTAATCGATTATAACAGTGCCGAATTGACTCTTGCCAATTATCACGATCGAGCAGTCGATTTCTGATTGAATTCTCAATTCTATCACATTTATATCTCTTAATGGATTCACCTGATAGATCAATTAGCTCGTGAGTGGCCAACTCAGAGAAATAGGACCATAGGCGCGTCGACAAAATGCCCATTTCATATTATCGGGATAGGGTCAAATTTCAAGATGTCACACATCTTGTTCCCTAAATATAATTTTGATAATGACACTCTCTCTTCCATTTACAGGGGACGAAAGATAAGACGTAATAGGCACAGGCACATGGTTGAACTTCGATTATGGTAGTGGGCAACCTGTGAATCCTCCTTCGTGCTGCTCTCAGCCTTCCCATTTTGCAACCCATTCCTAGAGCTTTGAACGCCCTATCTCACACTTGCACGACTCTGCCTCAAGTTTGAACCGTGTCTCCTTCGAACAACGTCCCCTAAAAGACTAGGCATTGTAGTTTCATTGATGAGACATCCGGCTTCAGTAAGCCAAGAAGCATAGAAAATGAATCCCTTCCCTTCCATCGAACTAGCTACTGTCAATAGAGAGAAAATCCATACAATCAAGGCAATCTCTAGCCCCACGTTCTAAGTGATAACTTTGGAATCTAGAAACCTCATTTCTGGTTCCAGATGCACGCTCTGTCAAATAAGCAACTACTGGCAAAAAACTTGAGGTTTTGACTGTCCATCTTAGATTCCATGGAAGCTTGAGGTACATCATTTTGCCCGATGCTACTGATATAATCAAAGACAGAAAAGAAAATTCCACAAAAAGAAGGCGTTGAAGATGGATCAACGACCATCGACCATGCATACATAACCACGAATGAGAAGGGCCAATCAAAAGAGATGTTGAACTGTGTCAAGACAAAATGGTTATCATCAACATTCAAATATCCCTAGGAACTATCAAATACAAACTCTGAGGAAAGATAACTTGGTATCGTTTCCAATATTCCCCCCCTTTTAACTTCGCTTTTGACATGGTATCTCTATTTGACAAAAAGCATTGAGATATGAGGATCAAACTCAATGGGTTAATTTTAGTAAATTGATACTGGCCAAGCAAGTACATGGGAGTGACCCATATCAAATTCACCTAACTTGGTGTGAAAAGATATGTCGTCTCAGAGCTAGTTTGGTTAAATGAAAAAAAGGAAATGCCCTATGGACACCATCGACACCTCGGCCTAGTGGTATGGGGCATGAAGCAGTCTAGGAATGATCCGGATTAGATCCTCGGAAACAGCAACAAGGTTGCCATATGTAAAAAAAACTAACAAAAATTTTTTGTGTCTCTCGCTTTTGTAAAAACAGAAAGTGCTTGACCTAATGAGACCAAAAGTGTATGACTTTAAGCCTTAGGACTATGGTTCTATTCAATTATTTGATCAAAGAAGGGTAATGTTGTATCGCTTCTAGTTGCTCAACTCCTAAGAATTTATACACTAATGCATTCCCTCCTACCTTTTGTAGGAATCACCTGACCACCAAAGGTGCGAAGGACAAATCAAGAGGAGATATGTCCAATTTTGATGACAATAGTAGATAAACTCTCCCAAAGGAAATAGCATCCCAAGTGTCGCCAAAGCAGATGACAGGAATCTTTCAGGCCTCAATTCGCATTTGCTTTTGCCCCTACTAATTGATCTATTTTTGCATCTTCTCTTGTGTAGGGGCAAAAGTAGACACACCCGTCAAATAATGATTAGATTTTTGACCCCGACTGATCATTCATATGTCGTATTCTAATTGAATAAGGACAATCCATGGACATACATTTGTGAATAACCCATTTGATGTTCAAAATTTGACATATTTGTAGATACAATTCCATTAAATAAATACATCTAATGCTATTGGTAAAGTTTATTGAGTAGGATAAATTGTTTGTACTAGAATTACAAATTCCCTCATGCATAAAACGCTCCATGATTTTTCAAAAATGGATTCTGCACGATGTTTTTGTCTATCGAAATCACTTATTCCACTGAGAATTATCAAAATAGACAGCTGAATGAAGGATATGAGATGGATTGAGCATGTTAAACGGGGTGCATCAAGATAATGAAAGGCAAGCCATATCCCACACACAGTTCCCTATTTATACACTTGTGAGATGAGCATAGAAAGTTACATATCTGCAAGGTAAAGGGTTCTCTCGCAAATAGTGCGATAACCAAAGTAATGAGGGGCATTTCATTTCTCTATCCTAAACACTACAAGTTATCCATTGCTTACCCCATTTGAGTCTCATACACTTCTAAAGTTTCTTTCATACCACCCCTATCAAGAATCACCCCACATTGGGACAGATTGGAGATAGGGCGGCATCATAAGGTGAGAAAGGGGATAGAAATTTTCTTACTCACACTTGCATCAATCTTAAGGTGTCTTTATTGCATATGAATACTCACAATAATTTAATTTCCATAAAATGACGAAGAACAATTCTTTTTCTACCTTACGCACTTGTATCCGTTGTACAACCAAATTGAGTTTGTAATTTCACCCTCACATTAAGGCAAAGTAGGAATCACTACCGTTCAAGCGACATGATTTGGAGTGTTGACTAAAGATGAAGACCCCAAGAGTCTAATAGCATTGTTTTGTTTGAACTTGCCTAGGCCAGTTCCCAAACAACAAAAATAAAAAACTAGGGGCATGAAAAAGCAGTGTGCTTGGTAAAAGCAAGGCCAATGCCCATAGATAAGAAAATTGGATTAAAAACTAAGGGCATGAAAAAGTAATGTGCCTAGTAAAAGCAATGTTGACGCCCTCAGACAAACAAACAAGCAAAGCTATTGTCATGGTACAATTAATGAAGCCTTCACAAGATAATATCTGGCTATGAGAAGAAAGATTAGTGACAATCACCAACTCTCACCCTTTTACACATGAGCCAAGCTTACGTTGCGTCCCATTGTAAAAGTCTTTTTAGACGAGGGCACTTCAATTAGCATAGAATTTCATATTTTTATAAGCATCGCTCAAAGAAGTACTAGCAAGATTATTTCTCTCCTTTCGTAGGGTTCTTGACTTGTAAACTCGTAGATGATCGTGCGGCATTTCTTTCATAATCCTTGACCTTGATGGTCCCCTTTGTTAAGGCATTGACCAAGCCTACATTACGATCCCGACAAAGATCTCTCAGATTAGTAAAGTCGTACCGCTTGCAAGAATACCGGGACCCTTACTGACATGGTGACAGTGAGATGGTGTGCCACTTATGAATACTACATTAATGGTCAAGATAAAATAGCCCTTTTTTTTTTTCCATGAAAGTGAATGGAAAGCCCTTTCAAACTGAAAGTCCCTCATTTGACATGTTGAAGACGTCCACATTCTTAATGAAGATTGTCTTTCTAAATTTTCCCAGTTGAATTTAGATGATGCAAAATTGACAGAATTGCCCTGCATGAACCCTATTTGAATTCATGAATTTACAGCATGTACAATCATGTGTGCATATTATGTGTTGTCTAACAGGAGACATACTTTTAGAAATCAGAGATATCTCCAGGTAAGCATATCTCTACCATTATTTCCAAAAAAAAACCTTGTGTTTGAATTGCCACTAAGTACGTGCCACTATTTAGGTACTCTATCTTATTAACACTGGACCTATTCGAGTTGTCTTTAGAGTTTGGATGCTTGCGATTGTTCAAGTATCCCATTATCTTTGGGTACCTACCACTGTCCGAGTACTCTCTCTTATCGACACTCGACTTGTTCGAGTTGTCTTCAGAGTTTTGATGCTTATGATTGTCCAAGTATACCATTGTCTTTGGGTACTTATCACTATCTGGGTACTCTCTCTTATCGACACTCGATCTATTCGAGTTGTCCTTAGAATATGGATACTTATGGTTGTCCAAGTGTCCTATTATCTTCGAGTACCTACCACTATCTAGGTACTCTCTTTTATCAACACTCCACCTATTCGAGTTATCCTCAGAATATGGATATTTGTGGCTGCCCAGGTATCCTATTATCTTTGAGTACTTGCCATTGTCTAGGTACTCTCTTATCGATACTCCACCTTTTCGAGTTGTCTTCAGAATTTGGATGCTTGCGACTGTCCAAGTATCTCATTGTCTTTAGGTACCTACCGTTGTCCGAATGCTCTCTCTTATTGACACTCGATATGTTCGAGTTATCCTCAAAATATGGATACTTGTGGCTGTCTAGGTATGCTATTGTTTTCGAGTACCTGCCACTGTCTAAGTACTCTTTTATCGACACTCGACCTGTTCGAGTTATCTTAAGGATTTGGATGCTTGCAACTGTCCAAGTATCTCATTATCTTTAAGAGACCTACCATTGTCTGGGTACTCTCTCTTATTGACACTCGATCTGTTCGAGTTGTCCTTAGAATATGGATACTTACAGCTATATAGATATCCTATTATCTTTGAGTACCTGCCACTATCTAAGTGCTCTCTTATCAATGCTCGACATGTTTGAGTTGTCCTTAGAGTATGGATACTTACGACTGTCCAAGTATCCTATTATCTTAGAGTACCTATCACCATCTAAGTACCCTCCTTTATTGACACTTGACCTGTTCGAGTTGTCCTTAAAGCATGGATGTTGGTGACTGCCCAAGTATCCCATTGTCTTCAAGTACCTACCACTGTCCAAGTACTCTCGTTCTTTGACACTCAACCTACCCGAGTTGTTCCCAAATTATATCATTGAATACTTTTAGCCTTTCAAGTATTCCACTACTTTGTGTGTTTGCAGTAACTCAAGTATTCCCTAAATATTTTACCTTTTGGTGCACTCGAGAAAAAGTCGCCTACTAAATAGACGACCAGTTCTTTGCTTCATCAAATAAGCCTCGTGTCACATTGAAAATTTCTTATATCAAGAGGTTGGAGACCTTCACTACAAGGAGATGAGAGACCTTCATGGATAATCGAAATGCGTCCTCGATATTCCAACTTCTTTTAGGAGGTGGGAGACATTCACAAACATCCCAAGTTCATCATAGATATTGCCAAATTCTCCTTACCATAAGGTGAGAGACCTTCATGAGTACTTAAGGTGAGTAGTCATCCAAGTACTCCTTTGATACCTGCCAATGTCCAAGTATTCTCTAAGGTCAATGATTGTGAACATCCAAGTACTCACTCAATGCCTACGAATATCTAGGTATCCTCCAGGGTTTAGTGCTTGTGAACATTCAAGTACTTCTTCGATGCCTACGAATATTAAGGTATCTTCCAGTGTTTAGTGCTTGTGAACATCCAAGTACTCTTTCAATACCTACGAATGTCTAGGTATTATCTAAGATTAGTACTTGTGAATATCCAAGTACTCTTTCAATGCCTATGAACATCTAGGTATCCTCCAGGGTTAGTATTTACGATTATCTAGGTATTCTTCTGACGCTTGTGAATGTCCGGGTTACCTGTAAGGTTAGTACTTGAGATTATCAAGGTACTCTTTCAACGCTTGTGAATGTCCAAGTATCTTCCATGGACTCTTTCAATGCCAGTGAATGTCTAGATATATGCCCTGAGAAGGGTCAGGCAATCAGCAAACAAATATCCCTAAAAAAGGTCAGGAAATAAACAAATTGATGTCCTTGAGAAAGGTCAGGCACCCAACAAACATATGTCTCAAGAAAGGTCGGCACATCCCCGAGAAAGGTTGCATAATCAACAAATTGATGTCCCTGAGAAAGGTCAAACATCCAACAAACAGATGTCCCTAGAAAGGTTGGCACATCCCTGAGAAAGGTCAGATAAACAGCTCATTACTCCAACAGGCGATCAAAGAATGGTTCGGGTCTTGGAAAAGCAATTTTCCATCAAGGTGACCAAAGGAAGGTTTGGGTTCTAGACAAACAACTCATTGCTCCAACAAGCGATCGAAAAATGGTTTGGGTCATTGAAAAGCAATTTCCCATCCAGACGATCGAAAAAAAAAGGTTCAGATCCCAGATAAACAACTTATTGCTCCAACAAGCAACCAATGAATGGTTCGGAATATAGAAAGGCAATCCCTTGTTAAGGCAACTGAAGAAAGGTTCGGGTCTTAGAAAAGTAGCTTCTTCACATCATCAGGTAAGATGATACCCTAATACTTGCCAAACTAAGGGTTTATGTCGCATATCACTCATTCTTGGGAAGTAACTAATTGCCATTTTTGCATAGAACACCTGGTCCTAAATAAGATATCATCTATTACGCATGAATAGACAAAATTTAGGTATCAATTTGTCTTTGAATGCAACCTTTTGCAAGCTCACCTTCAAAGAGGAGCAGCTATTGACACCTAAATTTTGACTAAGTATTTTGAATTAAATTGCATAAGAAAATTATGTGCCAATTTGACCCTAACAAAAAGTGATTCTTGCATCACCTCTCTCTTAGTTTTTATTTGCATCCATTAAGTTTTATTTCCTTTATTTTACACTTTTATTTTTTTATTTTTTTAAAAAAGAGAAGGCCCATAGGGCTAGGCTTTCATGCCCAACCCTTCTTTCTTCTCTTTTCTCCCCTACACAAACCCGAGGCCCATTCCTTTTGTTCTTATTTGGCCCAGCCCCTTCCCCCTTTCTTCTTCCTCCTCCTTCCCTTTGCAACTCACGTGTGCCCTACCGAGGCAGAGCAAGATAGGCTAGCAATAGAGGGGACATACCATTAATGCCGAGCAAGCCGCTGTGGAAAAGGTGGGAGTTGACACCAGTTTGGCCGAGGAAGGCCGTTCGGAGGGCCAAGGTGTGACATCCTGGATTTTTGACCCCATCTCAATGAGATGAAATGGGCTTTTCACAGACGCGCCTAAGGTCATTTTTTCCCTGAGCTGATCACTCACGAGTTAACTAACCTATTAGCTAAAGCCATTAAGGGATATAAACGCGCTAAAATCCCTAAAAGCTACGTGGAAGGTTGGATTGGACTAAAATCGCGTCCAGTCAATTTTAACCACGAAATTAAACTTGGTTTCTGGAATCAAAAGTTCAAGCATGTCACGATTTCTTTTTACGACATCGTCGCATCCTTTGAAGAATTTTCGGCAAGCCAAGAATTTTGCCGGAAAATTGGAATTTGGTAAATTAAATTCAAGAAATTCGGAGGGCCATTTTTATGTGGATTATGGGCTTTCGAAAAGGATGAGTTGGTGATGGAAATGGTGGAAGTTGGTTAGGGCTGCTGCCATGGCATGTGTGGACATTAAATTGAAGTTCTTTGGTGTGAACTCAAATGAAGATCAAGGGAAATTCGTAGGGTCTGTTGGTCTACAACATTTGGACTTCAATTTGGCTTATTCAAGAAGTTTTGGGAGGAAGAAAGTGGCAGCTAGATAGAGCTTGGACTTTAGGGGCATGCGCTTGAGTTTTGGAATATTTTCCCTTGACTCTCAAGGATCTTTGTTCCTTCTTGGTCCCCCTCTCTCCCCCTTGGTTCTCGACCAGCCCAGCAGAAGCCCCCTTGCAACTGTTTTTTCTTCCTTTCTTCTTCTTCTTCATCCTCTTCTCCTCAATTTCCTTGCTGCAAGTCCCCATAACTAGAACCAACTTGCACTATCCAAAGTCAGCTGCCAAACACAGCCATCGAGCCCGTGCCAACCTCGACCGCCAACCCTGCCACCTGCTCGACCGCTTTTCGTCATCCCTAGGTCCACCTGTCCTATCTGCTCGTCCTAGCCGTTCCACCTTCGACTACCATCCGCCAGCTAGCCACTAGCCACCCCTGGCCATGCCGTTTTCATGTCTAGCTGAGGCTAGCAGCATCGCCTCAGCCGAGCCCTTCTAAGAGTCAGCGAAGCCAGCAATCCACAGAACCGGTTTTTCTAGCAAACCGTGAAGATTGTTAACTATTTTTCAGCCTCTTTCGAGCCTCCTTTGGAGTTGCCGTAGGCTTGGGTCTTGGTTGCCTTCGTGCTGCCATCACCGTGGACTCATCGGCTTGCTAATACGATGAGTTAACTCTCTAATCCTGATTAGGTTGTTAATTGCACTTATGAGTTTATATTAGTGATAATTAGCTTGATTAGATTAGTATTAAGTGAGATTAAACTTAAGATGGATTAGTGCTAATCTAATTGGTTGGATTAGCACTAATGAGAGTAGTTTAGCCTAATTGAGTGGATTTCCCTTGGATATGGTTTCTGAACCCTCGCCATTTACCATTTTTGTGGACCGAAATGGATTGCGAATTTGAGGTTGATTACATCATGAGAAATGTTTTAGACATCTTCATCTATGACATAGATTTTACTCAAGATTTTTCGGATTTAAAATAATAATATTTCAACTTCGTTAAAAATAAAACAGAACCTCTGTTTTTGTTGGAACTTGTGACCTTTCGTTATTCAATGGATTTTTATTAACTCCTAGGGTTCAAATTTCAAAAGAGTTCATTCAAAAAAGTTATTTTTCATATCTTTTAGTTTAACTTAGTCAAATTTCAGATCAAACAGACAAATTTTGGATCTCAAACCAAGCTGGTTATTAAAAACATGATTTTTTGTAAACAGACACAATTTTCATAACAGTTTGAGTGATTTTCTACTACTCTTAATCCAGAAGGATATGGGTCAAGGTGTCTATATGAGAAACATTCGTTTATGTGGTCTTTACAACATATTCAAATTTGAGAATTTTTCAAACTCATTTGATTAAGTTTCTGGATTTAAACTTGGAGACGCGCGAGTGGACCAGTTTCTGCCGATTAGGAATAGTAGTGGTTTTGGGATTGTTCTTGATATAGTGCTTGCTGGGCAATGCATATTTGGTGATGTGATTGGCGTGTGACATGCTTTAATGAGTGATATGATGCGTTCCAATTATTGAATGCATTTACTGTGTGCATATGTTATATGAAAGGCACTAATGTGCAGGAAGGTGCTGAGGCAATGTAAGTTCTAAGTGGTGCATGTTTAGAACGCCTCTGAGTGAATTCTCATCCTAATTGGGGTTTAGGTTTTGACTCATTAAGATTTATTCTCATCCTATCGTGGCTTAAATATTTTCAGGTCCCTAATGTGGAGAACTCGAAGCTCGAGGTTGAAGGTTCTGGAGTGTAGGTGGCCTAGTAGTTTCCTTTGGAAGGAGACTAGTGTGTTTAAACCTATAGGTTGAATCTGATATGTTTATAAAGCATGATTTGGGAAAATTGGTTGTTCAGCTTTTCTATCACAAGTTTGATTGTTGTCTGGGTATATGTTTAAATTTTGCTTTCGCTTGTGCATAAAATGAAAAGGTCAGCGACGCATCCTAGGAACATCACAAATTTAGTCGATTGCCGAGGGATGTGCACATGCTCGAGGTTCAAGGCGTGACATCCCACCCAAAGTGGTATCAGAGCTGGTTAGTGTTTAGAGTAATAAGGTGCGATGGGCCTTAGGATAGTAGGAAAGACCTTTTCTTTATGCTGACGCCTGTGATTGATTAGTTGATTGATTTATCTAGGTCGCTCAGCTTTCTATTTCTGTGTGGAATTAGAAAGCAGGTTTTGTAAAGAGTCTACAATATGAGCGATCCAGAGTAGAGGACCCCTCAAAAGAGGACAGAGGTAGGGGGTTGACTCAGGCCAATGCAGGTGAGAGAGTACTGCCGCAAGCTGGTATAGGTGTAGCAACACCTAGCGATTCTAGAATTGATGGGTTCGTATAGGCACTCGAGACTTTAGGAAATCTGATGGGGCAGCAAGTACAGAACCAAGCTACTACCGCTGCCGCACTTGTTGAGGTTCCACCTAGGAACGTTATTGGTGATCGACCTATGCATAAGTTGGTGGTGCCATTTCTAAAGCTGAACCCGTCAAGGTTCTTAGGAGCAGGCAATCCCGAGGCTGCAACCCTCTAGATCCAAGAATTAGAGAAGGCTTTCGCACTGCTGAGGTGCTTGGAGGAAGACAAGGTTGTCCTTGCATTATATCAGTTGCAAGGAAGTACAAGCACTTGGTGGAGGGCTACCAGAGGAAGAGTGTTTCCTGAAGGCGTGGTTCCGGTGTGGAACCCCTTCGTTGAAGTTTTTAATAGGAAGTATTTCTCTCACTGCACCAGAGAATACAGGATGGTAGAGTTTCAGCATCTTCGTCAAGGTCTGATGTTAGTAGACCAGTACATGGCGAAGTTTGCCGAACTGTCCCAATACGCACCAAGACTGGTAGAGGATCCAGTCGACAGAGCAAGGAGAATCCAAGATGGATTGACACCGAAGTTAAAGGATCCGTTGGTGTTGTTTGATCTGAAGGACTACAATGATCTATATGGGAGAGCACAACTGTTAGAAAGAAACTTGAACGAACGAGCCGCCGCATCTGGGCCACGGTTCGGGTCCAGCAGATATGGAAATTGGTTCAGGAAGAAGCCGATGACTCGAGGAAAATATCCCATTCCGCCCACCAAAAAAGGATGGGATTGGAATGTTAGTGCCTAACTCAAACGGCGTGTGTCATTTCTGTGGGACATGGTTCAGCTCTGTGTTTTACTAGGACAAGAACTTGTTTTAAATGTGGCCAACATGGCCACCAGATCATGCAAACTTGTACCATCATCATTACCATGTATCCATGCACATCTCATCATATCATGCATATATCATCATGCATAATTCAATTTCAATTTCATTTTGGACCGCCACATTTCTCTTTCCCGGGACCAATGTTTGCATCCCACATTCATCACTCACGCCCAATCCTGGCATTGTGAGGAACCTCCCGGCATGTATCCAAGATGCAACTGGGCATCCGGCACCCCAACATTCCGGGCATCTCGCATCCCAACTGGCATCACGAGGCATCCCCTCGGGCAAAAACCTCCGAGGCTTCCGGCATTTACACTCCTTGGCCAAGCCTCTCGCATCTCAACTAGCATCACGAGGCATCCCCTCGGGCACAAACCTCTCGGGCTTCCGGAATTATGTACCGACATACCACCAAGATTCCCCCCTCCTCTGGAATTACGTACCGTATACCACCGGGCATCCCGACACTCCCGGGGAATCTCCGGGGCTCACCATGAAAATGGTTTCCCCTACCCTTCGGAATTACGTACCGACATACCACCAGGCCTCCCCTGGAATTACGTACCGTATACCACCGGGCATCCCGACACTCCCGGGGCATCGTCGGCTCATACGTCCGATGGTCTTCTCATCACCACGATGCATATTCTTATACATCTCATTTTCAATTTCACATTCACAATTATGGCTCAATTTCAACATGGCATGCGATGTGATGGCAACCAAGATCATATTCATCATTAAATTCATACATGCATCTAAAATCATAATCGTACATGCGGCAAGACACCATCATCAATAACAATACACTTCATGGAGTCCATGCAATTTAAAATGGTCCATATTTCATGCATTTTCGAAGTTTACAAAATTCCAGCATATACTATTTTAGAAAATATTTACATTAAATATCCATATGCTTCTCAAAAATCATGAAATCAAGGCATGTGATAGGCAAGACAATAAGATAATAATCTCATGAAAAATACATGCCCAATAGAGTTCCATACAAGAAAATATAATTCACACAAATACAGGATGCGATTTCGGATAGAAACAGAATGTGTAGTTTTTGAAATAATTCGATTAAAATACCCGAACAACCTCCGAAAATTATGAAATTTTACCAGGTTATAGTTAGGACACTAAAGTATATTTTTTATGCAGACATCTAGGCCAAATTAGCTCTAGATAATTTTCTATAGACGTACGAAACTCCTGATTCTAGCACCGAAACGTCCAGTATAACTATCTCCGAAATATCGAGTTTTCACCCACTTACTCTTCTTTGTTTCCTCTGAAATTTGGATATGTTTTACTTCAAGATGTCTACTAAAACTTTTAATAAGGGATCTAAGTCAAATTTTCAGAGTATAGTCATCATATGGGTCCATGAATTCTCGGGTGTCCTGTACCGCGTCTCCAGATTTACCGTCTTCAATAGTAAGTCGATTCACTGCGCTACACTTGTTCATTTTACTTAAAATTTGAGTATGTTAGTATTTAGGATGTTCTATACAAGTTTCATGAAGAAGTCAAAGAGAGATTCTTAGTAAAAATCAACATGTAACCACAAATCTACCAAAAGGTCAGCGAAATTGTTCCAGATCTAGTAGCTTCGTAGGATGAGGGTTTGACCGCATAAATCTCCATCATTCTGTTCCATATTTTAGTATGTTTTATTTTAAGATGTTTGCTACACCTTTCATGAAGGAATCAAGGTCAAAATCAAACTCGAAACATGCATGCAAACTCTCACAATATTCTGGTTCAGGCGGTTCATACGAATACAGCATGCAAACTCAAGAACAAGTCACATTCTAGCTTCGGTTTTGCCTATCTTATGATCCGAAACCTACCACCAACAAATCACATATGCAAGGCACACATGCAAGAGTGGAAATCAGTCCCAACTTGCCTCTAAACTCAAGAGAACGACAGCACACGGCGGACGAACAGGCGGCAAACGGGCGGCGACGGCTCCTTCTTCCTCGGTTCCTCTCTCCCTCTTGGCGACCCTTTCTTTCTCTCTCTCTCTCGCAACTCTCTTGGACAACAGCCCCCCCACCATCAGCCACTCCCTCTCTCTCTTCCTTTTTGGTTGGATATATATATTGCATGCATTCTTATTTTGCATGGGGGACAAGTGTTCTCATGGAAAGGACAAGTGGAAGATGCATGGACAAGTGGTCAAAGAGGAAGGACAAGTGTTGGTGGTGAAAGGCATGCTCTCCCCCCTCCACTTTTGGTTCATACGACACCCTTGGGGGTGTTTCTTGGGCCTACTTGGGCCCGAATTCTTGGGCCCAAGAGTCCATGAAATAAGGCCCTAATTTTCCCCTTCTTCTTTTTTTTTTCTATATATATATATAGTATTTTATCTCTATCAAATTTAATTTAATAACAAAAATTCAGATTGCTTTATATACACACATATATATACTTCAAATTCTTACGGTCCGCTCAATATCTTCAATTTCTAATTCTTTAGTTTTTTGCGCATATAATTCTTATGCAAGATCAAATCTCATCCTTTTGGTTCAAAGGATAAAATTGAAATACTATTCCAAATGAACAAATAGAAATCAATGCCTGTAAAATAAAAACAAAGTCACAATTCGGTGACTGTCACCTATTCATGGTTCATGGTATATCTAGGGGTTATTATGAAATTTTGGGATGCTACAATTCTCCCCTCCTTAGAGAATTTCATCCTCGAAATTAGACATTGCCTATATCTCCTTAAACAAGTGAGGGTATCTTTCCCTCATTTCATTTTCACTCTTCCATGTGGCTTCCTCCATATCATGATATCGCCATAATATCTTAACCAATGGAATTCTCTTGGTCCTAAGAATTTGTTTCGATCCAGTACTTGCACAAGCTTTTCAATGTTCCTCACTTCCTCATCCACTTGGATGGCTTCATGATCGAGTATGTGACCAGGGTCTGGCTGATACTTCCTCAGCCATGCCTATACTCTTCTGAAAGTTATTGTTATACACAAATTCTACTAGGTATAACTTTCCATCCCCACTTCCTTTAAAGTCAAGGATGCAAGTTCTTAACATGTCCTCTAATGCTTGGATCACTCTTTTCATTTGTCCATCCATCTATGGATGAAAAGCGATACTAAATGGGAACTTCGTCCCTAAGGCGGTTTGAAGACTTCGCCAAAGGTTGGAAGTAAGTCTTGAGTCTCGATCAGATGTGATCGTTACAGGAATATCATGTAAGCGTACCACTTGGCTTACACATATATTAGCAAATTTATCCATCGGATAATCTACGCAAACTATAAGGGAATGGGCAGACTTAGTCGAGTGATCTACTATCACCTAGATAGAGTCGTGGCTACTTGATGTTCTTGGAAATCCTTGCACGAAATCCATTGTCACACGATCTCATTTTCATTCTGGTATATCTAACGGTCTTAAGCGAACACACTTTCATTTAGCCAAATCATTCATATACCTTTGTCACCATCAATTCAAGCCTAAACCATCAAAATCGACACCATTAACAACTCATTTGGTTTAGTCCAACAAAGACGTTCACTACGCTTTCACTGCAACATAGATCCAAGCCTAAAATATAATACCATTTATTCGGTTCAAATATCGATAGTCCACCAAGACTTATTCAATTCAAAGATCGACAATCCACCAAAATAAAACTTGTCTAGTTTCCATCGAATATATCTCATGTCTCATCCTAAAGGATCATCACTTAGGCTAATCATTCATCAAATCCACAATTTGAACTTCCACAATTTCATCTTGGAAAGACTATAACCACAAATGATCATGTTCACTAATTCCACCAAACCTTTTACAAACTGAGATCATCACCTAAAATTAAAAGTTGATCATTGTCAACTAAACCTATTATTCTGACATATAAACCACAAATAATTTCATATCTCATATGACTACTCAAACTCATGACTTCCAAGATCAATCTATACATACTAAATGCCTCCATGTAATGCATCAAGACTTCCAATGAGATCCTCTAATAGAAAGTCACTACTTAGCTCAAATGATCATAACTTAATCCTCAAATTCATAACTTACTCTCCATAATTCACTTCTTAAGCCTTGCTTGCAGCACTACGCTTAGATGCTGCGCATGTTCTTCGGGTCCTTTAGAATATATCAGGATATCATCAAATGAAGACAATCACAATTTAATCCAAATAAGGCCTAAATATCCTATTAATTAAATCCATGAATGCAGCTAAGGCATTCGTCAATGCAAATAGCATAACCAGGAACTCATAGTGTCCATAACGAGTCCTAAATACGGTCTTAGGAATGTCTTCCTTCTCAATCCTTAGTCGATATCCTGATCTCAAGTTAGGTTTAGAAAAGACCGAACTTCCTTGCAGTTGGTCAAATAGGTCATCAATTCTAGGAAATGAGTACTTACTCTTAACAATCGCATGATTCAATTGCCTATAATTAATGCACAAACGCATCTACCTACCCTACTTTCACAAACAAGAGTTCTACAAGCTTAACCATGCTTTTCCTGCGCCACTCTGATAAAATTACCCCAGAAACACCGCCTTCCCAGTTTAGTTCATAGTTCGGTTCATTCCTGCCCCATTTTGCCATTCTAGAAGCCTGCCAGAAGCCGCTCCTTGTTCAGGTCCTCAGACCTCGGCGTCCACTCCCTGCCCTCATCAAACTGGGACGTTACAGGTACACCAGCTTTCACCTGGTTCGAACCCAAACCACACGTCTACTGAAGGGTCTTGTTTCAATAGGGGCTAACTTACAGAGTTATTATCCGTTTTGGCCTATCCCATACTAGGCCTCATGGTTTTATCCTTAGCGCATGGGTAAGTACTACCTCAGGAGATCATTCATCCTAGTCCATTGCTTACGAAGCTAGTTCATTCCTATGATGACACCAAAGTCATACATAACTATCACTATCAAGTCCATTTCCAGATCTCATTCCCCTAGGGTTATCTCACGCATCTCACATGCTAACGTAGATAACAACATATCTTTCAGCGATGTAGAAATACGAAGAGGCATATCTAGAGATTTGTTCCTACTCCTCACAATCATCTATATTTTTCGGACACAAATGCATGTCACTCACATCAAATAACGCATATACCTTCTTATCCCTCTAACGAAATCATACTTGAGATAACACTTTTGGAAGCTCCTGCTTCCTCTTGAGTGACCGCATACACCCTTCCTTGTGGTGGTGGCCTTTGTAGATTCCTTGGTGGATTTGGTTCAACAATACTTTGTTGTACCTGTCACACCGAGCTAACATTCGACTGCAACCTCTTTTGTGGACAATCTTTCTTAAAGTGTCCTATTTGCCCACATCCATTACATCTCAGTTGGCTATTACAAGGTCCTTGCCCATGTTGTCTACCACATCTTTGGCAAAAATTACCCTAATAGGGTACTCTCCCAAAAGTCGGGCCACTCCTGACCTTTCTAGAATTCCCAAAATTATTCCTCTTCTTAGATTCCCAAGGCTGACCTTGATCAGGATAAGGTCTCTTACCCCTTCGAACATCATTAAAGGTCATCTGTTTCTTAGATTCTGATTTGCTCTCTCACTAACTCTTGCTCCACCAACTGTGCCCTCTCATAAATCTCATTATAATCTCTTATATTTAGAGGCACTAGTTGTTTTCTAATATCAGTCCTTAATCCTTTCAGGAATCTCTTAGCCTTTTTCTCTCGATAATCAACCAACCTAGGAGCATACCTAGACAATTCAGAAAATTTTGTCTCATACTAGTCTACTGTTAGCTCCCTTTGTTCTAACTGAACAAATTCAGAGATCTTCCTATCCTTGGCACAATCAGAGAAATGCTTCCTATTAAAAGCTCTCACAAACTCTTCCCAGTTAAATTCAATACTTGGTGGGAAGATCGTATTCCGCGAAGCTCTCCACCAAAACTTTGCATTTCCCTCCAGCTGGTACTCTACTAAAACTATTTTCTCTGCATCACTGCAGTCTAACAACTGGAAAATTCGTTCCATTCCATCAATCCAATGTCCGCCTGTGGCATCCCAGAAATTCAAGTCCGAGCCTTAAGGTGTGTTAAAAATCTTTGATTAGGTGATAGAATTTCTTTTGGCTTATGCCTTAGCCAATTAGTCTTTTAATTTAAATGAATTATGCTTGTGATTGTGGAAATTCAAATTTAATAGATTAATGCTTGGCCATATGATTTAAATTTCAATAATTAAAATATCCTAATGAATTTGGCCAAGATGAAATTTGAATTTAGAAATATTTATAGAAAGGAATTGAAAAAAAAAAAAAAGAAAGGAAAAAAAAGAGGGTTATTTTTGGAATGGGCCTTGGACCCATTGGCCTAAGCATAGTGGGCCGAATGGCCGGCCCAAATGGAAGCCCAAGAGGAGAATTCGACCAGCCCAAGGGAGTGGCCGGATGGGCCTAAGCCCAAGCCCATTCAAATTCAAAAATAAAAAATGACAAGTGGCAAATGGCAAGAGCATGCATTGGTGGGATTATAGGCAATCTCATGATTGCTAATCATGGGATTAAGGGGATATAAAAAGGATGAGGAGAGAGAAATGGCCGGTTCCTTGTTTCATTTCGTCCAAAGAGAGAGGTGTGCGAGAGAGAGAGAGAGAGCTCGAGCGGAAGAGAGAAACCCAGAGGGAAGGAGGCGGAGCCGGAAGGGTGTGCCGTTCGTTCGCCGTGTTCCGTCGCCGTTCGTCGTTGCTTGTTCATCTTTAAGGCAAGTGGAGTCGGTAACTTCTCTTGCATGTTTGTTGTGGTGTTTGCATGTTCGGATTTCGGTATGATTTGTGCGAAAAACCGAGGTAAGAGTTGATTATTTGCAAACCGTGTGACTGTTCTTGTTCGGTTTGTTGGAGTCAGTGGCATGGGTGTTTGCAGTTCGATTTTGGCTTCGGCGTCTTCATAAAAGTTGAAGCTAACGTCTTGTACTATGACATTCTAAAAATTTGTAGAAAACGATGGAGATTTGAGGGGTCAAAAGTTCTATTGTACGGAGACTTTAGATCTGCGAAATTTTCACTGACCTCTTGTCGATTTCTTGTTTGCATGTTGATTTCTGTTGAAGATCTCATTTTTTTGTCTTCTTGAAAGTTGTAGGAAATACCTTAAGCTACAACATACTCAGATTTGAAGCAAAAATAACAAGTATAACTTGGTGAATCGGTTAGATCTTGGAAACGATGGTTCTGGCGAAATATACCGAGACACCCGAGAATTCACGGACTTAAATGGTGACCATAGCTTGGTTATTTGACCTATATCCCTTCATGAAATTTGTAAAGGACACCTTGTTTCATAACATACTCAAATTTCATAGGAAACGAAAGAGATTAGATTGGTGAGATCTAAACATTTCGGAGAAGTGTGTTCTTGACGACGCGGTCGTTGTTCCAGAAGCTTCGTAGGGTTGTAGAAATTAATCTAAAAAGAATTTGTCGTAAAGTTATGCATGAAAAGTGCACGCAAATGTATTGGCTATCATCCTGTAAAATTTCGTAATTTTTGAAGGCCATATGAATATTTTAATCGAATTTATTTGGAAACTGTGCAAGACTGGCCATTACCCGAACATAAGGTGCTATTTCATGGAAATTGTGAAATTTATGAGAAATTCAATTTGGCCATGAATTTTATATGAAATTGAAATACTATTAGTGATTGTTTGAATATTATGATTTTGGGAAAATCATAGATATTAAATATTTATTTATGAAAATAAAATAATAATGGATTATTTTATTGGCATAGAGTCCATTTAATTAATTCATGTTGTTATGTGATAAAGTCTTGGTATGGGTGTGACATTGAATTGAGATGTATATGTGATGAAATCTTGGTATGTGTATGACATGGAATTGAAATGTATGTACGTATTCAATGTTGAGCATGATCTTGAATTGTCATCACATCATATGTCATGATAAATTGAATCATAATAATGTGAATTGAGAAGACCGTCGGAGGTGAGCCGACGATGCCCCGGGAGTATCGGAATGCCTAGCTAGAAGGGTACGGCCGGTTGCCCGGTGGTCATGAGTGGCCGAATGCCGGAGGGTCCTTGGGAGACCGAGTGGTATCGAGATGCCCGGAGAGTGGGGGAGTCGGAAGCTCGGCATGGTAATTATGTCAAGGGATACCTTGCGACGCTGGATTGGGTGCAAGATGCCTGGCCTGAAGGGTGCGGCCGGTTGCCCGGTGGCCTTAAATGGCTGGATACCGGAGGGTCCTCGTGATGCCAGTTGGGGTACGAGATGCCCCGAGAGTGGGGGAGCCGGATGATCTGAAATTGTATCTTGGATACATGTGGGACACAAACATTGGTCCCGGGAATGAGAAATATGATGGTCCAAGATAAAATTGGAATTAAATCATGCATGATAATACATGATGATGATATATGCATGATGATATGCATGATGATATGCATGATGATATACATGATGATATTGACATATGCATGATGATGTGTATGATGAGGATGATATATGCATGATGATATGCATGATGATGTGTATGATGAGGATGATATATGCATGTTGATATGCATGATGATATGCATGATGATAATGACATGTGCATGATGAGGATGATATATGCATGATGGTATGCACATGGTTACAAGGTAAGTAACGCCTGCCATGCATGTATGAATTGTATGGTGCATTGAGTTGTTATTGGATTTCCTCTTCCGCTGAGTGGTTGTACTCACCCCTTTTGGGGATAACATTTAAGATTAGAAAGATGCCGATTCCTACCGTCACGCGAGGCACCTTCTATGGTATCCCGTCAGATGTAGAAGTAGATTGTACGGAGATCGACTGCGTCACTATCCCTGGACTGACATTTGTGCGAGTGCGTGTGCTGGTCATGTACGACGTGGGCCTGGCTGAGGGCCCAGTCATCCAGGAGTTTTTGTCTGTTCATGTCCGCCGAGACGGAGTGTTTAGGGGAATGTTGCCGCCACCACCACCCGATGCACCTGGATGGGTGTGATGGTTGCGTGAAGGGTAGAGAGCTGGTGTCATCTTTTTGGGGAGTAGCCGCCACTATTGGATGGGGGATGTCATGTGACTTTCTTTAGGGGTCGTAGTATCTTTTTGGGATGAAGCCGAGTGTGGCTAAAAATCTTGGTCTCCTTTTTGTTGTATCGACCCGTGAAAAACCCATCGCGATAATATGTAAATAAAAGTGGCATGGCTTATCTTTTAAATCCTGATGATTAGTGGTGTGTATTTGTATCATGGATTGGTAGGGGGATAGATGGTGATGTCTAATTTGCTTCCGCTATGAGTCGCGTTGGGACCGATTCGTTTTTTTTTTATTATAAAAATGGCTATGATTAACGACACTTGTTTTAAGTACAAGAGAGAAAGAGGAAAGAAAGTGTAACATCGGCGCTGGTGACGACCTGAGAAGGGTTCAGGGTGTCACAGCCGCCCTTTTTGGTATCAGAGCGAATGGTTATAGGTGGAGTGATAAGGAGCCTCATTTGGAATTGAGGAAACATGATGACAATGCACACCATAGGATGTAAAATGAAATAATTGAATAACGGGTGATGAGAATTCACTCGTAGATCCCTAGTAGCTTATTTTGAGCTGCCTTTAGGTGCCAGTAACATGTATATGTTACTTATGTAGTGATAGAAATTACTTTGAGTGGAGACAGTGAGTCTCATATTATTTATGAGGCAATGCTTGGAAATTGCAGGAAAGTTATGGTGCGAGCTGGAAGTGCTCATCCATCGAGGGCTGAAGCCTCTGCTGCAAGGGCTGAACCCCAAATGGAAGATATCCTGCAAGCATTAGCCAATATTGGAAATCTGATGGAGAGGTAGGCGCAACAACAGCCCGGAGCAGAACGCCGTACTCAAGGACTGGTGGAACAGTTTTTGAAGCTGAAGCCACCTAAGTTCAGTGGAATGGAAGTCCTGAGGAAGCGGAGCATTGGATTGATGGAATAGTAAGATGTCAAGGACGACTTTGTGTTCCCAACAATGAAGAATTAGGAAGGAAATTCTGTTGGAGGCACATAAGAGTAATTATAGTATCCACCCAGGTAGTACAAAGATGTACAGAAATTTACGTCAGCAATTTTGGTGGAATGGTATGAAGGCAGATACGGCTAAGTACGTTTCTCAATGTTTGACGTGTCAGCAAGTAAAAGCGGAGCATCGAAAACCCACAGGACTCTTGAGACCATTAGATATTCCTTAATGGAAATGGGAACATATAACGATGGACTTTGTGCAAAGATTGCCAAGGACGTCAAGTGGTCATGACTCTATTTGGGTTATAGTGGATCGTTTGACTAAATCGGCACATTTCCTAGCAATTCGCATGGACTACCCAATGGATAAGTATGCGGATATGTATGTAAGTCAAGTGGTACGCTTACATGGTGTTCCAGTGACCATTACTTCAGATCGAGATTCGAGGTTCACTTCGAATTTTTGGAAAAGTCTTCAAATTGCATTAGGATCTAAGCTTCAGTTTAGTACTGCTTTTCATCCTCAAACAGATGGTCAATCAGAAAGAGTAATCCAGATATTAGAGGATATGTTAAGGGCTTGTGCAATCAATTTCAAAGGAAATTGGGATGAAAGATTGCATTTGGTGGAGTTCGCCTATAATAATAGTTTTCAGAAGACTATAGGCATGGCTCCTTATGAAGCATTACATGGAAGGAGATGTAGGACTCCTATCTGTTGGAGTGAAATAGGTGAAAGGAAACTGACAGGACCTAAATTGGTACAAGTTACCGCTGAAGCTGTTGATATTATCAGAGAAAGACTTAGAACAGCTCAGAGTAGGCAGAAAGACTACGCAGATAGACGTAGAAGGCCTTTAGAATTTAGTGCAGGAGACCATGTATTCCTTAAGGTATCTCCAATGAAAGGGATATCTCGATTTGGGAAGAAGGGTAAGTTAAGCCCTAGATTTGTCGGACCTTTTGAGATACTTGAGAAAATAGGAGACGTGGCTTATCGTTTAGCATTACCTCCTAAGTTAGGAAATCTGCACGATGTGTTTCATGTATCGATGTTGAGGAAGTACCAGCCGGATCCTGGTCACATACTCGATCATGAAGCCATCAAAATGGATGAGAAAGTAAGGTACATTGAGGAGCCTGTGCAGATATTAGATCGAAAGGAGCAAATTCTTAGGACCAAAAAGATCCCATTGGTTAAGGTGTTATGGCGACATCATGACGTGGAGGAAGCCACATGGGAAGGTGAGGATAAGATGAAGGAAAAGTATCCCTATTTGTTTCAAGAAGGCGCGAGTAGTGCTTGAATTTCGACGACTATTCTCTAAGGAGGGGAGAATTGTGGCATCCCAAAAATTCAAGGCCGAGCCTTAAGGTGTGTTAAAAATCTTTGATTAGGTGATAGAATTTCTTTTGGCTTATGCCTTAGCCAATTAGTCTTTTAATTTAAATGAATTATGCTTGTGATTGTGGAAATTCAAATTTAATAGATTAATGCTTGGCCATATGATTTAAATTTCAATAATTAAAATATCCCAATGAATTTGGCCAAGATGAAATTTGAATTTAGAAATATTTATAGAAAGGAATTCAAAAAAAAAAAAGAAAGGAAAAAAAAGAGGGTTATTTTTGGAATGGGCCTTGGACCCATTGGCCTAAGCCTAGTGGGCCGAATGGCCGGCCCAAATGGAAGCCCAAGAGGAGAATTCGACCAGCCCAAGGGAGTGGCCGGATGGGCCTAAGCCCAAGCCCATTCAAATTCAAAAATAAAAAATGACAAGTGGCTAGTGGCAAGAGCATGCATTGGTGGGATTATAGGCAATCTCATGATTGCTAATCATGGGATTAAGGGGATATAAAAAGGATGAGGAGAGAGAAATGGCCGGTTCCTTGTTTCATTTCGTCCAAAGAGAGAGGTGTGCGAGAGAGAGAGAGAGAGCTCGAGCGAAAGAGAGAAACCGAGAGGGAAGGAGGCGGAGCCGGAAGGGTGTGCCGTTTGTTCGCCGTGTTCCGTCGCCGTTCGTCGTTGCTTGTTCATCTTTAAGGCAAGTGGAGTCCATAACTTCTCTTGCATGTTTGTTGGGGTGTTTGCATGTTCGGTTTTAGGCATGATTTGTGCGAAAAACCGAGCTAAGAGTTGATTATTTGCAAACCGTGTGACTGTTCTTGTTCGGTTTGTTGGAGTCAGTGGCTTGTTCGAGTTTGCATGGGTGTTTGGAGTTCGATTTTGGCTTCGGTGTCTTCACGAAAGTTGAAGCTAACGTCTTGTACTATGACATACTAAAAATTAGCAGAAAACGATGGAGATTTGAGGGGTCAAAAGTTCTATTGTACGGAGACTTTAGATCTGCGAAATTTTCACTGACCTCTTGTCGATTTCTTGTTTGCATGTTGATTTCTGTTGAAGATCTCCTTTTTTTGTCTTCTTGAAAGTTGTAGGAAACACCTTAAGCTACAACATACTCAGATTTGAAGCAAAAATAACAAGTATAACTTGGTGAATCAGTTAGATCTTGGAAACGATGGTTCTGGCGAAATATACCGAGACACCCGAGACTTCACGGACTTAAATGGTGACCATAGCTTGGTTATTTGACCTAGATCCCTTCATGAAATTTGTAAAGGACACCTTTTTTCATAACATACTCAAATTTCAGAGGAAACGAAAGATATTAGATGGGTGAGATCTAAAACTTTCGGAGAAGTGTGTTCTGGACGACGCGGTCGTGGTTCCAGAAGCTTCGTAGGGTTGTAGAAATTAATCTAAAAAGAATTTGTCGTAAAGTTATGCATGAAAAGTGCACACAAATGTATTGGCTATCATCCTGTAAAATTTCGTAATTTTTGAAGGCCATATGAGTATTTTAATCGAATTTATTTGGAAACTGTGCAAGACTGGCCATTACCCGAATATAAGGTGCTATTTCATGGAAATTGTGAAATTTATGAGAAATTCAATTTGGCCATGAATTTTATATGAAATTGAAATACTATTAGTGATTGTTTGAATATTATGATTTTGGGAAAATCATAGATATTAAATATTTATTTATGAAAATAAAATAATAATGGATTATTTTATTGGCATAGAGTCCATTTAATTAATTCATGTTGTTATGTGATAAAGTCTTGGTATGGGTGTGACATTGAATTGAGATGTATATGTGATGAAATCTTGGTATGTGTATGACATGGAATTGAAATGTATGTACGTATTCAATGTTGAGCATGATCTTGAATTGTCATCACATCATATGTCATGATAAATTGAATCATAATAATGTGAATTGAGAAGACCGTCGGAGGTGAGCCGACGATGCCCCGGGAGTATCGGAATGCCTAGCTAGAAGGGTACGGCCGGTTGCCCGGTGGTCATGAGTGGCCGAATGCCGGAGGGTCCTTGGGAGACCGAGTGGTATCGAGATGCCCGGAGAGTGGGGGAGCCGGAAGCTCGGCATGGTAATTATGTCGAGGGATACCTCGCGACGCTGGATTGGGTGCGAGATGCCTGGCCTGAAGGGTGCGGCCGGTTGCCCGGTGGCCTTAAATGGCTGGATACCGGAGGGTCCTTGTGATGCCAGTTGGGGTACGAGATGCCCCGAGAGTGGGGGAGCCGGATGATCTGAAATTGTATCTTGGATACATGTGGGACGCAAACATTGGTCCCGGGAATGAGAAATATGATGGTCCAAGATAAAATTGGAATTAAATCATGCATGATAATACATGATGATGATATATGCATGATGATATGCATGATGATATGCATGATGATATACATGAGGATATTGACATATGCATGATGATGTGTATGATGAGGATGATATATGCATGATGATATGCATGATGATGTGTATGATGAGGATTATATATGCATGATGATATGCATGATGATGTGTATGATGAGGATGATATATGCATGTTGATATGCATGATGATATGCATGATGATAATGACATGTGCATGATGAGGATGATATATGCATGATGGTATGCACATGGTTACAAGGTAAGTAACGCCTGCCATGCATGTATGAATTGTATGGTGCATTGAGTTGTTATTGGATTTCCTCTTCTGCTGAGTGGTTGTACTCACCTCTTTTGGGGATAACATTTAAGATTAGAAAGATGCCGCTACCTACCGTCACGCGAGGCACCTTCTATGGTATCCCGTTAGATGTAGAAGTAGATTGTACGGAGATCGACTGCGTCACTATCCCTGGACTGACATTTGTGCGAGTGCGTGTGCTGGTCATGTACGACGTGGGCCTGGCTGAGGGCCCAGTCATCCAGGAGTTTTTGTCTGTTCATGTCTGCCGAGACGGAGTGTTTAGGGGAATGTTGCCGCTACCACCACCCGATGCACCTGGATGGGTGTGATGGTTGCGTGAAAGGTAGAGAGCTGGTGTCATCTTTTTGGGGAGTAGCCGCCACTATTGGATGGGGGATGTCATGTGACTTTCTTTTGGGGTCATAGTATCTTTTTGGGATGAAGCTGAGTGTGGCTAAAAACATTGGTCTCCTTTTTGTTGTATCGACCCGTGAAAAACGCATCGCGATAATATGTAAATAAAAGTGGCATGGCTTATCTTCTAAATCCTGATGATTAGTGGTGTGTATTTGTATCATGGATTGGTAGGGGGACAGATGATGATGTCGAATTTGCTTCCACTATGAGTCACGTTGGGACCGATTCGTTTTTTTTTTTTTAAATGCCTGTGATTAACGACACTTGTTTTAAGTACAAGAGAGAAAGAGGAAAGAAAGTGTAACATCGGCGCTGGTGACGACCTGAGAAGGGTTCGGGGTGTCACGGCCGCCCTTTTTAAAAATCTGAGTATGTGTTAGCTTAAGGTGTTTCCTACAACTTTCAAGAAGACAACAAAGTGAGATCTTCAACAGAAATCAACATGCAAACAAGAAATCGACATGAGGTCAGCGAAAATTTCGCAGATCTAAGGTCTCCGTACAATAGAACTTTTTACCCCTCAAATCTCCATAGTTTTCTACGAATTTTTAGTATGTCATAGTAAAAGACGTTAGCTTCAAGTTTCATGAAGACACCGAAGCCAAAATCGAACTCCAAACACCCATGCAAACTCGAACAAGCCACTGACTCCAACAAACCGAACAAGAACAGTTACACGGTTTACAAATAACCAACTCTTACCTCGGTTTTTCGCACAAATCACACCTAAAATCTAACATGCAACCACCACAACAAACATGCAAGAGAAGTTACAGACTCCACTTGCCTCTAGACTTCACGAACAGCACGAGCGGACGGCACACGGCGGCTCCTCCTCCTCCTTTCTCTCTCGGTCGCTCCCTCTCTCTCGCATCTCACTCTCTCTCTCGCACTCTCTCCCTCTCTCTCACTCTCGGTTCTGCTCGGTCACTCCCTTTTTCTCTCTTACACAAGCAGATTAGCTGCTGGTTTTGCTAAAAACCAGCCAAATAAGAGGGGGATTTTCGGTGGATGCATGCATGGAGGACAGGTGGAAGAAACGTGGCAATTTTCTTTGGCCACTTGGAGACACGAACAGAACAGCTGGTGAACGTGGCAGGTGGAGGAAACATGGCCCCTTGCATGCAGATTTCACCCCATGCCTTGCCAGCGTAATTTCTTCATGGACTTCTCCTCCGCTGACAACCAGGAAGCTACGTGGCTTTTGCTGAGTGCCCTTCGGTCAACAATCCCCTTCCTTAGTTGACCGGTTGCACGATTCTTCATGTGTGAAAATAAAGGGCTGCATAGGTCGAACTTTTCTTTTTCTTCTTATTGACTGACTTCGACAGAAAAGAAAAGAACATGGCCGTATGGCCGTGCATGGTAGGTCAATGGACTCGGAGAAATTCTTACGTGAATGTATGGTCGTGCATGTGAAGAAACGTGCATGGTCCTTACGCACGAATTAATTCCTCCAAAATTCGACTCTTAACTTCAGCATGTGCAAGTGCTGAAAAATAATTACTTACGTGGCTGTACGGGGTCGCAACAATGTACATGGGAGATTTAGTTCGTAGAGTACACGACTAAACAGCCAAATTTAGTATAGGAATATCTCGTCAGCACATTACTCGGAATAAACCTCGGCCTTGCTAGTAATGGTATGTAGAGACGAAGCTATAACTCACTCACGGTCGAACCATTTCTAACCATGACTCATCGGTCCGATGGTGGTAACAAAACAATGTCCGTACATGGTACCGATGATATAGTCCAACGATACCTCCGTCGATTAGTCATGGCTGTCACATATCCGAGGGTTGTCAAAATTTCCGGATGCCACAATTCTCCCCTCCTTAGAGAATTTCGTCCTCGAAATTAGACATTTCCTATGTCTCCTTAAACAAGTGAGGGTACCTTTCCCTCATCTCACTTTCACTCTCCCATGTGGCTTCCTCCACATCATGATATCGTCATAATATCTTAACCAATGGAATTCTCTTGGTCCTAAGAATTTGTTCCTTCCGATCCAATATCAACACAAGCTCTTCAATATACCTCACTTTCTCATCCACTTTGATGGCTTCATGATCGAGTATGCAACTAGGGTCAGGTTGATACTACCTCTAAAGTTAAGGATGCAAGCTCTTAACATATCTTAATTTATCTCAACATCATAAACAGTTTTAAAACAATAACCACATCTGAAATTTCTTTTGAATGCTTGAGAATCTTCCTTCATGAAATCAAACAATACAAACTGATGAAGACTATGGCATTTTGATGTACCGATGAATGATGTCCATCTGATTTAAGTAAATAAAAGGTGTACGGCTTTTACTTATAAATATTTAGTAGGTGTGCATCGTTTTCTGAATATAGGGAAGGGAGTTGTTGGATGTGCTTCCGCATATAAATTGCGCAAGGGACCGATCGAAAAAAAAATAAAATGTAAACCCCCAAGTTGTATGGACCCGCTGCAACTAAAAAATGGCATCAGAGTGATTTGTTAATAAGGAAAATGAAAGGTAAGCGAACTATGGTGACTCTAGCGGATCGGGGGCCGTCGAGGGGTGCCACGGCCTGTTTTGCACTGATACCAAAACAGGCTGTGGCACCCCTCGACGGCCCCCGATCCGCTAGAGTCACCATAGTTCGCTTACCTTTCATTTTCCTTATTAACAAGTCGCTCTGATACCACAAAGGGCGGCTGTGACACCCCGAACCCTTCTCAGGTCGTCACCAGCGCTGATGTTACACTTTCTTTCCTCTTTCTCTCGTGTACTTAAAACAAGCGTCGTTAATCACAGGCAATTTTTTTTTTTAAAACGAATCGGTCCCAACGCGACTCATAGCGGAAGCAAATTAAACATCACCATCTATCCCCCTACCAATCCATGATACAAATACACACCACTAATCATCAGGATTTAAAAGATAAGCCATGTCACTTTTATTTACATATTATCGTGATGGTTTTTTCACAGGTCGATACAACAAAAAGGAGACCAAGATTTTTAGCCACACTCGACTTCATCCCAAAACGATACTACGACCCCTAAAGAAAGTCACATGACATCCCCCATCCAATAGTGGCGGCTACTCCCCAAAAAGATGACACCAGCTCTCTACCCTTCACGCAACTATCACACCCATCCAGGTGCATCGGGTGGTAGTGGCGGCAACATTCCCCTAAACACTCCGTCTCGGAAGACATGAACAGACAAAAACTCCTGGATGACTGGGCCCTCAGCCAGGCCCACGTCGTACATGACCAGCACACGCAATCGCACAAATGTCAGTCCAGGGATAGTGACGCAGTCGATTTCTGTACAATCTACTTCTACATCTGACGGGATACCATAGAAGGTGCCTCGCGTGACGGTAGGAAGCGGCATCTTTCTATTCTGAAATGTTATCCCCAAAAGGGGTGAGTACAACCACTCAGCAGAAGCGGAAATCCAATAACAACTCAATGCACCATACAATTCATACATGCATGGCAGGCGTTACTTACCTTGTAACCATGTGCATACCATCATGCATATATCATCCTCATCATGCACATGTCATTATCATCATGCATATCATCATGCATATATCATCCTCATCATACACATCATCATGCATATCATCATCCCTATATCATCCTCATCATACACATCATCATGCATATCATCATGCAGATATCATCCTCATCATACACATCATCATGCATATGTCAGTATCATCATGTATATCATCATGCATATCATCATGCAGATATCATCCTCATCATACACATCATCATGCATATGTCAGTATCATCATGTATATCATCATGCATATCATCATGCATATATCATCATCATGTATTATCATGCATGATTCAATTCCAATTTCATCTTGGACCATCATATTTTTCATTCACGGGACCAATGTTTGCGTCCCACATGTATCCAAGATACAATTTCAGATCATCCGGCTCCCCCACTCTCGGGGCATCTCGTACCCCAACTGGCATCACGAGGACCCTCCGGTATCCAGCCATTTAAGGCCACCGGGCAACCGGCCGCACCCTTCAGGCCAGGCATCTCGCACCCAATCCGGCGTCGCGAGGTATCCCTCGACATAATTACCATGCCGAGCTTCCGGCTCCCCCACTCTCCGGGCATCTCGATACCACTCGGTCTCCCGAGGACCCTCCGGCATTCGGCCACTCATGACCATCGGGCAACCGGCCGTACCCTTCTAGCCAGGCATCCCGATACTCCCGGGGCATCGTCGGCTCACCTCCGACGGTCTTCTCAATTCACATTATTATGATTCAATTTATCATGACATATGATGTGATGACAATTCAAGATCATGCTCAACATTGAATACGTACATACATTTCAATTCCATGTCATACACATACCAATATTTCATCACATATACATCTCGATTCAATGTCACACCCATACCAAGACTTTATCACATAACAACATGAATTAATTAAATGGACTCTATGCCAATAAAATAATCCATTATTATTTTATTTTATTTTATTATTTTATTATTATTTTATTTTCATAAATAAATATTTAATATCTATAATTTTCCCAAAATCATAATATTCAAACAATCACTAGTAGTATTTCAATTTCATATAAAATTCATGGCCAAATTGAATTTCTCATAAATTTCACAATTTCCATGAAATAGCACCTTATATTCGGGTAATGGCCAGTCTTGCACAGTTTCCAAATAAATTCAATTAAAATACTCATATGGCCTTCAAAAATTACGAAATTTTACAGGATGATAGCCAACACATTTTCGTGCACTTTTCATGCAGAAATTTAAGCCAAATTCTTTTTATATTAATTTCTACAACCCTACGAAGCTTCTGGAACCACGACCGCGTCGTCCAGAACACACTTCTCGGAAAATTTTTAGATCTCACCCATCTAATCTCTTTATTTTCCTCTGAAATTTGAGTATGTTATGAAAAAAGGTGTCCTTTACAAATTTCATGAAAGGATCTAGGTCAAATAACCAAGCTATGGTCACCATTTAAGTCCGTGAAGTCTCAGGTGTCTCGGTATATTTCGCCAGAACCATCGTTTCCAAGATCTAACCGATTCACCAAGTTATACTTGTTATTTTTGCTTCAAATCTGAGTATGTTGTAGCTTAAGGTGTTTCCTACAACTTTCAAGAAGACAACAAAATGAGATCTTCAACAGAAATCAACATGCAAACAAGAAATCGACAAGAGTCAGTGAAAATTTTGCAGATCTAATGTCTCCGTACAATGGAACTTTTGACCCCTCAAATCTCCATCGTTTTCTACGAATTTTTAGTATGTCATAGTACAAGACGTTAGCTTCAACTTTCATGAAGACACCGAAGCCAAAATCGAACTCCAAACACCCATGCAAACTCGAACAAACCGCTGACTCCAACAAACCGAACAAGAACAGTCACACGGTTTGCAAATAATCAACTCTTACCTTGGTTTTTCGCACAAATCATACCTAAAACCGAACATGCAAACACCACAACAAACATGCAAGAGAATTTATGGACTCAACTTGCCTTAAAGATGAACAAGCAACGACGAACGGCGACGGAACACGGCGAACGAACGGCACACCCTTCCGGCTCCGCCTCCTTCCCTCTCGGTTTCTCTCTTCCGCTCGAGCTCTCTCTCTCTCTCTCACACACCTCTCTCTTTGGACGAAATGAAACAAGGAACCGGCCATTTCTCTCTCCTCATCCTTTTTATATCCCCTTAATCCCATGATTAGCAATCATGAGATTGCCTATAATCCCACCAATGCATGCTCTTGCCATTTGCCACTTGTCATTTTTTATTTTTGAATTTGAATGGGCTTGGGCTTAGGCCCATCCGGCCACTCCCTTGGGCTGGTTGAATTCTCCTCTTGGGCTTCCATTTGGGCTGGCCATTCGGCCCACTAGGCTTAGGCCAATGGGTCCAAGGCCCATTCCAAAAATAACCCTCTTTTTTTTCCTTTTTTTTTTTTTGAATTCCTTTCTATAAATATTTCTAAATTCAAATTTCATCTTGGCCAAAGTCATTGGGATATTTTAATTATTGAAATTTAAATCATATGGCCAAGCATTACTCTATTAAATTTGAATTTCCACAATCACAAGCATAATTCATTTAAATTAAAAGAGTAATTGGCTAAGGCATAAGCCAAAAGAAATTCTATCACCTAATCAAAGATTTTTAACACACCTTAAGGCTCGGCCTTGAATTTCTAGGATGCCACAATTCTCCCCTCCTTAGAGAATTTCGTCCTCGAAATTCAAGCACTACTCGTGCCTTCTTGAAACAAATAGGGATACTTTTCCTTCATCTTATCCTCACCTTCCCATGTGGCTTCCTCCACGTCATGATGTCCCCATAACACCTTAACCAATGGGATCTTTTTGGTCCTAAGAATTTGCTCCTTTCGATCTAATATCTGCACAGGCTCCTCAATGTACCTTACTTTCTCATCCATTTTGATGGCTTCATGATCGAGTATGTGACCAGGATCCGGCTGGTACTTCCTCAACATCGATACATGAAACACATCGTGCAGATTTCCTAACTTAGGAGGTAATGCTAAACGATAAGCCACGTCTCCTATTTTCTCAAGTATCTCAAAAGGTCCAACAAATCTAGGGCTTAACTTACCCTTCTTCCCAAATCAAGATATCCCTTTCATTGGAGATACCTTAAGGAATACATGGTCTCCTGCACTAAATTCTAAAGGCCTTCTACGTCTATCTGCGTAGTCTTTCTGCCTACTCTGAGCTGTTCTAAGTCTTTCTCTGATAATATCAACAGCTTCAGCGGTAACTTGTACCAATTCAGGTCCTGTCAGTTTCCTTTCACCTATTTCACTCCAACAGATAGGAGTCCTACATCTCCTTCCATATAATACTTCATAAGGAGCCATGCCTATACTCTTCTGAAAACTATTATTATAGGCGAACTCCACCAAATGCAATCTTTCATCCCAATTTCATTTGAAATCGATTGCACAAGCCCTTAACATATCCTTTAATATCTAGATTACTCTTTCTGATTGACCATCTGTCTGAGGATGAAAAGCAGTACTAAACTGAAGCTTAGATCCTAACGCAATTTGAAGACTTTTCCAAAAATTCGAAGTGAACCTCGAATCTCGATCTGAAGTAATGGTCACTAGAACACCATGTAAGCGTACTACTTGACTTACATACATATCCACATACTTATCCATTGGGTAGTCCATGCGAATCGCTAGGAAATGTGCCGATTTAGTCAAACGATCCACTATAACCCAAATAGAGTCATGACCATTTGACGTCCTTGGCAATCCTTGCACAAAGTCCATCGTTATATGTTCCCATTTCCATTCAGGAATATCTAATGGTCTCAAGAGTCCTGCGGGTTTTTGATGCTCCGCTTTTACTTGCTGACACGTCAAACATTGAGAAACGTACTTAGCCGTATCTGCTTTCATACCATTCCACCAAAATTGCTGACGCAAATTTCTGTACATCTTTGTACTACCTGGGTGGATACTATAATTACTCTTGTGTGCCTCCGACAGAATTTCCTTCCTTAATTCCTCATTGTCGGGAACACAAAGTCGTCCTTGACATCTTACTATTCCGTCATCAGAGATCTGAAATTCTAATCTTTTCCCTAAAGATACAGCATTCTTCACTTTCAAAATCTCTAGGTCAGATTCTTGCAAAATTTTAATTTTCTGGATAATCTCAGGCTCAATCCTTAATGCACTAAGCATACCAATAAGACAATCCACTTCCAATTTAAATTCGGAATTTGCCACAGATTCCAACAATTTCCATTCCGCCATCCTCAAACTAGCTATTTCTGCGGCCGACTTTCGACTAAGAGCATCTGCTACTCTATTTGCTTTTCCTGGATGATATCTTATCTCACAATCATAATCCTTCAATAACTCCATCCACCTCCTTTGTCTCATGTTCAACTCTTTTTGTGAGAACAGATACTTAAAACTCTTATGATCCGTGTAGATCTCAAACTTCTCCCCATACAAATAGTGTCTCCATATTTTCAAGGCAAACACTATAGCTGCTAGCTCTAAATCATGCGTCGGGTAATTCAGCTCATGAGGTTTCAATTGTCTGGATGCATAGGCTACAACCTTGCCATGTTGCATCAAAACACATCCTAATCCTTTGTGAGATGCATCACTATACACCGTGAAACCATCAGGTCCAGTAGGTATAGTCAGAATTGGAGCTGAAGTCAATTTCCTTTTAAGCTCCTGGAAACTCCTTTCACATTCCCCATTCCACTCAAATTTCACATTCTTTCGGGTCAACTTAGTTAAAGGTCCTGCCAATGAAAGGAATATCTCGATTTGGGATGAAGGGTAAGTTAAGCCCTAGATTTGTTGGACCTTTTGAAATTCTGGAGAGGATAGGTGATGTAGCTTATCGTTTAGCGTTACCTCCTAAGTTAGGAAATCTGCACGATGTGTTTCATGTATCGATGTTGAGGAAGTACCAGTCGGATCCTGGTCATATACTCGATCATGAAGCCATCAAAATGGATGAGAAAGTAAGGTACATTGAAGAGCCTGTGCAGATATTAGATCGAAAGGAGCAAATCCTTAGGACCAAAAAGATCCCATTAGTTAAGGTGTTATGTCGACATCATGATGTGGAGGAAGCCACATGGGAGAGTGAGGATCAGATGAAGGAAAAGTATCCCTATTTATTTCAAGAAGGTGCGAGTAGTGCTTGAATTTCGAGGACGAAATTCTCTAAGGAGGGGAGAGTTGTGGCATCCCAAATTTAATGACAAGCCATAAGGTGAGTTGAAGTTCCTAATTAGGTGATAGAATTTCTTTTGGCTTATGCCTTAGCCAATTTGTCTTTTAATTTGATGATTTGCGTATTTAAATTTATAGATTAATAATTGGCCATGAGATTATAAATTTAAATCTTAATAAACAAAGTATCCCAAGACTTTGGCCAAGATGAAATTTGAATTTGGAAATATTTATAGAAAGGAATTCAAAAAAAAAAAGGGAAAAAGAGGGTTATTTTTGGAATGGGCCTTGGACCCATTGGCCTAAGCCTAGTGGGCCGAATGGCCGGCCCAAATGGAAGCCAAGGGGAGAATTCGACCAGCCCAAGGGAGTGGCCGGATGGGCCTAAGCCCAAGCCCATTCAAATTCAAAAATAAAAATTACATGTGGCTCAAAGGAGAGCATGCATTGGCTGGACATTAGGTGAATCAATCATTACTAATCATGGGCTTTAGGGGATATAAAGAGAGAGAGAGAAGAGGAGTGGCCGGTTTTTCTTGATCATTTGGCCGAGAAAGGGTGAGAGAGAGAGAGGGTGTTTGAGAGAAAGGGAGGAGAGACCGAGAGGGAGAGAGAGGAGGCGGAGCCGAGAGGGAGGTGCCACCGTGTGCTCGCCGTTCGACCGCCTTGTCCGACCACCGTACGCCGTCGTTCATCACCGTTTGTTCACCTTTAAGGCAAGTGGAGTCCATAACTTCTCTTGCATGTTTGTTGTGGTGTTTGCATGTTACATTTTAGGTATGATTCGTGCGAAAAACCGAGGTAGGAGTTGTTTATTTGTAAACCGTGTGACTGTTCTCGTTCGGTTTGTTGGAGTCAGTAGCTTGTTCGAGTTTGATGTGGGTTTGGAGTTCTATTTTGGCTTCGGTGTCTTCATGAAAGTTGAAGCTAACATCTTGTACTATGACATACTAAAAATTTGTAGAAAAAGATGGAGATTTGCGAGGTCAAAAGTTCTATTATACAGAGACTTTAGATCTGCGAAATTTTCACTGACCTCTTGTTGATTTCTTGGTTGCATGTTGATTTCTGTTGGAGATCTCACCTTGTTGTCTTCTTGAAAGTTGTAGGAAACACATTAAGCTACAACATACTCAAATTTGAAGAGGAATGAATGAGTGTAGCCTAGTAAATCGGCTAGATCTTGGAGATGATTGATTTTGGTGAAGTATCTCGAGACACCCGAGACTTCATGGACTAAAATGGTGACCATAATCTGGTTATTTGGCCTAGATATCTTCACAAAACTTGTAAAGGACACCTTGGTACATATCATACTCAAATTTCAGAGAAAACGAAAGAGAATTGATGGGTGAAAACTAAGAATTTCGGAGGAGTGTGTTCTGGACGTCGCGGTAGTGGTTCCAGAAGCTTCGTAGGGTTGTATAAATTATTCTTAAAATAATTTGGCTTAGATTTATGAATGAAAAAGGTACGAAAATGTGTTGGTTATCACCCTGTAAAATTTCGTAATTTATTAAGGCCATATGGGTATTTTAATCGAATTTATTTGGAAACTGTGCAAGTCTGGCCATTATCCGAATACAAGGTGCTATTTTGTGGAAATTGTGAAATTATGAGAAATTTCAATTTGGCCACGAATTTTCCAAGTGATTAGCATCTTATGGGTTGATTTAGTAATTTCTTGAATTTCGATAATTTTGGAAATTATTAAATAAAATAATATAATATAATATAATAATAAATTAATAATAAAATAAAATAAAATAAAATAGATTTTTATTTGGCCATGGATTTAACTTCATTTGTGTGGCACTTGTGTGATGAGGTCTTTGTACATGTATTAAGTTGAAATGCATATGTGATTAAGCTTTGGCATGTGTATGACATGTGAATTGAAATGCAAGTGTGATTTGTTTGATGCCATGCCAATTGCCATGTTAAATTGAGATAAAAGGATAAATGTGGATGAGAAAGAGGTTGTGGTGGAGGATGTTGTCTGGTGGCTTGGTGGCGTAATTCCAAAGATTCCCTGGGAGTTTCAGGATGCCCGAAATGTGGGGGGCCGGAAGCCCTGTCGGAGGTTTCTGCCCGAAGGGAATGCCTCGCGACACCAGGATTTGGGTGCGAGATGCCTGGCTAGAAGGGTAAAGGCCGGAAGCCCTGTCGGAGGTTTCTGCCCGAAGGGAATGCCTCGTGATGCTAGTTGAGATGCGAGATGCCCGGAATGTGGGGGGCCGGAAGCCCGGTGGCCATGGGATGGCTGAGTTTGCCGGGAACCCTGTCGGAGGTTTCTGCCCGAAGGGTTGATGATGAGATTGATGATTTGAGAAATGGGTGATGTGGTGATCAAAATTGAAAGATAAAGATGATAATTAACTCATGACATGATGATGCATGATGATGATGGCATGTGATGTGATATGATGATCACCTATGATAATATATGCATGATGATGCATGATGATGATGATATATGATATGATATGATGATCACCCATGATATATGATATGCATGATGATATGCATGATGATGTGATGATAACGATATATGATATGATATGATGATCACCCATGATATATGATATGCATGATGATATGCATGATGATGTGATGATGATGATATATGATATGCATGATGATATGCATGGTGACGATGATGATGATAATGATGCGTGATGTGATATGATGATCATCCATGATATATGATATGCATGATGAAATGCATGATGGTGATAATGATATATGAGATGCCATGATGATGACATGTATGATATGATGATCCATGAATGCGCATGACATCAAAGGTAAGTGATGCTTGCAACGTGTGATGATATGCATGATGCATTGGAATGTTATTGGATTTCCCTATCTGCTGAGTAGTTGTACTCACCCCTTTTGGGGATAACATTTCAGATTAGAAAGATGCCGCTTCCTACCGTCACGCGAGGCACCTTCTATGGTCTCCCGTCAGATGTAGAAGTAGATTGTATGGAGATCGACTGCGTCACTATCCTTGGACTGACATTTGTGCGAGTGCGTGTGCTGGTCATGTACGACGTGGGCCTGGCTGAGGGCCCAGTCATCCAGGAGTTTTTGTCTGTTCATGTCCGCCGAGACGGAGTGATTAGGGGGATGTTGCCGCCACCACCACCCAATGCACCTGGATGGGTGTGATGGTTGCGTGAAGGGTAGAGAGCTGGTGTCATCTTTTTGGGAGTAGCCACCACTGTTGGATGGGGGATGTCATGTGATTTTCTTTAGGGGTCGTAGTATCTTTTTGGGATGAGGCCGAGTGTGGTTAAAAATCTTGGTCTCCTTTTGTTGTATTGACCCGTGAAAAACCCATCACGATAATATGTAAATAAAAGTGGCGTGGCTTATCTTTTAAATCCTGATGATTAGTGGTGTGTACTTGTATCATGGATTGGTAGGGGGATAGATGGTGATGTTTAATTTGCTTTCGCTATGAGTCGAGTTGGGACCGATTTGTTTTTTTAAAAAAAAAAAATGCATGTGATTAACGACGCTTGTTTAAGTTCAAGATAGTAAAGGAAATCAAGTGTAACACCGGCGCTGGTGACGACCTGCGAAGGGTGCGAGGTGTCACAGCCGCCCTTTTTGGTATCAGAGCGACTTGTTATTTGGGAAAGAAAAAGGAAAAGCGAACTGTGGTGACTCTAGCGGATCGGGGGCCGTCGAGGGGTGCCACAACCTGTTTTGGTATCAGAGCAAAACAGGCTATGGCACCCCTCGATGGCCCCCGATCCGCTAGAGTCACCACAATTCGCTTTTCCTTTTTCTTTCCCAAATAATAAGTCACTCTGATATCATTTTTAGTTGCAGCGGGTCCATACAACCATAGGGGTTTACATCTTTTATTAACGGTCCCTTGCGCAATTTGCATAACGGAAGCATATCCAACAATTCCCTTCCCTACATTCAGAAATCGATGCACACCTACTAAATATTTATAAGTAAAAGCCGTACATCTTTTATTTACTTAAATCAGATGGACATTGTTCATCGGTACATCAAAATGCCGTAGTCTTCTATATCCGGCTACATTCCAAAAGATGACCGACATTTCCTCCAACAGTCATACACTTAAAGTCCATCGATCAATGTCGGTGTCCAAAAGCTCCTTCCCTTGCTATCCTCCTCCTCACGGTCATATCCAACCGCTCAAACCATCTACTAATCTGAAATGTTGGTCCCCAAAAGGGGTGAGTACAACCACTCAGCAGGTAAAAGAATCCAATAACCACTCAATGCATCATTCAAGTCATACATGCATTGTAGGCATTACTTACCTTGAAGCCATACATAATACTATCATGCATCATTATGCCTTATCATCATGCATATCATATCATCATATGTCATCATCGTAATCATCATCATGGCATCATTATATCATACATGTCATCCTTATCATGACATCATCACATCACATATTATCATCATCATCATCATGCATATCATCATGCATATCATACCATGGGTGATCATCATATCACATCACATATCATCATCATCATCATGCATATCATACCATGGGTGATCATCATATCACATATCACATATCATCACCATTATCATGCATATCATCATGCATATCATACCATGGGTGATCATCATATCACATATCACATATCATCACCATCATCATGCATATCATCATGCATATCATACCATATCATGCCATGAGTTAATTTTCATCTTTATCTTTAAATTTGATTACCACATCATCCTTCCTTGATTCATCAATTTTATATCATATTTTACACTCGCATCCCATGCGAGAAAAACCTCCAGGCATGTATCCAAGATACAACCGGGCATCTGGCCCCCCACATTCCGGGCATCTCGCATCCCAACTAGCATCACGAGGAACCTCCGGGCATGTATCCAAGATAAAACCGGACATCCGGCCTTTACCCTTCTAGCCGGGCATCTCGCACCCAAATCCTAGCATCGCGAGGCATTCCCTTCGGGCAAAGACCTCCGTCAGGGCTTCCGGAATTATGTACCGACATACCACCAGGCCTCCCCTGGAATTACATACCGTATACCACCGGGCATCCCGACACTCCCGGGGAATCTCCGGAATTATGCCACTAGGCCACCGAGCATCATCATCCACCATAACCTCTTACTCACATATCATTTTCCACATTCACCATCCTTTTAATCCCATTATTACATGGCACATGATTCACACATGTATCACAATTTATGATCATACATACACCAATGTCATATAACAATGCATAATAAATTCAATGGAATTCATGGCCAATAAAATAATAACTTTTTATTATTTTATTATTTTATTATTATATTATTATATTATTATATTATTATATTAATTTAATTTCATAAATAACTATTAAATTTAATATCTATGATTTTCCCAAAATCATAATATTCAAACAATCATTAAACAAACCAATAGGATGACAATTCCATACAAAATTCATGGCCAAATTGAATTTCACATAATTTCACAATTTCCACAAAATAGCAAATGATATTCGGATAATGACCAGAATGCACAGTTTCCAAATAAATTCGATTAAAATACTCATATGGCCTCCAACAATTACGAAATTTTACAGGGTAATAGCCAAGACATTTTCGTGCATTTTTCATGCAGAACTCCAAGCCAAATTATTTTTGGATTAATTTATACAACCCCACGAAACCTCTGGAACCACTACCGCGTCGTCCAGAATACACATCTCCGAAATATTAAGATTTCACCCATCTATTCTCTCTTGTTTCCTCTGAAATTTGAGTATGTTATGTACCAAGGTGTCCTTTACAAGTTTCATGCAGAGATCTAGGTCAAATAACCAAAGTATGGTCATCATTTAGGTCCTTGAAGTCTCGGGTGTCTCGGAACACATCACCAGAATCATCGTCTTCAAGATCTAGTCGATTTACCAAGCTATACTTGTTATTTTCACTTCAAATTTGAATATGTTGTATTTTAAGATGTTCCCTACAACTTTAATGAAGAAACCGAAGTGAGATTCTCAACACAAACCAACATGCAACCACAAATCCAACCAAAGGTCAGTATATTCTTTCTAGATCTGGGGTCTCCGTATAATGAGAGTTTAACCCCACAAATCTCCATAAGTTTCCACGAAATTTCACTATGTTATATTACAAGACGTTAGTTACAACTTTCATGCAGACATCACAGCCAAAATCGAACTCTAAACATGCATGCAAGCTCTCACAACATTCTGACTCAAACAGTTCATACGAAAATATTCCAGATCTAGCATCTCCGTAGGATGAGAGTTTGACCCCACAAATCTCCATCATTTTCCACGAAATTTCAGTATGTTATAGTTCAAGATGTTAGCTACAACTTTTATGAAGAAATCGAAGCCAAAATCGGACTCTAAACACATATGCAAGCTCAAACAAGTTTCTAACTCCAAACAGTTCATGCGAAAACATTGGTGCAAGAGTAGAAAGCGGATTCCCAACTTGCCTCTAGACCTCACGAACAGCACGAGCGGTCGGTGGCGAACGGGCTCCTTTCTCTCCCTCTCGGCTTCCTCTCTCTCTCGCACGATTCTCTCTCTCTCAGGTCGTCACCAGCGCCGATGTTACACTCTCTTTCCTCTTTCTCTCTTGTACTTAAAACAAGTGTCGTTAATCACAGGCATTTAAAAAAAAAAAAAACGAATCGGTCCCAACGCGACTCATAGCGGAAGCAAATTAGATATCACCATCTATCCCCCTACCAATCCATGATACAAATACACACCACTAACCATCAGGATTTAAAAGATAAGCCATGCCACTTTTATTTACATATTATCGTGATGGGTTTTTCACGGGTCGATACAACAAAAAGGAGACCAAGATTTTTAGCCACACTCGGCTTCATCCCAAAAAGATACTACGACCCCTAAAGAAAGTCACATGACATCCCCCATCCAATAGTGGCGGCTATTCCTCAAAAAGATGACACCAGCTCTCTACCCTTCACGCAACCATCACACCCATCCAGGTGCATCGGGTGGTGGTGGCGGCAACATTCCCCTAAACACTCTGTCTCGGCGGACATGAACAGACAAAAACTCCTGGATGACTGGGCCCTCAACCAGGCCCACGTCGTACATGACCAGCACACGCACTCGCACAAATGTCAGTCCAAGGATAGTGACGCAGTCGATCTCCGTACAATCTACTTCTACATCTGACGGGATACCATAGAAGGTGCCTCGCGTGACGGTAGGAAGCGGCATCTTTCTAATCTGAAATGTTATCCCCAAAAGAGGTGAGTACAACCACTCAGCAGAAGAGGAAATCCAATAACAACTCAATGCACCATACAATTCATACATGCATGGCAGGCGTTACTTACCTTGTAACCATGTGCATACCATCATGCATATATCATCCTCATCATGCACATGTCATTATCATCATGCATATCATCATGCATATCATCATGCATATATCATCCTCATCATACACATCATCATGCATATCATCATGCATATATCATCCTCATCATACACATCATCATGCATATGTCAGTATCATCATGTATATCATCATGCATATCATCATGCATATATCATCATCATGTATTATCATGCATGATTTAATTCCAATTTCATCTTGGACCATCATATTTCTCATTCCCGGGACCAATGTTTGCGTCCCACATGTATCCAAGATACAATTTCAGATCATCAGGCTCCCCCACTCTCCGGGCATCTCGTACCCCAACTGGCATCACGAGGACCCTCCGGTATCCAGCCATTTAAGGCCACCGGGCAACCGACCGCACCCTTCAGGCCAGGCATCTCGCACCCAATCCGGCGTCGCGAGGTATCCCTCGACATAATTACCATGCCGAGCTTCTGGCTCCCCCACTCTTCGGGCATCTCGATACCACTCGGTCTCCCTAGGACCCTCCGGCATTCGGCCACTCATGACCACCAGGCAACCGGCCGTACCCTTCTAGCCAGGCATCCCGATACTCCCGGGGCATCGTCGGCTCACCTTCGACGGTCTTCTCAATTCACATTATTATGATTCAATTTATCATGACATATGATGTGATGACAATTCAAGATCATGCTCAACATTGAATACGTACATACATTTCAATTCCATGTCATACACATACCAAGATTTCATCACATTTACATCTCAATTCAATGTCACACCCATATCAAGACTTTATCACATAACAACATGAATTAATTAAATGGACTCTATGCCAATAAAATAATCCATTATTATTTTATTTTATTTTATTATTTTATTATTATTTTATTATTTTATTTTCATAAATAAATATTTAATATCTATGATTTTCCCAAAATCATAATATTCAAACAATCACTAATAGTATTTCAATTTCATATGAAATTCATGGCCAAATTGAATTTCTCATAAATTTCACAATTTCCAGGAAATATCACCTTATATTCGGGTAATGGCCAGTCTTGCACAGTTTCCAAATAAATTCGATTAAAATACTCATATGGCCTTCAAAAATTACAAAATTTTACAGGATGATAGCCAACAAATTTCTGCAAATTCTTTTTAGATTAATTTCTACAACCCTACGAAGCTTCTGGAACCACGACCGCGTCGTCCAAAACACACATCTCCGAAATTTTGTGTGATGAGGTCTTTGTACATGTATTAAGTTGAAATGCATATGTGATAAAGCTTTGGCATGCGTATGACATGTGAATTGAAATGCAAGTGTGATTTGTTTGATGCCATGCCAATTGCCATGTTAAATTGAGATAAAAGGATAAATGTGGATGAGAAAGAGGTTGTGGTGGAGGATGTTGTCTGGTGGCTTGGTGGCGTAATTCCAGAGATTCCTTGGGAGTTTCAGGATGCCCGGAATGTGGGGGGCCGGAAGTCCGGTTGTATCTTGGATACATGCCCGGATGTTGCTTTTATAGTGCATGCATTCTTATCTTGCATGAGTAGTGCTTGAATTTCGAGGACGAAATTCTCTAAGGAGGGGAGAATTGTGGCATCCCAGAAATTCAAGGCCGAGCCTTAAGGTGTGTTAAAAATCTTTGATTAGGTGGTAGAATTTCTTTTGGCTTATGCCTTAGCCAATTTGTCTTTTAATTTAAATGAATTATGCTTGTGATTGTGGAAATTCAAATTTAATAGAGTACTGCTTGGCCATATGATTTAAATTTCAATAATTAAAATATCCCAAGACTTTGGCCAAGATGAAATTTGAATTTAGAAATATTTATAGAAAGGAATTCAAAAAAAAAAAGGAAAAAAAAAAGAGGGTTATTTTTGGAATGGGCCTTGGACCCATTGGCCTAAGCCTAGTGGGCCGAATGGCCGGCCCAAATGGAAGCCCACAAGAGGGAATTCGACCAGCCCAAGGGAGTGGCCGGATGGGCCTAAGCCCAAGCCCATTCAAATTCAAAAATAAAAAATGACAAGTGGCAAATGGCAAGAGCATGCATTGGTGGGATTATAGGCAATCTCATGATTGCTAATCATGGGATTAAGGGGATATAAAAAGGATGAGGAGAGAGAAATGGCCGGTTCCTTGCTTCATTTCGTCCAAAGAGAGAGGTGTGCGAGAGAGAGAGAGAGAGAGAGCTCGAGCGGAAGAGAGAAACCGAGAGGGAAGGAGGCGGAGCCGGAAGGGTGTGCCGTTCGTTCGCCGTGTTCCGTCGCCGTTCGTCGTTGCTTGTTCATCTTTAAGGCAAGTAGAGTCCGTAACTTCTCTTGCATGTTTGTTGTGGTGTTTGCATGTTCGGTTTTAGGTATGATTTGTGCGAAAAACCGAGGTAAGAGTTGATTATTTGCAAACCGTGTGACTGTTCTTGTTCGGTTTGTTGGAGTCAGTGGCTTGTTCGAGTTTGTATGGGTGTTTGGAGTTCGATTTTGGCTTCGGTGTCTTCACGAAAGTTGAAGCTAACGTCTTGTACTATGACATACTAAAAATTCGTAGAAAACTATGGAAATTTGAGGGGTCAAAAGTTCTATTGTACGGAGACTTTAGATCTGCGAAATTTTCACTGACCTCTTGTCGATTTCTTGTTTGCATGTTGATTTCTGTTGAAGATCTCACTTTGTTGTCTGCTTGAAAGTTGTAGGAAACACCTTAAGCTACAACATACTAAAATTTGAAGCAAAAATAACAAGCATAACTTGGTGAATCGGTTAGATCTTCGAAACGATGGTTCTGGTGAAATATACCGAGACACCCGAGACTTCATGGACTTAAATGGTGGCCATAATTTGGTTATTTGACCTAGATCTATTCATGAAACTTGTAAAGGACACCTTGTTACATAACATACACAAATTTCATAGGGAACGAAAGAGAATAGATGGGTGAAATCTAAATATTTCGGAGATGTGTGTTCTGGACGATGCGGTCGTGGTTCCAGAAGCTTCGTAGGGTTGTAGAAATTAATCTAAAAAGAATTTGGATTAAAGTTTTGCATGAAAAGTGCATTAAAATGTGTTGGTTATCATCCTGTAAAATTTCGTAATTTTTGAAGGCCATATGAGTATTTTAATCGAATTTATTTTGAAACTGTGCAAGACTGGCCATTACCTGGATATAAGGTGCTATTTCATGGAAATTGTGAAATTTATGAGAAATTCATTTGGCCATGAATTTTATATGAAATTGAAATACTATTAGTGATTGTTTGAATATTATGATTTTGGGAAAATCATAGATATTAAATATTTATTTATGTAAATAAAAGTGGCATGGCTTATCTTTTAAATCCTGATGATTAGTGGTGTGTATTTGTATCATGGATTGGTAGGGGGATAGATGGTGATGTTTAATTTGCTTCTGCTATGAGTCGCGTTGGGACCGATTCGTTTAAAAAAAAAAATTGCCTGTGATTAACAACGCTTGTTTTAAGTACAAGAGAGAAAGAGGAAAGAAAGTGTAACATCGGCGCTGGTGACGACCTGAGAAGGGTTCTGGGTGTCACAGCCGCCTCCTTTAGACTTCCTATTCCACTAAACTTAAGTGGCTTCAACTTCAAAAATTGTTCCACCAGTCCTTAAGGGCGACGTTCTGCTCCAGGTTGTTGCTGCGCCTGCCTTTCCATCAAATTTCCAATATTGGCCAATGCCTGTAGGATATCTTCCATTCGGGGTTCAGCCCTTGCAGCAAAGGCTTCAGCCCTCGATGGATGAGCACTTCCAGCTCGTACCATGATTTCCCTGCAGTTTCCAAGCATTGCCTCAGGAATAATCCGAGACTCACTGTCTCCATTCGAAGCAACTACTACTACTACATAAGTAACATATATGTTACTGGTACCTATAGACAACTCAAAATAAACTACTAAGGATCTACGAGTGAATACTCATCACCCGTTATTCAAAGTTAGTCAACCATTCCAGTTAGTATCCTATGGTGTGCATCATTCTATCCTCAATTCCATCTGAGGCACCTTATCACTCCAAATAAACCATGGCTCTGATACCAAAAATGGGATGTGGCACCCCTCGACGGCCCCTGATCCGTTCGGAACGCCACAGTTCGCTTACCTTTCACTTTCTCTATTAACATGTCATTCTGATACCATTTCAACTACAACGGGTCCATACAACCATGGAGGTTTACACATTTTTTTTTGATAGGTCCCTTGCGCAATTCATATACGGAAGCACATCCAACAAACACCCTTCCCTATATTCAGAAATCGATGCACACCTACTAAATATCTTATATAAGTTAAAGCCGAACACATTTATTTACATAAAGCAGATGGACATCTTTAGTCGATACATCGAAATGCCAATGTTTCTATACTCGACTATACTTCAAAGATGACTAACATCTTCTCTAACAGTCGAATACTTAAAGTCCATCAATCAGTGTCGGCGTTCAAAAGTTCCCTCATTTGCTATCATTCTCCTCGCGGTCATATCCAACCGCTCTATCCATCTACTGATCTGAAATGTTGGTCCCCAAAAGGGGTGAGTACAACCACTCAGCAGGTAAAGGACCAATAAACCACTCAATACATCATGCCATGCAATCATCACAATCATAGCATCACATGTCATACAAGCATCCATGCACAACATACCATGGCATCATGCACATGTCATCATACCTCATGTACCATCATCATCATATAGACATCACCATCATATCATACACTTACCATCATCATGTCACATATGGCATCATCCTTACCATGCATCCATGCGTATAACATCATCATCATATCACTATATCACATGTACCATCATCATTACCATGCATTCATGCATGTAACATCATCATCATATCATCATATCACATGTACCATCACCATTACCATGCATCCATGCAAATCTCATCATCATATCACATGTACCATCACCATTACCATGCATCCATGCACATCTCATCATCATATCACGTGTACCATCACCATTACCATGCGTCCATGCACATCTCATCATCATATCACGTGTACCATCATTATTACCATGTATCCATGCACATCTCATCATATCATGCATATATCATCATGCATAATTCAATTTCAATTTCATTTTGGACCGCCACATTTCTCTTTCCCGGGACCAATGTTTGCATCCCACATTCATCACTCACGCCCAATCCTGGCATTGCGAGGAACCTCTGGGCATGTATCCAAGATACAACCAGGCATCCGGCACCCCCACATTCCGAGCATCTCGCATCCCAACTGGCATCACGAGGCATCCCCTCGGGCAAAAACCTCCGAGGCTTCCGGCATTTACACTACTTGGCCAGGCATCTCGCATCCCAACTAGCATCACGAGGCATCCCCCCGGGCACAAACCCTGGGGCTTCCGGAATTACGTACCGACATATCACCAGGATTCTCCCCTCCTCTAGAATTACGTACCGTATACCACCGGGCATCCCGACACTCCCGGGGAATCTCTGGGGCTCACCATGAAAATGGTTTCCCCTACCCTCCGGAATTACGTACCGACATACCACTAGGCCTCCCCTGGAATTACGTACCGTATACCATCAGGCATCCCGACACTCCCGAGGCATCGTCGGCTCATATCTCTGACGGTCTTCTCATCACCACGACGCATATTCTTATACATCTTATGACATCCCGATTTTTCAATTCTATTTTCAATTAATTGAGACGGGCATTTCGTTGGCACGCATATAGTTCTTTTCCTTGAGTTGGCCACTCATGTGGAAACTAGTATATCGGGTGAAGCTGTTAAGAGTTTCTAATGCATCAGACTCGAGAATTTCACCAGGAAGCGATCTTTCGAACGAGCTAATCTGCAAGGGTCATTACGGCACAATTAAAAATCGATTAGAGATCGGAGATAGGTCGACTCGACAGAGGCGTGTGATCGAGCGTGGGTGATTCCATCAGATTGCACAATTCTTATCGTTCGGCACTGGACCGGCTTTTCTATCGAATGAGTACATTGTGTTCGTATTTGAAACATTGAGATTACCCCGACAACTGAAAATCACCAATTTTTCAAAGATGTACATTGTGGCTTGAGATGATCAACCACAGGTCAAATGCATGAAAATTTCTAAAGGCTACCCGATAGGTTGGGCCACGCTAGTATCGTGCCAAAGTGAAATTAACCGTGAAATTGAGATCGAATTTAGAAATTGGAAGTCTGGGTATGTCACAAATCATTTTAGGAACATTGACTAATCTTCGAAAGATTTTTTCATGCAAGCCGAGTTTTTCGGCAAAATAATCAAGGTATGGTTATTTTGGCTCGAGAAATTAGTAGGCCGTCTTTGGTCTTGCTTTTGGGACTTAAGTTGGTTCTATAGACAAGTGAAGATGTGAATTGAAGTGTGGTGACATTGGATTAATTTTATGGACTTCAATTTGATTCAATTGGAGAGAATTGATAAGAATTGAAGAAATTGGATGTATAAAGTTTTATGCCCCAGCGGAAAATGGAATTGCAACCATTGGAATAAGGTTGTGGGAGATAGTGGAGTGTGATGTCATCCTAGGTCATGGTGGGCCATTTTTGTTGGATAAAAGAAAGAGAAAAAGAAAATGAAAAGGGCCCCTTCCTTCTCTCTCCTCCCTCTCTTCTTCCTCTCTCCCGTGCGACCACTCTCCATCTCCATCTTCTTCTCCAGCTTCAAACCTAGCAACCAGAAGCCAGTAGCCATCGCAGCTGCAGCCAGAGCCGTCGCCGCCTTCGCCCGTCCGCCCGCCATCGCTGTCGCGCCTCGCCGCTTGGACCTCAGCCTCCCTCTCTCCTCTCTTCGTCTCCGGTTTCTGCTCGACGTCTCCAGCAGATCTGAGAGCGAAAGCAGCAGCGAAGATCGAATAGCAAGCCGCTGGAGCCGGACTGCCATTCGCCGCTCGCGCACCGTCCGCACTTCGCTCCGCCGGTCAGCTCGCCTGCTCGTTGCCCTCGTCCACGCCAGCCCGCGTTCTAGCAGCTCGGGCCTTCGTCGGAGCTCCCTCCGCCGTCGTCGACCTCCCCTTCAGCCCGTCCAAGCTGCCACCAGTCCTCCTCCGCCCTTTCTGACCCGAACCAGCGCCAGATCTGCCTCCTCTAGCCCCAAATCAGTAGCTACAAAAATCGGTATTGCAGCGGAGTTTTGGCCCGTTTTGGCCGCCTTCCCGAGCCCAAATGCTCAGCCCGCTTTGAGGAAAGTTGTTCTCCTCCGCGTTCCCGTCGTTTTGGTTCGCTCGGCTCGCTAATCCAGTGAGTTTAACTCACTAAACCTTGATTAGAGGGTTAATGATGCTTTTTGGGTGCTTAGTTTATGTTAAGTGTTATTAGGTGGTTATTTTAATTTATTTAAGTGTAGATTATATTAAGGTGTTTGATTAACTTAAATTGTGTTTAATTTAAGGTTAAGTGAGTGGTTATATTAATATAAACTGTGATGTGACATAAAGGAATTTACTTTTGATTTATTTAAATATTTCGAAATTGTTTAATAATTTAATAATATTATTTTATTCGAAATGATTAAAATATTATTATTTAATTATTTTTGGAATAAATTTAATTAATTGTTAAATTCCGAAAATTTTGTTGGGACCCTAAATTCTCAGAATTTCATACCGGTCACTTTGTGTAGTCAAATTTTGAAATTGATGATTGGATATTATAAATTGAGTGTGGATTGTGAAAAGTATGGATTTTATTTAGAAAATTCCAAGTGTCGAGTTTGGCATTGAAATTGGATTGTTAATGGTTAATATCGTAATTGGATTATGTGAGTGAAATATAAAGTATCCAGGGATCGGTATTGAATTGTTGTGTGCTAGTTGAAAGGCTCGGGTCGCAGTAGTGGCTAAGTCGACTGGATCCTTATTTTGCTAGAAGTGCCGTCAAGAGAATGACGTGGCTTGGTCGCAGTAGTGGCGGGACCGACTGGACCTTTATTCTTCTAGAAATGCCGTCAAGAGTATGACGTGGCTTGGTCGCAGTAGTGGCGGGACCGACTAGACCTTTATTCTTCTAGAATTGCCGTCGATAGAATGACGTGGCTTGGTCATAGTAGTAGCGGGACCGACTGGACCTTTATTCTTCTAGAAATGCCGTCGATAGAATGACGTGGCTTGGTCGTAGTAATGGCGGGACCGACTGGACCTTTATTCTTCTAGAAATGCCGTCGATAGAATGACGTGGCTTGGTCGCAGTAGTGGCGGGACCGACTGGACCTTTATTCTTCTAGAAATGCCGTAATGTTAGTAGATATCCGACCTGCGAGTAGGTTATGCCCTTGTGTGGTAGTGAATAATAATTGGAATGCGTGCTTAGTGCGATCGTGATTTATATGAAAGTGATGGCGTTCCCATTTGTTTGAATTATTATTACTACCTGAGATTGTGTGATACAAATTGTGCTAACCTGCAGGAAGGAATTGAGGCGAGGTAAGATCTCTGTGTGATGTGGCTAGGCCACCCTTTGGCGTATTTTCTTTCTAATAGGGGTTTAGGGGGTTGAATTTGCTGAGACATCGTCTCATCCCGGTTGTGGGATTAAAATTTCAGGTCCCTGGTGGACGGAGCGGCCATATAGCTTTGGTTGGCTTTGAGGAGTTGTAGAGGTGAAGTAATAAGGATTGGAGAGAGTGTCCGATTTGTAGGTCGTAGGATAGTTCATTTTTAAGAGCCAGTCTTTTGTAAACTTTTGGCTCTAGGCCTTCGTCTGTAACTCCGTTGGTTTATGTAAGTGATTGGTTGTAAAATTGTTTCCTGCTTTTCTATCCCGTATTTTATTGTCAGGGGTTTTATAATACGTTCCGCTTGCGCAATAATAAATGAATGGGGTCGGCGACACTACCTGGGAATGTCGCATTTGATCGACCGCAGTGGGATGTGCTCGCGCTCGGGGTTCGGGCATGACACATCTCATTTTCAATTTTACATTCACAATTACGGCTCAATTTCAACATGGCATGCGATGTGATGGCAACCAAGATCATATTCATCATTAAATTCATACATGCATCTCAAATCATAATCGTACATGCAGCAAGACACCATCATCCATAACAATATACTTCATGGAGTCCATGCAATTTAAAATGGTCCATATTTCATGCCTTTTCGAAGTTTACAAAATTCCAGCATATACTATTTTAGAAAATATTTAAATTAAATATCCATATGCTTCTCAAAAATCATGAAATCAAGGCATGTGATAGGCAAGACAATAAGATAATAATCTCATGAAAAATACATGCCCAATAGAGTTCCACACAAGAAAATATAATTCACACAAATACGACATGCAATTTCGTATAGAAACAGAATGTGCAATTTTTGAAATAATTCGATTAAAATACCCGAACGACCTCCGAAAATTATGAAATTTTACCAGGTTATAGTTAAGACACTGAAGTAGATTTTTCATGAAGAAATCTAGGCCAAATTTCTAAGTCAAATTTCCAAAGTATAGTCATCATATGGGTCCATGAAGTCTCAGGTGTCCTGTACCGCATCTCCAGATTTACCGTCTTCAAGAGTAAGTCGATTCACTCGGCTACACTTGCTCATTTTACTTCAAATTTGAGTATGTTATTCTTTAGGATGTTCTATAGAAGTTTCATGAAGAAGTCGAAGAGAGAGTCTTAGTAAAAATCAACATGCAACCACAAATCTACCAAAAGGTCAGCGAAATCGTTCCAGATCTAGTAGCTTCGTAGGATGAGGGTTTGACCCCTTAAATCTCCATCATTCTGTTCCAAATTTTAGTATGTTGTAGTTTAAGATGTTGGATACACCTTTCATGAAGGAATCAAGGTCAAAATCAAACTCGAAACATGCATGCAAACTCTCACAAGATTCTGGTTCAGGCGGTTCATACGAATACAGCATGCAAACTCAAGAACAACTCACATTCTAGCTTCGGTTTTGCCTATGATCCGAAACCTACCACCAACAAATCACACATGCAAGGCACACATGCAAGAGTGGAAATCAATCCCAACTTGCCTCTAAACTCAAGAGAACGACGGCACATGGCGGACGAACAGGCGGCAAACGGCCGGTGACGGCTCCTTCTTCCTTGGTTCCTTTCTCCCTCTCGGCCACCTTTTCTCTCTCTCTCTCTCTCTCTCTCTCGCAACTCTCTTGGAGGACAGCCCCCCCACCATCAGCCACTCCCTCTCTCTCTCTTCCTTTTTGGTTGGATATATATATTGCATGCATTCTTATTTTGCATGGGGGACAAGTATTCTCATGGAAAGGACAAGTGGAAGATGCATGGACAAGTGGTCAAAGAGGAAGGACAAGTGTTGGTGGTGAAAGGCATGCTCTCTCCCCTCCCCTTTTGGTTTGTACGACACCCTTGGGGGTGTTTCTTGGGCCTGCTTGGGCTCGAATTCTTGGGCCCAAGAGTCCATGAAATAAGGGCCTAATTTTCCCCTTCTTCCTTTTTTTTTTTTCTATATATATATATATATATATATATATAGTATTTTATCTCTATCAAATTTAATTTAATAACAAAAATTCATATTGCTTTATATACACACATATATATACTTCAAATTCTTACGGCCAGCTCAATATCTTCAATTTCTAATTCTTTAGTTTTTTGCGCATATAATTCTTATGCAAGATCAAATCCCATCCTTTTGGTTTAAAGGATAAAATTGAAATACTATTCCAAATGAACAAATACAAATCAATGCCTGTAAAATAAAAAACAAAGTCACAATTCGGTGACTGTCACCTATTCATGGTTCATGGTATATCTAGGGGTTATTATGAAATTTTGGGATGCCACAGCCGCCGATGGGATAGAACAGATGGAATGCACCACAGAACGCACCACAGGGTAGGTGAACAGACCTCCAGCATAAGGATGGGTGTATGCTATCACCCAACGGGAGGTAGAGGGCTCACTAGATGTGGTCACAATAGGGTGTCCTAGTAGAACAGGAGCATGTTACGATGTGGTCAGCATGGCCACCTAGTGAAGGACTGTCCGCGTAGGTCCGATGGAGCATGGGCACCACTATCGCAGATAAGGCGCTACTAAGATGGCAAAGGGGACAAGAATGAACCAAGTCATGCGTCGATTAGGGGAAGAATGTTTATGGCAAAATTTTATTAGAGTGACGCAACGGAAATATAGTTGAGCTTGTAGAATTTCGGTTTGTTTAAATAAAGTCGTAGAAAGGAAAATCATTGGCTAGAGCTATACTTGACTATTTTGCTTGTGTATAACTTTGTTGTCGTATATGAAAAGGATTAGCTCAATGAGCATCTTGTGTAATGAATTGTTGTCGTGAAGTAATCCAGTTTAAACTGTTAGTGGGTGAAAGTTTCGAGTTTATTGAAAGTCGAGGAGTACCCTCAATTAGCTTAATCTCGTCACTTAAGGCAACCCATTTGTTAGACGGGGGTTGCCAAGGTTACCTGGCAACTATGGTAAATATGACAGTTGAGGAGCCGAAGATGGAAGACAATGTCATGGTACGAGAGTTTCCTGACATGTTTCCTAAAGAATTGCTTGGTTTAGCTCTAGAAAGGGAGATTTAATTCTTGATTGAGTTGGCCCCCGGGACGGAGCCAATCTTTAAGGCTCCTTACCGCATGGCATTATCAAAATTGAAGGAACTAAAGGTGCAGATGTAAGAGTTGTTAAACAAAAGATTTATATGCCCTAGTGAATCACCTTGGGGAGCACCAGTTTTGTTCGTAAAGAAGAAAGATGGTTCGTTGTGTCTTTGCATCGACTATCGGCAACTCAACCAAATGACAATCAAGAATAAGTACCCACTACCGAGGATTGATGACCGGTTTGACCAGTTGCAGGGAGCGTCGACATTTTCAAAGATCAAAGCAGAGATTAATTGGCCGAGACCAACGTTAGTGACAGAGATCAGAAGCTTCTTACGATTGGCAGGTTATTACAGACAATTTGTGGAAAAATTCTTTGCAATAGCTATGTCATTGACTCGATTGTTGAAGAAGGAAGACAAGTCCGTATGGACAGATAAGTGCGAGCGTAGTTTCCAAGAGTTTAAGCAGAAACTAACTATCGCACCTGTGTTGACGATTCCGCCTGGTCCTAGAGGATATGAGATCTACAGTGATGCGTCGTTTAGAGGACTGGGTTGCGTGTTAATGCAGCATAGCAAGGTTGTCGCATATGCGTCCCATCAGTTGAGGTCTCATGAGTTGAAGTATCTGATGCATGACTTAGAACTCACAGCGATTATCTTCACCCTGAAGATTTAGAGACACTACTTGTGCGGAGAAAAGTTTCAGATCTTTACAGACCATCAGAGTCTCAAATACTTATTCCCTTAGAAGGAGTGGAATATGAGACAATGTCGTTGGATGGAACTTTTCAAAAATTATGACTGCGACATCCTATATCATCTCGAAAAAGCTAACAAGGTCGCAGATGCGTTGAGTCGAAAGTCTTCAATTGTGTAGATGGTGATTCAGGAGTGGATTTTACTCGAAGGATTCGGTTCAAATTTGAGGTAGGCCACCATTCAAGTCTTATGGCCACCCTCAAAATTGAACCAAAAGTATAGATAAGGATTAAGATGTTGAAGCTAACAAATCTAGAGATCTAAAAGATTCTACAAGAGGATGCAGAAAATAGAAAGGCTGACTTTCAGATTTCTGAGGACAGAACACTAAAATTTCGTGGGTGATTGTGTGTATCTAACGATGCAGATCTTAAGGGAGAGACCTTGTCAGAAGCTCATCATAACAATTATCAGCAGAGCATTCAGATGGCACCGTTAGAGTGTTATATGGTAGAGTGTGCATAACTCCTATATGTGGGATGAAATTAGGGAACGTAAGATTACGAGCCCTGAGTTAGTCTGACAGTCAGTCGATGCCGTCAAAGTTATTCGGGAAAGACTCAAGACTACTCAACGTCACCAAAAAAGTTATATGCAAATAAGCGGCGAAGGCCATTGGAATTCCAAGTTGGTGGACACGTCCTTCTTAAAAGTGTCAGCGATGAGGGGTACTTCGCGCTTTGGCAAGAAAGGAAAGCTAAGGCCGAGGTACATTGGTCCTTTCGAGATTTTGCAAAGAATAGGGACTTTGGCGTATCGTCTTGCGTTGCTGCCAAGACTTGCTCATGTGCATGATGTCTTTCACGTGTCGATGTTGAAGAAGTACGAGCCTGACTTGACCTATTAGGTGAAGCCGTTAAGGGATATAAGCGCGCTAAAATCCCTAAAAGTTACCTGGTAGGTTGGATTGAACTGAAATCCCGCCCGGTCCATTTTAACCACGAAATTGAACTTGGTTTTGGGAATCGAAAGTTTGAGCGTGTCACAATTTATTTTTAGGACATCGTCGCACCATTTGAAGAATTTTTGGCAAGCCCTGAATTTTGGCGGAAAATTGGAATTTGGCAAATGAAATTCAAGAAATTCAAAGGGCCATTTTAATGTGGATTTTGGCCTTCAAAAGGGATGGGTTGGTGATGGAAATGGCGGAAGTTGGTTAGGGCTGTTGCCATGGCAAGTGTGGCCATTAAATTGAAGTTGTCTGGTGTGAAATTAAATGAAGACTGAGGCAAACTCGTAGGGGCTACTGGGCTGCAACATTTGAACTTAAATTTGGCTTGTTCAAGAAGTTTTGGGAGGAAAAAAATGGTTGTTGGATAGAGCTTGGACCTTAGGGGCTTGCACTTGAGTTTTTTAATATTTTCCCTTGACTTTCAATGCTCTTTTTTCCCTCTTGGTCCCCCTCTCTCCCCCATGGTTCTCGACCAACCCAGCCAAAGCCCCCTTACAGCTACTTCTTCTTCCTTTCTTCTTCTTGTTCATCCTCTTCTCCTCCATTTCCTTGCTGCAAGTCCCCATAACTAGAACCAACTTGCACCAACAAAGTCAGCTACCAACCATAGCCATTGAGCCCGCGGCAGCCTCCACCGCCAGCCCTGCCGCCCGCTCGACCGCTTCTCGCGGTCCTTAGATCCACCTGTCCTGTCTGCCCATCCTAATTGTTCCACCTTCGGCTTCCGTCTACCAGCCAGCCGCTAGCCACCCCTGGTCATGCTGTTTCCATGTCGAGCCGAGCCTAGTAGTGTCGCGTCAGCCAAGCCCTTCCGCAAGTCACTGAAGCCAGCAATCCATAGAATCGGCTTTTCCAACAAACTGTGAAGCTTGTTGGCTAATTTTTGGCCTCTTCTAGGCCTCCTTTGGAGTCACCGTAGGCTCATGTCTTGGTTGCCTTCGGGTTGCTGTCGCCATGGACTCGTTGGCTCACTAATCTAGTGAGTTAACCCTCTAATCCTTGATTAGGTTGTTAATTGCACTTAAGATGTTATATTAATGTTAATTAGCTTGATTAGACTAGTATTAAGTGAGATTAACCTTAAGATAGATTAGTTCTAATCTAGTTTGGTTAGATTAGCCTTAAGATGGAATAGTGTCAATCTAATTGGTTGGATTAACACTAATGAGAGTGGTTTAGCCTAATTGAGTGGATTTCCCTTGGATCTGGTTTTTGGATCCTCGCTGTTTGCCATTTTTGTGGATCGAAATAGACTGCGAATTTGTGGTTGATTCCTTCATGAGAAATGTTTTATACATCTTCAGCTATGATATATATTTTGCTCGAGATTTTATGGATTTAAAAGAATAAGATTTTAGCTTCGTTAAAAACAAAATAGAACCTTTGTTTTTGCTGGAACTTATGACCTTTCGGTGTTCAATGGATTTTTATCAACTCTTAGGGTTTGAATTTCAAAAGAGTTCCTTCACAACCATTGTTTGTAACATCTTTTAGTTTAACATATTCAAATTTTGGCTCAAACGGACCAATCTTGGATCTCGAACCAAGCTAATTTTTGGAAAATGTGATTTCTGTAAATGCACATAGTTTTTGTAACAGTTTGAGCGATTTACTGCTCTTAATCCAAAACGATCTGGGTCAAGGTGCCTCATGAAAAATGTTCTTTTATGTGTTTTGTACAAAATATTAAAATTTGAGAATTTTCTAAACTCGTTTGATTAGGTTTCCATATTTAAACTTGGAGACATGCGAGTGGACCGATTTCTATGAGTTAGGACTGGTAGTGGTTTTGGGGTTGTTCTTGATGTATTGCTTGCTGGGCAATGCATATTTCATGATGTGATTGGTGTGTGACATGCTTATAGCTTATGCGTGATGGTTTATAGTTATTGCAAAAGATGATGTGATGTGTTGAGGAAATCACCTGTGTTGTGAGCAAGCAAAGGACTAAATGTTACATGATAACGAAACTTCGTGTGAGTCACCTTTAGAGCCTAGTCAAGGGCTAAGTGCTACATGTGACTTGAGTCACATGGGAGCCACCTCTAGAGCCTTACGCTACTGTCATGCATAGTAAAGGGCTAAGTGCTACATGATAACATAACTTCTTGGGAGTCATATCATGCCCCGATCCTTAGGCACACATCCATCCCTTGCCTGGTCAATATAATAGCGACGTCCCAGGACGCATCGCCGACCCATTCATTTTAATACGCAAGAGGAAGCATATAAATAATCCCCAGACAATAAAACAATGGGATAGAAAAGTAGGGCCACAAATTTCAACAGCAACACAATCCTTTTTATAAGCAAACATGTATATATACACTGTCAGGTTTACAAAAATATCAGCTTAACAAAAAGAACTATCTAATGACCCTCTAGTCAGACATGTTCGCCGATTCTTCGATCTCCACCTTCCTAAACTTCGGGGCTTCCGGTCCTCCACCAACACCATCTAAGGACCTGAAAATGGTTATACAATAACTAGTGAGACAATGTCTCAGCGAGTTCTACTCTCTAAGACCCGATTAGTAAGCCAATACGCCATAAGGGCTACCTATGCACATCATGGGTCAGAGAACTTACCTTGGTCTTAGATTCTACTTGCAATTCAACGCAGTTTGAATAGGCACCCAATCAATCACCACCGATCGAAACATCGATCAATCGACCTAATCGATTACATGTCATCACGACCTTCCCTTGGTCGATACATTCAATACTGTCTATAAGGTCCTATCAAACCATGACCGCTCACCCAAAGTTGAAAATATAGATAGTATAGCTTGCCCAAAGCTGATTGTATAGGCTGCGCATGGTGCGGCATCCTAAAATCTCGTGACAACCTCTGGAATACCATAAACCATGATTAGGTAATGGAAGTGCCGTTTGATTTTGTATTAGCCATTGAATTAATGAATTTCAATTAATTTAAGGCCAAGCATTGTAATGGATGATTGTTTGGATGGGGATTGTCTACAAGTGAACCAAGGATTTTATTTAGGTGCAAATTGACATAGAAATCTTAGTCTTGGTGGTGCACTTTATAAGTAGAATTCTATTGTTTTAAATTACAAAGTTTTATGGGTTTATAAGTTGAAATTAGGTGTTAATTGAGAAGCCAAGTGTGGCTGCCCCCATTGGCTTCCTTGGGTGGCTTCATGCAATCAAATGATTGCAAATGATTGTAGGGAAGAAAGCTAAAGGAAGAGAGAGGCGGATGGGTGAAGGGGAATTGAGAGAGAGAGAGAGAGAGAGAGAGTGTGTGTGTGTGTGTGTTTCGTTCGAGAGAGGGGAAGAGAGAAAGGGAGGAAGCGGGCATGTGAAAGGAAGGAGGAGGACCGACCGCCTAGCTCACCGCCGTCCGTTCGCCGCTTTGCCGCCATTCTTGTTGTTGTTTGTGCTTGAGTCTAAGGCAAGTGAAGTCCTAAACCTACCCCTTGCATTGCTGTGTGTGTGTAGTAGATGGTAAGTCTTTGTTGTGGTAGATGGGATGAGATTTCAGAGCTTTTAGGAGAGATTTGTTGACCATGAATGCTGTTTCTGGAAAGACCAGTCCGACCGTCCGTGAGTTTGGGTGCTGCATGTGACATTTTAGTTGGAATCTTGTTTCGACTTCTTCATCAAAGTTGTAGAGAACACATTGAATAATAACATATTAAAATTTTAGGCAAAACAAACAAGTATTGGTTAGTAAAATGATTTTTCTTTGGGAAAAATAGATCTAGAATCCGTTGTGCTGACCTTTAGAGATTTCATGGTCTGTAAAGTAACTTTTAGTAAAAATATCACTTTGATCTCATAAAAAAAGTTTTAGTATACTTCTTGACGTAGAACATATCAAAATTTTAGATGAAATGAACAAAGATAGGTCGGTGAAATCGTTGTTCTTTGAAGAAACTGAATCTGGGAAAAATGTTACTTCGACCCAGTATGATTTCGTGATTTTTATAAAATCATAAAGTTAAAATTTGTTGAGGTGTCCTTAATGAAAATTTTAGGTAATGTTATGAGGAATAACATACTAAAAATTTAGAATAAATGAATACATGGAGGTCGGTGAAACGAGTTTCTTTTGAAAGATGATAATCTGGGAAAAGATGACACCAAGAAAAGGGGGAATAAATCATCTATATCTATTAACCTAGAACGATTTGGGTTTCAATGTCTTCATGAGATATTTACCTTTAGGACTTTTCTATAACATGTCAAAATTTCAGAATTTTTGAAGTTCAATTGAGTATTTAATTTAAATTACTCCCGAAACTGTGCAAGCTGAAATATTGAAGTTTTGATTTCTGTGATGCATGGACCATACTGTTTTATGTGAGATTCTTTTGGCATGGATTTATTCATGAGATATCTGCCTTTAGGTCCCGTCTATAATGTGTCATGTTTTCAGAACTTATTAATGTCATTTACTAATTTTTCTAGAGTTTTAATTAGAGGAATGCATTCTGATTTATCCGAAACATTGATGTGTTTTGAAAAATTAATGAAATTATCCATGTGTTGTAATACTTTGAGTGGTTGATCTTGCTGCATATGTGATGACATATGGCATGTTATATGGCATGAAAAGTTGGCTGAGATCTTTGATATTATTGCATCGAATATCATGTTCAAAATTGAGATACACGTGTGGATATAACTTGAGGAAATAATAAGAATGTCAGAGGTGTGAGCCGATAATGCCCCGAGAGTGTTGGGATGCCTAAAGTGTGGGGGTGCCAGATGCTCGGAGGTGTGTGCCAGATGTCCTCGGGAGTTTCGAGATGTCCAGAGTGTGGGGGTGCCGGAAGCCTCGAAGGTGTGTGCCGGGGGGATATCTTGTGATGCTAGTTGGGATACGAGATACCCGGAGTGTGGGGGTGCCGGATGCTCGGATGTGTGTGCCGGAGGTTCCTCGTGATGCCAAGTTGGATACGAGCAATAAATTGTGGGATGAAAACATTGGTCCTTAGAAAGATAAAAAAAATTGACTGTATCATATGGCATGGATATATGCATGAATGCTTGATGATGAGTGCACGGTGATATATGCACATATGGCATTGATATATGCATGAATGCTTGATGATAAGTGTATGGTGATATATGCACATATTACATGATGATATACGTATGGCTATAAGGTAAAGTATGCTTGAATGCATGAATGATATGTGTTTTATTCTTGATTGTTCTGTTTGACGCATTGAGTAGCATGGTGAATCTTTACTGCCGAGTGGTTATACTCACCCCTTTGGGGATTAACATTTCAGATTATAAAGATGCCGTTGCGACCAATTGCACGTGGTACTTACTATGGCATACCTACTGATGTGGATGTGGAGTGTACTGAGCATGTTTGTGTCAGTGCTCCTGGTTTAGTTTTTGTTCAAGTCCGTGTCCTGGTGATGTACAACGTGGGTTGAGCTGATGGCCCGGTCATCCAAGGTTTATATTTGTCCATGTTCAACATGATGGAGTTATGTTAGGGATGTTACCACCGCCGCCACCCGATGCACCGGATTGGGTATGATGGCGCATATAACTGATGGGAGCTGACACTTTTTGGATATAGCTGACGCTCGTTGATGGAGGGTGGTACATGTTCAATGTAGAATCGAGTCCTTTTTGGGGTGGTAGCCAAGTATAGTTAAAACCTTGGCCTTTTTATTGTATCGACCTTGATGTCCATCATGAAAATATAAATAAGAGTGAATTGGTATTATCTTTTCTTATGGTGTATAGTTGGTGTGTATTGCATTATGGTTATCGGAGGGAGAGATGGTGAGACTTGTTTTTGCTTCCGCTAATAAGTTGTGCTGGGACTGCTTTCAAAAAAAAAAAAAAATCCCTAGTCAAAGGGTATTGGTCTGTGAAGTTATATAGATTGAGTAATTAAGAGAGATCACCTGTGGCGACCTCAGGCGAATCGAGGGTGCCACATGTGGTAACATTTATGTTTCTTTGAATTTATGTTCTTTTGTTCCTCGGAACAAAAAAAAGAACAAAAACCTTTGATTACGCCAAATTGTTTTTCTGTTCCCTAGAATAAAAACTTAGCCCATAAATGGTTTTGGAATATAAATCAGAAACAAAAAAAAAATTACTTCTCTTCCCGGGAATAAAAATAAGAAACAACTTCTCTTAACCCTAACTTCTCTTGTCCCTTCTCAACTCACGCCCCTTCTCAGCTCACCTCTCCCTTCGTTCGCTTGCCTCTCTTCGATCTCATCACCTCCTGTCGTTGCCAGTCCCATCGCCGCCGGTCCTGTCGTCGCCGGTCCAATCACCGACGGTCCCGTCGTCGCCGGTCCTGTCATCACCGGTCTCGTGGCCTCCGTTCTGTAGCTTGCAATGCCTTCACCTCCTCTTCCTAGCCCATTGCCAAGTCCTTCTGGGGCGGCAATGGAACAACCTCCTCCTCCTCTTCCGATCTCACACTAGCCCAGAAGTCCCGCATCGAGCTCAACAAGCTCCTTGCCAAGTCTCGCCGCAACCTCAAAATCTGCCCCGACCAGATCTCCCACTCCAAAGGTGCAAAACTCTCTCTCTAGAGTTCGACTTCTTTCTTCGATCAACGATTTTTTTCGTTTGCGGGTTGTTGTTGGTTTGGGCTCATCTCGCATTGCATCGCCCGAACTGTTTATATCTACCGTGTAACTTGTTTCGGAAGTTCGTTCTTAAGGCGATTTCGTTAAGTGCTTCCAAAAAAAGTTGTCAGCTTTTAGGGAATGTGCTTGAAAACATTCAACTTGACCTACTCTTCTCTTTGTTTGGAAGTAACATGTTTAGTCCACGTCGCATTTGATGCTTAAACATGTGAGTGTAACATTAAAGTTGGATTTTTTTAGAAGATGAAGCTATTGGTTTTCAAGTAAATGTTTGATCTTTAGAAAATGTGGGGAAAATTTTTGCAGTTGAAGGCGCGGGTTATGTGAAGCTAGAGGAGCTGTTCTAGTGGTGATTCTCACTTTTCTGAAGTTGAATCTGCCACCTATAGTGTCTTCACCTCTGATCACCTCTGTCCGATCCCGTTGCCTCTAGTCCCGTCACCTCTGGTCACCTTTCTCCAGTCGCATCGCCTCGTGGTCGTCTTGCCCTAAATCAAGTTTGTTGCTTGATTCCTTCTGATTGTACCTGTTCTAGTGGTGATTCTCACTTTTTATGAAGTTGAATCATGTCACCTCCATTGTGTTGCCTCTATTTGTGCTCGCCTCTCTCATATTGCTTCCCTCGTGCTTGTGTTGCCCTTGATTCTCACATGTATCAATTAGGCTGACTAAAACAAACCAAAGCTGATATGATGAACATCATCAAAATTCTGGTGCACTTTTCTCGCTTATTTGTCTCTCAAAACTAGTGGGAGTATGAAATGAAATGAGATAGTTGTGTATGTGTGCGCGTGTGCGTGTGCGTGAGTAGTTGAAGTTGTCAATGCTTTGTTTTAGCAATAGGTTGTGATAAAGGATCTATTTTAGCCAATCTAGGGGTTGTGTACGTGTGTGTCAATGCTCTATTTTAGCCAATCCAGGGGTTGTATAGGGCAAGCGTAGTATGTTTGGATGGCAATGTACAACCTACACAGAAGCTGCAATGACTGAAGGATAGCTATCCAAGGTTTAGAGATAATATCATCCTGTAACTGGATTTGGTACTTGTGTCTTTCTTTAGTCTAAAAAATGGTGATGAGAAAAGAAGGAAGCAGCATGTTGCACTCTCTTTTTAATTGTCTTGAACTTATTTGATGCTCAACTAGTGAAGGTTACATATCATCCCAAAAAGAGGCATTCACCACAAAGTGAACTGAGCCTCTAACCAACTTGTACGTCAGTTTGTTGGTAGAAAAGGTCAAAAAGGAAAATCGCACCTCTTCTACTTTCAATAAAGCAAGCTGGAATAACATATAGATAGAATTCAATAAACGAGTAGAACTTTAATATACTCAAGTACAATTGAAAAACAAGGAGAACAAATGGAAAAGGCAGTATGCCAGTTTCAAGAAGCTGCTTTTACAATCCGGATTTGGCCGGGATAATGTGAACAAAACAATTGTTGTTGATGATCCAAGTATATGTAAATCTCACGTCAATGTATGATTTAACCTTTGATCATTTTGAGATCACTATAGATGTACATGGCATGATATTTAATTGTATTGCTGATATATATCGTCATTGTGAAAATTGCAGGATAATATTGAGTGGGCAAAATTCAAGAAGGATGGGTTTCCTCAATATCCCGACTTGTGTATCGTATTTGGTGATACATATGCTACTGGGGAGTATACAGTAGAAAATGCCGAAGATTTGGTGATGTCGGATGAACTTGGCATTGGTGGTGATGATGCAGACAATGGACCAGCAGACTTTAATGAACACCATATTGATGATGAAGTTTTTATGTCTGACAAAACTCTTACTCTAGTTTATGACAAACATAAGATGGATAAAACTCCAAATAGTAAAAGGAGAAGGAGGAGTCAATCATTTGGTGTTGCTAGTACCTGCAAAGTCTTACAAGAGATGCTCAAAAGTAGGGCTATTCAATTTGTAAGTGGTTTTATCAACTCAAAAATCACATCACCACGTATAGACCCATTCTTTGTATCTATTATGATTGATATCCTACTTACCATGCCTACGTTGGAGCCAGATCTTTACAACAAAGTTGTGGAACGAGCCTGCGTTAATGCCACGTGGAGGGAGGCTTTTATCAAAACTCCAAGTGAAATGAGATATGGACTTCTCCGATGTCTTTAGTGGATGTTAGGGAATGTATCGTGGATTGCATGGAGTTTTATTAGACTATATTTTTTATGTTGTTAGTTGTTATTTTGTTGTTCAATATATTGATGTTGAGACTTTTGCATTTGTGTTGTGGTTTGGATATGATGGATTGTATTGAATTTTTATATTTAGTTTGCTTTCACTCTATTACTTATGTTATTGGTTTTTTTTTCTTTTTTTGTACATATATCTATATTGATTTTCTTGTATTTGTGTGATGACATAGATACTATAGAAGATGAATCAAATAGTGTGTCTAATGGAAAGGTAGTAGCAGTTGAATGGTATTTGGATGAGTTTGATATTGACATAATAATATCATGGTTATCTCTTGTTACTTTGGACATGTCTTTGCATACAAAAGAGTCTATTAGGGACAGTAAATTATCAGGAGCCAAATGGGTAAGGGAAATTGTTTACGGACATTCGGATACTCAACATGTAAGGGTAGATAAACAAGTTGGGATTTTCTTATCTATGGTTGGTCACAAAAACTCCAATACAGATTTAAGTGAGAGATTTCAATGTTCGGGACAAACAATCAGTAAGTTTTTTACTCTAGTATTAAATGCACTTCTCGAATTATCAAAAGAGATTATTAGGCCGCATTCTTTTGATATAGTTCTAGTAGAGATTCTTATCGATCCTAACCATAGATGTTACTTCAAGGTATGATTTTTATATCAATTTACATTATTAAAATATATATAGCTGATAATATTGTTTAACGCTATACTTTCATAAAATCACAAGGCTACATTGGTGCTATTGATGGCACCCACATTAATGCCTCCGTCCCTATATCGAAACAAATCCCATTTAGAGGTAGGAAATGGACTATCACTCAAAATGTGCTGTGTGCTTGTTCGTTCGATATGAAATTTACTTTCGTATATACTTGGTGAGAAGGATCTGCCAATGATTGTTGGGTTCTCTCGGCAGCACTCGAGACTTCTCAATTGCAATTTCCTCGACCACCACCAGGTATTTGCTTTGTCTATATCAAGTGATTTTCTTTATGATTGTATAGCTATTGCATATTATAACAAAATTATGTATATATTATTGTAGGAAAATACTATGTAGTAGATTCTAGTTATGTGGCACTTTCAGGTTTTTTTGACTCCATTTAAAGGTGAACAGTATCATTTGAATGATTATAGGGGTAGAATTAGATAGCCCAGAACAGCAAAAGAATTGTTCAACTATAAGCATTCTTCAATGAGAAATGTTATCGAGATGTCATTTAGGGCATTAAAAATCGCTTCTCCATTTTGAGACACATGCCTCCATTTTCAATTCGAAATCAAGCATATATTGTAATCACATGTTGTACTCTCCATAATTATATTTGCGACCAAAACAAGATGGACAGGAACTTTGCCCTATACGGAGATCCGGGGTATCCATTTGGACCTACACAAGACGAGGTGTAGATGATACACCAGGTGATGAGGCAACTGAGATAAACATGATTAGGAAAAATATTGCAAATATGATGGCAATGGATCACAATATGCAAGAGATTTCATGACCTTTTATTTTTGACTTTTGCGATGTGTTTTTGTTTTTTGGTGAAAACTTTTGCGATGTGTTTGTAAACTATTACGAATACATTTCTATCAATGGTATTAATGTCATCAAATTCTATATCTGTGAGCATAAATGCTATTGAATGTATCATAAATGTGGACAAACAGAAGAGAAGCAAATTGTAAGCTATTGTATAGTTGACACTTCAAAACCTAAAAACCGTCGTCCGAAGCTTGCAACCTAGTCAAGAAAGAGAAAAAAAAAAGCAAAAGAGGAGAGAAAAAACACCTCCCTTCATCAAAATTAACCAAAACCTTATAAGCTTATGTGAAACACGAAAATGAAATAGTTTGTAATTCGGAAGAAGCAAGGTAAAAAGTAACATCAAGATGGGATGCATCGACAGCTCAAAATGCAAGAGACCGAGGTCTTTACTAAGTGTTTTAGGAGCATACTATGAACTAAATCCATAATGACAGCAAAGCCACGCCATGCATGCACCATTCCAATAGTTGGAAATTTCCAACCCCAACTTGACATCCATGTCAAGATTTAAAGACTAAAATCCCCAAGCCATGCATGCACTAGAATTACAATTTTTTTTTTATAAAGAGTAAAAACTTAGTCTCAAGGAAATCACTACAAATTAATTTGGCTGACAATATCCCTTGTGCTTTTTCCGCAATATTTGCTATACCAAACATTAAAATTTGTAAAAGGAAAATATATTATTGAGAGGTATAGTTCAAAACGCTACCTAAATTCAATAGGCTATAAACTACATAAGTAGAGATCCTCACACACAGATATAAGATAATAACTCACGTTCCATTACAATACTACTTATGTTATAGGTTCATCTTCAACTCTAATTCTTACACCTAAGCAAATGTATTATTAATCTAATAATATTTTGATCATGTCAATTTTATGTAATATCTAATCTATTCCTTTTTTCATATTTTTAATTTTTTTAAAAAATTAAAATTTGGAATAGAAATTGTGTGCAATTACCAAATGGGTTTCTATTCTTTTTCTGTTCCAGAAATAGAAATTTTGTGTAGTTAGCAAATGGGTTCTTTTACTCAGAAATTGTTCCCTAGAATAAAAATAGAAAAGAACTATTTCTTGAAGAAAAAAAAAAATCTTCCCCAGCCAAGAAGTGTTACCATGCGCACCCATAGTATACTATATATATGCTTGCCTAAAGTTGATAAATTAGGGCTCCTAGGCCAATTTAGTATACTATATATGCCCGCCCAAAGCTGATTATAAATTGCTCACCCAAAGCTGATACTATGGTATACTATTTATATCCTCGCCCAAAGCCGATAATTTAGGGCCCCCAAGCTAATATAATATACCACTCCCATTATACAACTAATTCATCGTTTTTATCACACCCGATAAAAATAGCCGTGTGTAGGTACACGGTCGGCCTTAGCCAAATTATAATAATTTCACTTTTGATCCTCCCACTTCTTTCAAGAGTCCAAAAATAGATTTTCGACGCTGTAGACCAACGCCCAGTAATTTTCCCATTAATTACCAAAATTAATTCATTTAGGAATAAAATCCTAAAATCACAATTAAATCAATTCCACACAAATTAGTGATCAAATAAATAAACAGATTGCACCACTCCAATCAGCATAAAATTCTGGTCACCAGCTACTCCAATTTAATTTCTGAAAAATAATTAATTAAATAAATAATTATGGAAAATATTAAATAAATGCCAATTCATCCAACTTAGGCCCATAATGCCTAATTGGAAGCCAAAATAGACTTAGAAAATTTCTGAGACTTGTTCAATAAATACTAGAGTCTCTTTACTCACTAATTGCACTATCTACCACCTAACATGCATTAGTAAAGCACTAAATTAATTACTCTAATATAATCTATCCACCTAAGTACACTTAATTAAATCTAAGCAACCCCTAAGCATCATTAGTCTACTAAGCAAAGATTAGTGAGTTAAACTCACTTGTTCTGCGAGCTGGTCGGTGCAAATCGACGAGGACACGACGGGGAACGATTCTCTCCAAAGCGGGCCTAACTTTCGGGGCTCGGAACCACCTCAAAATGGGCCTTGAAGCTGCTAGACACCCACTGCACTTTGCCTTTGTTTTGAGCTACAAAAGAGAGAAACAAAGCTAATTTGGCTTCTGCTTCTGCTTGCTGGACAAAGGAGAACCAAGGTTGAATGACGAAGAAACAGGTTGATCAGAGCTCTAGCGAGTGGGTGGTCAGCAACCAATAGTACCTAGGGTTCAAGGGAGTCTTGTTGGAGGTTGGAATGGGCAAAGGAAGGGCTAGAATGGGAGAAAAATAAAGAAAAATGCGAAATAAGCGGACTATCGGGTGGACTGACAGATCAACGACCTGCGGCTTGCGGCAACCATACTGGACGGCTGGCAGCTCCATTTAGGGCGAGGTCGGACTCTTTGGAACGATCTGGATGTGCTAGTCACGGTGATGGGTGGATCGTTGGCTAATTCGCTTGGGAAGACCACTTTTAACTCAGATCTTTGACGAAAGGTCAGCTGGAGCAGAAACTGGAATAAAGGAAAACAGAGGAGGAAAACGGCCTGGTGGGCATGTGACTTGGTCGAACAGCAAGGGTGTTTGCTTCTCTGGTTTCTCAAGCTTCTAAGCACCCTCAACAGTGGAGAAAGCAAGTGGATTGAGGAAGAAGAAGGCTGCTGTAAGAGGGGGGCCACTTGGCTTGTTTTTCCACCAAATTGTCCCCTTGACTCAACCACAACCATGTCTGGCTTCCTTGGCCACAATCCAACCACCCATGCTCCCCATCTAGAAGCTTGAAATGGTCCAAAAGTTGGGGTGAATGGGAGGCTACGAATTTCCTTTGGTTTCTTCTCAATTGGCCATCAATTCTTCCTTGAATCAACACAAACCGGCCTCAATAAATTCAATCAACACCTCACCAATTCAATTAGTATTTTTTCTCACCAATTGATTCCACTTGCTTCCTAATTGTGCAATCAAAAACGATCCTAGCATTTTTCTGGACAAAAACAACCCTAAGACAACTTTTTTCCAAAAAGTCTAGGGTTGCAAAAAAATCTTCTAAGACTGAGTCAATGCTCATAGAATTTATTGTGACATGACAGATTCTTCAATTTCTGAAATCGGACTCAAATTCACGGTTAATTTCGATTTGGTGCGTTTTTAGGGTGACATGGACTACCGGATAACTTTCAGAACTTTTCAATAAAAATGACCCATGGTCGATTTTCTTCAAGTCACAATGAACCCACTCGACACATTGGCGACTCTCATTTGTTCTGAAAATCTCGAGGATTCAAATACAAGAATAGGGTACTAAAACGATAGAAAAATTAGCCTAGTGCCGAACGACGAGAATTTTTCAATTTGGTGGTGTCACCCACGATTAGCCACACATCTCTGTCGAATCAATCTATCTCTGATCTCAAATTGATTTTTAATTATGCCATACTGGCCTCTAAAGATGAACACAATCAAGAAGCCGATTCCTAGTCGAATTTTCAAGTCTATTTGCCTTAAAATCCTTAATGGTTTCCCTAGATAGTCTAGTTATCTCAAGAGTGATTAACTTTGAGAACAGCCCTCTAGGCGTGTCAGTGAAATGCCCAATTTATTCAGTAGAAAACAGGGTCGAAAATTTGAGATGTCATAACTCTTCCCCTCTAATAAAAATTTCGTCCTCAAAATTTAAACCTTTACAAGATTTAAGCAAAAAGATGGGGGTACAATTGTCTTATCGAGTCTTCAGTCTCTCATATCACTCCTTTAGTACTGTAGTGTTGCCATACCACTTTGACCATCTGTATGGTCCTTGTATGCAGAACTTATTCTTTTCTGTCCACGATCTTAACCGGGCTTTCAACGTACAACACTTAGTCATCCACATCCAATTCTCCAAAATTGACCACGTGGGTCAGGTCAAGCTCATACTTCCTCAACATCAACACGTGAAAGACGTCGTGCACTTGCGCCAATCTTGGCGGCAACGCAAGACGATACATTAAGGTCCTGATTCTCTCAAGAATCTCAAATGGACCTACATACCTTGGACTCAGTTTGCCTTTCTTTCCAAAGCGCAAAGTTCCCTTCATTGGTGACACCTTTAGGAAAACGTGATCACCAACTTAGAATTTCAATAATCTCCAACACTTGTCTGCGTAACTTTTATGTATGCTCCGTGCGGTCTTTAATCTGCTTCTGATCACTGCCATGGCATCCACTAACAACTGGACCAACTCTAGGCCTGTAATCTTTCTTTCCCTAACTTCATCCCAACACACTAGTATTCTGCACACTCTACCATACAATGTTTCGAATGGAGCCATTTGGATGCTCTGCTGATAACTGTTGTTGTAAGTAAATTCCACCAGGTGAAGCTGATCTTCCCAACTTCCTTTGAAGTCTAGTACACAAGCTCTAAGCATGCCCTCAAGGGCTTGAATTGTCCTCTCAAACTGGCCATTCGTCTGAGGATGATATGCCGTACTATATTGCAGCTTGGTAACTAAAGCACTTTGCAAGCTCTTCCAAAAAGTGGCAGTAAATCTTGGGTCTCAATCCGAAGTTATTGTAACCAGCACTCCATGCATTCGAACTACCCTATTGCACGTACAAGTCTGCGTGCCTATCCAGACTTAGGTCTTTTCGAACTGCAATGAAGTGAGCCAACTTCGTCAATCTGTCGACTACCACCCAAATCGAATTATTTCCTCTTTGACTCCTCGGTAGTCCGATCATGAAATCCATCGTGATATGCTCCCATTTCCATTCTAAGATTGCAAGAGGTTGCAGAAGTCCTCCCGGCTTGCAATGCTGAGCTTTAACCTACTGACATGTCAAACACTTGGCGACATGCTTGGCGATATGCGCCTTCATACCTGACCACCAATAGTGTTGACTCATATTCTAATGCAATTTAGTACTTCCGAGATGAATGTTGTAACTGCTACAATGTGCTTCAGATAAAATATCCTCTCTAAGCTTCACATCGTCAGATACAACCAAACGTCCTCGGAACCTTAGTGTTCCGTCGTCAGAAATCTAAAAGTCAGCATTTCTTTTCTCAGTGTCTTCTTGTAGAATTTTCTATACACCTGGATCTATTGGTTGGAATAACTTGATTCTGATCTGGACATTCGGTTCAATTCTGAGGGTAGCCATAAGGCTTGAAAGGTGGCTTACCTTAAACTTGAATAAAAATCTCGAGCTCTCTCGATTAGGTTCCACTCCTTAATCAGTATAGGAGCAACTGAAGACTTTCGACTCAAAGCATCGGTGACCTTATTCACCTTTCCTGGGTGATATAGAATATCACAATCATAGTACTTCAGCAATTCCATCCATTTGCGCTGTCTCATGTTCAACTCATTATGAGAGAATAGATACTTAAGGCTTTGATGATCCGTGAGGATTTGGAATCTTTCCCTGCATAGATAATGTCCCCAAATCTCCATGGCAAAAATAATCGCCGCGAGCTCTAAGTCATGCATCAGATAGTTCTGTTCATGAGGCCTCAACTAACGGGAAGCATATGCAACAACCCTGCCATGTTGCATCAGCACACAACCCAACCCTCTAAATGACGCATCACTGTAGATCTCAAATCCTCCACGACCAGATGGAATGGTCAGCATAGGTGTAGTAGTCAGTTTTTCTTTTAGCTCTCGAAAACTATGCTCGCACTTGTCTGTCCACACAAAATTTTCATATTTCTTTAGGAGTCTCGTCAAAGGCGATGCTAAAGATGAGAACCCTTCCACAAACCATTTGTAATAACTTGCCAAACCCAGAAAACTTCATATCTTTGTCACTGTAGTCGGTTTTGGCCAATTGATCACGGCTTCTATCTTGCTTGGATCCACAAAGATTCCTTCGCCTAAAATCACGTGGCCTAAGAAAGCAACACAAGTCAACCAAAACTCACACTTGCTAAACTTGGCGTACAACTGATGGACTCTCAGCTTTTGTAGCACTAATCTAATATGATTCTCGTGCTCTTCGTCACTCTTTGAATACACCAAAATATCATTGATGAATATGATCACAAACTGATCTAGGTATTCCTTGAATACTCGGTTCATCAAATCTATGAAGGTAGCTGGAGCATTCGTCAACCCAAATGGCATCACTGTGAACTCATAGTGACCATACCGAGTATGAAATGCTAACTTAGGAGTATCCTCCTTCCTAATTCTCAGCTAATGATATCCTGTTCTCAAATCGATCTTCAAAAATATCGACGCTCTTTGCAATTGATCGAACAAATCATCGATCCTTGAGAGTGGATATTTATTCTTAATTGTTACTTGATTGATTTGCCAATAGTCAATGCACAAGCGCAGCGAACCATCTTTCTTCTTTACAAACAGAACCAGTGCTCCCCAAGGTAATGCACTAGGATGAATAAATCCCTTATCCAAAAGTTCTTGCATCTGCACCTTCAATTCTTTCAACTCAAATAACGCCATCCGGTAAGGAGCCTTAGAGATTAGTTTTGTCCCAGGTGCTAGCTCAATTACGAACTCAATTTCTCTCTCTGGCGATACTCCTCGCAATTCATTTGGAAAAACATTTGGAAATGATTGCACCATAGCAATGTCTTCCATCTTCAGCTCCTCAATTGTCGTATCCACGACAATTGCCAAGTAGTCTTGGCAACCCTCATCTAACAGAAGAGTTGCCTTTGTGACGAGATCAAGGTAATCGAAGATTCTTTTCAACTCCCAATAAACTCGACACTTTCACATGCTAATGGACTAAGCTGGATTACTTCATGACCATAATTTATTACCACAAGATGCTCCATGAGTCCACTCTATTCATGTGACGTCAAAGTTATACCTTAATAACTAGTCAAGCATGACTATAGCTAGTAATTCCATTTTCTTTCACTTTATTCCAACCAACTCGAGTTCCCCGAGTTTAATCAAAACTCTACTACGCTACTATGATAAAATCTCCTCAAGGACATTCTTCCTCATATTGGTGCAAGGTCAGTTCCATTTCCATTCCTTTCCCAAGCCTAGTGACGCCCTACCTGCGATAGCGGCATCTGTGCTCCCTTGGTTTCTCACTGATAGTGTAATATTATAATGTAATATTATGTTAGTGGGCCCCAAAAGAAGAAACTGAAAAAGAAATTGAAAAGTCAGTAAAGCAAAACGGAGAGGGGAAAGGGCTCGGCTAAATAGAAGCTGAGAGTTCCCTCAACCAAAAAGAAAAGAAAGAAGAAGAAGGAGAAGAGAAAGGGGGAAGAAAGGAAAGGAATCTTGGCACGTGCATGCCTTGGATGCCTCGCCAAGCCGACTCGACTCCATAACACAGCACCCGGTAAGAGATCAAGCCCTCGTTTGTCCGATTGAAGTAATTTTTGGATTTAGGACTTAAATTCGAAATTTTTGGAAAACTGAGTGGCGAAGTCTAATTTTGGAGTCGTTGAGCCGCGTATTTTTGTAAGAATGGTAATTTAGGGTGTTGTGGAGCCGTGGGATTTTACGGATTGTTATTTGAACTTATGGTTTGTCCGAAACAAAATTTCAAAGTTTCCCGCGCGCAGTGAACAGTATGCGTCCAGCAGCTTTGGGCCCGTATTTTGTCATTTTTCGGCTTGATTTTGGGATGGCCAAGTTGGGATTCTTGTAATACGCATGAAGGGCTCTCTATTGAATATAAGTACGTTTGGATCGGAGTTCGGAAAAGAAAGTTAAGGCGCAATCAAGTTTTGCACTTAAATTCCGTGTTGCGAATGGCTTAAACAATCGGTTTGGTTATGCGATTTGTTAGAGCGTAGAAGTCCTTTTGTTAGAGTTAAGGCATAATTTAGTTGTTTCGAAGTAGAGACAGAGTTTTATTAGATTTTAACATTTTTCTCGGTTATTTGATAGGACCTTGAATTCGATGATACGAGTATCGTTCGTCGTTTGGTTGTCGAGGACGAGGTGAGTGGTACTGTATCTTCTTTGGTTTTATAAAATCATGTCTTGAAGTATATATATGTATATATACTGAATTGAGAAGAACGTTTTTATTGCATAAAAGCTAGATCGGGCAATTGCTACCTTTTGGTTGATTGTGAATCTTTGAAAAGCATGTTATACAAGGTTTGTGGAGAAATATATATGAAATTGCTTTGCAACTGATTTGTGGAAAGATTTATGATGATTTGAGCAACAAATATGAAAATGGATGATGGGCTATGTTGTAAAATGTTATTTGTTTGGTTTGAGATATTGATTTTTGGATTGGATTTCTGGTATTGGAGAATGGTTATTTATGCTCAATATGATTGTGAATCCAGTGATGGGTTTTTGGGGTATGCATACCAGGTTTAGGATATCCTTTTGGGCCTAGCCACCGGCTTTGTAGGTGGAGACCTTACCAAGGGGAGAATCTTGGTCGTCTTGTCACAAGGCATTGTGTCGTGACCATGGTTAGTTATTGAGCAAAGATTGATCAATGGATAGACCATTGATATGTGTTTTTGATGGAGATTATTCAATGTATTCGACCATTGATACTTGACTTTTGATGGCAATTTAAATGAGTTTTCCATATTAGTATAAAGCTTTGATGATGAGAAATAGCTTTTATATGATTCGATATGTATTCTATATATTGAATTGGCGTTATGAGATTTGGTATTATTTTGTATACATGCATAGGGGTTGTTCGATCTACTTAGTAGATATGTACTACTCACTGAGCTGTGGTTGCTCATCCCATTCCTCCTTTAATCTTTTCAGATTCCTCAGCTAGCGGCGAATAGAGCGAGTGCGTAGTCGGTGGGAAGCTTTTGGGGAGTTCTATTTTGTTTTTGGTATGGTTTAAGGAAGTGGTGCAAATGATACTTACTAGTAGTTGGATCGTCTGAGTTTTAAACGTTTATCTCTTTTCTTTTTGCAGATTATAGAAACTCTGACGTTGCAACCAATTTGAAGGTTTATCTGATATTTATATATATAAGTTAATATCAGTTTATTGGTTGTGTTTGAGGCTGCGTCCTTTGTAAATAAGGATGGCCGTGTCATCCCCATTCTTTGTAGTTTTTGGGTTTGACAAATAGTCCCTCACCTGATGACCCTGCTGGTCACAATCACATTGCGTTCTAACCATACCCGAACACTGGATTTATCCATGCTTCCTTCCACAAATTCGGCACCCATCTGGTGAGTCCTCTATCTCTAGTCGGTCGACAACATGCACCTTTACTTGCACCTGAGGCCTATTCCAAATACCCCTATGTGCTTTTTTGCAGCGCATTCACTCTAGTCTGTCCCATCAACGGTGACGGCAACAGCTGTCGTGGTCCCATCAACCTTCTAGTATAGTTTCTGACTAAGTGACCTTGTTAGCCACGCTTAAAACAAGCACCCATCCTAAAATGGCACGAGGCGTAACCATGTCATCTCCTACAGGCACGACATACTCTATTCTAATTCAGTACTAACTTATCTATCCCCACCCTTCCTATTGGGGGGAATAGAATACTCTTCTCTCGACATCAGTCTTTTCCCTAACCAATTTCCATTTCTGCTTGAACTGAATCTTGACTAAGATACTGAAATTTGTTCCCTAATCACATCTCCATGCTGGATCTCAGCAGATACAGCATTGACGGCGATAGTGACAGCGGCAACAACAGCGGCTCGATCCTGAACCTACTAACTCAACAAGTTCCTAAGGAACACTAGCGCTTGAACGATCCTATCAAACCTAGGATCACTCGGTGCCACTACACTAGTACCAATCTACAGCGATACTCTTACACTCGCGCTAGTTTGAGCCTGCGCTCTGTCACAACCACCCCGGGCACCGATCCTTGTCAACGTTCTACCCCGAGTCACAGAGGCTACAACCCTCTTACTAGGAGTTCTCAGCTCCTGATCACTCAAACTACAGGATCATTATAGAAACCTGTTTTCTAATTCCAATACCATATTGGAATTAGAGTGACCCACACAACCAATTTACCAATTAGTTATCAATCACATGTGCCGGCATGAAATAAAAGTCATTCCTACTAACTATCCCATAAACCTATCGTACCTTATCACTCCAACTATTAACCCACTCTGATACCACAAAAGGGGGATGTCATGCCCCGATCCTCGAGTATACACCTATCCCTTGCCTAGTCAAAATAATAGCGACGTCTCAGGAAGCATTGCCGACCCATTCATTTTAATACATAAGCGGAAGCATATAAATAATCCCCAGACAATAAAAGAATAGGATAAGAAAGTAAAGCCGCAAATTTCGACACCAACACAATCCTTTTTATAAAAAAAAAATGTATATATATACATTGTTAGGTTGTTTACAAAAATATCGTCTTAGCAAAAAGAACTATCCTATGACCCTCTAGTCAGACATGTTCGTCGACTCTTCGATCTCCACCTTCCCAAACTTTGGGGCTTTCGGTCCTCCACCAACACCATCTAAGGACCTGAAAATGGTTATACAATAACTAGTGAGACAATGTCTCAGCAAGTTCTACTCCATAAGACTCGATTAATAAGCCAATACGCCATAAGGGATGCCTATGCACATCACGGGTCAGAGGACTTACCTTGGCTTTAGATTCCACCTACAATTCAACACAGTTCGAATAGGCACCCAATCAATCACCACCGATCGAAACATCGATCAATCAATCTAGTCGATTACATGTCATCACGACCTTCCCCTAGTTGGTACATTCAATACTATCTATAAGGTCCTATCAAACCAGGACCGCTCACCCAAAGCTAATAATATAGTATAATATATATATGCCTGCCCAAAGCTGATAAATTAATGCCCCCAGGCCAATTTAGTATATTATACATGCCCGCCCAACGCCGATACTATAGTATACTATTTATATGCTCACTCAAAGCCAATAATTTAGGCCCCCAGGCCAATATAGTATATCACTCCCACTATACAACCAATCATCATTTTTATCATACCCGATAAATATAACCGTGTGTAGGTACACGGTCGGCCTTAGCCAAATTATAATAATTTCACTTTTGATCCTTCTACTTATTTCAATAGCCCAAAATAGATTTTTGGCTCTATAGATCGGCGCCCAGTAATTTTCCCATTAATTACCAAAATTGACTAATTTAGGAATAAAATCTTAAAATTACAATTAAATCAATTCCACACAAATTAGCGATCAAATAAATAAACGGGTTGCACCACTACAATCAGCATAAAATTCCGGTCACCGACTACTCTGGTTTAATTTTCGAAAAATAATTAATTAAATAAATAATTTTCGAAAAATATTAAATAAATGCCAATAAATCCAACTTAGGCCCGTAATGCCTAATTGGAAGCCGAAACGAACCTAGAAAACTTCTGAGACTCGTTCAATAAATACTAGAGTCTATTTACTCACTAATTGCACTATCTATCCGCCTAACATGCATTGGTAAAACACTAAATTAATTACTCTAATATAATCTATCCACTTAAGTACACTTAATTAAATCTAATCAACCCCTAAGTATCATTAGTTTACTAAGCAAGCATTAGTGAGTTAAACTCACTTCTTCGGCGAGTTGGTCAATGCAAATCGACAGGGACGCGATGAGGAACAATTCTCTCCAAAGCTGACCTAACTTTCAGGGCCAGGAACCACCTCAAAACAAGCCTTGAAGCTACTGGAAACCCACTGCACTTTGCCTCTGTTTTGAGCTACAAAAGAGAGAAACAAAGCTGATTCGGCTTTTGCTTCTGCTTGCTGGACAAAGGAGAACCAAGGCTGAATGACGAAAAAATGGGTTGATCGGAGCTCCGGCGAGTGGGTGGTTAGAAACCAATAGCACCTAAGGTTGAGGGGGGTCTTGTTGGAGGTTGAGATGGGCAAAGGAAGGGCTAGAATGGGAGAAAAATGAAGAAAAACGCGAAACAGGCGGACTAGCGGGCGGATCGACAGACCAGCAACCTACGGCTTGCGGCGACCGTACGGGACGACCGGCAGCTTCGTTCAAGGTGAGGTCAGACTCTTTGGAATGATCTGGATGTGCTAGTCATGGTGATGGGTGGATTGTTGTCTAATTCTTCTGGGAAGACCACTTTCAACTCAGATCTTTGACGAAAGGTCAGCTGTAGCAGAAACTGGAATAAAGGAAAATAGAGGAGGAAAACGGTTCAGTCGGTGTGCGACTTGGTCGAACGGCAAGGGGGTTTGCTTCTCTGGTTTTCTCAAACTTCTAAGCACCCTCAACAGTGGAGAAAGCAAGTGGATTGAGCAAGAAGAAGGTTGTTGTAAGAGGGTGGCCACTTGGCTTGTTTTTCCACCAAATTGTCCCCTTGACTCAACCACAGCCATGTCTGGCTTCCTTGGCCACAATCCAACCACCCATGCTCCCCATCTAGAAGTTTGAAATGGTCCAAAAGTTGGGGTGAATAGGGGGCTACGTATTTCCTTTGGTTCCTCTCAATTAGCCATCAATTCTTCCTTGAATCAACACAAACCGACCTCAATAAATTCAATCAACAACTCACCGATTCAATTAATATTTTTCCTCACCAATTGATCCCACTTGCTTCCTAATCGTGCGATAAAAAACAGTCCCAACCTTTTTTGGACGAAAACGGCCTTAGGATGACTTTTTCCCAAAAAGTCTCAAGTTGTAGAAAAATCTTCTAAGACTGAGTTGATGCTCCTAGAATTTATTGTGACATGACAAAATCTTTAATTTCTGAAATCTGACTCAAATTCACGGTTAATTTCGATTTGGTGCGTTTTTAGCGTGACCTAGGCTACTGGATAACTTTCAGAACTTTTCAGTGCAAATGACCCGTGGTCGATTTTCTTCAAGCCACAATGAACTCACTCGACACATTGGCAACTCTCGTTTGTCGTGAAAATTTCGAGGATTCAAATATGGACATAGGGTACCAAAATAATAGAAAAATCAATCTAGTGCCGACCAACAAGAATTTTCCAATTTAGTGGTGTCACCCACGATTAGCCACACATCTTTGTCGAGCCAACCTATCTCTAATCTCAAATCGATTTTTAACTGTGCCGTACTAGCCTCTAAAGATGAACACGGTCGAGAAGCCGATTCCTGGTCGAATTATCAAGTCTATTTGCCTTAAAATCCTTAATGGTTTCCCCAGATAGTCTAGTTATCTCAAAAGTGATTAGCTTTGAGAACAACCTTATAGGCGCATCAATGAAATACCCGATTTATTCAGTAGAAAATAATGTCGAAAATCTGGAATGTCACAAGCCACCTTTAGAGCCTTGTGCTGTTGCTATAAGTGGACAAGGACTAAGTGCTACACGATGACGTAACTTCATAGGAGCCACCTCTAGAGCCTTGAGCCATTGCCTTATATGGTCAAGGGCTAAGTGATATGCGATAACATAACTCTGTATGAGTCACCTCTTGAGCCTTGAGTTTGGATATTGAGTTTGGATATTGAGTTTGAATATTGAGTGTGGATTGAACCATCGATATGAGTATTCGCGCCTGATTAAGAAATGAAATTGTGTAGCACAGAATGAGACGTGTCATAACAATTTGACCTTATAATCAGGACCCCTGTGAATTATTTGATGAGTGTCACGACCTTTTTTTCTCCGTCCGGGGGAAAAGGAAGAAGGTTTAGGGGTATTTGCCTAAAGAAGTGGACCAATGGCCAAGATTAGGCGCGGGCTCTCCTAAGCCAATACCTCGCGCGACGTTGGATTTTATATTTCAATTCTTAACAACCTAAATATTTCTAGGAGTCGTCACTAGCCTATTAGGTCGGCTAGAAACCAATCGAGACACGGGAGTGGTGTCTCGATTCCTACGCAACCATAGATTTCTAGGAACGGGGACTTATTTATGCCAATGTTTCTATTAGCGCCCTTGCGGTACCACTAACTTGGAAAGTTATTTATCTAAATGGCCACACATTCTTGATTGCCAATTATAATCTTTATGAAACCACTAAGTGTCCATGCAAATATTTTTGTAGTTTTTTTTTTAAATGTCTAGACTAATCCTAACATAATTTAGAAAAGAAATTTACACTCAAATTAATGAAAAGCGGCGCGTAAGTAAACATCCAAGAAATTGAAATAAACGCGGAAAAGAAAGACCCAATACAAGTCGGGCAAATAATATTACATGGCCTTGTTATCATGTCCCGGGACAGGACCCCCATGAGCGAAATGGAAATTTGAATATGCATGAAATTACTCTAGATGCATGAAATTGCTCTAGATAATTTTAATCTATGCAAAATGGATTATTTACAAAAATGATCATGAAATACCAAAATAGCATTAAATTAGGAAAATGACCTTTTAAAAATAGAAAAATTTCATAGATGCCATTTTTGCCTTAATTTGATACATCTATCACTTTTATATATATATTTTTTAAATTTTTGGATTTTTGGATTTTTTATTTTATATTTTTTATTTAAATAAAAATAATAATTTCCTAAACTGATATATGCTAACATTGAACAACACAGCACATGAATATTACAATAACTGGGCTCAAATCGACCGTTTCAAGATTGAAACTTGGTTTGCGCATTTTGTTGAACACTTGGCGTGCATCAAATCATCCCAAACCAGCTTCATCGGGCCATGTTTGCGGCCTTCAATCTCAATGCATGAGCAATTTTATGTGGAACTAAAGTATCAAGATCATATTTCCACATGCAGGGAGCAAGATCATATAGAAATAATAACTTAAAACACACAAGAACTAGGTTGAAATCGGTCTCAAATATGCAAGTCTGAACTGATTTTACAAATTTGGGTTTGAACCCAAATCAAACAAACAGGTTGCATGCCCATATTCAAGCCCCGTCACTTATCACATGCAAGATCTAAGGGAAACATTACTTAGTCTAAGTGAAAGTAGGTAACATGAGCTTTCAAATATAATGAGCATTACAGAGAATGACCGAACGAACACATCAAAACGACCTCTCCAAGAAGCACACATGCAAAACTCTTGAAGAAATTTCAACACTTAGAAAAATACGGCCTCAAAAATCAGTTTTCTGGGCTGGTTTTCCTCTTGACTTTTCACTATTAAAACACATTCAAACTCAAACAAAAATACATCTAGGATACTTACCTTGCTTCCTAGTTTCATTTGCAAGTGGTTCTTGGCCGAGGAAACGAAGAACTTATCCTCAGGAGGCACGTGGAACTTGGCTTCTTCAACTGGAAAACAAGATCTGCAAAGAAAGAAATGATAACGAAGGTTTTCATTGACCTTTAAAATCAAGCTTGAGGACCTCTTTTGTTGAAAAACTTGACACCAATCCAAACTATATGTATTCTAGTTTGGGTTTGAACTCATGTTTTTCCTCATTTGTCTCTCAACATTCTCAAAAACACTCGCTTTCTCTCACTCGTGACCAACCGGGCTCAACACTTACAAAAATTTTCAGGCTTTCTTGGCCCACCAGGAGGGTGTACTTTCGGGGGGCTTTAGTAGGCCTTCCCGATCTCCATTTGAGACGTGCGACCTATGGATGGAAAAATCTTTGAATGGAGTTTCACTCTCTAGTTGAAGGTTTTGGCTAGTTTTGGCCGAAGGGTTGTGAAAATCTCACTTTTCTCTCTCAAGGTCAATCTGGATTTTCTGGGTTTTTTTTTTTTTTTTGGAGTTGCTTCTGAAGGTGTGTTTGGGGAACGATTCCGAGCTCTCTCCTCCCCCTCTCGTCTCCTCTCTCTCATCCCTTGAAAGACCTTGCTTCAGTGATCTTATCCCCCGAATTAAGGAATTTTTGGTCAGCCTTTTGTCCACCTACCAAGCCTGTCAACAGGGCTACTTCACCTACTCTTCTGACTTAGCCAATTTTTTTAACTTCTGCAGCTGTTGAGTGTGTGGGCTTTGCTGCAACTTTCCTGTGTTTTCAGCAACTTATCCCTGGAAAATTTTCTTCCACTTGCACTACTATATACGGTCTTTCAGCACTTGCAAAGATCGAGCTAAATGGGTGGCTGAGTGGGATATGGTGGGGCCACCAATATGGCTACTTAGCAGCTCCGAATTAAGACTTAATCGTGGACTGAGATTTGGCAGCTAGTTTGGGTGCTTTAATCCATCACTTTGGCTATGGTTTTTGATCAATTAGCAAGTTTATGTATAGTAGTTTAAGATCTCGACCAAATTTCGTAATTGTGCCCACCCAATTTTGCAAAAAAGTCCTTCAAAGTTGGCCATTTTCTTATCCGAAAATACCCAATTCAATACAAATGTGGTCTTTTTGGCTCAATTTGATTGATTCTACTTGGCCCAAATTCAATTTCAACTTGATTGGTGACCGAGATAATGATTTAAGGGCTCCGGCGCAAATTTTACAAAATTTGCGAATTGGTCCCTCAACTTTTCGAAATTGCATTTTGGCCCCAACTTGCCATTTAAATTCCAATCTGACCTCCTGGGCTTGGCTAGTCACATTTAGATCATTGGCCCCAACTATTTTTCTTTTTTTTCTTTTTAATCTTTTTTAACCTTTTTTTTTATCTTTTATCTTTTTTTTTTAATTTTTTTTTAGGGAAAACATCTTCCATTTTAAATACCTAGATAATCTATATGCAATAATTTGGGCAAAAACTAGGTGTCAAATATGAGTGATATGATGCATTCTAGTTATTGAATGCATGTACTATGTGCATATGTTATATGAGAGGCACTAATGTTCAAGAAGGTGCTAAGGCGAGGTAAGTTTTAAGTGGTGCATGTTTAGGATGCCACTGAGTGAATTATCATTCTAATCGGGGTTTAAGGTTTTGATTCGCTGAGATTTATTCTCACCTCGTCGTGGTTTAAATATTTTCAGGTCCCTAATGTGAAGAACCTGGAGCCCGAGGCTGAAGGGTCCGGAGTGTAGGTGGCCTGGTAGTTTCCTTTTGAAGCAGACTGGTGTGTATAAACTTGTAGGTTGAATCTAATATGTTTATAAAGCATTATTTGGGAAAATTGGTTGTCCCATTTTTCTATTCCATGTTTGATTGTTGTCCGAGTATATGTTTAAATTTCACTTTCGCTTGTGCATAAAATGAAAGGGTCAGCGACACGTCCTCAGAACGTCACAAATTTAGTTGACTGCTGAGGGATGTGCACGTTCTCGAGGTTCAAGGTGTGACATCCCTGCTCGAAGGACTAGCTGTTTGAGCACTTTCATCGACTGGCCTCCTCGACTGTAGATAAAGTGTTAGGGCGGAGACTAAAGAGACGGAGAATGAGAGAGATACGAAAGGGCAGCAAGCTCATAGGACTCCCCTTGAGAGACATCAGGGGAGGCCCAAGAGCGAGCAAGACAGAAAAGGAGAGAGACACAGAAAGGGTAGTGAGCTCAGAGGACTTCCCCCGAGAGAAATCAGGGGGGGCTTGAGAGCAAGCAAGCCGAAGAGCGAGAGAGGAAGAAAAGAGGCAGATCTAGTTGGCAACCGAGGGAGGATTTGACAAGAGAGAGGCTGAGATCTAAGAGGAGATCTAAGGGGGGTTCAATTCCAAATCTGAGAGAGAAGGAGAAGGCCATGGGATTGAGCTTCGCCACCTTAGGCAGCGCGGGTGTTTGGCCTCACGTCATCGCTATCCTGTCGTCGATGGCCTCGCTTGTGTTGGAGAAAACTTCCTTGAGTGTTTTGAAGTTAACAAAACATTTCCATCAGTCTAGTCTGAAGACTTGCAGACTCTTCCATCAAAGTCTGAAGACCCCCAGACTACCAGACTCAAGACTCAAAATCTATCATCATTGACAGTTTCTAGACCGTCGAAGAAGGCTTATCTAGAACTGAATGTTTCGTTAAGGATTTGATTCCATTGACTGGAGAAGATCTCTTGGCTGGATACGGCATGTCGGAATCCATTATTCAAATTAAGATTGATTCAGGGATTTTGGATTCGTTAATTGGCGAAGTATACTTAGAAGGTTCTACTTATGGAAACCTAGATCCTAATTATATGGGCGAGCAGGATTGGTGGGCTATTGTCGTATTCCTTAAATAGCTCAAAATCTTCCTAATTGATTCAGTCCAACGTGTAGATTGGAAGAATTCCTTTGGTAAGTGCCAACGGATGTGATGGCATGAAGGAGTATATAAGGAAGACATTCCAGTTGTTCGAGTGTGTGTGTGATAAAATAATTCCAAAATTTGAAGTTCCTTGTTCTTAGTCAATTAAATTGTTAAGTGAAATCTTGTACTCAAAAGAGAGTCTATATCTTTGTAAGACCTTGAGGAAGTGTAGCAGAGTCTCTACACTGTGGAATCAAGGAAGAACTTTACTGTAACAACTCTTTTAATTCATAGTGAAATCCAGCCAGCGGGTTGTTAGTGCGGAAGAGTGGACATAGGCTTGGATTAAGCCGAACCACTATAAACCATGTGTTTTTACTCTCTTCTCTACGCTTTTTTACTTTGATCGTAATTCATTTTGTTTGAAAGAGCCTAACTTCATTTTCATCATCTATTGTTGATTAGTGTTGCACACTTATCTCGGAAATTTATTTTTACACCTATTCACCCCCCTCTAGGTGTTTGTACTAGCTTTCACAATTGGTATTAGAGCTTGTGTACTCACTTAAGTTGAAGTATTTTACTTCAGAGTTAAAGATCCATGGCTAGTATGTTGACTCCAAGGCTGGTTGAAGGGCAAATCAATAGCAGACCACTTTATTTTGATGGAAAGGAATACAACATATGGAAAAACAAGATAAGGGCATTCCTAAAATCAAAAGAATCCTCTGAAATGGGATGTGGTAGACAAATGAATCATTCCTAAAGCTGCACCAGCCTCAGAAAAAGGAAAAGAAGCCATTGAGTCTAGTGAAATGACTCAAGAAGAGATAACCAAGAGGCAAGCTCTTGATGCAAAAGCGATTTATTCTTTATATTGTGCATTATCTCCTACTGAATATAACATAATATCTTCTTGTGAAACAGCTAAAGAAGTCTGAGATAGATTACACATCACCTATGAAGGAACTGATCGAGTGAAAGAAACCAGAATCAACATTCTGCTCGATCAATATGAAGCATTCAAAATGAAATCAAGAGAATATATCATTGACATGTTTAGTCGTTTTATAGAAATCATGAATAGTCCTAAATATTAAGATCAACCAATTTCTAGACCCATGAAGGTAAACAAGCTACTGCATGGACTGTCCAAGGATTTGAATCACATAAATACCTCAATAAGGGAGACATAAAGAATCATGCCACTCTTTGTTGACGAATTGGTTAGGACTCTTTAGTTTTATGAAGTGGAGCAAATCAACGAAGATGAAGATCCTAAAGGTAAGAAATCTATTGCGTTTAAATCTAATAATGATTCTGATATCACAGATTCTGAAAACGATATGGATGATGAAGAGCTTGCTCTCATGATAAGAAGATTTAGAAAACTAAACAGAAAGGGGAGAAGATTCAATCCAAATAAACAAAGTTTTCAAAAGCAACAGACTAAGTTAATTGAGAATGATAAATCCAATAAAGATGTAGTCTGCTTTGAATGCAAGAAAAAAGGGACACATTAGACCCAACTGTCCTCTTCTGAGGAAAAAGAAAAGAAAAGCTGAGAAATATCGAAAGGCACTTAAAGTAGAAACTTGGAGTGATACAAAATGTGAGGAAAGTAATGATGATTATGCCAATATTTGTCTCATGGCACAATCAGACTCAACTTCAGACTTCGAGACAAACTGAGATTCAGACAGTGAAATCGAGGTAAGTAATGTGAAAATCCCTACTAAAGTCTCTAGATACATTGATGAATTGTGTCTTAGTCTCAAAACTTCTCTCAAACGGATTTCTGAACTTAAAAGAGAAAATTCTGCACTAAAACAACAGGAAAATGTTTGGAAAGAAAATGTCAAAAGTTTAAACAAAAGTGTTACTACTTTAAAAGAAAATGCATTCTTGAAAAATGATATTTCAAGTATTTCTAAAAGATTTTCTATAGGATCTGAGAAACTTGAAAAAATTCTTTTAGCACAAAGACTTTACTTCAACAAATCAAGTTTAGGAATGACTGCTGAAACCATTCATCTAATTGATTTTCCTAAAGTAAATGAAAGAATTAAGCAAAGACCTACAAGAGATTCTTACAAAAATCATTTCAAAAAAGTTTTTGTAAAACCAGTAGGTCGCAGTGCTCTTAAATGTTCGAAGTGCAATAACTTAAATCATTTTGAGAAAGAATGTCCTATGGTTTGAAAACCTATTAAGAAGATATGGGCAAAAACCATATATTACACTAACACCAATGGACCCAAGAAAATATGGGTACCAAGGAAAGCTTGAGTTTCTTTTCTAAATGCAGGTCACTATCAAGAAAAAGGTTAAATGGTACCTGGATAGTAGATGCTCAAGACATATGACAGGAAATTCAAATTGCTTCATAAAACTTATATAAGTTAATGGTGGAAAAGTTTCTTTTGGAGGAAACAACAAGGGAAATATTGTGGGATACGGAACTGTAAAGATTGGAAGCCTCACGATCAGTAATGTTTCTTTAGTGGAATGACTCAACTACAATTTGCTGAGTATCAGTTAGCTGTGCGACACTGGTTTCATAATCAACTTCTAAGAAGGAATATGTTCAGAAACCAGTAAAGACTCCTCTCAGTCTTTCATGGGTCGAAGACATGTGAATATCTACCTCTTGGATATCAAACCAGATGAATCTGGCTTTTAGCATGTGTTCTCTTCACCATATACTCCAGAGCAAAATGGAGTCGTGGAAAAAAAGAATAGATCGCTGCAAGAAATGGCTATAACTCTTTTAATTGAAAGTAACATCTCTTCTCGTTTTTGGGCTGAAGCAGTTTATAGCGTGTTATATTATTAATAGAGTCTTCTTAAGGCCTATTATGGAGAAAACCCCCTATGTGTTATTCAAAGGAAAGAAGCCAACTGTTTCATATTTTCATGTGTTTGAATGTAAATGTTTTATATTGAAAAATGCAAATGATTGAGTTGGTAAGTTTGAAGAAAAATCAGATAAAAGTATTTTCCTTGGATATTCTATCACAAGCAAAGCTTACAGAGTATACAACAAAAAGACTCAATCTGTGGAAGAAACGATGAATGTCAAATTTCAAGACTTTATGCAAAATCAATCAATTCAAACTCAACTTGAAAAATCTAAACCTGCTCCAGACTCTAAAAAGTCTAAATCTCCAAAAGTAGCTCAGACTTCAGAAGACCAGCAGAAAATAATCGTCGAAGATTCAAATGAGAGAAATGATCAACAGCCTGACAAATCAACCAGCAACTGGAAGCATAAGTCCAGTCATCCAAAAGATCTCATTATTGGTGATATTAATGAAGGAATTCGCACAAGATCCGAAAAGCATGAAGAGTCTAGTGTTGTGGCTCTTATTTCTAAAATAAAACCCAAAAGCATAGAAGAAGCTTTAATTGATGAAAGTTGGATTGAAGCTATGCAAGAAGAACTTAGGCAATTCAGTATCAATGATGTCTGAGAATTGACTCTTAAACCAAAGGGAAAATCCATAATTGGAGCTAAATGGGTTTTCAGGAACAAGATGAACGAGAAAGGAAAAGTCGTAAGAAACAAAGCAAGACTCGTGGCCAAATGATATACGCAAGAAGAAGGGATAGATTATAATGAGACTTACGCACCAGTAGCAAGGTTAGAAGCAATTAGATTATTACTTGCTTTTGCTTGTCATAAGAATTTTAGGTTATTCCAAATGGACGTCAAAAGTGTTTTCCTAAATAGATTTATCCAAGAGGAACTCTATGTGGAACAACCACCTAGTTTTGAAGACCCAAGGAAACCAAACTTTGTATTCAGACTGAAAAAAGCTCTATATGGTTTAAAGCAAGCACCTCAAGCTTGGTATGACAGACTAAGTAAGGTTTTAATTCAAAATGGCTTTATCAAAGGTAAAGTAGATACTACATTGTTTATCAAGAGAGAAAGCAAAAGCTTTTTACTTGTTTAAATTTATGTTGATGATATTATTTTTAAATCTTCTAATAAAAATCTATGCAAGAAATTCTCTAAGTCAATGCATGATGAGTTTGAAATGAGCATGATGGGTGAACTAACCTTCTTTCTCGGGCTTCAAGTGAAACAACTGAAGGAGGTAATCTTTACTCATTAAGATTGATTCAGGGATTTTGGATCTGTTCATTAGCAAAGTATACTTGGAAGGTTCTACTTATGGAAACCTAGATCCTAATCGTATGGGCGAACAAGATTTGTGGGCTATCGTCATATTCCTTAAATAGCTCGAAATCTTCCTAATTGATTCTGTCCAACGGATAGATTGGAAAATTTCCTTTGATAAGTGCCAACAGGTGTGATGGCATGAAGGAGTATATAAGGAAGACATTCCAGTTGTTCGAGTGTGTGCGCGATAGAAGAATTCCAAATTCTGAAGTTCCTTGTTCTTAGTCAAATAAATTGTTCAGCGAAATTTTGTACTCAAAAGAGAGTCTATATCTTGGTGAGACCTTGAGGAAGTGTAGCAAAGTCTCTATACTGTGGAATCAAGGAAGAATTTTACTGTAACAACTCTTTTGATTCATAGTGAAATCCAGCCAGTGGCCTGTCAATGCAGAAGAGTGTACGTAGGCTTGGATTAAGCCGAACCACTATAAACTCTATGTTCTTGCTTTCTTCTCTACGCTCTTTTACTTTGGTCGTAATTCATTTTGTTTGCAAGAGCCTAACTTCATTTTCATCATCTATTGTTGATTAGTGTTGCACACTTATCTCGGAAATTTGTTTTTACACCTATTCAGCTCCCTCTAGGTGCTTGTACTAGCTTTCATAGCTTGCTGACGTTGTTTTGGTTGCTGCTCGTAGCTATCGCCTTTTGGTCCATTGACAACAAGTTGCTACACCCACACAACACCATCCCTGCCGAGCTGTTGGTCCCTCAAGCTGTGCCACCATCCCACGATGTCATCCCTGTCGAGTTACTACTTGTCGTCGCCATCCTTCACGTGGATCAAAGCTGAGTCAACGGCTACAAACCAAGCTTCACGCCTCCTGCTTGTCGTCAAACCTCTTGTTGCTGCCCACCACCCCCATTGTCGCGAACGCTAGTCCTTCGATGACGAGTTGCTGCCCACCGCCTGAGTTCTTTGCTAGCTGCTGACCTGCAACATCTCCCCAATGACGATCAACGCCACTCGTCACAGCCATCCCTGTCAACGTAATGTGAGTGTAGGGAGCAGAGGCGACCGTGAACCAAGTCGGACGTGAGTATCCAGTCGGGCAGGGTTCTTGTCAATTCAGGCCAGGTGTTTGTGGGCTTGGTCTCGTGTTCTTAGGGTGGGCTGCTTGGGCTTTCTTTTATTTATTGTTGTCAGATTGGATTGGGCTCAATGTGCCAAGCCCAGCCTAATTGAGGCCTTACACTTTGAGACTCGGGCCAGCAAATCCGAGTCGGCTTCGATTCTGGCCAAATATGAAGACCCAACCGGGATTCGTTTTTATAATATAATATAATATAATTACCTTAATAATATAATATAATATAAGATGATATTATTTTTAATAATTTAAAAATAAAACTCAGAAAAAATAAAAATGATTTGTATTTCCAAAAAAATCAAAAAAATCCCAAAAATATTTTATAAATTAGAAAAAGTTGCAAAAAAAATAGTTTTTTTATTAGTTTTCTTCATAAATACATGGAAAATTCTTGAAAACAAAAAAATCGTGTTTAACTTTTTCTTAAAAGCAAATATCGGCTTATTTCCCTTATTCCAATTGTGTCTTTGTGATGCATGGATTTATATTCCCTCAGTCTGGTTAAGAATAGAATCCTTGAACTCGTGATTGGTATAAAATGTTGGAAGGGCATTAGTGATTAACTAGTGTAATCAAGTCTCCGATCCTAATTTCTCTGATTGCACAAGAGTAAAGTATTTCTCCCAATGTTTCTAATTGACCCACCCCAAATCGATTGGTGCCGACTCGTATTTGAAATTGACTTACAAGTTAAAAACTCAAACCATGAGTCGTGAATTAGTGAGCTTGGAAGAGCCCGAGCCAAGCCCTATGCTTAGTCAAGCCATTACCCTCCATTTGGCACCCGTGCACATAAGGGCGCCCAAGAAAAAAGAGATTGCGACACAATACTTTCGCACGATGCTCAATTAGTACGGTGCTCATTTGAATGCCAAATTTTTTTTTTCAAACACTTTAGTATCACAAATTTAAAAAATCGATCACTTGAATGCCACCTCTAATTTTCCCTACCAAAAAGCTGATGTGGCCATCGGGAAATATTTTTAAAATATTTATTATTATTATTATTATTATTATTATTATTATTATTATATTTTTTTAATTTTGAATTTTGAATTTTGAATTTTTTTATCTGTTCTTTAGCTGGAATTGGCATTCAACTAATCGATTTTTCTCTAATGTAGCACTCAATTAGCGAAAAAAAATTGACACTTAAGTGAGTGTTGTACGAAAATTTTTGCACTCTTACTATTCTTATGCCGATTTTCTTTGCTTCTTTTGATGGGTCTTCACTTCATTCTAAGGTTGAAAATTGCTAGTTTTTTTTTTTTTTTTCTGCATCTTCTTCTTCTTCTTTTCAGCAATTTGTTTGGTCTTTTTGTATCAAAATTCAACTTCACCAGGGATTTGCTCTTTGATTTGTCATCCTAAATCTTGCTCTAATTTCAACGGATATTTAAATAATAAAAATTCAAAGAGATAAGAGAATCGCACAAGGGGCTTATTGTTTTTATAACTATGTCAACAGATTTTTCAAATATGACAATTTAAGCAAAAAATTAGATAATGGATAAAAAGAGATGATCTCGAGCCTTAATATAGCCAATTCCGAAGACCGAATGAAGTGGCATTTGAAGAATATGACAAAAAAGATAAAGAAATCCATGTACACTGAGATGAAAAAAATATATATTGTAAGGAAATTGACGATAAATAAAATCTTATTTTCTGATTTTTGTACAAGGAATATTGAATTTACCCATTTAAGCCGCACGATGTTAGGCTTGATTTCCCAAAAAAAAAAAAAAAATTCCATCTTCAGTCAGCTCCCAAATCTGCTTTGTAATATGTTTTTTTGTCTAAAAATAATCAATCAAATTTCACCCTCATCGTCTTTGCGGTTTTGGGCGCCGCGCTTCTGATTTATCTTGCCTCAACCATCCCAGTCCTGTTCTCATAATCTCAGCATCTTTATTCCCCGCGGTGATATTTGTTACTGTGTTCTTGCCGCTAGCCGGATGGACGTGCGGCAATGGCAAAATGGTGCGCATTGGGGTTTTACTGGCCCACCTCGAATTCTATTTGACGATGGTCTTGTTCATACTTTTTTTTTTTTGGTCAGAAAAGATAATATTATTACCGACAGGAGGAAAAGTTTGGCAACATATCAAAAGACAACAGATCACGTAGAAACAAAGGGGGATTAAAAACCCAATCCGCAGGTAGTGAGCCAGCTTGATGGGCCTTCGCAGCCCGGTCCGCCACCATGTTTAGTTCCCTCCTACAATGGACAAGCCACAGATTAGGGCAACGATTGAGCAGCTGTATAGATTCGGCGATCAAAGCTCTGATTTTCCATGGAGGTAGTGCGTTATGGCAGATCGTCTCAACCAGAACGGAGCAATCGGTTTCCAAGATCATCCGAACTGAAGTTTTTCCCTTGTCCTGCACGAAGTGTAGCGTGTGGTTGAGCGCTGTCGCCTCCGCTTGTAGGGCTGAGGATGCCATGACCGATCGAGCAAATCCGTCAATTAAAAGCCCTGATGAGGTACGGCAGACACATACGATCGATGCTTCGCTACTCTGAGGTTGGTAAGCGGCATCGATGTTTAGTTTCAGTTCATCATGGTCTGGCGGACGCCAAGCTGAGTGCTGATCTGTTTGCTGTGTGTTCTTTGTCTGTTTCTGTCGAGAGTGGATTCGATTTGCCGTGGCATGAGCTAAGGCTGTCTGCACTATACGGGCTGGTTGGGGATGCTGCTGACGAAATATGAAGTTGTTACGGGCCTTCCAAATGTACCAGAGGATGGATGCAATCGTTTCCAAGTGAGGTAAGTCACTGCGATGTTCTGAAAAATTGATCAGCCATGCTTCTATCCGATTAACTGCTTTAATATGCTGCTGTATGTTGATTTCTGGATGTGCCCATATATGTAGTGTCCAAGGGCAGAAGAAAAACAAGTGTTCTGTTGATTCAATAGCCTGATTTGTACATAAGCTGCATATGGGATTTTGTATAATATGACGGTGATAAAGATTTTCTCGAGTGGGTAAGGCATTGTTACGTACTGACCATAGGAAGGACCGGAGTTTTGGTGAGAAATTCATGTTCCAAACTGCATGCCACAATCTGCGAGGTATCTGAAAGGAGGACGACGCTTGATTTAAGTTGTGTTTCAGTTGTTGTTTTCGCCGTAGATTATAACAGCTCTTAACAGTAAAAGATCCATCTTGCTTGCCTCGCCAAATGAGTTTGTCCTTTGTATGATGTGGCCGAAGTGGAATAGATATTATCTCTGCTACTGTGTGACAATAAAAAGTCCGTCTTAAAAGGGGAATATTCCACTCATTGCTATTTTGGATCATAAAACCTGCAAGTCTCTCTGATTCTCCTCGGGGGGCTGGTCCCCCTATAATTCCTGATGCCAGCCATCTATCCTAGCGAGGGTTAATAAGAGTTCCATCCCCCACAGACCATTGCATGTGTTCCTCTATCGAATCCCGTCCTAGTAGTATGCTTTGCCAAACCCATGAGGGACGAGTACCTTTAGAGGCATTTCTAAAATCTTGAAGAGGAAAATATAATGCTTTCAAAACTTTACTAGATAGTGATGAAGGCTGTTGTGATATTCGCCAAGCTTGTTTTCCTAGTAAGGCTTTATTGAAAGCAATAAGGTCTCTAAAACCCAAACCTCCTTCATCTTTTCTGTTTTTAAGTACATCCCACTTCAGCCAATGAATACCAGAACTATTAGAACTAGATTTCCACCAGAATCTGGAAATTTGCTGCTCAATTCTTCTACAAATGGACACTGGTAACTTAAAAACAGACATAGCAAAACTGGGAATAGCCTGCACAACAGATTTAATTAAAACTTCCTTGCCCCCTTTTGATATCAGCTTCTCTTTCCAACCTTGAAGGTTAGATTGCACCCGATCCAATATCCATGAAAACAGTTCCTTTTTAGAATGTCCCCAATCTGAAGGTATTCCAAGATACTTACCAGTTTTGTCTATCAGTGGGATGCGAAGTTCTCGGGCTAAGTTTGGTTGTAAAACAATAGGGCACAGCTTAGTAACAAAGAGACCTGATTTATTTCGGTTCACCAATTGTCCTGTGGCTAGGCAGTATTCATTGAGCACATAGGCTACATTCTAGCACTCTATGGTTGTTCCAGCTAAGAAAAGTATAGCGTCATCAGCGAAAAACAAATGTGAGAGAACAGGGCACCATCTGTTTAGTTTAATACCTCTGATATTCCCCATTTCCACTGCTTGAGTAATGAGCAAAGACAGAACATTGGCCATCAAGATAAAGAGATAAGGTGAGAGAGGATCACCTTGTCTCAGACCCCTTGACGGGTGAAAATAGGGTAGGGCTTCACCATTAAACTTCACACTGAAGGATACAGTTGAAATACATTGCATGATCCAGTGAACCCATCTATCATGAAATCCAATTTTGAGAAGATAGTCTCTAAGAAAATCCCATTCGACCCTGTCGTAAGCCTTTTGCATGTCTAATTTGAGCACCGCTTGAAATTGTTTGGTTCTTTTATGAGTCCTCATATGATGAAGAACCTCTTGAACCACTATAATGTTATCTTGAATTTGACGCCCACTGACAAAAGCGCTCTGTTCTGGTGCTATTAGGTGTGGTAGCAAAGGCTTAAGTCTATTTGCAAGGACTTTAGAGATAATTTTGTAAATAAAGTTGCATAGACTGATTGGTCGGAACTGATCTAGCCTTTCTGGGTTGGATGTCTTTGCGATATGAGGTGCATTGGTGAACAGTGAGAGCAAGAGGAAGTGGTGTCAGCGTTTGCATAGTAGATTTTCTTTACTTCTTTTTATAAGTTCTTTTTCTTTTTCTTGCGCCTAGGTTTCATAAAGTGATTTTGCTACTTCGTTGTAGGGTTGGAGATTTTGCATTTTTTTTCTTCCGTGTCTGCATCTTCTTCTTCTTTTCCGCACTTTGTTTGGTCTTGCGTTACTCAAATTCAATTCGTCAGGATTTCTTCTTGATTTATCGTTCCAATTCTCACTCTAATTTCAACAAATATTTAAAGAAAGCAAATTTAAAGAGCGAGGACAATCACATAAGGGGCTTATTGATTTTCCGTAACTATGTCGGTAATGTTTGCAAGCCTAGACTTCATGTCATCAAGAGTTTTGCGTGAAGTGTACGTCATGTAAATTCAAAAAGGGTGAAAAAGAAAAGTAACTTCTCATATAAAGAGAAGCTTAAAAGTATTGATACGTTAAATCTCCCAATTTTCTTATCCTTCCCCGCTAGCTGGTGGGGGACTTTTTGGATCGTCTTTAACTGCGGGAAAATGAGAAACCGGCTGTTACTTTGTAGTTTGTTAATTGATTATAACTATTATCCTTTCAAAATGTATTAAAAGAGACAAAATATTTTGCATATCATAACTGTTATCTTTCCAAAATATGTATCCCTTTCAAGTTGTTTCTCTTATTCATCTTATAATTCAAAAAACTGAAAATATACACATATATCGATGGATAATTTATTCAGTAAATTCAAAATTAAATTATAAAAGGAAATAATCTTATCAAACAGATGAATAAGATTTATAATTTGAAGAATATTTCACGATGGGAATGACTACACAATTAATCTTTACATAATTTGGAGTTATAGCTTATGTTATGACTTTTTTGCTTAATGTTCATTAAATATAGATACTACGCTAACACTAATCTACTCTAAAAAAAAGTTAAATATTACAACACCACTTATTTATTAAAAAAAGAAGTTAAAACTTTAATATATTGACATTTAATTCGATGAAAGGTCCTTTTGAAACACTTACTTTAAATGTATCTTAAGTCATCTAAAGAAAATATTATTCCGTAGAAAATACATATGACAATAGTTTTACGTAAAGTCCAAATAATTGGAAATTGATTCAATGAACGATAAAGAGAGAAGTTCGTAAGCTTTACTATATTAGTTTCTTGTTGGAATAATTTTTGAAGTACTACAATTCTGATAAAATCTAGCTAATGGATAAAACAAGATGACCTCGAGCTTTGATTTTGGAATTGAAAAGATTATGTTGTTGAAATTGGATCATCACGTTGGCACTATACTTTGCTTTCCTGATTGTCATATGGCAAGGCACGTCAAGTGGCTCACATTCGCCCAATAAACATTTTTGCATTGATGTGTTATCTCCGAACTTCGATCTTTTATGGAGTTCGAATTTCAAGAAATAAAGCAGATTAAAGAAAAAGCATATGAAAAATATTCTCTAATATTCATCTCCTGTTGATTTTAAATTTGAGGAGAATTCAAAATAGACAAAATATTTTCAAAATAATTATTATTATCCTTTCGATACATTTATCCCTTTCAAATTTTTTCTTTTATTCATTTTAAAATTTGAAAAAAAGCGAAAACATATAAATTTATTGATATACATAACTTATTTAGTTAATTGAAAACTAATTTAGAGAGAGAAGTATATCTTTTTCATATTTTGAAGCACAACATATTTCAACTTGTGAATAAGTAGTCAATTTATTTACTCAATTTAAGTTGCGTTAATACATTTTGAAGGAGCTTGTTATATGAATTGTTTGCTTAATGATCATTAACTTTAACTATCCCAATACTTTATGACAAATAGAAGTTAGAAAGTTTAACTTATTTGAAACATGCATATTGACATTTCATTCAATTTCAGATACTTCTTTTCAAATCCACTTATTTTAATATGTCCCATATCCGTCAAAGCAAGTCCATTCAATAGAGAATTAAAAAAAAAATGAATATAACTTTATGTAAAAGTCCACATAATTTTAAATTGTTTCAAGAAAAGATAATAGAGAAGCTCATAAGTTTTAATGTATCAGTTTGTGGTTCAACATATTTATTAAATACTACAATTCAAATAAAATTTAGATAATAGATAAAGAAAGATGATCTCAAGCTTTAATAAAGCCATTCAAAAGATTGAATGGAAGTGACATTTAAATGACATTAATAAAGAAATCCACGTACTCTAAACTGAAAAAAAAAAAAAAAAGTTAACTTTGTAAGGAAAGTGACAATAACTAAAATCTTACTGTATGATCTTTATATGATATGCTATTTAAAAAAAATCAAATAAAAATCTGAAATGGACGTATTTTCTTTAAAAAAAGGTCCAGAGTGGAAGTTGTCTTGAATAAGAGCCATTCAAGATTTGAAGTGGCCAATCAATCTCTAATAAGGGTCTCATCTTGCCGGCCATCATTACAGGTCAATCTTGAAGGTATAGAATAATCCAAGTCCAATTGAGGAGACTGGATAATCCTATTTTGAGCTTTGAATTTGATTTGATGAAAATGGTGAGCAAGTTCCATTGCTCTTTAACCAGTATATAAGAATCAATTGATTGGAGGAGAAACTTTGGTTTATGTGGCAACTATGCATTGAATTGTTGTTATATTCCAAAAAAACCAACGACCAGGACATTCAGGTTTAAGTCTTGTGTCATCTCAGGGAACAGTGTACTGTGCTATGAAGTTGGGACCTTCTCTAGCAAAACCTGGCTGGCTAGCTTAAGTGGATCTGGAAGTTGCTAATTTCTTATCTTTGTGAAAAATTTAGTGCTCTTGACATGTATATACTACTTTTGGTTGGCTTTCATGGGGATACGTGCCTCTCGTTCTTTAGATGGCAACAGCTCATTTTTGTAGTGGTTGGATGATTGAGCTAGTTAAGTATCTGCCGTATAATCTCGTATTTGGACAGCAAACCCACCACTTGTACATATGATATTGTCTGTTGTTTTCAAATAGCCAGTAATATCCGTTGTTTTTAAACAGCCACTTGCACAGAGGCCGTTGTATCAAGCGCCACATTGAAAATGTTGAGCAAGCTCCATTGCTCTTTAATCGACATAGCAAGCGCCAATCTGAAGAAACGATTGCAGTAAAAGAACCACAAGAAACCAGTGGAACGGCAACTTGTCTCGAGGGTCCTTTCTCTCATGCTAATGATTGATCCTCCGCTTTACTTGTGTTCTTGAAACTGATGACATTCCTTGGGATTAAAATGTTGGATATATTGTTAATGTAGTCCAAAATGATATGTTCACATACTATGTAGCACCGACACGGACACGTGACACGTGACATGACACGACACGACACATCGACACGTCATTTCTAAAAAATAGAGAATTTCGACACGTTCCGACACGTTATATATTAAATATATTTTTATATACAATACATAAATAAATAATAATAAAAATAGCCTAGAATTAATTTACACAAAAAATATTAAATAATATCATTCATTAATATAATTTGTTACAATAATACACAAAACTTAGAGGAAAAAAGCATTGTTTAAAGAAAAATGCTGAAATGATAACAATTATGCTAAATTTATTTATTTATCATATATAACATTTTTAATTACTTCTTTTAGAGTAAAAGACTTTTAAAAAAAATAAAACAATTCTAAAAAAATAAAACTGAAAAAAAAAAATTGACCCCGTGTGTATATATTTATAGCAATTTTATTACTTCTTTTGTGTATTTTTATATTTTGACCCCTCAAGTATTATAAATTTTTAAAATTGACCCCGTGCGTGTCGGAATCGCGTGTCGGAATTCTGGACTCGCGTGTCGGAGCGTGTCGGAAAGAGTTGACCACATGTCAAATTTTTTGATACTCGTTGACCGCGTGTCAGAGCGTGTCGGGACGTGTCGAAGCGTGTCGGACACGTGTCGGAGTGTCGGACACGACACGAAAGCTTCCGGAGAGTGTCCGTGCTACATAGTTCACATACAAGCCCAATAGGTGAAAGTATGGTTATTTGGGTCCATATAGGCCGGAGCCAATAACTTTCATATTAAAACTCTAGAGTTCCCCTACGCTGGAGGTAACATTGTTGAGCGTTCCAAACTTGATGTCTCTAGGTGTAATATTTCAAGCAACCGCTTATTCTCTCTCAAACCTATAACCTCCAACAATCTTGAAGTATTATGTTCGTGTGTCGGATTTGAGCGAGTAATGTGTCTTCTTGAAGATTTCGTCAACACAAACTCACAGGTGTAATTTACTTTCGATTTCGATGGTAGTATTGGCAGGGATTTGAGTTTGAAGAGTCGGGTGACCGAAATCTTTGATTCAAAAACCCAAAAATTATAGCCAATTTTAGAGGGTGAAACCACTTGGGCTTTGTTCTACTCATCGATACGAACGTGTGATCACTCACATCGATCGGAGGTCAGACGGAGAAGTTACGACACCCGGAAGTTTCCATATGAATTTCTAGTGAATTTCAGTGATGAAATTTCCAACGAATTTCGGCGACAAAAATTTCCAAAAAGTTTCAGCAACAAGGTTAGGGGAGTTTTTTGGTGCTCCAAATCTGTTTTTGGGGTTTGTTTTGGCAAATTTCATTTCTACAGAGCGGTTTGATCAAGGTTGGGGGAGTTATTCGACTTTGTGGCTCAAAGGACTCCAAGGTGTACCTTTTCTAATACTTTGTTCTGATCAAAATGGTAAAGCGTAGTTCCTATGATATTATAAAGTTGTAATCATTTGATATTATTGAATTTCATGGCTAGAAATTACATGTTCAATTTGGCATGAAAGAACATGACATATTCTATATTGTATTAAGTGATTTTGCATCTCTAACTGAAAATGTTGATGAATATCGATGGAACAAATATGAAGATTTTTGTAGAGATTACTTGTTAAATTCTCTAAATCCTAATTTGGCTATGACTTATGATGAGTATAAGACGGCGAAAGAAATATGGGATCACTTGAACGCTCAGTTGCAAAAACAAGAAGGGCTCTCTAAAACTCTCCTAGTGGAGAAATACTTTGACTTTAAATTCACTATGAGGTCAAGCATTACCTCTCAGTTAGTTGAATTTGAGAACATGAGAAATAAGCTGAAAGATGACAACTCTGATGTGTCTGATAATCTCTTTGTCGGTTTTGTATTAAGCAAACTACCAACTGAATGGAGTTCTTCAAAGACTGAAATGCATGAACTGAAGGTATAGATGGGACTGGATGAATTAAAGAGGTATATTCACATTGAGAATCAGAACATTACTAGAAAGAGTTTGGAACAAGTAGGACAACAAAAGTCAGTTGCCAACTTAGTTTCACACTCCAATAAACCTCATAAAAGGTCCAAGTCACAAAAAGGTGAATCATCTTTACAATTAGAGGCCAAAAAAACTATCTCTAAAAAGAAAAAGAAGGGCGAGTGCCATAACTGTGGAAAATTGGGTCACTGGGCAGCAGAGTGTAAGTTACCAAAGAAGCCAAAGAATGACACACCACAATATGAGGCCAATATGCTAATTAGAGAATCTAAACCTCGAGCCTTCATTGGAATGATGAAGAATAGAAAGGCCAGCATCTCTTCTGAGTAGTGGTTGGACAACGGCACTACTTGTCATGCTATAAATGACAAAAACTTACTCACTAAGGTCATAGAAGTGAAAGACGTTATGGAAAATTACAATGGTAGTGAGGCAAACATGACTTATGCTGGAATTGCAAATTTGGTACTTTCTTTAGATAAGTTACTAACTTTGAAACATGTTAAAGTAGTACATTTACTTAAAAAGAATTTGATATCTATGAGTTTACTTGATAAAGTTGGTATGCATTTTTCAACTATGAATGGTAAAGTAACTTTATCTGTTAATGCATGTTATTTCGGTTGTGTATTCATTATTAATGGTATGTATAGATTGAGTTTAAATACCGATAGCATAAATCATGTGAATTCTAATTTGATTAATCCAAAGTTGCTACACAATAGACTTGGACATGTGAATTATAGGAAAATGCAACATCTAGCTAAAACTCACAACATTCCATCAGATATTTCTATTTGATTTGACAAATGTGAAGTGTGTGCAAAGGCTAAGATCACTAAAAAACCTTTAAGTTGGTTTCTAAAAGCACACAACTTCTTGAGCTAATACATTCTAACATTTGTGACTTTAAAAATTACATTACTAAAGGTGGTCGGAAATATCTAATAACATTCATAAACGATTTTTCTAGATATTGTCATGTCTATTTGTTGAAATCAAAAGATGAGACTTTTGAAAAATTTAAGATTTTCAAGTCTAGAGTAAAAAATCAACTCAACTTGAAAATTAAGAGGTTTAGGAGTGATAGAGGAGGGGAATACACAATGACAAGGTTCAAGGAATTTTGTGCTTCAAAAGGTATAATAATTGAAACCATTGCTCCTTATTTACCCCAATCAAATGGTGTTGCCAAGCGTAAGTATAGAACGTTAACTGAAATGTTAAATTATATGTTACTTACAGCTGGGATGCTTTCCTCCTACTTGAGAGAAGCAGTTCTAACTGCTAATCATATCTTGAACAGATTGCCGCACTCTAAGTTGTCCATAACACCTTATGAGATATGGCATAAGCGCCCTTGTAGATATGATACTCTTAAGACTTGAATTGCTTATGTAAACATACCAAATCAAAAGAGACCTAAGGTGGGACCTAGAACCATTACTTGTGTATATCTAGGTAGTATGGAAGATAGTGCTGCAAATAGATTTTTAGATCTATCTACTAACACAGTGATAAAATTTAGAAATGCAGTGTTCTTCGAAAACAAGTTTCTTAGAGATCAAGGCTTGAATGTTTCTGGATCTACGGATATGATTTCAGAATCTCCTGTAAAATTTGAAGCATGCCATTCTCACATTAATTCTACACAACTGGTTGTTGAACTATTTCTAGTTAGAGTATCTATAATAGAGAGAGTTCCCAAAAGTTTTGGTGAGGACTTTGTTACTTACCATCTTGAGAATGATCCACTCTCCAATCATGAAGCAATGAGATTTAGGGAATCTCTACTGTGGGCAGAAGCCATAAATGATGAAATCAGCTCTCTGCTATAGAACTGCACTTGGGAACTTGTAAATTTACTAAAAGGGGCTAAGGCTATAGGCTGTAAGTGGGTATTGAAGAAGAAACTGAATAGTGATGGATCAATAGTCAGATACAAAAAGCATGTTTAGTAGCTAAATGCTATAAACAACATAATGGAATAGACTATTTTGATGTCTATTCACCTGTGTATCATCTATCAACTATAAGAATTCTTCTTGCTTAGGCATCTATTGAACACTTTGTAGTGCATCAAATGGATGTAAAAACAGCTTTCTTAAATAGGGAGTTAAATAAGGAAATTTACATGGAACAACCGGAATGATATGTTATGAAAGGTCTCGAGGATAAAGTTTGTAAATTGAATAAATCCTTATATGGTCTTAAACAAGCATCTAAGATGTGGCATCTTAAATTTGACAAAGTGGGAAAGAGTTATGGCTTTCAATCTAGTTATTTTGATAAATGTATTTGCCATCGTTCTATGTCAAATAAGATAGTCATCATTTGCTTGTATGTTGATTACATGTTAATTCTTGGTTTCAATCATTCTGCAATGAATGACGTGAAAGATACTTTAGCTAAAAAATTTGACATGAAAGATCTTGATATTGCTAATACCATTCTTGGTATAAAAGTAAGCTTTAAACGACAAGTCATTTCCCTTAGCTAGACTCATTATATTGAGCAGCTACTCTCTACTTGGGGATACGATAAGTGTAAACCGAGTGAGACACCATGTGATTATAATCACAGACTAAGTCCTAATAAAGGGACCAGCGTGGATTAGTTAAAGTACTCGAAACTGCTTGGTAGTCTTATGTATACTATGAGTTGCACTTGACCCGACATAGCCTTTACAGTTGACATGCTAAGTTGTTTTACTAGTAATCCTAGTAAAGAGCATTGGGATGCTCTCAATAGGCTAATGAGATACCTTAAAGGTACTAAACATTATACTCTCTATTATTCTGATTATCCTCCAACTGTTGATGGATATTCTGATGCCTTATAGTGCTCAGATATTGAAAATAATAAGTCCACTAATTGATATATATTCACTTTGGGTGGAACTGCTATTACTTGGAAATCCAAACGACGGACTTGTCTAGCATTGTCGTCTATGGAATTGAAACTTTTTGCTTTAGCCTCAGCCGGCGAAGAGGCTAAGTGGATAAACAACTTGATTACAGATATTTCTTTAACTCGGCTAAAGATTAATTCTTTAAACCTATTCTATGATAATCAAGTAGTTGTCCAAGTCGTCAAAAATGCTCTCTTTAATTCAAAGAGAAGACATGTGAGACTGAGATATGCGTTGTTGAATTATCTGAGAGAACATGGAGTTATCACCTTGATCGATGTGAGATCGAATGATAACATAGCCAATATTCTCACCAAAGGTGTGCTTAAAGATCGATTATTAAAAAAAGTGGGGGAATTGGGGTTAAAGACTATATAGGCAAGTCTTAACTACCATTTACTTACCTTCTAATTGTGTGTTTTGAATTATCAAATCTTTCTTTGTTGGCTACAATGATAAGCACAGTTTATATGTTTCATCGATGTTCACAATTGCTAACTAATTTGAAGAGGGTAAGTTGTCTCATTCCAAACTTGATGAAGATGACTTTAACCTAATTCAAATGTTCTATTAGGAAAACTTATGTCGTTCCAAACTTGATAATACAATTCAATTAGGTTGGACTATCCTTTTGGTTAAATGATCTCATTCCAAACTTGATGTTAGATTGTTTGACTTTAAGGAATCGGTAACTATGACATTCCAAATTGAAACATAGAAACGGTTGTTTACATAAGAAGCCTGCTGATCTTGTTTTTAATTGAAACTTGATATTACATGACTAGGTCATTGTAAGTGACTTGACTATTGGTCTGTTCTTTGAAACTAGACAATAGTTATTCTCCTACAAATAAACTTAAGTTGATGGCTCTTTGTAAATCACATTGTTTAAGTCATGTTCATAATATATTAAACTGGATTGATGCTTATGAACATAATATTATGATATTTTAAGACATCAATATATGTTCTTCTCTGCTTGATGGAATGGTGCTAAGTTTTTATTCAAATGATTGAATTCATTATAATATGAAATTCATATTTGACATTCTATGGGAGATGGCAGAGATGGAGGAGAGCTTAATGAGTGAGATCCTAACTAGGATGACCCACTTGATGAATGAATATATATCATTTAGAGCGTGTGGGGACTTGACAGTTTACCTGCTATTGCCTATTATGGTGGAGTCAATTTACTTGAGACTTGCATTTTGCTATTTCTATTATGTGAACATTATTATGCTTGTTTCTTATATTCGTAAGGTCTTGGACTATTTTGACTGGCCTACTTATACTTGACTATTATGCATATATTGGTTGTGAATTGAGTCTGAGATTTATTTTGAGATTTGAATGAGTTTAGACTGAATCTAAAACTCCTAATACTTATTTTGATTTATTAATCTCAAAATAGATTCGTGATAAGAATGATTCACTTATTTAGATTGGAAATGATGATTGAGTTTAATACTTTACTACTGAAAAACTCTTTAACCGATCAAAGTTGATTGTCTTGGACTGAATGTGGATGATTCCTATTTGTCTGAACATTACACTGACCACCTTATTGGATTGTGTTGTATGGTGAACATAGAAGGAGATTGTTGGATATATTGTTAATGTAGTCTAAAATAATATGTTTACATACAAGCCCAATAGGTGAAAGTACGGTTATTTGAGTCCATATGGGCTGAAGCCAATAACTTTCATATAAAAACTCTAGAATTCCCCTACGCTAGAGGTAACACTGTTGAGTATTATAAACTAAACGTCCCTTGGTGTAATACTTCAAGCAACCTTTTCTTCTCTCTCAAACCTATAACCTCCAACATAAAAGCTTCATCGATCACCTCTGACTATATACGAAGTGGGAAAAGACGGCAAATAGAGCTCGTCTATCTTACTCTGTTTCTGTCTTCACATACACATTGACTTCTTAAGTTGGGCAGTGCTTCCATGCGTCTGAAATGTTGTGGTTAAGATACTTGTAAGTATATGACTCAGTGATGATCAAAAGCATTTGCCACTATTTATTTTTATTTTTATTTTTTTCCCCGTTCAATTTGCAGGAAGATAATGGCAAAACAGAAGTTAGCAAAGCGTGAGAAGGCCAGGTGTTGACACCTAAATTTTGGTGACCCGTTTAGTCATTTATCGCATTAAAAAAATTAGGGATTAATTTTTAACCCCTAAACAAAAATATTAGAACTTAGTTGCATAGCATATAGTTTTAGAAGCATTTATCATCATTGCATTGGACCAGCAATGGATAGACTCAAGTGAATGGTCTCAAACTTAATCCAGCCCACAAAAGCACAAGCACAAAATTCAGTCAAGCCCATCAAGTCTGCATAGCTGAAAATCAGTGATTTAAATTGGAAAGAATTTTGAAATCAAGAGAGCATATTCTTTATAATTCTAGGCCTTAAGAGGAAGGGTGCAGCAAATATAAGCTGAATATATGATGGGTTTACGCAAAATCCAAGCTTTGGACCAATATCTTTGCTGATGGAAGAGAAGAATTAAAATCTTTAAAAATTGAGCATATATGCTCTTCATATGTAACCGTAGCATTATATGTGCAAGTATGGGCAAATAAAACAAGGAAAATACAATCGTGCGGACAAAGCAAGTGGAAAGGGAGGAAAGAAGATTTTGACATTCTTCACATATGAGATTTCTTTCCTCGAACAATTCATCCACCGCTTGGAAAGAGTTCTTTTGCTGATATCAACGCACGCGATAGAATAAAATATTCGCATGGAATCAGCCAACCAGGGAAAGATTGAGGACAAGAATATATAAGGAGGTCAGCAGTATAAATAAGACCATCGCACAGGACTATGGAAATACACGGCCACATGGAAAGAGGGAGGTCGGCAACATACACTGAGAGCAAAGAAGCTGAGAGGGAGAGAGAGACATAGGAAGCCTTCGTAGAAGACGAAAGGGGAGGCCGATCCATCAATAACGCCTTCATCAGTTGCCGTGCTGGTCTTTCGCAATATTGCCGCACCAAGCGAGTTCCTCCGAGCCCTGCCGCACCGCCTCAACAAGCTGTTGTCCCAACGAGAGCCTCCCGTTGACTTGATGCTAAGCCTGAGCTGTCGTCGAGTTGGTCCTATTCCCTGTGAAGTTTATGTTTTGTAGGTCCATTGGCACGAACCGCTGTCACCACTCGCTGCCGTTGTTCACCGTTGCCCTGCCATGCTGAGCTGTGAAAATCCGACGTGAGCTGCTCTGACGCCGTCCTTTGGCCCGATGCCAAGACAAGCTGCCGTCCCATTGAGCTCGGTCAAAATTCAGCAAACATCCAAGTCACTAAAATCTGCGCAAGAGAAGGGCACACGTTCTTTGAGTAATGGAGGGCGTAAACATTGAAAGGGGGAGGATTTCGCACACTTATTTTTATATAAATTTGGAGCCACTTGGCTATTCTATCACGTGTAGAGTTTTTTAGCAGGACTTTTGGTGAATCCGGAGCAAGTGGCAGCCCCTGGACGTTCCTCCCACATCAGCACCATGTCCTTGTAACAATCCAAGTGAATAGTCCAGGCGAACTTTACCAGCACGTTTGCTGATCCGACGATCCCTGTATTGTCGCAGGCCACCACCACGATGAAAGTTATTGTTTTGCAGATCGCCTCTCGAAGTTTACGTGTAGATTGTTGAACCAACCACAATATGTGACTACTCGCAGAGCTAGAACCTTTGTTGCGCATGATTTGAGTTGCAATCGCGAGCCTCATCGTGCTGATCAGTACGGCAGCAGCCATCGAGCCGAGCATAAGCAGGCTACCGCCATCCGTTGTTCATCCGAACTCGACAACATGGTCCACGTGACACTAAATATTAGGTAAGAATCTATTTTAATTTGATTTTCATATATCCTTATTGCCGAATTTATGGGATTATCTCATATGAATATTTGAATGATACCATCATATCCACAAAATATCGATTAGCATTTTAAATTGGGAAATCTTCCTAATTTCGCAAAGTACATATGATTGACGGTCCAATTTCACGTTCGAAATACGACCCACAATCGTACAGAAAAATCACCAATCCGATCTCAAGCTCGAGATATGATTCGTGATTTTATTTAAAAATTGGTCAATCTGATCTCATGCACGAGATACGATACATCAATTTATTTCCCAAAATTAAGTGGACATGGATGATATATTGCTTGATTTGGTGTTGTGCTGTTTTTTATGCCTTTATTTGATTGCTCCTATAAAAGGAAAAAATAAAAAAACATTTGAGTCAGATTAGGTTCATGTTAGAATATTACTTATTTTAGGATTATTTTGCATGTTTAGAATAGGAAATTTATTTATTTCAAATTCCTTAAATAAAAATCCCCAAAAAAAAAAAAATGCAATCATTTAGGATGTTAGTTTTAAATGAGAAAGGTACCGAAAGGGTGTTAGAGAAATCTAGTGTAACCAAGTCCCTGAACTCATAAGTCTCTGGTTCGTAGGAGTAAAGTAAATATCCTGTTACTTTACTTGGGTGTCTAATCGACCCACCAAAAATAGATTAGTGGCGACTCCTAATTGAAAATCAATTGCATGTTAAGAATTCAAACCTAAGTCGTGAGTTGGTATGGGCTTGGGAGAGCCTGAGTTAAGTCTAGGCTTAACAATTCATTAGCCAAACCCTAGGTGGTTCACACCCGAAAATTTTTGGTCGCGACACTAGGTTCCGCGAAATGTAAAAGTTGAAGAAGCAGGAGAAGATTCAGGAAATTTTGGATCGGCAAAATGCCGCTGCCGATGTTGATATGGTGCCTTTGCATTTTAAGAACGACTCTTTCTTGCATTATTTCGAGGTCGATGACAGTAATTTCATTTTTTTCTTTTTGGGCTAGAGATCCAAAAGGAGTCAGATATATCTTTTAATCAAAGAACGTTCCCTCCCAAGACTTTATTCAAATGTTGATGGCCGAAAAAAAGAGAAGATCTCATCTTAGGTGTGGAGAGTTCGTCTAACTATGCTTTGACTTAGTAAAGTCGTGTCGCGACTTGCAACAGAGTTGTATGCTACATTTTCATATCGACTCGGCATATAAATGACCAGTGTCTGATATCTCTGTGATTTCAACAGCGTGCTTGTAAACTACCCTTCGCATATGAGAATCCACTTCCGATGGCGTGCTGCTTCATGGACTCGGGACCTTAGCGTCTCAATTTTCCATAGAGATTCAACGTCTCGTAAGAAGGGTCTTTTTCTTCACATCACTTGATACGATAAAGAAGCGTAATCTCAGAACAGTAAAAGAAACAATGTGGTTGAAAGACGCAGGGTAGCGAGTATTCTTTTAATTTCTACCTTCTGCTTATTTGATTAGGCAGAAGAATATATCTAGCACATCCCGTCTTTTGTATTGGGTGGCCGGACCTGGATGAGCGAACTAATTCTGGGAAGAAATTAAAGTAAAAATTGCTAATGGACAAGGGCGTGAGAGCGGCAAAGGGAGATGAGTGATTTTTTTACCTGCTTTGGCAGCAAACTCCATCCAGATGTCAAATGCAGCTTTGTGCAATTTCACTCCCATCCTTGACAAGTCTCTTGGAATACTTCTTGTGATAAACTCCAAATGTCTGGATCATAACAAATGCTTCAAATTTTTTTCATAGAAAACGGATGTCAAGTAACATGAGTAAACCGTTATATGGAGAGCAGCAATGCAGACAAGACGATTTAAAAAAAAAAAATCAATTTATTCATATACGAGAAGATGCTCATAAATTGGACAAATTGCTTGATAACTAACTAGCATTTTTCACATGGTTAACAGTTAAGTTCTCTAATAGTGTACTACATGATAACAACATCCTTTTCAGGATAGACAGCATGGAAGCAAGCGGCATCATTGACATATGGTTCGTAGAGCCAATTGTACGCGTCAAACCATAGACAACTTGTTTCTCTCATCAAGGACTAAGTACGCGTCAAAATAAGGATTAACGGATATATATGCTGATTATTATATGTACTCCCAGTGACAATTAATTGCTGTAATCTCCTGACATGAGACATGCCATGGGAATGCGGTTTGATTTGATTTATTTTGCTTAGAATTAATGAAGAGCTTGATTACTAGAATCAGCTTGAACAAATAACCACTGAGGTTATCAGTCTGTAAAAACATGTTTTGTCAAAAGCAAATGCTCTATTGTTGAGAATCAATGGTGAATTAAATAACTTAAAAGTGGAGGTGTCATTCAAGAAATCAAAAGGCTTGTAAAACCAGCAATTTGTAGAAAGATCAATTCACAAAACAATTGTATGACCCATGTTGTCATGCCCCGATCCTCCGAGCGTGTGCCCATCCCACAGTGATCGATCAAATAGCGACGTCCCAAGATGCGTCCCTGACCCATTCATTTTATTACACATGCAGAAGCGGATAAGAAATCTCCAGACAATAAAGAGATGTGATAGAAAAGTAGGGCCACAATTTTTGAAAATCAAACCACATCTTTATACATATCAAACCTAGTCATATACAATATTAACCGACTATATACAAGGTCTGCAAAAGGGAGGGGGTAAAGGCTACACATCCTCTAATCAATCGAGTCTTCAACTGAATACTTCGGGCTTCCTAGCTCCTACGAACTCGGGTCCACCACTGAACCACTTGGAGGGTCGGCCGTACCCTTTCCAAAAGCAACCTCCAGCACCAACATAAGGACCTCAAATTCTAGTATGGGACCCTCTCCCTGTCCATTTCGATCGCGACGATACCATGATCTGTATTGATGAGGTACCTTATGGGGTAGACTCTCATCAACCGAGACCACGGATCTCACGAGCTCATAGACCCATCATTAGGGGTTCCCATGAAGCGAAATATAAGATACCTGCTTGGTGACCTTCTTCGGCTATCCAAAACGCTTGGGAGGAGCTGCCATCTAAGGATCTGAAAATGTTATCTCACAACAGGGTGAGACGACATCTCAGCAAGTTAACCCCCTAAGCTCCAACTAGGATGAAAATACGACCTAAGGGCTGCCTAAACACAAGCACAAGTCAGATGACTTACCATTGCCTCAGTTCCTTCCTGTAAGTCAGTACAATTTGTATATTCAACCAATCATTCAATTCAACTCGAATCAACTCAAATCATCATATCAAATAAAATCATCGATCAATCGACCCAATCGATTCCATGTCACCAAAACCATCTCTCGATCAACTCATTCAATACTATCCATAAAGTTTGATCACATCAAGGACTGCTCACCCTAAGCTAAAGATAGATAGTATAGCTCACTCTAAGCTGATAAAGTATACTACTCGCTCTAAGCTGATATATCAAGGCCCTCAAGCTGATATAGTATACCGACAATGCTCACTAGAAGCTACTAAGGTATACTGCTCACACTAAACTGAAAAATCAAAGCCCTCAGGCTGATATAGTATACCTATAATGCTAACTCTAAGCTGATAAATAGTATACTGCTCACACTAAGCTGATATATTAAGGCCCGTAGGCTAATATAGTATATTGTTCTCACCAACTAAGAATTTCACTATTTTTATCATTCCTGATAAAAATAATCGTGTGTGGGTACATGGTCGGCCTTAGCCAAAATACAATATTTTCTCTTTTTGAAATTCCCACTAATTTCGATAGTCCATAAACACATTTTTGGCTTTGTAAACTGACGCTTAGTATTTTCTAATTAAATACCAAAATTATTAAATTTTGGGATAAATTCCCAAAATTACAAATCACACTCAATTTGTACAAATCAGCACTCAATTAAATAAACCAATTATACCATTACAATTAGCACGAAATTCCGGTCACTCGCTATCCCAGTCTAAATTCTGGAAAATAATAATTAATTCAATAATTACCAAAATTAATTAATAAATGCAACTTAGACCATAAAAGCCTAATTAAATACCGAAGCAGGTCCAGAAAAATTCCGAACCTATTTAGATAAATACTACAACTTATCTAGTCTCTAATTACGCTACTCTAACTACCTAACATGCAATAACGATTAATTAAATTGCTAATCTATTCTAACTAACTACCTAATCCATACTTAACATAAACTAATCAACTATTAGGCATAATTAACTCCCTAAGCGGAGATTAGTGAGTAAACTCATCGGTTTCGAAGTCCGATGAGTTCACGAGGACTGCGAGGCGGAGACGGGCCATAAACTCGAAAGCAAGGGCACCTTTCGAGGTCGGGAAAGGCTCGGAAATGGACCTCAGAGCCCAAAACCCTTGCTGGAGTTTCGGCTTTTGTTCTTGGCCGAACCGGCTGGAACCAATGGCCAGTTGTGGCTGAAACAAGCAGGGTGAGGCAGACAGTCTACGGCGGGGCTTGGCAGAGCTCAATTGCGGCGGGACGGGTGGCCAGGAGCTTCGACGGGCTGGACGGCAGCCTAAGGAGTTTTGAACAGGGCGGCACGGTGACGGAAAGGGCAAGCCGACGCAGCAGGAACGCGGTGCTCACGCGGGGGCTCGCGGTGGCAGTGACGGCGCTCGGCAACTCCAGGCAGGCAGCAAGGGGCGTCAACGGTAGAGGGAGGGTATGCTGGTCGATTCTCTACAACTTCTAGAGCTAAAAAAGGTTGGAAATGGAGGAAGCAAAGGCAAAGGAAGAAGGAGGGGACCAAACAAGTTTGGAGGGGGCCACTTGGTCTCAATCTATCTCTTTATTCCCCTTGGCTTGACCCCACCATGGCCGGCTGTCTTCCTCAGCAACTTGTAGCCCTCAAAGCTTCCTTAGGAAGCTAATGATGTGGTCCAAAGGTTGAGGGCATGGGGGCTATGAATTTTGCAACATTTTCTCTCAATTTTACTTTAATTCTCTCTTAAATTGATTTGATTCGGCCCTAAAAAATTCCACAACGTGTCCTCGATCAAATTGACAATTTTCCACGCCAATAGAACCAACTTGCATCCCAAAAACATGATAAAAAACGGTCCCCTAAATTTTCCGAACAAAAGCAACTATATCTTAACTTTTCGCCAAAAAATCTCGTTTTGCAGAAAAATCTTCGGATGATGAGTCGACATTCCTAAAATCACTCGTGACATGATAGAACTTTCAATTTCTAAAAACAGATTTAAATTCAAGGTTAATTTCAATTTAGCGCGTTTTTAGCGTGACCTAGCTTACCGGGTAGCTTTTAGAAATTTTTAGTGCAATTGACCCATGGTCGATTTTTTTCAAGCCACAATTTCAACACATTGGCGACTCTCGGTAGTCGTGAAAATCTTGAGGTTTCAAATACGGACACGGGATACCAAAATGATAGAAAAATCAATCTAGTACCGGTCGACAGGAATTTTGTAATTTGGTGGAATCACCCACGTTTAGCCACACATCTTAGTCAAACCGACCTATTTATGATCTCTAATCAATCTTTATTGTGCCGTAATGATCTCTGCAGATGAGCACAGTCGAATAGTCGATTCCTAGTCGAATTCTCAAGTCTATTGTGTTAAAATCCCTTATTGACTTCCCTAAATAGTCTAGTTATCTCAAGAGTGATCAGTTCAAAGAATAGCATTATAGGTGCATCGATGAAAGGTCTGATTTATTTAATTGAAGACAAAATTGAAAATTTTAGGATGTCGCAACTTTTCCCCTCTTATAAAAATTTTATCCTCGAAATTTAAACCATTACAATACTTTAAGCAAAAAGATGGAGGTACAATTGTCTCATCGAATCCTCGCTTCCCCAAGTTGCTCCTTCAGTGCCATGGTGTTGCCAAACCACTTTAACCAATGGAATCATCTTGGTAGGCAGAATATGTTCTTTTCGATCCACAATCTGAACCGGGCCTTCAACGTACGACACCCTGCCATCCATGTCCAATTCTTCGAAAATAAGCATGTGGGTTGGGTCAAGCTCATACTTCCTCAACATCAACACGTGAAAGACGTCGTGCACTTATGCCAGCCTTGGCAGTAATGCAAGAAGATATGCTAGAATCCTGATTCTTTCTAGAATCTCCAAAGGACCTACGTACCTCGGACTCAGTTTTCCCTTCTTGCCAAAGCGCAAAATACCCCGCATTGGTGACACCTTCAGAAAAATGTGATCACCAACTTGGAATTCCAACAGTCTCCGGCGCTTATCTACGTAGCTTTTCCGGTGGCTCTAAGCGGTCTTTAGTCTACCTCTGATGACTGCAACTACATCCACTGACTGCTGAACCAACTCTGGGCCAGTGATCTTTCTTTCCCCAACTTCATCCCAACATACCGGCATTCTGCATGCTGTCATACAATGCTTCAAAAGGAGCTATTTGAATGCTCTACTGGTAGCTGTTGTTGTAGACAAACTCAACAAGATGAAGCCATTCCTTCCAGCTTCCCTTGAAATCCAGCACGCAAGCTCACAGCATGTCTTCGAGGGTTTGGATCGTCCTCTCAGACTGGCCATCTGTCTGAGGATTATATGACATACTGTACTACAGCTTCGTTCCTAAGGCAACCTGCAAACTTTTCCAAAATCAGCTGTGAATCTCGGGTCTCGATCTGAAGTAATCGTCATCGGCACTCCAAATAGACGAACAATTTGACGCATGTACAACTCTACGTGCCTATCCAAATCAAGGTCCTTTCGTACTGCGATGAAGTGAGCCAACTTTGTCAGTCTGTCGACCATTACCCAAATGGAATCATTACCTCTTTGATTCCTCGGTAAGCCTGTCACAAAGTCCATTGTGATGTGCTCCCATTTCCACTCTAAAATTTCGAGAGGTTGCAGAAGTCCTCCCGGCTTACAATGCTGTGCCTTCACTTATTAACACGTCAGACATTTAGCGACATGCTTGGTGATGTCTGCCTTCATACCAGACCACTAATAATGTTGACATAGATTTCGATACATTTTCATACTGCCAGGATGAATGTTGTAACTACTACAATGAGCTTCTGACAAGATTTCCTCTTTAGGCTCTATATCGTCAAGCACACACAATTGTCCTTGGAACCTCAGTGTTCCGTCCTCAGAAATCTGAAAAACAACCTTTCTCTTATTGGTATTCTCTTGTAGAATCTTCTGAACATCTAGGTCTGTTGGTTGAAGTAATTTGATCATGATCTGAACATCCGACTCAATTCTGAGGGTGGCCATAAGATTCGAAATGTGACCTACCTCAAATTTGAAAACCGAATCTCGAGCTCTCCCGAGTAAATTCCACTCCTTAACCAGTATATATGCAACTGAAGACTTCCGACTCAAAGCATCGGTGACCTTATTCGCCTTCTCGGGGTGATATAGGATATCACAATCATAGTCCTTCAGAAGTTCCATCCATCGGCGCTGTCTCATATTCAATTCCTTATAAGAGAATAGATACTTGAGACTTTGATGGTCAGTGAAAATCTGGAATCTTTCTCTGCACAGATGATGTCTCCAAATCTTCAAAGTAAAAATAATTGCGGCGAGTTCTAAGCCATGCATCGGGTAATTCAGCTCATGAGGTCTCAATTGGCAGGAAGCATATGCAATAACCCTACTATGTTGCATTAGTACGCAACCCAATCCTCTAAGCGACGCATCACTATAAATCTCGTATCCTCTAGGACCAGATGGAATGGTCAGCACAGTAGCGGTAGTCAGCTTCTACTTAAGCTCTTGGAAACTACGCTTACACTTGTCTATCCACACAAACTTCTCTTCTTTCTTCAAGAGTCGAGTCAACAGCGACGCCAAAGCCGAAAATCCTTCCACGAATCTTCTGTAGTAACCTGCCAAACTTAGAAAACTTCTTATCTCTGTCACTGTAATCGGTCTTGGCCAGTTGATCACTACTTCAATCTTGATCGGGTCCACGGAAATTCCTTCACCTGAAATCACGTGACCTAAGAATGCAATACGAGTCAACAAAAACTCATACTTGCTAAACTTAGCGTACAACCCATGAGTCCTTAGGGTTTGAAGTACCAATCTCAAATGACTCTCATGCTTATCATCATTCCTCGAATACCCTAGCATATCATTGATGAACACGATCACAAACTGATCCAGATATTCTCTTAATACTCGATTCATCAAATCCATAAAAGCAACTAGAGCATTCGTCAAACTGAACAGCATTACAATGAATTCATAATGGCCGTATCGAGTGCAAAACACTGACTTTGGAATGTCCTCCTTCCTAATCCTTAACTGATGATATCCTATCCTCAAGTCAATTTTTGAAAATATCGACACTCCTTATAACTGATCAAACAAGTCATCGATCCTCGGGAGTGGATACTTGTTCTTGATCATCACCTGATTAAGTTGATGATAGTCAATGCATAGACGCAACGAACCATCTTTTTTCTTTACGAACAAAACTAGTGCTCCCCAAGGTGATGCACTAGGACATATGAATCTCTTATCCAACAATTCTTACATCTACACCTTCAGTTCTTTCAACTCAAACAACGCCATCCGATAAGGAGCCTTAAAGATTGGCTCTGTCTAGGGTGCTAACTCAATCACAAACACAATCTCTCTCTCTCTCTGGCGGTAGGCCTAGCAATTCCTTTGGGAATACATCTGGGAATTCTTGCATCACTAAGACGTCTTCGATCTTCAGCTCCTCAACTGTCATATCCACGACAGTTGCCAAGTAACCTTGACATCCCCCGTCTAACAAACGGGTTGCCTCAAGTGACGAGATCAAGGTAGTCGAGGGTCCTCCTTGATTTCCAATAAACTCAAAACTTTCACCCTCTAACGGATCAAACTATGACATCCTGAATTTCAACCCCGTCCCGAATATATGAAATGGGCTTCTCGTTGACATGCCTATGGTCCTTTTTCTCTGAGCTGATCACTCATGAGTTAACCAATCTATTAGGTGAAGCCGTTAAGAGATATAATAGTGGTAAAATCCCTAAAAGCTACCCGGTAGGTCGGATTTGACTAAAATCACATTCAGTTGAATTTAACCATGAAATTGAATTCGATTTTAGAAATCGAACGTTCGAGCATGTCATAGTTCATTTATAAGACATCATCTTATCTTTCGAAGAAATTCCGTCGAGTTCGGGATTTTTACGGAAAATCAATTCATACGATTTGGAAACGAACGGAAATTTGGATAGGCCAAATTGAATGGATTCTTGGCCTTCTTATCGAATTATTTGGTGATGGGGACTTGTAAAAATTGTGTGGGCTTTTTCTTCAACAAAATTGGACGTCGAATTGAGGAAATTTGAGTGGAAATTGAAGTTTAAAGTGTATGGGAGGTGTAACATTTGCTATCAAATTGGAATATTTGTGGGAAATTATTGCAAGAAAGTAAATGGGACAAGAGGATATGCCTGTGGGCTTTTGGGGGGACCAATTCATGATGAAATTTGAGATAGATATTGACTTTTTTGCTCACTCTCTCTCTTCTTCTCGAGCCAGCTAGCTCGCCGACTCCATCTTCACGGCTCCTCTTCATTTTTTTTTATTCCTTCGGTCTCAACTTCTGCTTTCCTTTCATTCGGTCGAAGTCCACCCCACCGAAACCAGCGAACTCCTCCTTTTCTCTATTTCCTTCGACAAAACCGCAACCCCACACACGCCACACGTCCCCACTTTTTCTCCTTCTTTTGTTGACCTCTCGAAGTCCACGTCTTCAAACCCCCGACGCCAGCAGCTGCTTCTTCATCTCTATCCGTCTTCTCCATCTTTGCTGCCACGAAGACGTCGCCAGCAGCTCCTTGGAAGTCCCATTGGTCGGCCACAACCGCACGCTCGTGTCTTCCTTTTTGCGCAGTCAACCGAAACAGCTCCATCTCTCTTGTGGTTGACTGCCAGGCGTCCACCGAAGTGCCCCTGCAGCTGCCGCTTCACCCATCAATCCTGCTGCTTCTCCTTAACGAATCCTTACCCCCTCGTTGACCGCAAGCCAGCGAAGCCGCATGTCCCCAAGCCAACTTTCATTGCGTCTTCAGCCCACGCATTTTCTTCAGCCCATTTGAAGCTACCGAAGCCAGTCCAGTCCAGTTGAAGTCTCCTACCGCAAGCCCAATCCAACAAATTTCACAAGCCCAGCAGCCTAAGGAGTCAGCCCACGCAAGTTCAGCCAAGCCCAGCAAATTTGCTGTGGGCTTGCGAGGCTTTTTAGGCCCACCCGAGCCTCCGTTGGCGTCGCCGTGCACCCAAGTCTCGGCCACCGTCACGCCGCCGTCGCGGTGAACTGGTTTTCACATTAAACCGGTGAGTTTATGCATTAAACTCTTCTTAGTAGGCTAATGACGTTTAAGGGGTGTTTAGATTTAATTAAGCTTAGATTAGTGTAATTATTAGTTTATTTAATTAATTTAGGTTAGTTAGATTAGTGATTTAGGTGGTTAGAAATTGTAATTAGTTAGTTTATTATGTGGCCTAGTAGTTAGAATGGTTAGGATAATTTAATTAGTTCAATAGGTGGTTAGATTAGCAATTTTAAGCCTAAGTTTGCATTTATTGAATTAATGTGTATTTATTAATTAATTTCAGTAATTTATTTAATTATTAATTATTTTCTGAAAATTAGACCGGGATAGTCGGTGACTGGAATTTTGTGCTTATTGCAATGGTGTGGTTAATTTCTGCAATTGAGTGTTGAATTGTACAAATTGAGTGGAAACTATAATTTTGGGTATTTATCCTAAAATTAAGTAATTTCAATAATTAATTAGAAATTACCGGGACGTCGGTTTGCAAGGCCAAAAATGTTTTCATACACTGTATAAATAGTGGGATTTTCTAAAGTAAAGATATGGAAATTTTGGCTCAAGCCGACCATGTACTCACACATGATTATTTTATCAAGTATTATTAACATGATGAAAATAGGCCAAGACATTATTTTTAAATGAGGAATTTAAGTGCAAAGCACAATGTCCTTGACCGGGATTGGATAATTGTGTGATGGTTAAGAAAATTGGTCATCCACTATGTGTCGGGTGAACGATGCTTTCTGATGGAAAGCTGTCTTGAGGTAGAAGTTGTCATGCTCAATGGGGCGAGACAACACTTAGCTAGGTGATGGATAAATCTGCTATGTGATGGATAGATCCGCAGTATGTCAGATAAATCCACTATGTGATGGATAGATCTACTAGGTGATGGATAAATCTGTTATGTGACGGATAGATTCGCTGTATGTCAGTTAGATCCGCTATGTGACGGATAAATCCGCTATGTCACAGATAGATCCACTGTATGTCAGTTAGATCCACCGTGTGACGGTTAAGTTGTGCTTGTGTGACTATAATTACTTGAAATGCATGATCGACTGAGATGTGATATTAGGCACTCAATTGAATCGAGTGTTATTGCTACATATATGGTCCTGATATGAACTGTGCTGACATGCAGGACGGAACTAAGGCAAGGTAAGTTCTCTATTCTAATTGTGTGATTGTGTGGTTAGGACGCCTCTAGGCATATTTGTGGCACCCTAAAATCTCGTGACAACCTCTAGAGTACCATGAACCATGATTAGGTAATGGAAGTGCCGTTTGATTTTGTATTAGCCATTGAATTAATGAATTTCAATCAATTTAAGGCCGAGCATTGTAATGGATGATTGTTTGGATGGAGATGTGTCTACAAGTGAATCAAGGATTTTATTTAGGTGCAAATTAACATAGAAATCTTATTCTTGGTAGTGCACTTTATAAGTAAAATTTTATTGATTTAAGTTACAAAGTTTTGTGGATTTATAAGTTGAAATTAGGTGTTAATTTAAATGAGGGTTAAATGGAACAGGAATAGGAGAGGATGGGCTGATTTTTAGGCCCAAAGACCGTCCAACCAGCCCACGCCAACCCCTTGGTCGACCGGTCCATGAAGGCCCAAGACCGACCCAATATTGAAGCCCATAAACCCTTGCATGTGAGCTGCCAAGTGGCATGGAGGAGAAGCCAAGTGTGGCTGCCCCCATTGGCTTCCTTAGGCGGCTTCATGCAATCAAATGATTGCAAATGATTGTAGGGGAAGGAAAGTAAAGAGAGGGAGGCGGATGATGAAGGGGAATCAACCAAGAGAGAGAGAGAGAAAGAGTCATCCGAGAGAGAGAGGGAAACCGAGAGAGAGGAGGAGGGAAAGAGAGGAAGCAGGCGTGCGAGAGGAAGGAGGAGGATCGTCCGCCTAGCTCGCCGCCATCCATTCGCCACTTTGCCGCCGTTCTTGTTGCTGTTTGTGCTTGAGTTTAAGGCAAGGGAAGTTCAAAAACCTACCCCTTGCATTGCTGTGTGTATGTGTAGTAGATGGTAAGTCTTGGTTGTGATGGATGGGATCAGATTTCGGAGCTTTGAAGAGAGATTTGTTGGCCATGCATGCTGTTTCTGGAAAGACCAGTCCGACCATCCATGCGTTTGTGTGCTGCATGTGACTTTTTATTTGGAATCTTGTTTCGATTTCTTCATAAAAGTTGTATAGAACACCTTGAGGAACAACATACTAAAATTTGAGGAAAAAAAACAATTATTGGTTAGTGAAATGATTTTTCTTTGGAGAAATTAGATCTGGAATTTGTTGTGCTGACCTTTAGAGATTTCGTGATCCGTAAAGTAAATTTCTTGTGAAAATATCACTTTGATCTTTAATAAAAGTTGTAGTGCACTTCTTGAGGTAGAACATATCAAAAATTTAGAGGAAATGAACAAAAATAGGTCGGGGAAATCGTTGTTCTTTGAAGAAACTGGATCTGGGAAAAACGTTACCTCAACCCAGTATGATTTCGTGATTTTTATAAAATCATAGAGTTAAAATTTGTTCGTGTGTCCTTAATGAAAGTTGTAGGTAATATTCTGAGAAATAACATAATAAAAATTTAGAAGAAATGAAAATATGTAAGTCGGTAAAATGAGTTTCTTTTGAAAGATGATAATCTGGAAAAGATGACACCGAGAACAGGGGGAAATAATCATCTATATCTATTAACCTAGAACGATTTGGGTTTCTATTTATTAATGAGATATTTACCTCTAAGACTTTTCTATAACATGTCAAAATTTCAGAATTTTTGGAGTTCATTTGAGTATTTAATTTAAATTTCTTCATAAACTGTGCAAGTTGAAATATTGAAGTTTTGAGAACTGTGATGCATGGACCGTGCTGTTTTGTGTGAGATTCTTTTGGCATGGAGTTATTGATGAGATATCTACCTTTAGATCTCGTCTATAATGTGTCAATTTTTCAGAATTTATTAATGTCATTTACAAATTTTTCTGGAGTTTTAATTAGAGGAATGCATTCTGATTTATCCGAAACATTGATGTGTTTTGAAAAATAAATGAATTTACCCTTGTGATGTAATACTTTGAGTGGTTGATTTTGCTGCATATGTGATGACATATGGCATGTTATATGGCATGAAAATTTTTGAGACCCTTGATATTATTGCATCAAATGCCATGTTGAAATTGAGATACATGTGTGGATATAACTTGAGAAAATAACGAGACTGTCGGAGGTGTGAGCCGACAATGCCCCGGGAGTGTTGGGATGCCCGGAGTGTGGGGGTGCCGGAAGCCTCGGAGGTGTGTGCCAGGAGGGATACCTCGCGATGCTAGTTGGGATACGAGATACCCGGAGTGTGTGTGTGCCGGAGGTTCCTCATGATGCCAAGTTGGATACAAGCGATAAATTATGGGATGAAATCACTGGTCCCTAGAAAGATAAAAATTGAGACTGTATCATATGGCATGGATATATGCATGAATGCTTGATGATGAGTGCATGGTGGTATATGCACATATGGCATGGATATATGCATGAATGCTTGATGATGAGTGCATGTCGGTATATGCACATATGGCATGATAATATATGCATGGCTGTAAGGTAAGGTATGCTTGAATGCATGAATGATATGTGTTTTATTCTTGATTGTTCTGTTTGACACATTGAGTAGTGTGGTGGATTTTTACCGCTGAGTGGTTGTACTCACCCCTTTTGGGGATTAACATTTCAGATTACAAAGATGCCTTTTCTACCGGTTGCACGTGGTACTTACTATGGCATACCTCCTGATGTGGATGTGGAGTGTACTGAGCATGTTTGTGTCGGTTCTCCTAGTTTAGTTTTTGTTCGAGTCCGTGTTCTGATGATGTACGACGTGGGTCGAGCTAATGGCCTAGTTATCCAGGAGTTTTTTTCTTTCCATGTCCAACATGATGGAGTTATGTTAGGGATGTTACCACCGCCACCACCCGATGCACTAGATTGGGTATGATGGCGCGTATAGCTATTGGGAGCTGACAATTTTTGGAGATAGCCGACGCTCGTTGATGGGGGGTGGTACATGTTCAAAGTAGAATCAAGTCTTTTTGGGGTGGTAGCCAAGTATAGTTAAAATCTTGGCCTTTTTGTTGTATCAACCTTGATGTCCATCATGAAAATATAAATAAGAGTGAATCGGCATTATCTTTTCTTATGGTGCGTAATTGGTGTGTATTGCATTATGGTTATTGGAGGGAGAGATGATGAGACTTATTTATGCTTCTGCTAATAAGTTGCGCTGGGACCGCTTTCAAAAAAAAAATCCCTAGTCAAAGGGTATCGGTCTGTAAAGTTATATGAGATCGAGTAATTAAGAGAGATCACCTACAGCGACCTCAGGTGAATCGGCGGTGCCACAATATTACCCTCCTAATCGAGGTTTAGAGCATGAACTCACTAAAATTTATATCTCACCATGTCATGGGATTAATTTTTCAGAATCGTAGAGTGGAGGACGTGGAGTCGAGCTGAGGAGATCTGTGGTGTGGGTCAAATAGGACAATTTCCTTGAGAGCTGGTCTTCTGAAGTCTCTTGGTTTTAGATTTTTTTACTGGACTCAGTTGATTTATAAAAGCATGTTCTGCTTGAGAATCTGTTGTTCTGCTTTTCTATCCCGAGATGGTTATTGCCAAGGGATTTGTTATTTGCTTCCACATGTGCAATAAAATGAAAGGGTCAGTGACTCGTCCTGGGAAGTCGCAAAATTTTATCGACCATTGAGGGATGGGCACACGCTCGAGGATTAGAGCGTGACACAAACTGAATTGCTTTACGATAATAGTCCATCTTAGCTCGTTGCTTGGTGATCCAATTCATGCCAATTATCAAATCAAAGTCATACATGGTTAGGACTAACAAGTCTATCTTCCCATCTCACTCACAAATCACTAACTTGCAACCAATACAACCCAATGCAACTAACACCTTGTCCTTTAACAGTGTAGATATGCTAACCACCGACTCCAGCAATTCAGGACTTAATCCTATTAGCTTAACATATTGCTTGGCAATAAAAAAATGAGTCGTGCCAAGGTCGAATAAAGCATAAGCAGCATGGTCGTTCAGTAAAACCATACTTGTAATTACATCAAGCGCATCCTCTACTTGACCTCTGGTGATGGCATACACTGTCCCTTGAGCTGGGGGTATGTTCTGTCCACCTTGCGATGCAAACTGCGGCGCTACACCCCTTATCTGACCCATCAATGGCAGTGGTGGTAACTACTGTTGTCCCCACGATCTTCTGGGACAATCTCTGGCCATGTGACCCTGTTGGCCACATTCAAAACAAGCGCCCGTTCTTCGAGGGCACGGGGTCATACCATGTCGTCTTCCACAGAAGCGACATACGCCATTCTGATTTAGCGTTGACTTTCCAATTCCACCCTTCCTGTCGGGCGGAACATAGAACCTTCCTCCGGTCATGGGTCTCTTCCCATGTCGGTTCCCATCTCTATTCGAATTAAACCTCAATCAAACTTCTTTCCATCGGCTGGGCTCAGTTGTACACTTCACGATAGTCCTTCAGATCAAACGGCACCAGCGGGTTTTTCTAGTCTAGTCGAAGGCCATTTCTGAACCTTTGAGCTTTGTCTTCTGGGTCCTCTATCAATCTCGGAGCGTATTGAGAAAGCTCCGCAAACTTGACCTCATACTGATCAACAATCATCATCCCTTGACGAAGGTGTTGAAATTCCTCCATCTTCTGTTCTCGGGTGCTACTCGAAAAGTACTTCTCATTGAAGGCCAAGAGGAAAGCGTTCCACACCGGGAATATGCCTTCCGAAAATACTGTACCTCTGGCAGCCCTCCACCAGTTGATATACTGTTAGGACAACTTTCTCTGCCTCTGTGCACATCAGCAATGCAAAGGCCTTCTCCAAATCTTGAATCCAAAAAGATGCAGTATCTGGATCTCCAACACCGGTGAACCTCGGCGGCTTTAGCTTCAAGAACTGCTCCACTAACTTCTGAATCGGTCTCATCCTCTTCACTATTAGGTTCCCAGCTGGAACTTCGGTAGGTGCAGCAACAGCAGCAGCCTTAGTAGCGGCGACAACGCTAGCAGTAGCAGCAGCTTGAGCTGCGGCAGTAGTGGTGGCAGCTTGATTCTGGGCCTGCTGATCCATCCTATTTCCTAGCATCTCAAACATTTGCATGATCCCTTCGAATCCGGGATCCCCAGGGGCTGCTACCCCAGCACCAACAGGAGGTGGTGCTAATTCACTAGCGCTAGCTTGAGCTGGTGCTTTACCATGGCCTCCTTGGATATCGACCCTCCCCGGCGTCCTACCCCAAGTCACGAGCCCTATAATACGCTTCCTAGGAGTCCTCTACTCCTAATCACTCATACTGCAAGTTCTCTACAAAAACCTGCCTTCCAATTCCACACCAAATTATAAGTTGAGCGATCCACACAAACAAACAATTCTACCAAATCAACTACCACAGACATGCACCGGCATGAAATAAAAGCCATTCCTACTAACTATCCCATAAACTCATCACACATTATCACTCCATCTATCAACCCGCTCTACTACCACTAAATGGGGATGTCACACCCCGATCCTCCGAGTGCATGTCCATCTCTTAGTAGTCGATTAAATAGCGACTTCCCAGGATACGTCGCCGACCCATTCATTTTATTGCACATACGGAAGCGAATAATAAATCCACAAACAACATAAATATGGGATAGAAAAGTAGGGCCATAATTTTTGCAAACCAAACCACACCTTTATACATATCAAACCCAGTCATATACAATATTAGCCGACTATATAAAATGTCTGCAAAAGGGGGGTAGAGGCTACATATCCTTTAATCAGTCGAGTCTTCAACTGAATACTTCGGGGTCCATGGCTCCGACGGGCTCGGGTCCACCACTGAACCACCTAGAGGGTCAATCGTACCCTTTGTAAAAGCAACCTCCAGCACCGACATAAGGACCTTAGATTCCGATATGGGACCCTCCCTCTGTCCATTTCGATCGCGATGATACCATGATCAGTATTGATGAGGTACATTATGAGATAGACTCTCATCAACCTAGACCACAGATCTCACGAGCTCATAGACCCATCATCGGAGGTTCCCATGAAGCGGAATATAAGATACCTGCTCGGGACCTTCTTCGACTGTCCAAAACGCTCGGGAGGAGCTGCCATCTAAGGACCTAAAAATGTTATCCCACAACGGGGTGAGACAACGTCTCAACAAGTTAACCCCCTAAGCTCTAACTAGGAAGGAAATACGCTCTAAAAGCTGCCTAAGCACAAGCACAAGTCAAAGGACTTACCTTTACCTCAGTTCCTTCCTGCAAGTCAGTACAATTTGTATATTCAACCAATCATTCAATTCAACTCAAATCAACTCACGTCATCATATCAGATTGAATCATCGATCAATCGACCCAGTTAATTCCATGTCATGAAGACCATCTTTCGGTCAACTCATTCAATACTATCTATAAAGTCCGATCACATCAAGGACTGCTCACCCTAAGCTGAAGATAAATAGTATAGCTCACTCTAAGCTGATAAAGTATACTGCTCATTTTAAGCTGATATATCAAGGCCCTCACGTTGATATAGTATACTGAAAATGCTCACCAGAAGTTGCTAAGGTATACTGCTCACACTAAACAGATATATCAAAGCCCTTGAGCTGATATAGTATATCTATCATGCTCACTCTAAGCTAATAAATTGTATACTGCTCACACTAAGCTAACATATCAAGGCCCGTAGGTTGATACAGTATACTATTCTCACCAACTGAGAATTTCACAATTTTTATCATTCCTAAGAAAAATAATCGTGTGTGGGTACATGGTCGGCCATAGCCAAATTACAATATTTTCCCTTTTGAAAATCCCACTAATTTCGGTAGTCCATAAACATATTTTTGGCTTTCTAAACCAACGCCCGATATTTTCTAATTAAATACTGAAATTATTAAATTTTGGGATAAATTATCAAAATTACAAATCACACTCAATTTGTACAAATCAGCACTCAATTAAATAAACCAATCATACCATTACAATCAGCATGAAATTCTAGTCACCGACTATCCCGGTCTAATTTTCGAAAATTAATAATTAATTCAATAATTACCAAAATTAATTAATAAACGCAACTTAAGCCGGAAAAGCCTAATTAAATACCGAAACAGGCTTGGAAAAATTCCGAACCTATTTAGATAAATACTACAGCTTATCTAGTCTCTAATTACGCTACTCTAACCACCTAACATGCGATAATGATTAATTAAATTGTTAATCTATTCTAACTAACCACCCAATCCATACTTAACCTAAACTAATCAACCTTTAAGCATAATTAACTCCCTAAGTGGATATTAGTGAGTAAACTCACCGATTTCAAAGTCCGATGAGTTCATGAGGACGGCGAGGCGAAGACGGGCCACAAACTCCAAAGTGGGGTCACCTTTCGAGGTCGGGAAAAGCTCGAAAATAGGTCTCAAAGCCCAAAACCCCTACTGGAGTTTTGACTTCTTTTCTTGGCCGAACCAGCTGGAACCAACGATCGGTTGTGCCTAAAACGAGTAGGGTGAGGTGGACAGGTTGCGACGGGGCTTGACAGAGCTCGACGGTGGCAGGTTGGGCGGCCAGGAGCTTCAACAGGCTAGACGATGGCCTGAGGAGTCTCTAACAGGGCAACACAATGATGAAAAGGACGGGACGACACAGCAAGGAAGCGGTGCTCGCGCTGGGGCTCGCGGTGGCAGTGACAGCGCCCGACGGCTCCAGGCGAGCAGCAAGGGGGTCAACAATGGAGGGGGGTATGCTGGCTAGTTCTTTGCAACTTCTAGAGCTTAAAAAGGTTGGAAATGGAGAAAACGAAGGTAGAGGAAGAAGAAGGGGACCAAACAAGCTTGGAGGGGGCCACTTGGTCTTAGTCTATCTCTTTGTCCCCCTTGGCTTGACCCCACCATGGCCGGCTATCTTCCTCAGCAACTTGCAGCCCTTAAAGCTTCCCTAGGAAGCTAATGAGGTGGTCCAATGGTTGAAGGCATGGGCAACTACGAATTTTGCAACATTTGCTCTCAATTTCACTTCAATTCTCTCTTGAATTGATTCAATTCGGCTCTCAAAAATTCCACCAACATGTCCTCAATCAAATTGACAATTTTTCACGCCAATAGAACCAACTTGCATCCCAAAAAATGTGATAAAAAAAATGGTCCCCTGAATTTTCCAAACAAAAAATGGCCCTATCTTGACTTTTCGTCGAAAATCTTGGTTTGCAGAAAAATCATTGGAGGATAGATTCAAGTTCCTAAAATCACTCGTAACATGACAGAACTTTCAATTTCTAAAATCGAATTTAAATTTGAGGTTAATTTCAATCTGGCACGTTTTTAGCGTAAGCTAGCCTATCGGGTAGCTTTTAGAAATTTTTAGTACAATTGACCCGTGGCAGATTTTCTTCGAGCCACAATATACATCTTTGACCCATTGGCAACTCTCGGTGGTTGTAAAAATCTTGAGATTTCAAATACGAACACAGGGTACCAAAACGACAGAAAAATCAGTCTTGTGTCGATCGACGAGAATTTTGTAATTTGGTGGAATCACCCACATTTAGCCACACATCTCAGTCGAACCGACCTATTTCTAATCTCTTATCGATCTTTACTGTGCCGTAATGATCTCTGCAAATGAGCACGGTCAAGTAATCGATTCCTGGCCAAATTCTCAAGTCTATTATATTAAAATCCATTAATGACTTCCCCAGATAGTCTAGTCATCTCAAGAGTGATCAACTCAGAGAATAGCACTATAGGCGTATCGATGAAAGGACCGATTTATTTAATTGAAGATAGAATTGAAAATTTCAGAATGTCACACATATTAAGTTGGATTGAGCTTAATAGTGTCCCGAGTCATAAACAAGATAACAAGTTTCCACATGAAAAATAAAGATGTCATGATTGACACATTTAACAAATTTAAACACATTGAAGCATGTCGTGCAAGTTAACACATTACTCTCACGAGACACATTAATACACATTTAACAATGATATATGTACTTTAAATCAAATGTGGTTTCATTAGATATGTATGGAAAACTCTTTCTTGAACATGTTATATGTGTTGTGTTACTTCCATCCATGTGCTCTGTCACGACCTAAATTTCGAGTGCATCACCTAGGGTTTAGGCTAATGGACTGCTAAGCCTAAACTTAACTCGAGCTCTCTCAAGTCCGCACCAATTCGCGACATAGGTTCAAGTTTTTTAATGTGTAGATGAATTTTATCTAAGAGTCGCCACTAATCAGTTTTTTGGTAGGTCGATTAGACACCTAAGGAAAATAATGGGAGAATTATTTTACTCCTACGAACAAGAGATTATGGGTACAGGGACTTGGTTACACTAGACTTCTCCAATGCCCTTTCGGTACCATTTCTTTTTATTTTCAAAAATATTTTTGCAAGCAATTTGGATTTATTTTAACCTAAATCAATATCATGCAAAAAGGGTGATCACATGGGTGCTCCATCATTACTAAACACTCAATGAATCAAACAAATTGCATGAAAAGAAAAAAAAAATTAAACACAAAGCAAGCAATTATTTTTCGGTTTTCTTGAAATTAGAACTTTATCATAAAACATGCACTACATGACCTAATTCTTTACCAAAAAAAAAAAAAAACTACATGACCAAATTTTTCTAGCAAGCCATTTCTAATTAAATGAACCTAACATGCAAACTAATTGACATGCACCTAATATTTTTTTTTTATTGAAATTCGTAATAAAAAGGAAACCTAAGAAAACCATCAAAAATGAATAATTTTCTAATTTATTTTAGGGATTAATTTGACTTAAACCCTATCCTATCTTAGAAAATTATTTTTTTAAAGAAAAAAAGGATTATTAAACTGTGCAAACATTATTTAAGAGTCTATCTATATAAAAAAAAATCCTAATCTATTCCAAAAATTATCTAAATGTGCAATCCTAAAAATGCAATCCTAATTTACTAAACCAACAACTCCGATCCAAGATCTGATTTTTTATTTTTTATTTTTATTTTTTTATTTTTTTTCAAGGCAAGCAATTATCAAATAGACAATATATCTAATCAATCAAGATATTCATCAAATGAAAGATTAAAATAATCGAAAAAATAACATACTGTCTCACAGGTTAAATTAACGATTACTCTAGCCCTAAACATCACGACAAAAAAAAAGGTTCAAAATAATTAAAAATGTTATCCGAAGTCTTACAGATCAAATTAATAATTATAATAATTTAACAATTAAAATACTATAAAAATGCCCGAAAATTCAATATAATTAAAAAAATGATCCAACGTCTTACAGATTAAATTAATAATTACAACAATTTTGGACAAAACCTTTGGTTAATGCCTACAATATCCATAAACTTAAAATTGCCTCACAATATTCAAACTTATTCAAACTTATACAATAATAGCAAAACAAAACAAAAATAAAGTAAAATAACATAAAATAAATGAAAAAATAAAACAAAAGTACAAAAAAGAAGGAAAAACAAACCACCTAAAGGGACTTTGGAATGGGGAAGCGATGGTGGTCGGCGCTCGACGGAGGGTGATCTGCTCAGGCGTCTCGCGGTGCTCATGGATGAGTAGGAGAGGTGGCGTCGACCAGCACAGCGAAGTCAGGCGATGGGTTGTGGGCTACTGGGCGAGGACGGCGTCAGGTTGAGGCGAGCTCAGATCTACAATGACGTGGTCGTTGAATGAGATCGGCACAGCAAGCTTCGTAATCTGCTGCAAGGGCGTCAGGTCGAAAGGGCGGCTATCCGGCTTGGGCGGAGGCGGAGTACGGCTTTGGCGCAGCAACAGGTAGCGGCGTAACAGCAAGGCTTCGGCACGACGATGGGCAATGGCGCGACAACAAGCGAGCGTCGAGGACAATAGCGCAGGCATCAAGTGCTAGTGCAGACATGGCAGCAAAGCTTCGGCGCGACAATGGGCAATGGTGCGACAATAGGTTGCTACAGCATCGACACTAGTGGGTTGCAGGCAAAGGCGAAGTTCAGGCGCTACTAGTGTGGTGTCTGCAGCACGTTGCTGGTGCTCGACTACCGGCGTTGGATGGTGCTGGAGCAACAGCAGCCGGCGCGAGGATGAGAGGCAGCGGTGCAGCAGAGGTCCAGCTACAAGTGCCGGCTGGCGTAGGAGCTCGTGAATAATGGCTAGCAAGGGGGGGCGAAGACACCTACGCAAGGATGATGAACCGTGTGCTGCTTTTTCTTTTTCTTTTTTTTTTCTTTTTTCTCCCTCTCTCCTGTCTATTCACACTTCTCTCTCACTGTACTCTCCCTTCCCTCATGTCTTCTCTTCGCTCCTTTTTCCAATTTTCCCTTTGACTTTTAAACCCTAAGAGAAACCGAAGGAAAATGGGCTCAACAAAAGAAAGGATTCTCTCGATTTCTTCTCTCAATTTTTCGAATTCACTCCCTTTTGTCACGAAAATTATGTCCCTCTTTTATAGTGATTTCCGGACGGCCACTTTTTGTGGCAACTTTCGAGTTTCCGTCTCCTGTTGCATTAAATCAAGGCTATAAATTAGAGTGTGATTTCGCAATCAACTTGATTTTGCTTGATTCATTTCATTTTACCGAAATCCGTGCTCTTTATTCATCTGATTTTTTAATTGCTTCTGCATTTATCAAAATATGAATATTCATCATAATTTCAAATTTCCATGCATAATCAATCAGATTGATTCTCCCTTATTTTTTCCTTTTATTTGTGATTTTTATTTTTATTTTCCTTGGGTTACCAAAAATTAGATGTCAACAGCTGCCCCTCTTTGAATGTGAGCTTGTAAAGGTTGTCTTAGACAAGTTGAGACCTAAATTTTGATCATGCACATGCACTGAATGACCCTTTTTCTTTGGAATATTAATCCCATTGTAAAATGCAATTTAAATGATACATGGAAATGCTAATGCGAATGTTTGATGCAAAAGGCAAAGCATGCTTGTAGTTACTTACTAATCAATGCGGTAGAGCATCTTGAGGTATAGGATAAATCTTCATTTACTCCACAAGTACCCGGTCTTCACTTATGTTCCTTGAAGAGTCTAATGTTTATTGAAATACCTAAATTCAAATTAAGGTATGACAAAAAAGATCGAAAAGCATTCATATCTAGAATGAATTGTTTAACAAAAAGAATTACGACATCCAAATCCAGACTGAGATGTCAAGATTTTGGAACTCGAAATACCTAGATCCAGGTTAAGGCATAACGAGAAAGATCGAAAAACATTCACATCCATAGTTAAATGTTCAATGAAAAGAAATAGGACATCCAGGTCCAAACTGAGATGTCAAGATTCGAAATACCTAGATCCAACTAAGGCATAACGAAAAAGATCAGAAAACATTCACATCCAAAGTGAAATGTATAGATGAAGGTAATTTAGAGATGAAGATAATTTAAACATCCAAATCCAGACTGAGATGTCAAGATTTTGGGACTTGAAATACCTAGATCCAAACTAAGGTATAACAAGAAAGATCGAAAAACATTCACATCCAGAGTGAAATGTTCAACGAATAGGACATCCAGGTCCAAACTGAGATGTCAAGATTTCGAAATACCTAGATCCATACTAAGGCATAACGAAAAAGATCGGAAAACATTCACATCCAGAGTGAAATGTTTAGATGAAAATAGTTTAGACATCCAGATCCAAACTGAGATGTCAAGATTTTAGGACTTGAAATACCTAGATCCAAACTAAGATATAATAAGAAAGATCGAAAAATATTCACATCCAGAGTGAAATGTTCAACGAAAAGAAATAGGACATCCAGATTCAGACTGAGATGTTAAGAACAGGTTGAAAGATTTGGGTGAGATTCACAGACTCTCGATTTCTGAAGATTGGAGGAGATTCTCAAATTTTTTTTTCTTTAAGCATTTAAATCCAAATTGGAAGACGAGTTACCTGAGTCTTACCTTGAGTACTTTGAAAGATTCAGTACTTACCCGTGGCTCCCTTCCTGAAGGCTTGATTGATTGGTGTTACTAAGCAGTTTGGACAAATCCCAATGCTCCAAGGCCAATCACTGCTTGACTTTCATGAGAAATTTGCCTGTCAAACATGGTCAGTAATAACAAGTAGATGCATTCATGACTCGTTTCTATTATTACCATAATTCCATGTGGAGAGTTATAACCAAGACAATCTACTCTTGTAATGAAGACATCCTGAAATGTCAAATGAGAAACTTTCAATTTGAAAGGACTTTCACTCACTCTCATTGAAAATGTTGTTTCACCCTGACAATTGATGCGAGCATAAAAGAATCACTCTACCTCACTATAATCATGCCAAGCAAAGGTCCGAGTATTTCTCGCAAGTGGAACGACTTTACCGATCTGAGAGGCCTTCAATGGGGGTCATAATGTGGGCTTGGTCAACTACTTAACAAAAGAGACTCTTTGAGTCAAGGCTATTGAAAGAACGATATTCCACAATCATCTTCGAGTTTACAAGTCAAGAACCTCGCAAAATGAGAAAGAAATAATCTTGCCCGCACTTCTTCGAGCGATGCTTAAGACATGTGAACCCCTACATTAATTCAAGTGCCCTAATCAGAAGAGACTTTGCAACGGACGTAACACAGGCTTGCTTCATTGGTGATAAATGAAAGGATTGTTAGGCTCAAAAAGTGTTTGGGGGGTCAAAGTTGGTGATCATCTTGGTAATACCACCAGTTTTCTTTTTCACCATCGAGGATTCTCTTCAAAACTCCATTGATTGTAACACCTCAACATTTGAGCTCTCATTTTTTTTTCTTCTCTCTTTTTTTTTTTTTACTGCCTTGCTGGGGATGCAACCAACATTTGATTTTTCTCTTTGGGCATTGGTCTTTCTTTTACCAAGCACACTACTTTTATCAGCATTGTAAACCATGCTACTTGAGTGGTTTGTTTTTCTTGCCTTGCCCAAGTGTGGGGGATGATCACCAACTGGGTTTAGTGTAAAACGAATTCATAGGCTCAAATAGGCTATGCAATGGCTAAAAGTGTATATGATAGAGAAAGAACTGCTCTTCGTCATCCTAAGGCACTTCAATTACCGTATAAGCTACACTGCAAAAGTATTACTCGAAGATTGATGCAAGTGTGAGCAAGAAATTCCTATCATTCATTTCAAATTTGTCCCAATGTGGGATGATCATTGACAAGGATAATTTTAAAAGAATCTCCATAAGTGTATGGGGCTTAAAGGGGTTGAGCAATGTATCACCTGTAGTGTTTGGGATAAAGAAAAGAATGCCTCTCGTCACCTCGATTGACGTACACTTTGTGAGATAACCCTTTTCCTTGTGGGCATGAAATTTTTCACTCAACTCACTAGGGGTTGGTGTATGAAATAAGGTTTGCCTTTCATCATCCCAAAGTATCTCATTTGACACGTTCAATTTATCTCACACAATTCATCAAAGAAAACATGCAAGATTTGCAACAAATTTGAACATTTCAACTCATCGAGGCAATTTATTCATCGTAGATATGCTTGCAGTTCAAAACATGACATGACAAATTCTATCATAAATAATACTTCTTGACAGCAACGGAATTAACTGGAGTGAAAAACTCACGACCATCCATTTCTGCCAAGATCAAGGCACCTTCCAGAAGTACCTTCTTCACCACATATGGGCCACTGTAATTCGGAGCGAACTTGCCCCCAGGATTCGGAAAAATTGGCAACAGCTTCCTTAAGATTAGGTCATTTACCTTGAAATGTCTTGGCCATACCTTCTAGTTGAAAGATCTGGCTACTCACTGTTGATATGTTTGGCCATGGCAGAGAGCCTTCAGTCTTTTTCCGTCAATCAAGTTCAACTGTTCAAATATTTGCTGCGACCATTTCGCCTCAGACAACTCCACTTGGGATAAAACTCTCAGAGAACGAATCTCCACTTCCACAGGTAGAATTGCCTCAATGTCGTACAAGAGAGCAAAAGGGGTTGCCCTAGTAGAAGTGTGGATCGATGTCCGATACGCCATCAGTGCGAATGGTAACCTGTCATGCCAATATCGATAATTCTCGGCTGTCTTAGCCAAGATCTTCTTAATATTCTTATTGGCTGCTTCAACAGCCCCATTCATTTGAGGGGGGGTAAGGAGACGAATTCAGATGCTTGATCTTGAACTCGCTGAACAACCCATCAACAAGTTTATTGTTCAAATTTGTCCCGTTATCAGTGGTGATTGCTTCAGGGGTGCCATAGCGAGCAATTATGTCACGTTTGATGAACTTCGTAACATTGCGGGCAGTGACGCTTGCAAAAGATGTAGCTTCAATCCATTTGGAGAAATAATCTATCGCCACCAAAATGAATCAATGCCTATTTGAAGCCTTAGGATTGATTAGGCCAATCACATCAATGCCCCACATCGAGAAAGGCCATGGCTCAGAAAACTGGTGCAGCTCAGTTGGAGGAACATTTATTTTATTTCCATGAATTTGGAAACAGTGACAACTTCGAACATGCTGGATACAGTCACTTTCTAGTGTGAGCCAGTAGTAGCCTAATCTCATAATCTTCTTGGCTAACATGCGTCCATTCATATGAGGGCCACATACTCTTTCGTGCACTTCTTTCATGATTTGACTCGCTTCGGCTGCATCTACACACTGCAACAAGACCGAATCATAAGATCTCTTGTACAAATTCTCACCATTGACGAAGAATTTTGAGGCCATCTTTGTGATGTATACTTCTTATCGGCCAGAGTGCTTCCTTCAGGAAATTCCTGTTTTTGAATGTAATTAATGATATCATAATACCATGGTTTCCCATCAGGTTCTTCAATCACAATCATACAATAGGCTGGCTTCGACAAAACCTCTATTTTCAGAGGCTTCACCTCTAACCCATCAGTGACTTGCAACATAGAAGACAAAGTCATGAGTGCATCCATAAATTGGTTACGAGACATTGGCAAGTATTCAAACGAAATTTTCTCGAACTTCTTTACCGGATCTTCTAAATACTCATGATATGGGAGCAATTTGGCATCTTTAGTCTTCCATTCACTTACGGTTTGTAGTATGATCAACGTTGAATCTCCGAACACTTTTAACTTGGCCACAGCCATCTCAATTGCAGCCTGAAGCCCGAGAATGCAAGCTTCATACTCAGCCACATTGTTAGTGCATGGGAATATCAATTTTGCAGCTACCGGATGATATTGTCCGTTTGGGCAAATTAGAACTACCCCCGTACCAGAACCAGATAAGTTTACAACTCCATCGAAAAACATTGTCCATAAATCTTCACTTATATTCAAGACACGGTCATCTAAGAAACTGTCATCATTATTTGAGACTCTTGAATTCTCGGCCAATAGATCAGCAATCACTCGACCCTTAACCGACTTTTGTGGCATGAATTGGACATCAAATTCTAAGATCAAAATTTGCCATTTAGCCAATTTTCCCACCAAAGCTGGTCGATCAAGTAAGTACTTGATAGGATTGTTCTCAGTCACGAGGAACGTTTGGTAATGCAACGTGTATTGTCGCAATCTATGTAGTGCCCACACTAGTGCAGCATAGTCTTTTCAGTATCAGAATATTTCAATTCTGATACATTGAACTTTTTACTCGGGTAATAAATGGCTCGTTCTCTCCTATCGACAAGACTTTCCTAAGCCAGCATCGCACCCAATGATTCACTATGAATGGTGAGGTAGAGAATCAAAGGATACCCCGACAAGGGTGGGACAAGAATTGGTGGATTCATCAAGTACTACTCATGCATTCTTCTTTAGGAGCTTAAAGAACAGCTTGGCAGTTTCAGAGAGTTGGGAAATAAATCGAGCTATGTAATTCAGTCTCCCCAAAAGGCTCTGGACTTCTTTCACCGTTGATGGAGGTTGCAACTCGTATATGGCCTTAGCTTTGGATGGTCAATCTCAATCCCCTTACTACTTACAATGAATCCAAATAACTTACTGGATGTTGCTCCAAACACACATTTAACGGGATTTAGTCGAAGCTTGAACTCATGAAGTTGATCAAACAACTTCTTTAGAGTTTCGACGTGACTTCTTCCAAGCTGAGTCTTCGCAATCATATCATCAACATAAACCTCAATCTCCCAGTGCATCATGTCATGAAATAATGCTACCATGGCTCGCTGGTAGGTTGCCCTTGCATTCTTGAGTCCGAAAGGCAAGACCTTATAATGAAAGATTCCCCACGGGGTGATAAATGCAGTCTTCTCCTTGTCTTCCTCCTTCATCCTTATCTGATTGTACCTGGAAAAACCATACATAAATGAGAACAGTTCAAAACCATTTGTACTATCTACCAGGACATCTATATGAGGTAGGTGGAAATCATCCTTTGGACTAGCTTTGTTCAAATCCCGATAATCAACACAAACTCGGACTCAATCGTCCTTCTTCATCACTGGTACAATATTAGCCACCCATTCAGGGTATTATGAGACTTCAATGAATCCCACATTCAAAAGCTTCATCACTTCTACCTCTATTTTCTTTGAGAGCTCAGGTTTAGTTCTTCGCAGCCTCTGCTTCTTAGGTGGCACGTCCAGATTAGGAGGCAAGCAATGCTCAACAATTGACGGGTCTAAACCAGGCATATCAGCATAGGTCCATGCAAAGACATCTTGATATTCTTTCAGTAGCTGAATTAGGCATTCCGCCTCATCTTTGGGGAGATTCACGCCAATTTTCACCTCATTAGCTTCCTTAGTGTCACCTAAATTAATAGTGACGGTCTGCTCGGATGTGAGAGCCTTGGTTTTTTCATGTTGTTCCCAGCTACTCTATAACTCAATGGCATCTTTGATCGAGTATTCGGGATCATCAATATCAGCATTTGTTGCATTGGATTGGATCATATCCACACCTTTGTATGTCATAAGACTGTTCCTGAAACATGAAGTAGATAAATCAAAAAGACGAACAGAGTAATCTACATCTTTTTGTTTTTGTTTTTTTTTTTAAAAATTCTTTGGTAAAAACAATTTTTGAAACATTTTGATACGAGGAAGTATGATGAAGCCCAGGCCTCAGAATTTTCCTTGAAATTTTTCTTTTCTTTTATTGGCTGGATATCATCACTGGGCTGGTTTGGTGTATCTCATCATGCCCTCAAAATAAAACTTGTAATTTTATTGAAATAAATCAATCAATTACATTCATTGAACGGAAAAATGCAACACTCAATCACTAAAAAAGAAACTGAAAACATTTCTTAGAAAGCAGTAAAAATTCCCACGCAGGGGAATGTACAAAAGCAGTAAAAGAGTTACTCTTATGGGCCAAAGCCCATCTCTTCTGGGGATCCTTCATCAATGGCTCCTATGATGAGGTCATTGAACAAGCTTGTAACTTCTTCCAATACACCATCAAGGTTCTCTGTCCTCAGGGGTGTCGGATCATCCATAGCACCCCATCCATCTAGGACTATGTCGTGAGGATAAATATAAAAGCTGGGAGGGGCTGAATACTTCACCAGGTATTCGAACTTGCCATTAGGCTATCCCAGAGTGTCTATCACTCCTGCTTCATCTTGCATCATTATGGGAGGACCAGGAAATGTCTTGTGAATGTTTAGGGGTAGTGAGTTTTGCCTCCTTCGCCCTTGCTCAGGTGGCGAGTTTTGTCTTCCCTGTCTCTGCCTTCCAAAACCTTCTCCACCTCTTCCATGGTACCCTAATCTAGCATAACAAGACCTCTGAGGGGCTTCAATGGGGTTCTGAATACCTTGACCTCTTCTTCCAAGACCACGGCCAGGAACAAAACCATTCCCAACCATAAATCTTCCCACCATAAAGGTAGTATCTAAAACCTCGAGAGTGGTTAGCGATGACCCTTGTGAAGTGTGTATGGTGCACACTAACTCAAATGAGTGGTAACTTGATTCGAACTTGAAATCTAGCTCTACATAGGGGATAGCCGTCTCATGATAAATCCAGTGGTCTTCCTCGCCATACACAGTGACCAACTTCCTTTTGATCACGAAATTCACAGCTTGATGTAGATTTGAGCACACTGCTCCAATAGTGTGTATCCAGGGACGACCAAGTAGGAAATTAAATGTAGTAGGGATGTCCAGTACTTGGAAGGGAATGTCGAAGACGACTGGCCCTATTTGCACATCGAGATGGATTTCCCCGATCACCTCCTTTTTTGTCCCATCAAAAGCTCGTACCAACGTCTTCACAGCATGTATCCTGGATGGGTCTACCTTGAGGCGATGAAAGGTGGCCAACAGATATATGTTTAAAGCAGACCCATTATTAATAAGCACTCGGGACACATGGGAAGTCTTGTGTTTAACAAATATGTGAAGTGTCTTATTATGCCCCCTACCTTCAAGAGAGAATTCCTCATCAGAAAAAGCGATCATGTCTTTGAGGAGAATCGATCCCACAAACTCCTCTAACTTGTCTGTCTCGATCGTTTCCGGTACGCAAACTTCACTCAGCACTTTCATCAGGGACTTTTGATGCGTAGAAGATGTTAGCAAAAGCTCGAGCAAAGAGATCTAAGCCGGCATCTTTCATAACTGGTCGACCACATTATACTCACTTGCTTTGATCACAACCAGAAATTCCTTAGCCTCTTCGTCAATGACAGGCTTTGCAGATTGGGTGCTAGTTTGAGCATAAGTCCGACCATACCTTGTAACCAAGTCAACATCTAGATCATAGGACCGAGGTACTGTCTTATTGCTGACATACTCGTAAGGCTGAGGCATCTCGATCACTAACCCTTCGTCGAATGCGGGGATCTCAACGAACAATTCTGCATCTTCTAATGGGGGCATATCCATAAGCGATGGATCTATTTCTTCCTTATTAGCATCAAGCGCAGCCTGCTCCTCCTTCCAATCAATAATGATATGGGAAATAGTAGAAACCATGCAATTATGGTCAGCATACACGATGACACCATCGTACACCATTTTAGCCACTCTCTCCTTCATCAACGACGGGGAAATGTCCTCATGATCTAGATAATATCCAGCTCTCACCAGTCCATTGTAGGCATCTGCAACATGCACCTTCAGGTTCTTGGTTCGACCAGCGTTAAACCCGAATATGGCATTCACCCTATCTTCATGCTCCGGTAATGGATTTTTCTGGACATTTGGCCGAGTAGTATTAAAGGCAAATGCCTTAGTATCTAGCAAGTTTTGGACTTTATGCTTTAAGGTCATGCATTCATCAATTGAATGTCCTACTTCCCCATATGGTATTCACATTTTTTGGAAGGATCGTACTTAGCAAACTTTTCAGCATTGGGTCGCTTTGGCTCATAGGACAACAACCCCTTCTTTTGAAGGACCTTTAAGACTTGGGACAAAGGGCCAAGAACAGGAGTGAACTGTCTTTTAGCAAACTGTCGAGGCGCGATCAATCGGCCTCCACCTTGATAATTCATGGGGACATGAACAATTGGAGGTTTGCTAGAGGTTGATTGTGCATATGCAACACTGACTTTCGTGCTTGGTTCTTTGTCTTTCTTCATAGTGAACCTTTTACCTAGATGGATCGGTTCATTAAACCATCCATCCCTTAGCCCAATCTCGATTTGTTCACCCGCTGGAATAAGTTGGTTGAAGTTCTCAACATATGTGCTAACCATTCGATTACGGAACTCAAACGGGAGAGTCTTGACAAACAACTTTATCAATTCCTTGTTAGTGGGTTCGAGAGTGATTTCAGCCGCCAAATTTCGCCACCTCACGGCATACTCCTTAAATGACTCAATTTTCTTCTTCTCCATCCACTCAAGATCTTCTCAAGAAGGTACGATATCCATATTAAACTTATACTGCTTGATAAACGCATCAACTACTTCATTCCAAGTGTCGAGGACATACCAGTTCAGTGCGGGTCCGGTCAAACTCGCATGAAATAATTGGATCATAAGAGGCTCATTTTTAACATGCTGGGCCATGCGTACGTGGTACATCTACAAATGAGATTTTGGGCAAAAAGTACCATTGTACTTCTCGAACTCTGGCATTTTGAACTTGCTTGGCATTTTGAACTTGCTTAGCATTTTGACCTTCTCATAAACCGAGAGGTCAAACGGGAGTGAACTCTGTGACTCCTACAGTTGTTTCACTTTCTCTTCCAGTTTTGCAAAGCGCTCATCCTGCTCTGTCTTGGGAACGTTGTCAAGCTTGGCTTTTCAATAGAGACCAGCAGTGGGTCATCTTCCAGCTCGAGCATGTTGTCATCACTCATTTGGGTCCCGTTTGCCTACTTTGAGACTACTATCTCAAGGAGAGTGGGTGCAGGATTCGGATTCACCCAGAGGGATTGAAGTTGAGTTGTTATAAGCTGCATAGAGGTTGCTAACTATTGGAGTTGATCTTCCATGATGGAAATACGATCGCGCTCTCAGTTTGGTCGGCCATTTTAGCTCTTGATCGAGTAACAAGGGGTGAGCATGGCGGATCCGTTGTCACCTAAAGGGGGAAAGGTAATGTAAGAACCAATGACAAAATAGGAAAACGGCCCATGACAATGATCTAATCGCCTGGTTTTATTCAAAATTCATTTGAAACATTGAACCAAACTACCTAATAATGAACTAAGAATTGAAATCCAAGTCCTTAAACATTGAACTAAAAATTGAAAACATTTATTGAAAATTGAAATCAAGGTCCCTAAACATTGAACTAAGAATCAAAATTCAAAACATCTCATTTTATATACTTTCGGGATCCCAACGCCTTACGAAGCTTCTTATTTTTAGCTTCAATCATTTCTATTTTCCACTTAAGATGCTTAATTTGTGCCCACTGAATGGGCTTCTTAGTCACATTAGGGACCACTGGACATAAGGTAGCAGGAATCTAGTGTTGTTGGATGTAGAATGTCGACGCATGGTGGATCTCCTCCTCGCCTTTTAGTCTTTTGGGCACCAAAATCTTCTCTAAATGGCATTCATTCCATGCAGCAATGATCAACTGGACCTCGTTGAAGTAATCATAGTCCGTACAAACAAAACGAACTTGGAATAATTTCGTCTTGAGAGGTGGAGGAATGTGGCATCCCAAAATTTCATGGCAACCTCTGGATGCATTACGACCTATGAAAAGGTGATGGAAGTGTTATTGATTTATGTTATGGCCTTTAGACCAAAGAATTTTAATAGATTAATGCCGAGTATTTTAATGGAGAATTATTTTGGTAGAAATACATCTTATGTTAATGGATGATCAAGGTTGGTGCTATAGGACAATTTGATAAAGAAGACTTTGTTCTTGACTATGCACTTTATAGATTTGATTTTATGGATTAATGTCACAAAGTCTTTTGGTCATTTCATTATGCAATTAGGTATTTATTTAAATGAGAATTAAGATGTATTATTAAAAATAAACTTGGGCCATTTAAGTTTGGACTTTAGGCCCAAGAGTGTTGGCCTAAAGTGGGCCAAGAGGGGCGGCCCATAGAGCCCATAGGGCTGTCGACCACATGGAAAGGGGAGAGAGGAGCCGGATGGGCCTCCTCCATGTGTCTTCAACAAGAAGACACTTGTCTCCTTCTTAGGGACAAGTGTCCCTCCATGCAAGAAGTAAAGCATGCGAGGGATTTTATTCAATTAAAAGGAAAAGGGGGAGGGGGATTTCGACCGGAAGAGAGAGAGGAGAGAGAGAGTTACCGTCCGAAAGAGGGAGAGCGAGCGAGAGGAGAAGAGGAAGAAGGAGTCTGCGCGTCCGGCGTCGTTCGCCGCCTCGCCCCGCCTTGTCTTACTGTGTTTCCTTCGAATTTGAGGCAAGTGAAGTCCTAAAACCTACCTCTTGCATTGCTGTGTTGTCCCTGTAGTAGATGGTAAATCTTGATTGTGGTAGATGGGATGAAATGTCGGAGCTTTGGAGAGAGATTCGTTGGCCATGCATGCTGTTTCTGGAAAGACCAGTCCGACCATCCGTGAGATTGTGTGCTGCATGCGACTTTTTAGTTGGAATCTTGTTTCGATCTCTTCATGAAAGCTGTAGAGAACACCTTGAGGAACAACATAATAAAATTTGAGGCAAAACGAACAAGTATTGGTTAGTGAAATGATTTTTCTTTGGAGAAGTTAGATCTGGAATTCGTTGTGCTGACCTTTAGAGATTTCGTGGTCTGTAAAGTAACTTTCTTGTAAAAATATCACTTTGATATCTTAATGAAAGTTGTAGTGTACTTCTTGAGGTAGAACATATCAAAAATTTAGAGGAAATGAACAAAAACAGGTCGGTGAAATCGTTGTTTTTTGAAGAAACTGGATCTGGGAAAAACACTACCTCAACTTAGTACGATTTCATGATTTTTATAAAATCATATAGTTAAAATTTGATCGTGTGTCCTGAATGAAAGTTATAGCTAATATTCTTAGAAATAAAATACTGAAAATTTAGAAGAAATGAACATATGTAGGTCAGTGAAATGAGTTTCTTTTGAGAGATGATAATCTGGGAAAAGATGACACCGTGAATAGGGGGAATTACTTGTCTATATCTATTAATCCAGAACGATTTAGGTTTCGATTGCTTCATGAGATATGTACCTATGGATCTTTTCTATAACATATAAAAATTTCAGAATTTTTGGAGTTTATTTAAGATTTTTACCGAGTTTGTGAACAAAACTGTGTATGGCAATATTCCGAAATTTTAAGGACTGTGGTGCATGAATTGTACTGATTTGTGTGATGCTCTTTTGATTTGGTGTTCTTCACGAAATATTTTCCTCCAGATCTTGTATATAACATGTTAAATTTTTAAAATTTAATAAGTATTTTTACTAATTTTTCAAGAATTATGACCAAAGGAGCGCAATCTGTTTTTATCCGAAATTTTGTTATATTCTCAAAAATAAATGAAATTGCTCCATGTAATATAATGTTTTCAGTGGTTGATTATGCTGCATATGTGGTGACATATGGCATGTTATATGACATCAAAAGCTGGTTGAGACTCTTGATATTGATGCCTCAAATGCCATGTTGAAATTAAGATATATGTGTGAATATAAATTGAGATAATGATGATACCGTTGGAGGTGTGAGCCAACGATGCCCCGGGAGTTGGGATGCCCAAAGGTTCGAATGAGTCGATACCCTTTAGATGTCTGGTTGTATTATGAATACATGCCCAGAGGTTTTCCTCGGGAGTGTCGAGATGCCCGGTTGTATTATAATACATGCCCAGAGGGTGAGGGGTTGTATCATGATGCATGCCTGAAGGGTGAGGGGTTGTATCATGATGCATGCCCAGAGGGTAAGGGTAACCATTTTCATGGCGAGCCCCGGAGATTCCTCGTGATGCCAGGTGGGATGCGAGATGCCCAGAGTGTGTGTGCTGGATGCCCGGAGGTGTGTGCCGAAGGCTCCTCGCGATGCCAGGTTGGATGTGAGCGATAAATTGTGGGATGCAAACATTGGTTCCTGGATGAAAAATAATGAGATCCTTATGAAAGATAAGAACTAAAATTGAATCATGTGCATGGGTGTATGCATATGGCATGATGCATGATCTGCTTATGAAAGTAAAGTGATGCTATTTGATATTGAAAATGCGATCATGAAGGCATGAATAGATCTCATAGTGATATATGTTTGATAGCATGGATAATACAAATCATGGTGATATATGTACAATGGCATGGTGAAATATGCATGACTGCATGGTAATATATGCACGACTGCATGGTGATGTATGCTTGATAGCATAGATGATATGAGTGCATGGTGGAATATGCACGTTGCATGGTGATATATGCATGGCTGCAAGATAAGGTATGCTTGAATGCACGAATGATATGTGTTTTGTTCATGATACCTTGATTGTTCTGTTTGACATATTGAGTAGTTTGGTGGATCTTTATTGCTGAGTAGTTGTACTCACCCCGTTTGGGGAATAACATTTCAAATTAGATAAAATACCTCTGCTACCACTACCATCGGTAGATGGATTAAATGGTTGGATATGACCGCAAGAAAAAGGATAGCAAAGGAAGGAACTTTTAGATGCTGACATTGATCGATGGACTTTAAGTATACGATTATTGGAGGAGATGTCGATCATCTTTTGAAGTATAGCCAAGTATAGAAGACTATGGCATTTTGATGTACCGATGAATGATGTTCATATAGTTTAAGTAAATAAAAGTGTTCGGCTTTTATCTAAAAATGTTTAGTAGGTGTGCATCGTTTCTAAATATAGGGAAGGGAGTTGATGGATGTGCTTCCGCCATATAAATTGCGCAGGGACCGATCTAAAAGATGTAAACCCTAGTATTGATAGACCTTCAGGTCAAGCACGAGAATGATAATCGAACTGTGGCGACCCTAATGGTTCGAGGGCCGTCGAGGAGTGCCACAAGGAACTTCTTGAAGAGCTCTATACTGACGGGCCACCCTATATGGGCAATAAAAAGTAGCACCAGAAAGGCCCAGCAACAAGATTGGCTAATCATACTTGTGAGAAATGAGCTTCCTCAACATGGAACCATTTTTAGTTCAAAAAGCAAAAAAAAAAAAAAAAAAGGAACCATTTAGTATGCCATATGAATGCCTTAGGATTAGGATTTTTCAAAAAATTAACCCAACGGATGTATTGTTTATTTGGGGAAAAATATTCCAAGATCGCAAATTTTTGTATGGGGTGCCTTAAATCATCAATCTTAAATTGTTTCATAAAGTGCCCAAAACCTTTTATGTGCGAGAAAAACCATATTTGCAAAAGTTCAGGGACGGCACGCTTGGTCTTTTCTTCATTTTGTTTGAAACAGTTTAATGACAAAAATGTTTCAGCTAAAACCATATTGACATAATTTAAGCCGTCACAAACACAATTAACTACCCATGAAATTGAAGGATTAATAGCATTTTTTCGATAAGGAAAAATGATTAGCCCAAAAAATGCTAACATGAAAATCCTATCTTTTGAAATCATTGATTGATTTGCAAAACACTCTTCCAAAAATGAAAATGGGCATGCAAAACAATTGGCTTTGACAACCTTCCTTACCCTTCTGGCTTCGATTTCTAAAAACTGTGATAATTCAAAAATAGAATCTATACCGATAGGCAGCCTAACAAGTTCCTTTTTCAAGGGCATTCCAATAGTAACACTATATTCCTTAAGTGTTGGAGTTAGCTTGTACTCACCAAATATAAAGGTGGAAGCCAAATATAAAGGTGAAAGTTTGTGGACACTAGAAATGAGGCAGCGCCTGTATAACACCAGAGTGAATGTTGATCTCTAGCAGTGAGAGAAGTCGGGCGATCCTAGCTTTCACATATTTCTGGCCATCTTGATCTAACTGGTCCAACTACATTTTGAGCTCTTTTTTGGGAGTGGAAATGAATTGTATGTTGGTTTTCCCCATTACATATAAAACAAGACTGACGACAAAACCTAATGTCATGAACCGACAAAATTGCAATAAAGTAAGTAAATTGCAAAGTAAGAATTTTGACAACTTACTTTCACCAGAAATAGATGTCAATCACATAAACATATACATGAAGTGTGAGGTTCGATTTCTATCTAGGTGGCTTAACAAAGTGGAGCTAAGAGGATGATCTGACTGTTGCAGTCTCGCATTAATATGTCAGGTCCTCCTAACTCCGGCTCAGTTGAATGGAATATCCAATAATCACACAGTCTCGCGGATATGGACAAACACATTTGACACAATGAAAAACTTTCAGGGAAGAAAAGGTCAATCTCTACATAGCAATCTCGCTTTGGAGGAAGTATCATTCTCAATACTATCCTAAAAATCCTATTGCAACCCAGGTCTGGCCACAAGTTGTGTGTGCAATAATGTAGTGCTAAAAGCAATAAAACATACACAATAGTTTAAATGTAAACAACACTTCTAATCAGGAGAAATAAATCATTCATTCCATCACCTCCCTACAAGATAAGGGTTAGCAAAAATTACTCTCATTATACTTCCCATCTATAAGAACATTTAACACCTTAAGAATGTTAAGGACGTACCTGGTGTCCTCGCTGCCTAGTAAAAACATTTTTAAAAGAAAAAAAATTGGCCTAAGTCTACGAAATGTTTTAACACAAGTCCCTAACGGAGTGGCCAAGCTGTCGCAACCTAAATTTTGGGTGCATCACCTAAGGTTTAGGTTAATGGACTGTTAAGCCTAAACTTAGCTCGGCCTCTCCCAAGCCCATACCAATTCGCAACTCAGGTTCAAGTTTTTTAACATACAGATGAATTTTATCTAAGAGTTGCAACCAATCAGTTTTTTGATAAGTCGATTAAACACCGAAGTACTCATACAAACTAGAGATTATGGGTACGGGGATTTAATTACACTAGACTTCTCTAATGCCCTTTCGATACTATTTCTTTTTATTTTCAAAAATGTTTTTGCAAGTAGTTTGGATTTATTTTACCCTAAATTAATATCATGCAAAAAGGATGATCACACGGGTGCTCAATCATTATTAAACACTCAATGAATCAAACAAATTGCATGATGGCTTAGCTGGATAAGCGCTCCCATGATGTCTACCCAGGACCGAGGAGTTTGAATCTCGTGAGTCGTACGGGATCTTAAGCGCGACGTCGGGATGGTAGGTCCTCTACTAGCGTCGCTCCAGGGTTTATTCGCTAGTTGCCGGCTGTACAAGGTTCCCTGAGTATAAAAAAAAAAAAAACAAATTGCATGAAGAGAAAAAAAAAATTAAACACCAAGCAAGCAATTATTTTTTGGTTTTCTTGAAATTATAACTTTATCATAAAACATGCACTTTAGCTATATGACCTAATTTTGCTAATAAGCCATTTCTAATTAAATGAACCTAACATGCAAACTAATTAACATACACCTAATATTTTTGTTTTTTTTATTAAAATTCGTAATAAAAAAGAAACCTAATAAAACCATCTAAAATGAATAATTTTCTAATTTATTTTAGGGATTAATTTGACTTAAACCCTATCATATCTTAGAAAACTATTTTTTAAAAGAAAAAAAAAAGGGATTATTAAAATGTGGAAAAATTATTTAAGAGTCTATCTATATAAAAATAAAAAATCAATCCTAATTTATTCCAAAAATTATCTAAAGGTGCAATCTTAAAAATGCAATCCTAATTTACTAAACCAACAACTCCGATGCAAGATTGGATTTTTTATTTTTATTTTTTTAAGTGTTTTTCAAGACAAGCAATTATCAGATAGACAATATATCTAAACAATCAAGATATTTATCAAATGAAGGATTAAAATAATCGTAAAAATAACATGTTGTCTCACGGGATAAATTAACGATTACTCTAGTCCTAAACATCACGACAAAAAAGAAATGTTCAAAATAATTAAAAATCCGATGTGAAGTCTTACGGATCAAATTAATAATTACAATGATTTAACAATTAAGATACTATAAAAAATGCTCGAAAATTAATATAATTAAAAAATGATCCGACGTCTTACGGATCAAATTAATAATTACGATGATTTTGGACAAAACCTGCAGTTAATGCCTACAATATCCATAAACTGAAAATTACCTCACAATATTCAAACTTAGACAATAATAGCAAAACTAAAAAAATGAAGTAAAATAACATAAAATAAATGAAAAAAAAAACAAAAGTTAAAAAAAAAAAAAGGAAAAAAACAAACCACCAAAAGTGACTTTGGAATGGGGAAGCGGTGGTGGTCGGTGCCAAACGGAGGGTGATCTACTGAGGCGTCGCGCTGTGCTCGTGGACGAGTGGGAGAGGTGACCCCGGCTAGCACAGCGGAGTCAGGCGCTGGGTCGCGGGCTGCTAGGCGGCGACTGCGTCAGGTGGAGGCGAGCTCAAATCTGCAGTGACGTGGTCGTCGGGCGAGATTGGCGCGGCAAGCTTCGCGATCTGCTGTAAGGGCGTCGAGTTGAAAGGGCAGCTATCCGGCTTGGGCGGAGGCGGAGCAGGGCTTTGGCACAGCGACAGGTACCAGCGCGACAGCGGGGCTTCGGCGCGGCTATGGGCAGTGGCGCGACAGCGGGCGAGCGTCGAGGACAGTAGCGCTGGCGTCAGGTGCTGGTGCAGGCGCGGCAGCAAGGCTTCGACACAGCGATGGGCAATGGCGCGGCGGTAAGCTGCTACAGCGTCGGCACTCGTGGGTCGTAAGCAGAGGCGAAGTTAAGGCGCTGCTGGTGCGGTGTCTGCGGCGCGTTGCTAGTGCTCAACTGCCGGCGTTGGATGGTGCTGAAGCAACAGCGGCCGACGCGAGGATGAGAGGCAAGAGGCACAACAGAGGTCTGGCTGCAAGCGCCAGCGTCATAGCTGGCATAGGAGCTCGCGAACGGTGGCTGGCAAGGGAGAAAATATTAGGTACGTAAGACGCTCCAGCGTGGCAAACAAGAAGGCGGTGCGAGCGCGACACGTGTCTCGTGGGACCCACAATTTCAGGCGCCCATTTTGAAAATTTTCGTGTATTGTAGCTCTGGAGAAAAGGGTATTATGTCGCGGGTTCTTTCTTTGCGCCTTTCTCTCTACCCTCGCTCTCTCTCCCCGATGAACTCCCTCTCTCTCTGCCCTCGCTTTTCCCGACCGGCGAACCACCATGAGCAACCGACAAACCAGGAGAACACCGATGAGACGACTACGAGCAACCGACCGGCGTGCGACCTCCCTCTCTCTCTACCGGCGAACCACCGCGCCGCCCCTCTGGCTCCGCTTCCGGCCCTGACTCGTCCGTCCCAAGTCCCTTACTCTTTGTCTCTCCTCGCGTCTCTGTCTGCCCTCCCTTTCTTCGATAGCGAACTACCATGTGACCGGCGAACCACCACGCGCCCCCCTTTCGGCTCCAGATCTGGCACCGGCTTGTCCAGGTAATTTCTCGCTTTCTCTTTTCTCTCTTTCTCTGTCTGACGGGGTGATGGAAGGGATTTTATAGGAGTTCAGCGATGCTTGATGTGGGTAACTTTAGTTGGTGCTTTATGCTATGTTTTACTTATTTTGCTAAATGAAAGAGGAGATTTAGTGCAATGCATTTGGCTTCTTACTTTATCTCACTGTTTGGTATAGACCTATGCGATCTCCTGATGATGATTTTTCTTCTTTTTTTTTGGATTTTAACTTTGTCTGCATTTAATCCAATTGCAGGATGTGGTAGTGAAGGTATTCTCGATGCAAGAATATTCAAAAGAATTGATAAATTCCTTTAGACAAGAGGTTTGTTTTCTTTTTTGTTTCACTATGTCTCATTCTCTTTGTTTCTAATATTATTCAGCCAGGACATGCTGAGGGTCGCTTAGACTTTTTAATTTGAATAAGGCATCTCTCGTAGGACATGATATGCGGGCTATGTCTTGCTCTAAGCCTGTTGGCCTGTCCTTGAATTGTTAATTGAAATCATGAAAACATTGTTATGATAGTGTTTAGTGATTGCTGGATGCGACCTGGCTGGTTTAATTTTGATAAGGGCCTTCCTTGACAGGTTGTAATTGCAGTTGATAATCTAGATTCAGACTGAGGCAGTGAGGGATAATGGGTTGGCCTTTTAGTTGATAATGAGCCCAAAAAGTGATCTATATTATCCTAGGATGTGACGAGTCAACATCGAGGTGCCAAATGACTCCATCTATGGTGTCACTTGCCCCTACATCTTCTGATTGTTCTTTTTTTTCTTTTTCCTTTTCCTGATAAGAACTACATAGTCAGATAGTTTAGGTAGAACATTCTGAAAACCAGTGTGATAAAGAGATGAAGTAAGATTGACCAATATGTTCGAACTGCATGCATTTATCTCTATCTCTCTGCACTTGTATGACTAGCCCGTATTTTATTATTTTGTAAAATTCTAAAGCCTTTTAATGAATAGAATTTTTGGTGCTTATTCTGTAGCAACTGGGATTTTTTCCCCAAAGCATGGATATAGTTTATTGGTGTTAGCTCTATTAGTGATGGCATTGGCAATTTTAATTCAAGTGTCGTTCCACTAATACAGCAACGCAACATTTCCAGTACATGGTACATGTGGAGATAGCAGGTTTTGATCTTTTTTCTTTGCCAAAGGATTATGGATATTTTTCCTTATATTTTCCATGCCTTGATCCATTGCATTATGATTAATTGTGTTGTTTTGGATAGATGTAATAGCATGTGGGTCTATGAAAGGATTATACCTTCTCGTTTTACTCAAAATGAGGAACTTTCTCATAGGACTTTGTGACTGTTATATGTCCATTCTCTCCCCCTCAGCATGCGTAGTACCATGTATTTTCTGAGAACCTCTTTTGATGTTGCCACAATTTTTCTCACTTCTCATAAAGTACCATTAATATGACAGTTTTTTTTTTTCCTTGCAGGTGTCTCTTATGAAAAGACTTCGGCACCCCAATGTTTTGCTTTTCATGGGAGCAGTAACTTCACCTCAGCGCCTCTGCATAGTCACAGAGTTTCTTCCACGGTACTTTCTCAATGCTTATGAAAAGCAGGCTTTTTGATTATATGGTGCATCGTGTTAAAGTTTGTTGTAATATCTGGTTTGTTGGTTTTCAGTGATTGTAATTTCTGTTGATATCCCGTCTCTATGGAACTAACAGTTGTTACGTGTGTTGATGCAGTGGAAGTTTGTTTCGCTTAATGCAAAGGAACACAGCCAAGTTGTATTGGAGACGCCGTTTTCATATGGCTTTGGATGTTGTAAGTATCTGCTTCTCATTCGTGTAACTTAATCCATTGTTTTCTAAGTGCAGTATTTTACATTTTGGTCACCTGAATGTTTTTTTTTTTTTCATCTGTTTCTCAGTGAGCATTTGTTTTGCTCCTTTTTATACTGCCCTCATTTTGTTCTTGTAGATATCTTTTACATGTACGTTCAGCATGTAACCAAATTCATCCTCTTGTAGGTGCAGTGTTTTACATTTTGTTCACCTGAATGTTTTTTTTTCATCTGTTTCCCTGTTAGCGTTTGTTTTGCTCCTTTTTATATTGCCCTCTTTTTGTTCTTGTTGATATCTTTTAAATGTACATTTTACTTCCATGCTGATAAAAATTTGAGATAGGTGTCTTGAACCTTAGCATTCCTAACTTCGTGAGACTGCTTGGCCCGTGAACTTTTGGCCTCCAGAGTTTGTCAGTTATTTGAATTCTACTATCTCTTGTATGTTATGTTGCTGCTTTTAACATGTAATTATTGAATTGGGTACTTTTCAGGCTAGGGGCATGAATTATCTGCATCATTACAATCCACCTATCATTCATCATGATTTGAAGTCCTCAAATCTCTTAGGCAGTTTCATGACCTTTTTTTCTTCTGGCATAAGTTGATGTCATTCAGGAGCTTTTTTTTTTTTTCCTTTATGTGAGGACAAAAATTGTCAATTTGTTACAATTCGATACTGATGTGGGAACTGCATTTTCTCCTAACCAGTGATCCAAAGTGCCGACCAACGTTCCCGGAAATACTGGAAAGATTCAAAGATTTGCAGAGACAGAACGCACTTCAATTCCAGGCTTCCTGCTCTGCTGGTGGCGACAGCACTCCAAGGGAAGCGTGAACCATCCAATGCATCAAAAGGATTTGTCTATTCATTACATTGGTGAACAGTGCAAGCAAACCTGGCTATTCGCCAGGAAGTTGATGTTGCCAACCAATCTCGACTCACTTTGCTGCTTCTGGACCATGAAATTTGGCGACCAGATTTTTAGGACCATTTCGAGAGGATAGAATGTTTGTCCTTCGTTTGAGCAATTCAATTGCGGGTGGATCTAGGACGATTGTATGTCGCTTTTGTGCATTTACCGGAAAAGTCACAAAGGATCTTGTAGATATGTTGCAAAGTGTTGTGGAGATCGGAGGCTGTTGTGGAGATCGGAGGCTGAGCACATTAGGCATTGCCATCCATTTGTTTGTGATACATTTATAGGGGATCATTAGATTCTCATCATAAAGCTGTACAAATCAAATTGACTTTGACGGTTCTTAGTGGTGAAACAGAGAGTTTTGCAATGGTAACAGGGGTTGCACATTACTAAAGCTCAAGGCAGACTCTGCTTCTAAATTGCCGTTAGCTCAAGTTGTTCGCCCCATGGAAGTCCATCAATGAACATATCCATGCCTTTTCTACAGTTGTTAGCCGATTGTGCCAAGGGCTACTTCAACAAAATTTTACATGCAATCAAAAGTCTTCAGTTTTCCAGAAAGTTTGATGCTTTAGTTTCTTGAATTAAATTCAGTCTAATGAACTCAGACTTAGGGTCGACATCCAACTAGGCATCAACCCAACAACTCTTCCAAGCTTGTATCGGAAATTGACCTCACATTATTGAGCATAGGCTCGTGGATTTATGACTTTTTGTTCATCAAAATTGTACATGATTTTCATACTCTAAAATTCCTGGCATGAACTACATGGAAGGGAAAAAATGCAGGGCTGAACATTATCAACCAAAATCGGCGAGAGTACAAACAATCTCCCCAGAAAGCAAGTCATGTATCCCCAAAAGAAGCACAACTCATACAGCTTTTTGATCCTACTTGGACAATGTTATGGGCAAGTCGGTATGTCCTCAGAAAAATCACAAATCCCATTTTTTGTGCCACCAATTCTTTATCGAAGCAAGGAACAAATTGCAGCAACAGCATCACCTTTATGCTCACGTAAAGTCCTTTCAGCCGCTTTCCGGTCCAGCTGTTTTCAGAATTTACCATACAATATTAGAAAGCTCAGGCCAGTGAGAATAAATGCGTTCAAGCACATGGCATAAGCTGACTGACCTCAAGTTCATTAGCGATTATATCAACGTCAGCTGCATTGATCTTCACAACAGCCAATTCTTTCTCCCTAGGGAACAATGGGCCACAAGCGAATTGTAAGTCAAATGAGATGACAAATAACCAAAAAGAAATTTATGCATTGAGTACCTGTGAAACAGCACCAGAGAGGCATAAGTTAACACAAGCCAGAAACTAGATGAAACGGTTCCCTGAAAAAGGGATGATAATGCATGGATGCATTTTCGCTATGGACAACCTTTGAGCCTAATAGTTGTAACGAGTACCAACCTCAACACACAGAAGATCTTACATCCTCCACAGCTCAAATGTGGTAATGTGGTGTCAACCAAACTATATGGTTGTGGTGCCATGGGAATTTCCATTCGTCAGAGGGCATGTTCTACTTGAAAAGAAGGTGCGCAATGAAACCATAAGCTGAAATTTGTTTATAAAGAAACATGAAGCATCTGTGCACACAGTACTCCAATTACACACTCCACTTTATAGCGGACACTCAAAGCCACTTTCATCTCTATTTCTCTTTCAAGTAACTTCTCTCCTGCAAAGCCTATATGTGCCAGAATTGCTTGCATATGCACTGTTTATTCCAAAAATGCTTGCTCGCTTCTTGATTGTGTTTGCTCGCTGAAAAACTAAAAGCAAACGACCCCTTTGATATCAATTGCATAACTAAATACTCGGACAGGAGAGACCACATAGCCACATAAGTGAAAGGCCAAATTTAAAGAAGATTAAAGCCGAAAGACCAACTCCACAAAATCCTTCCTCATGGGGAGAGATTAAACTCTTCAGGAAGCCAGCAAGTTGGTTGTTATTGTTAACACTCCTTCCAACCTAATTCAGTTTTGCTATCAAGCCAAGTATTCTCTGAATGTTGCCAACTTTGCAGAGGGAAAGAACTTGCTTCTGTTTCGACAACTTCACCTCTATTTTACCTTCAAGTACTCTCTCTAATAAAATGGCAGTCAAACTCGACATGTTTTCCTTGAATATGAAAGCAGGCAATTTCCATGAGACATAAACGCCAATCAAAGGAGTGTATGAAGTAACCAACAACTTGGGTCTAAATCTCTCATATTTTTTTAACCGGTGACAGTTCTTGATGCTTATTTAACCCAAAATTCCAACTATTATTATTTTTTATTTTTTTATAACTTCACATTAGTTTGTCACCAGATAATATTTAAGTAAGCTCATGAAGGATGGCCATTTCTGATCTCAGGGGATATCTGTTTTGCATTCTTCAATGACTATCTGTAACTCTTCCTTATGTCCTTTTTCTATTTCCTTCTTTGCAATTATGTTTCGTTTTCTAGGCGGGACATCTTTGGGACCAACTTAAATGCAGAGAAAGTTAAAATTCAAAAAAAAAAAAAAAAAAAATCATCATCAGGAGATCGCATAGGTCTATACCAAACAGTGAGATAAAGTAAGAAGCCAAATGCATTGCACTAAATCTCCTCTTTCATTTAGCAAAATAAGTAAAACATAGCAGAAAGCACCAACTAAAGTTACCCACATCAGGCATCGCTAAACTCCTATAAAATCCCTTCCATCACCCCGTCAGACAGAGAAAGAGAGAAAAGAGAAAGCGAGAAATTACCTGGACAAGCCAGTGCCCGATCTGGAGCCGGAGGGGGTGGGGGGGGGGGGGGGGGGCACGGTGGTTCACCGGTCACGCAGTAGTTTGCTGTCGAAGAAAGGGAGGGCAGACAGAGACGCGGGGAGAGACAAAGAGTAAGGGACTTGGGATGGACGAGTCGGGGCCGGAAGCAGAGCTAGAGGGGCGGCGCGGTGGTTCGCCGGTAGAGAGAGAGGGAGGTCGCACGCCGGTCGGTTGCTTGCGGTCGTCTCGCCGGTGTCCTCCTGGTTCGTCGGTTGCTCGCGGTGGTTCGCCGGTCGGGAAAAGCGAGGGCAGAGAGAGAGGGAGTTCGTCGGGGAGAGAGAGCGAGGGTAGAGAGAAAGGCGCAAAGAAAGAACCCGCGACATAAAACCCTTTTCTCCAAAGCTACAGTACACGAAAATTTTCAAAATGGGCGCTTGCAATTGTGGATCTCACGAGACACATGTCGCGCTCGCACCGCCTTCTTGTTTGCCACGCTGGAGCGTCTTACGTACCTAATATTTTCTCCTGGCAAGGGGGGGCGAGGAAGATGAACCGTGTATTTGCTTTTTCTCTTTTTCTTTTTTTTTTCTCTCTCCTGTCTATTCACACGTCTCTCTCACTGTACTCTCCCTTCCCTCACGTCTTCTCTCCGCTCCTTTTTCCAACTTTCCCTCTTTTGTTTTGACTTTTAAACCTAAGAGAAACCGAAGGAAAATGGGCTCAACGAAAGAAAGGATCCTCTCGATTTCTTCTCCCAATTTTTCGAATTCGCTCCCTTTTGTCACGAAAATTATGTCTCTCTTTTATAGTGATTTCTAGATGGCCGTTTTCCGTGGCAACTTTTGAGTTTTCATCTTCTGTTACATTAAATCAAGGCTACAAATCGGAGCGTAATTTCACAATCAACTTGATTTTGTTTGATTCATTCCATTTTATTGAAATCATTATCTTTTATTTATCTGATTTTTTAATTGCTTCTGCATTTATCAAAATCTGAATATTCATCAGAATTTTAAATTTCCATGCATAATTAATCACATTGATTCTCTCTTGTTTTTTCTTTTTATTTGTGATTTTTATTTTCATTTTCCTAGGATTACAAAAAAATTAGGTGTCAACATGCTCAACAGATATGTCATATCATTGTTGGAAATAATTTGGTTTACATAACATTTGACACAACAGGAATATGACACAAAAGCACAACTTGGTATCAGTGGGGTTGTCAAAAGCTCTCATAATGATAGGCTTGAGGTAAATAAGATCATTAAAAAACAGAAAACATATAATTAATGATTGCCCTGATGATAAGGTTAACAAGTAGCAACAATCCATTGCAGAAGAGATATCGGGTAGCAGAATACAAAATTGTTGAACTTGGCACAAGTATCGTGTCAATAAAGCTTACCAAAGTCGAGAGCCCTTGCATCCACACATGCTTTTGTGACTTCCTGACACAAGGTTGCAGTTAAAATTCTCATGAATTCAAGGATTTGACCATCTCTGCAATGAAAAAAAAAGAAAGGTTCATTATCAAAAGGTTCATTATCAACTGTTAAAAGATTAAAATTTCATTTCTCAATTGGAGCAAGAAGTCAATTGACAAATCTGTGTAGGTTCTATAAGACATCAAAGAGAAGCTGAATATCCTTTGTTTTTTGCAATTTTCAATCATGCACCATGTCCATGCATTTGGAGCCATCGTTCTTTTCGTATTAATGGATTGAGGAATTTCACAATACATCTCCTTCATGATCTCTGCATAATATAATTAATAAGAAATAAATATCAGAGACTACACAACTTGTCATGAGAGCTCACCACACAGTTGACAGAAAAACATGGTAAACTTGCTGCAGAACAACATGGTAAACTTGACATTATTGAATAAGGGGCTGCAGGCAAGCTACTGTCATGAGCTGGCCCTGTGAATTTCAACGACATCACATCAAAACCTTTTACTGCCAGCAAAAAATGCAGCTTTGTTTAAGAGCATGAAGCGCTTGAGTAAAGAAACAATTCAACATGATTCATTATATTATCAGAATCATGTCTCCCACATCAAACTTATATAAAGCAAGCGGCAGCGGCGTGCCCAGCCACGATTGTGCCTCTTTTTTTCAGTTTTTTTTTTTGTAAGAATTATTTTAGCTTTTTCAAAAGTCTTTTACTATGAAAGAAGTAATAAAAAAAATGATACATATGATAAATAAATAAATTTAAAATACCATTTCAGCATTTTCCTTTGAACAATGTTTTTTTCCCTCTAAGTTTTATGTATTATTGTACTGAAATGCAGTTGAATTTGTTAAATTAAAATAATGAATTATATTAACAAATATTGAATTAATATTTTTAGTATAAATTAATTATAGGCTCTTTTTATTATTATTTATTTATTTATATAAATATATTTAATAATAACGTGTCAGAATTCTCTATTTTTAATAAATAACACGTTGGCTGTTATGTTATATTGTGTTAATGCTACATAAGTGGCCACGACCAATGGCAACCATGTCTTTACATTGTGATAGTTTTGCAACTATGTCTAGGGCATACAATAAAATATACAATGGAAAATCAAGACATATTAGTTTGCAACACGGGTATGTTCGACAATTAATTACTAATGTAGTTATTTCAATAATTTATGTTCGGACAAATGATAATTTGGCTAATCCATTCACCAAGGGACTCTCGAGAGGTTTAATAAGTAGTACAGCCAAGGGAATAGGCCTTAGACAAATTGATAATAGTCAAACATAGTAGAAACCAAACTTTATAATTTCTAATGAAATTATTAAAGTTAAATGAGTAAAAATGAGCTATTGTAACTTGAGAATTATTAAGTACTAGGGCACAAGGTTAGTACTCATGGAAAGTTAGGAGAATGAGTGTAATAAAACACTCTTAATGAAGTTCAAGGTTTTAACAAGGTAATGCTAAGGGAACAAATTTAGGAACTTCACTTATATGAATATAAGCAGCGGTGCCGCTTCTAACAAAAGTTAGATGAACTTTTGTAAATGTTCATGAATGCAAGAAGAGCACACGGCCATAAAAAGTACTTTGGCATAGGAAATTTTTTACCGAATATATATAAATTCATATGTGTGATAATTTGATTAATAAGTGGAATCATGGTTCAACGTTTCATTTAACACTGATTTTGTTAATGGAATTATTCACACTAATTGAAGGTTCAAATCCTAATAAATACCTTCTTGTATGTCTGAATTTATGTAAATAAGTATAGATAACAAACTAAGTGAGGGATTGTTGAAACAGTCTGTTATCATAAAAGATGTGTCTTTTGGTTAAATAAGACGTGACTCTTGATCAAAGAAAATGTGACTCTTGATTAAGAAATGAGGCGACTCTTTGTCCTAAAAAAAAAAGTTATTAATAGTTATGAAGGGAAGTTACTCTTGACATGAAAAATGATGATGGTTGGAGATAAGGTACTTATTTTCAAAAGATGTGTTGATTATTTATCTATGAATAGACACCACTTCACACATTATTTATAATAACCACAACTATTGAAAAACACTTCTTCTTCAGAACTCTCTCTTTTTCTCTTTTCATTCACATAACATTAACACATTTAAAAAGGAATTCCAAGGAAGATTCAAGTAATTGTTGAACTCGTTTCTTTGCGGCTTTGATGTACATCCTGGAGGTATATTTGTTCTAAACCCGTCAGCAACAATAGTGGGGACAAATAATATCTTACGGCCAGTGATCATCATCATGCATCAAAGTATCAAGGATCTACTACTACTTTTCCATCTTCTTCAACAATCAAATTTCCCAACATGCATCTCCATCCTAACTTCCTCAAAATAAAACTGATTGGAACGTTTAACATTACCTAATTGACAAAGCGAATCTTCTGCGATTATCAGCCGCTTAAATCAACGCCGGTTGAGTTCTACACGCGATTTGACTCGCCCATAATCTTTGGTTTTGAAGCAGGGGAAGGCAAAGAAGATTTCAGACACGGTATCAGTTCGCGTTTTTCCTCAAGCAGAAGGGCGGCAGAGAACGATAAAAGTGAATTAAGCCGAGACTCAGTGATTCAAACTCTCAAATTCGAGTGAATGGCCAAGACTGCGACGAGTGTCGGCAATCTCGATCAAGACCGGCGAAAGTCTCTCGATCGAGCTCTAATCGCTCTTAGCTATTGTGGGGGTAGAGCAAAACAGAGCACGTTCGGTCCTCGAAACTGAGGCCAGCGGAGACTATGAACAGCCGATATGAACGGCCGATATGTCTCAGGATGTTTTGTGCAATGTGTTTAAACCGGCCACCGATTGTTCGTAAAAATGTCTAGACGAAGCTGTGTTCTTGTTTGAGGAGACTTTGATGTTCATTTCATTTGGAAATCGCAAACATCCGTCTTCGATCCATCCATTTTGCGTTCATTTCCCACGGTGAGTCAAGGTGGTGATCAGGTGATGAAGTTTCAAGATCCCCAATTATAGCATGACTCGTTTCTTGACCCAAAAATATAAATCAATGTGCTCGGTGCCTTAATTGCGTATAGGTATTTATTTGGCCCAGGCGCATAGGATTAGGACATTAGATTTCGAATTTTCGTCAAAATGGCCAAGGGTTGACATTTTCATCGAGTCGAAGATTAAAACTTTTGATCGAGAAAAATATTAGAATTCCATTAATTTCTAATTTGATCTATGGAGACAGTAAAATTTAAGGACCTCAGGGCCGATTAAAAAAATTTGACCCGTGGAAGGCTCGTGACCGGGTAATCATGGCACTCGGCACCTTACGATCAATTCACGTCGCTTGCACTCCTTGTGGCAGGACCACATATCTATCCTATTTGGAGGAGAGAGAGTTGGGGGGGCGGAAGAGAGAAAAGAGAAAAAGAGGATTATCATCGCCGGAACCTCCTCTTTCGCCGCAGTCTTTGCCAGCGCTTCCATCTCCGGTCACGGTTCCTCCTCTTTGGCAGCAGTTCCCCACAGGTCCGGCCGCGTCCTCGGCCATGGCAATACGGTGTGCACAGGATGTGTTTGGCCCACCTCGAACTCCTTCTGATGGTGATCTTGATATTTCTTGCGACGAAGTGCATTGATTATTGGTGATCAGGAGGAAGAGGGGTCAGCTATTGCGTAGATTTTCTTTTACTTCTTTTGAAGGGTCTTTGGTATTGTAGGGTTGGAAATTGCAAGATTTTTTTAATGCCTGCGTCTTCTTCTTCTTCTTCTTGCACTTTGTTCGGTCTTTTGTACTCAAAATTCAATTCACTGGGGATTTACTTTCGATTTGTAGTTCCAATTCTCGCTCTAATTTCAACAGATATTTAAATTTTGGGTCATGAGCTGTTCGTCATGTAAATTGGAAAATGTCGATGTATTAGTTTGTTGCTCAACAGATTTTTCATATACGATAATTTAAGATATTCTTTTGATAATTGATAAAAAGAGAAAGATTGAATGAAAGTGACGTTTGAAGAATTTGACAAAAAGGATGAAGAAATCCACGTACTCTGAAATTAAAAAAATAAAAATAAAAATTATAAGGAAACTAACAATAAATAAAATCTTATTTTCTGATTTTTTTTTTAATATGATGCACTATTTAAAGGAATATTGAGTTTAATCATATAAGCCGCATGATGTTAGGCTTCAACTTCTAAAAAAAAAAAACATCTTTAGGTCAATTCCTAAGGCTGCGCATGATAAAATTTCTGAAACAGAAATTGATTTCTAGTCAGAAATCAATTTCTCAATTTCTATTCCCCAGCCAAGTTTCTAAGCAAAGAAACCCGTTTGATAACGACTCAAAATTTCTATTTCTGAAACAGAAATCCGTTTGATAACAGAAAAAAAATTTCTATTTCTATGAATCATGTTGTCCCCATCCTTTTACCTCACTCTTCTTGGTGCTTATGATGGTAATTTAATTTGATAAAAGTTGATAAATCACTTTAATTTATATTGATAATTTGATAGAGTAGTTAGGAACTTCAAAACATTAGCAATTTATGTAAATAAAAGCTAGTAATTAGTATAAAAAATGCTAATATGCAAACTATAAAAGATTTGGTATTTTCAAATGCTAATATGCAAATAGTGAATGTATTTATTCTCCTCATTCAAGATTCGGGTTTAAGTCACTACACTTTTTTTCATTCTTTTGAGGCCACAAAGTGATTTTATGTTAGGTACTAGTTGACATGGAGGGAGGCGCAATTTGCGAGCGATTCGAAATTAATAAAATGAAAGTTGTGCTAGAAATAGAAATTGATTAGATAACAACATAGGAAATCCTTAAATACAAAATAATAGTCGAAATAATACTAATACATTACAAAAGTTGAAAATACAATTTCATAGAATTTCTGGCATATTATTATCCATTGCCATTTTATTGGCAATGGTTTTCCTAAGCATATTTATTTGGTTTCCCTCATCGGTCAACTGAATGTTTGCAAGCTCATTCTGCGTAGGTTCAGCCACGTACATCGGATCTCCATATAGGGAAAAGTTCTTACTCATCTTGTCTTGATTACAGATGTAATTATGGATGTCACAACATTCAATTACGATATGTGCTTGCTTTCGAAGTGCAAATGAGGGCATGTGCCTCAAAATGAAAAAGCGATTCTTCAATGCCCCAAATGATCTTTAAATGACATTCCTTAAAGAAGAATGCCTATAGCAATAATATCATCATAATTGCAACTTAAAAACATAAATAAACAAAGTCTCAAATACATAAGTCATGAAATGAAATACATAAGTCATGCATGTTTCTTAAACAAAGTCTCAAAAAAAAATTTCTATTTATATTTCAGAAACAGAGAAGTTACAATTTCTAGCTTCTGATTTCTCCCCCAAAACAATTTCTGAAACAGAAATCTGTTTTAGAAATAGAGAAATCAATTTGCGTTACCAAACGGATTTCTGTTCCAAACCTATTCCGGGGAACAGAGAAACAGAGAAATCAAGAAACAGAAATTTTATCATGCGCAGCCTAAATCTTCTTTGCAATATGTTTTTTTTGTCTAAAAAAGAAGTAACCAAATTTGCCGTTCATGATCCTCAATTTCCCTAATCTTCATATCAATGGACATTTTTCTTTTTGGAGGTGATTTCAATATGAATTGATTACCGATGTGGAAATGCCACATCAATCAATCAATGGAAAGTGATGAATTTTTTTTTGGTTAAGACAAAAAAAAAAGTTTGTTAAAGATTTCGGATTGAATATAAATTTTGGGATTATTCCCGAGACGAAAAAAGAAAAAGGTTGGAAGCGAAACGAGACCAGACATAAAGTTAAGGATATTTTTAGATAAAAATTTCAAAACAAAATTGAAATTAGATCTAAAGTTAGAACTTTTTTTAAGGGAATTATGCCCTTGATTTTTATGTGCGTAGTTTCTTGTTTTGCCAGAAAATCGTGGTCGGCAGAATGGAAAATTCTCTTCGGGCCCCACATCCCCACTAATTAGCTCGCTCTCCATTCTTTTTTTTTTTTTTTCCTTCCACTTCCCTCCAAAAATCATGCGCCCCTTTTGCGTCCATTTAGGGCGCGCATGACAACCATTTAGTTCCAGAAATAGTTTCTAGAACAGAAATAGATTTTTCTATTTCTATTTCTAGAAGAGTTTCTAAGCAAAAATAACCGTTTGATAACGACACAAAATTTCTACTCTAAAAATAGAAATTTGTTTGATAATAATACAAAATTTCTTTCTTTCGAATGGCAGTGGCAACAACCGATGACCTTTAATATAAAAAATAAAAATAAAAAATTATTTAGTAACAAAAAAATAAAGAATAAAATAAAATAAAATAAATAAATCATAAAAAATAAAATAAAAATATTATTTTATTTTAAAATAAAAAATATCCTTAAAAATAAATTTATTTTATTTTATTTTATTTTATTTTATTTTACGAATATATTTATTTTAAAATGAATAAAAATAAAAAATAAAAATAAATTTATTTGGCAAAACACTAAAGGAAAATAAAAATAAATTTATTAAATTTATTTTTAATAAAAATAATTTTTTTTATTTATCATAAATAAATTATTTTTAATAAAATAAAAATAAAATGATAAATAAAAATAATTGATTTATTTTTAATAAATTTATTTTAATTTTAAAATGAATAAAATGAATTTATTTTTTTTTATTTTTAATAAAATGAGGAGAGGCGGAGGAAGAGGAGGAGGAGGCAAAGACGTAGAAGAGATGAGGGAGGACTCACCGTAATTAGGGTTTAGTGGGAGAAATTGTTTCTGATTTCTTTTCCAGAAATCAGAAGTAGAAAATTTCTACTTCTGAGTTCTCTTCCAAATCAATTTCTGGAATAGAAATCTATTCCAGAAATAGAAAAACTGAGTAGGTTTATCAGACAGATTTCTATTCCAGAAACAGATTTGGAATAGAAAAATTATTTCTGAAACAAAAATTTTGGTTATTATGCACCCTCTTAATCACATGAAAATAGAGAGGTTAGATTAAAGAGGGATATGACTTAATTTATTTAGCTCATAGCGGGACATATTTTTTTACTAAACTAGTATTATTTTGTGGTTGTTTTTTCCTTTTTCTTTTTTGGAGATGGTATCAGGGCTTAATCTCAAATTACATAACAAGTTTGAGATGGATTTCGGAAATAACAAAAAGTTAACAAGATGGGATGAACTGTCTCGAACCCGTCCTTTATCCATGATATAGACCAATCTCGCTCTGGGACTAATAGATTCTTTATCACGTAAGAGTAATTAAGATCCCATTATATAATCACGACATATAGTTGCCCACCCGATCGCCACAAATAGAGGGATTCTATTCAGGAATAGAGCCTACTTATTTTAGCTTGAAGACGACGAGGTGAACTCCAAACTATTTTTTCCTCTATGTTGTTACTAATGCATTGATCAAGGTAATATGATTACCTTTTATCTCTGAGGTAATTCGTATACACGACTTTTAAGCAAGCCATAAAAACCAGTTTAGTCTATATCTTTATCTGTGCAAGGGATCTTGAACCCTCGACCCAAAGCAACTTGTTGCGGTTGGTGATATGAGAAAAAAATCAACCGTTAGTGATATGCCAAAGCGCATTATTTACTGCTTATAAAAGTGGATATTCTTTGACCAAAAAAAAATAAAATTATTATTATTCAGTGCTATCCTCAACCTCTTCACCGCAATCCGGAAGGAATGAACTTCAGCCCGAATATCGAAGGTAAATTGGCATGGCGATATACATTTGTTCTGGTTTAAAATCAGTACATTTCAACTTGGAAACACTCAAATAACTAAGACAACTAGAACACGACGAGCAAGACCATTGTGATCAGCACGACCATACAAATGCCGGTGTGCACAAATCATCTTTGGGCTGTCGAACCAGCCGCCCATTACTAAGAATAATAGCATGATCATATTAGTGCAGCACAAGCACAGAACAAATATCTAAGGGCGTGACTATAAGCTTTTGGGAGAAGTAGAACGTTGCTGCTACGTCCATTAGCGTAAGCACACAATGATAACATTAATGACCTACGATAACATTAATGCCTTTGCAGAGAACACGCCTTGATTGTAGTACCTTCGTTGGTTGCGAGTTGATTCGCGGCGCTTGAATTCACTTCCTCGAAATTGTCCAAAACAAAATGATTAGAATGATAGCTTTCCACATAATGATTATGAGTTCAAGGCCCCTCTCCATGCTGCCTTGGACAGGAAAATTCTGATTCTGGGTTTGAGGCTCCACTCCATGTTGGACAATTTTGAAGCTTCCAATGAAGCGAAGCCAACAATCAATGCCTAATGAATCAAGGCCCAACGAACAAAGGTGCAGCTCTTCATGCTTTCGCTGCAAAGCTATCATTTTGCCTTGGATAATTCGGAGACTTCTAATCAAGCGAATCAAGACGCAACAAATCAAAGAAGCATGTTGTCTGCAAATGTCGACGATATTATTGATGCTTACAATAATATATGCCTTCGATATTCGGGCTGTGTATGGGTCGATCGAACTATCATTAATGTTAAAATCCTTTGATTAAAGAGGAACAGCCACCAGTTCAATTTGATCTAATCTACAGGAATGAATTCTTTTTTTCTTTTTTGGTCAATAACTATAAATTCCAATAAACTGTTGACTAGTTTAAATCCATTCGATTTCTCACAAGGGGAGAATGCATCTCTATATACAAGTATAAGGCTAACCATAATCATAGATCTCCTTTTAATTTTACGGTAGAGATTACGTCTCCTCAACAACTAACTACCCATATTTATTACAATCGTATACAATTAGCATATTGTTCGACCCGGAAGTATTCTAGAATAGTTTAGAAAACCCTAAAATTTCAGGAGATAGGTTGAAGATCACTTGTTCACAGATCAGTCACAATCTTTCGTACAGAAACCCTTTGGACATGTCCCTCCTTCGGACCTGTGACCCGAGAAAATATTGGGTGGGTTTTACCCTCCACGTAGGCGAAATGTATCACCATACAAAATTCGACACGTGGCAATTTTGGGCCCATCTGTCAGCGCCCACTCTCCCCCATTAACTCCGTCTCTCTCCCGTTTACCCTCTCTCCTCCCCTCCATTTCTGCCCACAAAAACCAGCTGTTTGTTCATAGAAAGGATGTCGATTGTCCTCTCTCCCTCCCTCTTTCTCTCTCTTCCCTCTTTCTCTCTCTTTTGCTCCCAATTTTGTTTAAGGAAGAGACCAACGTCACCAGCATCCTCTCATGAACGGAGAAGGAATTTCGCCAGTGCCCATCTGCGTGCTCTGCAAGGGTCGATCCTTCACTTCATCCAGTGCCCACATTCTAGAGAGAGAGAGGGAGTGCGGTAACGAACAAAAGGGAGCTTTTTTGCGTCGTTCCTAGAGAGAGAAAAATGCATGGGGGCTGACCCTAGAGTCGCTGGACATGGTGGGCATCCAGATCCCGCACCACTTCCGGTGCCCCATCTCGTTGGAGCTGATGTGGGAACCGGTGACGGTGTCGATGGGGCAAACCTACGACCGTTCCAACATCAAGCCCTAGATCTCCGCCGGCAACACTACTTGCCCCGTCACCTGCGCCTCGCTTCTTGACTCCGCCCTCATCCCAAACACACTCTCCGCCGCCTCATCCAGTCATGGTGCGTCACCAACCGCTGCTTCGACATGGAGCGCATCCCCACCCAGAAGCAACCCGCCGACCCCTCCCACGTTCGCGCCCTCCTCTCCCAGGCCGCCTCCACGTCGTCCCCCGCCACTGCCGCCGCCCCCCGACTCTCCTCCTCTTTCCGTAGTAGACTCACTCCAAGCACCGTCACCGGACTCGTCATCTTCCTCAATTAAGACGATCGTCAAGGCAGTGGCGGCCACTGTGGCTAGCCCAGCCATGGACAAGACTTGCTCGACCTCAAACTTGGAGCTTTGGTTAGCACTCGAGTTTTAAGCTCAACCTCAAGCTATCTCACCGCAAACGAAGCTCAACGCAGTCTCCATCCGGCGGCGCGCCGTCCCTCCTTGACTTGAAGTGGCCATGAGCCGACTCGAGCTCGAGCCATGGCAGACACAAGAAAAAAGAAAAGAGAAGTGGAGAGAGAAGTGGGGGAGAAACAGTTGTGGGCAGAAACGGAGGGGAGGAGAGAGGGTAAACGGGAGAGAGACGGAGTTAATGGGGGAGAGTGGGCGCCGACAGGTGGGCCCAAAATTGCCATGTGTCGAATTTTGTATGGTGATACATTTCGCCTACGTGGAGGGTAAAACCCAACTAATATTTTCTCCTTGTGACCCTGTCATTGGTTGTGGGTGGCTGGTTCAACTGTCTCAAGTTGATGCGCGTAGGGGTCAAAGCCATTGTTAAAACATAAACTAACGTACAGCCAAACGAGATTGAAAACAACCATTTCGACATTTGTGTATTAATGCTGATCGCGTTCGTCTCGATCGCTATGTTTTAGTCGTTTTACTGGTGAAACAGTCCAAGTTGAAATACTCATTAGTTTTGTTTTTGTCTGCGTTTGCGCCAACAAAGTAACCCTAAATCTCTCTCTCTCTCTCTCTCTCTCTCTCTCTCTCTCTCTCTCTGGGACTAAGCTTTTTGTTGGTAGCAGTGACATGTAGGACACTCTTTTTTCCTTCAAATCTTTTAGCTAACCAACCGCAGCCTCTGTCAATATTTCAAATTTTAAAAAAGTCAACGGACTCGAAATTTTGAAACATGTACCTTATATTGTCAAAACAATATTTCCATATTGTCTATGCAATTTATAGTGATCATATTAAACTTCTTGATCCTTTGTCAAAAGTCTGTTATAATAAAGATAATATGAAGTTCCAATGGGTCTTCTATGAATTGTGTTACAAGCACATAAGTTAAGGGTGTGACCTGAGAAAAAGATACCCATTATGTATAGTGATATTTAAGCACATAAGTTAAGGGTGTGACACGAGAAAAAGATACCCAATACTTGTAGTGATATTTAAGCACAAAAGCTACATGTGTGACTGTCGCGACCTCTTTTTTTCTCGGCGCCTACGATCGGATACGAGCGCCTAAGGAGGCTAATGGCTCGGTTGAATTATGCCCGAACTCTCCCAAGTCCGCCAATTCACGACTTAATAGTTCAGTTTTTAATTTGTAAATCAATTTTTAAAATGGAGTCGCCACTAATCGATTTGGGGTGGGTCGATTAGGAACCCAAGCGAAGTATCGGGAGAAATACTCGCTCCTGCGTAACCAGAGAAATTAGGATCGGGGACTTGATTACACTAGTTAATTACTAATGCCCTTTCGGTACCTAATCTTGTTTAAACCCTGAGGCTTTTTGGATGTTCGGGGGATTTTCCTTGCATTTTTGGGAGTAAAAACATTTTCTAGGTCTTTTTCTAATTTTTTTTGGACACAAAAGGGATTTTTTTTTGGGATTTTTTAGTATTTTTGGGAAAATACAAGTCTTTTTGGCCTTTTCTAAATTTTTTTGCTTTTTCATGAATTTTTGGCCTTTTTTGGATTTTTGGCATTTTTTGGAAAATATGGAATATTTTTGATTTTTTTGATTTTTTGGAAAATAAAAATATTTTTATCATTTTTTATTATTTTTTCGATTTTCTGGAAATTAAAACATTTTTTAATATAAAACATTTTTTTTTCGAAAATAAATATTTATTATTTATTTATTTATTTAACATATTATTTTATAAAAATTGACCGGGCCGGATCCGCGGGTTGGGTCCGACCCAGGCCAACGATCCGAATGAGGACCGATTTGGGCCCGACTCAGATTTTTTCCTTTCTTTTTTTAAACAAGGCCCAAACCGATTTTCGTCCATTTTCGCTAAAAGAAATTCAGCCCAACAACCACCCCGCCCACGCGAATGAAATCAGCCCTAAGTGGAAACCCTACCCGGTCACGATCTGGACCGACCTGGGTCCGATCCAGGTCGTGACCCGACGCAACGCCTGCTCCCTTTTTTCCGCTTGGACGCGGCACTGACGGAGAGGCTCGAACAGCGGATCGGCGTCGACGGCGGCGGCGGCGATACAGAGAACATCAGCGGTGGGAGGATGCAGTGTGGCGACACGGCGGCGGTGGCGGGTGGAGATGCAGAGAAGAACAGTGGACAGAGTGCGACCGAGGATCGGATCCCGCGATGGCTCAGGGCGGCGAGGAGGGTCTTGAGCGGAAACGGCAACGGCCAAGTGGGGGGTGATACCTGTCTGTGGAGAGGGTATGGCGCGGCGGCGTTGTTGGTCGGCGTCGTTGGTGATGGAGGCGGCTGCCCAGAGCGATAAATGCGACGGGGCAACGACGGTCGCGATGGCGGGTCTTCGACTTCTCAGATCTGGTCCTCCTGTCTCCGGCTCCTCTCGCGGATCTAGGACTCCCTCAGAACCAGACCCTCCCTGCTAGACCAGATCTCTCCCTTCGTGTGTCTCTCCGGCGGAACCTCTCCCTCTCAAGCTCACCTGCTCACGGATCTGGGTTCGCTTGCCGACGGCCTCCCCCGATGTCTCTCGGTGGGAGGTCGTTTAGCTTGCGACCCGATCCTCCGCTTTCTTGGCTTGCTCTTCGATTTCCCCCTTGAAGTCTCTCAAAGGGAAGATCTCGGAGTTCGCCGTGCCTCTTCGTCGACGGAGGTGCTCCTCTATTTATAGGCGAGGAGGAGGCCGGTCGACGGAGGTTTGGCCGTCGGCTCTCGCACGCCGACCGGCCCTGGGTGCGGTTGAACCGGCGTCAAATCTTCCCCCTTCCACGGAGGCATGCTCGCCTTCAATGTTGCGTCCTCTCAGCCACCGGCCTACGCTCCTCTCTCGGTTGTAGGTCCTGCTCGAGCGCGTCTTCGTCGCCGCGCATGACCTACAGAGGCGGAAGAAAGACGAAGGAAGAAGAAGATGGGAGGAAGAAGAAGAGAGGGGAGGGGGGCGGGCCAAAACTAAAAAAAAACAAGGCTTGGGCCTTAGGCCTGCGTGGAAAAGAAAAAGAGGGGAGGGGTTGGGCTTTTGCTTTCTTTTGTTTTTTTTTTCTTGTTTTTATTTGTTTTGTTTATCATCCGAAAAAAGATAAAATAAAAACAAAAGTAAAACCTAATTAATTAAAATGAAATTTTAGGCGTCAACAGCTGCCCCTCTTTAAAGGTGACCTCGCAAAGGTTGCATTCAAAGACAAACTGATGCCTAAATTTTGTCCATATATGCGTAGCAGATTATATTTTATTTGGGACTTATTATCCTATGTAAAAAGAGCAATATAACACTACATATGTTAAGATAGATAAGAAGATACCTGTAGTTACTTACCGGGAGTGAGTGAGATAGGGTGTGAACCCCGAGCTTTGGCAAGTATCAAGGCATCATCTTACCTGGTGACACGAGGAGGTTGCTTTTCCAGGGTTCGAACCATTCTTCAGTCACCCGTTAAAACAATCAATAATTTGTCTAGGACTCGAACCTTTCTTCGGTTGCCTTGACAAGAAATTGCTCCTCCAGGACCCGAACCATTCTTCGATTGCCTGTTGGAGCAATTAGGGGTTTGTCTCGGACCCGAACCATTCTTCGGTCGCCTGTTAAAACAATCAATGATTTGTCGAGAACCCGAACCTTTCTTCGGTCGCCTTGACGGGAGATTGCTCCTCTAGGACCCGAACCATTCTTCGGTCGCTTGTTGGAGTAATCAAGGGTTTGTCTCGAACCCGAACCATTCTTCAGTCGCCTTGACAGGAAATTGCTTCTCCAGGACCCGAACCATTCTTCGGTCGCCTGTTTAAACAATCAATGATTTATCGAGAACCCGAACCTTTCTTCGGTCGCCTTGACGGGAGATTGCTCCTCTAGGACCCGAACCATTCTTCGGTCGCCTGTTGGAGTAATCAAGGGTTTGTCTCGAACCCGAACCATTCTTCAGTCGCCATGACGGGAAATTGCTTCTCCAGGACCCGAACCATTCTTCGGTCGCCTGTTAAAACAATCAATGATTTGTCGAGGACCCGAACCTTTCTTCGATCGCCTTGACGGGAGATTGCTCCTCTAGGATCCGAACCATTCTTCGGTCGCCTGTTAGAGTAATCAAGGGTTTGACTCGGACCCGAACCATTCTTCGGTCGCTGTGACGGGAAATTGCTTCTCCAGGACTCGAACCATTCTTCGGTCGCCTGTTAAAACAATCAATGATTTGCCGAGGACCCGAACCTTTCTTTGGTCGCCTTGACGGGAGATTGCTCCTCTAGGACCCGAACCATTCTTCGGTCGCCTGTTGGAGTAATCAAGGGTTTGTCTCGGATCCAAACCATTCTTCGGTCGCCGTGAAGGGAAATTGCTTCTCCAAGACCTGAACCATTCTTCGGTCGCCTGTTAAAACAATCAATGATTTGTCGAGAACCCGAACCTTTCTTCGATCGCCTTGACGGGAGATTGCTCCTCCAGGACCCGAACCATTCTTCGGTCGCCTGTTGGAGTAATCAATGTTTTGTCTAGGACCCGAACCTTTCTTCGGTTGCCTTGACGGGAGATGCACCGACCTTTCTCAGGGCATCTCATTTGTGGGTGCCTAATTTGTATCGTGGACACCAGTTGGTACCCGACCTTTCTCGGGAGATACGCCAACCTTTCTCAGGGCATCTGTTTTGTGGGAGGTGTCTGACCTCTGTCAAAGACAACAACTGGTACGTGATTTTCCTTGGGAGATGCCTCGACCTTTCTCAGGGCATCGTATTTGTTGGGGTGTCTGATTTCTGTCAAAGACACTGGATGGAACCCGACCTTTCTCGGGAGGATGCACCGACCTTTCTCAGGGCATCAATTTGTGGGGCGTCTGACTTCTGTCGAAGACACCAGTTGGAACCCGACCTTTCTTGGGAGGATGTGCCGACCTTTCTCAGGGCATCAATTCTGGAAGATGCCTAGACATTCACAAGCATATCAAAGAGTACCTGGATATTCACAAGTACTAACTTGAAGGGTATCTGGGCTTTTGCAGGCGTCAAAATGGGTATTTGGCTGACCATAGGCATTGAATGGGTACTTAGATGATCACCAGTATGAATTCTTGGGGGATACTTGGGCATTCACAAGTATTGAATGGGTACTTGATAATTGGAAATATTGAGAACATACATTGGATATTTGTGAAGGTATCCCACCTCTTGGCAATTGGGAAATATCGAGGGCATACCTGGGATATTGGTGAAGGTCTCTCACCTCCTGGTAGTTGGAATATCGAGGACGTACCTTGGATATTCATGAAGGTTTTTCACCGACTGGTAATTGGGAATATTGAGGGCATACCTGGGATATTGGTGAAGGTCTCTCACCTCCTAGTAGTTGGAATATCGAGGACGTACCTTGGATATTCATGAAGGTTTTTCACCGACTGGTAATTGGGAATATTGAGGACGTGCCTCGCATATTCGTGAAGGTCTCTTGCCTCCTGGTAAAAGGGGAATATTGAGGACATGCCTCGAATATTTGTGAAGGTCTCTCACCTCCTGAGATATTCGTGAAGGTCTCTCATCTCCTGGTAATGGGAATATCGGGGGTGTACCTGAGATATTCGTGAAGGTCTCTCATCTTCTGGTAGATGGGAATATCGATGACGTACCTGAGATATTCGTGAAGGTATCTCACCTCCTGGTAATTGGGAATATCAAGGGCGTGCCCCGCATATTCGTGAAGGTCTCTCACCTCCTGGTAATTGGGAATATTAAGGACGTGCCTCGCATATTCATGAAGGTTTCTCACCTCTTGGTAAATGGGAATATCGAGGGCGTGCCCCGCATATTCGTGAAGGTCTCTCACCTCCTGGTAGTTGGGAATATCGAGGGTGTGCCCCGTATATTCGTGAAGGTCTCTCACCTCCTGGTAATTGGGAATATTGAGGACGTGCCTTGCATATTCATGAAGGTTTCTCACCTCCTGGTAAATGGGAATATCGAGGGCGTGCCCCGCATATTCGTGAAGGTCTCTCACCTCCTGGTAGTTGGGAATATCAAGGACGTACCTGAGATATTCGTGAAGGTCTCTCACCTTCTGGTAATTGGGAATATTGAGGGCGTACCTAGGATATTCGTGAAGGTCTCTCACCTCCTAGTATTATAAACTTGATTGTGGTATGAGGCTTACTTGGATTGCTACAGGCACTTAAAGAGGTGGGACACCTGGATAGCCACAGGTGTACAAAGCACTGGAACACTTGGATGAAAACAAGTATTTAGTGATATGATCTGGGACCACTCAGGCTGGCCCAAGTGCTAGAAAACATACCTGGACGGTGGTGCCAAGCAAAGCAATGGAATGCTTGAACAACTGCTATATTATTTGGGGACAACTCGGGTAGGTTGAGTGTCATGAAAAGGAAGTACCTGGACAACGATGGGTACTTGACGATATGGGGATACCTAAACAGCAGTAGGTATTCAATAATAAACAGATACTTGGTCAGTCATAAGTATCAATACTCTGGGGACAACTCGAACAGGTCGAGTGTCAGGAAAAGGGAGTATCCGAACAGTGGTCGGTACTCAAAGACAAGGGGATACTTAGACAATTGCAAGCACCCAAACTTAAGGGACGACTCGAATAGGTCGAGTGTCAAGAAGAGAGTATGCTATTTGCACAATATGCACACATGATTGTATACGCTATGAGTTCAAATGAGATTCATGCATGATAATTTTGTCGGTTTTGCATCTTTTGATTTCCATTGGGGAAGATTTTGAGAGACAACATTCATTTAGAATGTAGATGTCTTGAGCATGCCAAATGAGGGATTTTCAGTCTGAAAGGACTTTTCACTCACTCTCATGGAAAAGGCTATCCTGACCATTGATGCAGGATTTATAAGGACCACACTATCTCACTATCATCATGTCAACAGGGGTCCGAGTATTCTCGCAAACAGTACGATTTTACCAATGTGAGAGGTCTTTGTTGAAACTGTGATGAAATTCTTAGCCAATGGCTCATCGAAGGGGACCATCAAGGTCAAAGCTTATGAACGGAGTGTCGCACAATTGTCTCCGGGCTTGGAAGTCAAGAATCCTGCGAAAAGAGATATAATAATCTTGCCCGTACTTCTTCGAGCGAGGTTTATAGACATATGAAATCTTACATTAATTGAAGTGCCCCTAGTCTGAAGAGACTTTTACAATGGGATGCAACATAGATTTGGCTCATGTGTAAAAGGGTGAGAGCTAGTGATTGCCTTGACATTTGTCACCGGTCTTTCTTCTCACGGTCTGATGGAGGTTCTATGGACCACAACAACAATTTCTCTTAGGAATACAAATGACTGTGTTTTTGTTTGGGGCATTGGCCTTGCTTTTACCAGGCACACTGCTTTTTTTCATGCCCCTATTTTTTGCTCTTGTTGCTTGAGGAACTGATCTTGACAAGTTGAAGCAAATGCCTTTGTTAGACTATGGAGTTTTCATTTTTTGTTGGCACTTTTGATTATGCTGCTCCAACGACAGTGGCTTCCGCTTTGCCTTCATGTGAGGGTGATTTTACAGACTCAATTGAGTTGTACCATGGATACAAGTGCGTAAATAAAGAATTGCTCTTCACAACTCTAGGGCACTTAAATTAACGCGAGTGTTCATATGCAATAAAGACACTCGAAGATTGATGCAAGTGCAGGCAAGAAAATTTCTATCCCCTTTCTCACCTTGTGATGCTGATTTGCTTTCGACTTGCCCTAGTGTGGGGTGGTTCTTTGTCGGGAGTATAGTAGAAATTTGTCAGTGTATGGGGCTCAAAGTGAGTGAAGGAATGCCTCTCACTGCTTTGATCATCGTACCATTTGCAAGAGAACTCTTTACCCTATAGTCATGGAATTTTTTTTGCACTTATCTCACAAGTGTATAGATGGGGGATTATGTGTAGGATATGGCTTGCCTGTCATCATTTTGACGCACCTCATCCGATATGCTCAATCAATCTTGTATTCTTCAATCAGCTGTCTATTCTAATAATTCTCAATGAAATCAATGATTTAGACAAACAAAATCATCATGCAGAATTCACCTAGAAAAATGCATGTGGTGTACGATGTGATGGAGTTTGTACTCTCAAAATAAATTAATGGCTTTTTACTCAAGAAGAACTTATTAACAGCTTTAGGGGTGTTTACTTGGTGGAACGGTATTCACAAATGTGTTGAAACTTGAACATTAAAAGAGATATTTACAAAAGGGTGATTCACTAGATTACTCCATTGGTTAGGGACATGACATATGAAGGATCAACCAGGGATTGGGAATCTGATCAGAAATTTCTACTCTTGCTTTTTGCAGAAAAGAAGCTAAAAATGGATCAATCAATAGGGCCAAAATTAAAAGTGAATTAAGGCCTGAAGGATCTCTGTCATTTGCTTTGGCAATACTTGAGACGCCATGTTGCTTAGGAGAGTCTGTCACGCCTCTCATTGATTTGTTATCTTTGCTTTTAACAGTCAAGTGATCCTGCAACAAACAAGAGGGAATGTGTTAGTCATGAACTCTTTCAAGAGTCGAATAACCGAAATCGATACAACTTTACCCTTAGCTGATTGGGTGAACCTGAGGTGAGAGGGGGACACGAAGTCCTATATCCCTCGCTTCGTTAGGTCAAATATTGGCTCCTGGATGACACATCATTTTACACGAAATCAGGTGAATTCGATGTGGGTCATTTCCACGTACTAGCTTGGCCAATGTCGATTTGCCAAACCTAACCATCAAGTTGGGCTCTTGAATTCCGATGCTTCCCTTTCCCAGAGTTTGTATTTGTTGATTCCTAAGGATATTTGAATGTCGATGATGGCTTCTCTATCTTAGCATAGTTCAATGTTTCCTTCAATTGGCCTCCCTCATTTATGACCATGTATGCATGATTGCTGGTCGTTGATTTATCTTCAAGGCCTTCATTCTGTGGAATTTCTCCTTCTGTCTTTGACTATATGACCATTAGCAGCATTGAGCAAAGTCATGTACTTCAAGCTTCTATGGAATCTGAGATGGACAATCAAAACCTCTAATTCTCTTATGGCAATTACTTCTTGCAAGAATATGCGTCTGGAGTGAAGCTTCTAAATTCCAAAGTCATTGTCCAGGGTGTAGGGCTATGGATTGCCTTGACTGTCTAGATTTTCTCCCTGTTGACAGTAATCACTTAAAAGGAAGAGGAGGAACTCTTTCCTTATGTTGAAGTTGATACTGTAACATCTAGCCGTTTAGGCGCGTCGTGCGACAAGATAGTCTTTTAGCTTAGGATGGAGCTGGGCAAGAGTGAGGTATGTCATGGATGCTTCGATCTCAACTCTATGTCTGTACCTATTACGTCTCATCTTTTGTATCCTGTAAATAGAAGAGAGAAGACATCATTTCCAAATTATATTCAGAGGATAAGACTTACCCTTTTTTGGTGTAGGATGATTCTTTCTATTTACCCCTGTTTTCTTGGCAGGGTGTCTTTGAATTTGGTGAGTTCGCCTAATGCGCTTGCTTCAAATGCCCCATGTCACACTAAGTCAAAGGGGATGGGAATGATCTTCTGAGACATGAAGTGAATGAGTCAGAAAAACAAACATGGTTAAATTTATCATCTTGTTCTAACAAAAGCTTTTGGGTGATGAAATATTTTTTTATTTTCAAAATACGTCTTTGGGGGAGAATAAGCATGAGGAAGCCCAGCCCTCAGTATTCTCCTTGGATGCTATTTTTTTTTCATGGTTGGATAACATCACTGGGCTGGTTTGGAGTACCGCCTCATGCTCTTAAAACAAAACATTAGAACTATACAATAGAGTACTTGGAATGGAAAATACAACAATAGCACACCAGACAAGATAAGAAATATGAAATTACAAAAACGAGTAAAACCCATGAAAACTCCTGTGTAAAGGGGTGCTTTTGATAGTGCTGGTCTTGAAGCTAAGCGTGTTTGAATTCCTCGCCTTCAGTAGACTCGAAGTATTCGCATGTGATGACTACCTCGCTGAAGCTATGGAAGTGTAACCCATGCAGCCAACAGCGATGCTTGCAGGACAAAGCTTCTATGAACTGCTTCATTAACTCCTCTTCAGCCAGTTGAGGGCAGGTTTGCATCATGAAAGCTCTCCACCTCCCTGCGTATGCTTGGAAATCCTCCATTGGTCTTCTTGTGAAGTGAGCTAAACTTTCACAAGGCAATTCAGTTCCAATCTGGTTTTAGTACTGATGCAAGAATGTGGAAGTCAGTTCATTCCAATCCTTTAAGAGATAAATATTTACTGTGATGAACCATTGCAATGCAGACCCCGTAAGAGTTTCTTGGAATGCCTGAGTTGTGAACGACATCGGGCCATAGTACCGACTCATTTTCGCATGAAGATATTGCAAGTGGGCCACAGGACAAGTTGTGCCGTTATACTTGCAGAGATCATGTATCCACATTTCTATGGGGGTCATGATCCTACGAGGGCAAGACGAGCCGGGTATGTCTTGGCTAGGCCGCTGGTTTTCCCACTGCATATCTGTTGTAGTGGTGAATTTTTCTGTTTCAGGGAAGTTGGATTCTGCCGAGATTACTCCATTGCTTTCTTCTTGGTCAAAATTCCCGAATGAGGATGAAGCATTGAAGCTATCCTCATGGTCAGAGGACGAGCTTAGTATTTCGCTAGGATTATAGCGGATAAAGACGTATGCTTCTTCTTCTGACGGGCCTTCATCTCCGGATGAGAGTAGGAAACAGTTATACGATGAATCGTCAGTTTCATTGTTGAAATAACGCTGGAAGTCTTTGGGATTGTATTCTAGGGCCGGGAAGTCTTCAGGATTGTACTCTAGAGGATGGTGGCCTTCAAAGTTGTATTCTTGGGAATGTTCAAAGCTTTGGTGCGGTGGCTCGTCGGTAGATGCTGAATCTATCTGCTTAGGCTTTCTTTTCTTGGCTTTTGGTCCAGACCTTTTGAGTAAGGCCCTTCGTTTTGCTAACTTGATTCTGTCAAGGGAAGTGAGAGACATTAGAGTTTCACTGTCTGATTCACTTTCCAGGTTGATAGGGGTTGGTATTCTTTGGACCCTAGCTCTTGGAGTAAGCTTGGGGAGTTGTCCAGTTGTGCCCCACTCTTGAACAGACTCTGTGTCTTTGACCTCATACACAGGCTCCTTGCCTTTCCTAGTGGGAAATTTTCCGATAACGAGGATGTTGCTCAACTGCCCATTTATCATGCAAGGCTTCATTGACATGCTCCTCTCCTATCTCAGCGGCTAACAGCTCCTTGTGCTCTGCAATCATTGGCTCTTCGTAGGGCAAGGTGATGTCAGGGGTGATGTCAATATCGTATTCATGATGGAAAACATGAATTAATTCCCTCCAGGTTTTAAGGGGACTAATCTTCCTAACAATGTACCATCGCAAGGCAGGGCCAATCAAGTTCGATTGGTACGATTGAATCATCCTTCGAACCAGGTAAGCTTGCAAGTAAGTCTCTGGACAGGAGGTATCAGCATCCCTTTCGCATTCAGGTGCTTTGAGTTTTTCAGGGATCTCAATGCTGGCGTAATTGGACAGGTCCATGGGACTCTACTCCTGTAGCTGGTTTAACTTTTTCATGATCCTTTCAAATTGTCTATGGTACTGGCTATTTCATAGCGAATTTGCGGGTGTCATGATGGCGTTTAAGGCAACTACAGAGTTGGGTTTGACTTGAGTGGGTTCCATTTGTCTTGAGAGTTGTTGAAGGACAATGGACATTTGTGCTACGCCGTCTTCAATGTTAATAAGGCGATTTTGTACATCATTCTGATCGGGCCCTAGTGCATGAGGCCATGCACGAGCTACTGGTGGCCGGCGATTCATAATTACCCGCCGTTTGCAAAAACAATGAATGAGTATGAAAGTAAACAAAAAAATAACCCATGGCAATGGTCTAACTGCTTTTTTATTCATCAAAAGAGGATTTCATAGACTGCAGACTTCTGACATCTAGAACTTGAAACTGAAAAGACAGGATGAAATACTAGATATTAAACAAGAGTCCCTAAACAATGGGACAAAACTTTCACACTATTTACACTAAGGGGCACATGATTGCTAATTTATATGTGACGGGGAGCCTTGTTCTTGTGAGGACGCCTACTTCCTTGAACTGGTTCTGAGGTGTGCATCCAGTCCATTCCCAAATCTCTCTCCATGAGCTCTGCTTGCTCGTGTTGGTTGCTCTCGCTGACTGAGTGAGGGACTAATGGCTTCCATCTTGTTGGGATACAATGGTTGTAGATGTAGGACATGGAGGCGTGGTGGGCTTTTTCTTCTCCCTCAAGCCCTTCAGGTATCATCTTGAAAGGTGGTGGGATCTCCTGAATGGCTCCATATTGTCGTGCTACCCGATACGGGTAGTAGGGAATGGCGGCAGTGAGACCGAGCAACGGAATTGGGCGGGTGCGCATGTAAGCAAAACGGGCCCTTTTTTCATGGAACCAACCAGCACACCATTGGAATGCCTCAGGAGCTGGGTTTCTTAGAAAGCTTACCCAATTTAAACAGCTTTGATTGGGAATGTACGGTCCTAAAACCATAAATTTTTGTAATGGATTTTCAAAAGCATTTGTTTCAGGCGATCGCATGAAGTCTCGAAATTCGCTTAGGTGAGAAAAGAACCAAACTTGTAAAATTTCAGGAGAGGCTCGCATGATTTACTCCGAGTTGTCTTTAAAACGATTAAAAGACAAGAATGTTTCAGTTAAAATCATGTTGACATAATTCCCCCCTCTTAAGATCTGATCAACTATCCATGTCATCTTGGGAGTTATGGCATTTCTTTAATGGGGGAAGATGATGAGTCCGAAAAAGGCTAGGAGGAAAATCTCACTGTTCTAGGTCATAGGCTGATTTTGGAAACAGACATTCATAAATTTTAGTGGGCAGGTATTATGGTTGCCTTCAAGAATTTGTCTCATGACATGGATTTCAGTTCCTAAAAGTCGTGCTAACCTACGCCATGGGAGGGCGCCTATCGATGGCTTGACAAGCTTTTTCTCAAGAGGCATTCCAGTGATGATGCTTTGTATTCTTCCGGGGTTGGGGTTAGCTCAAACCTACCGAATATAAAAGTAATTGTCTTCGGGCACAAAAAATGTGCCATGGCTTGTATGACTTCAGGACGAATAGTGATTTGGATCAACGATAGGAGATGACCAATTTTGGCCTTCACGCGCTCCTGGGCAAACTGATCTAATTGACCCCACCATCTGAAGAGCTCCGCCTTGGGAGCAGGAATGAACTGGATATCGTCTTTCCCCATTACATATAAACTGGGACTTGAAAAGTTTATCCTACATTGCCATGGGCCAAATAAAAAGACTGAGTAAAAGTAAAGAAATCACTTTGCTTTTAAAGAAAAATGACAAGCACAAAGACATGCGCATGGGACGTGCGGCTCGATTTCTAACTCAGAAGACTTGATGAAATTAAAAAGGTATCCGCCCATCGCAGTCTCGCGTTAGCAGCATACCCTCCTAACCTCGGCTAAGAAATTCGGGGAAAAGAAAGGCAACCTCTACATCGCAGTCTCGCGTTCGAGGTCGTATCTTTCTTAACACCATCCTAGAAATCCTATGGCGGCCCAGGTCCGACAGCCGGGTTGTGTGTGCCATGTGTAGTGTTTAAAACAGTAAAGCATGCATAGCAGTTTATAATCACAAAACATTTTATTTTGACAGAATAAAAAAAAACTTTAAGCTATTACCCTGCACAAAAGAAAAAAAAAACAAGTCAGCAAAGCATTTAAACAAAGATAAAATGGCCTAAGTCCTCAACATCCCCAGTGGAGTCACCAAGCTGTCGCGACCTCTTTTTTTCTCGGCGCCCGAGATCGGGTACGAGTGCCTAAGGAGGCTAATGGCTCGGCTGAATTATGCCCGGACTCTCCCAAGTCCGCCAATTCACGACTTAATGGTTAAGTTTTTAATCTGTAAATCAATTTTTAAAATGGAGTCGCCACTAATCGATTTGGGGTGGGTCGATTAGGAACCCAAGCGAAGTATCGGGAGAAATACTCGCTCCTGCGCAACAATAGAAATTAGGATCGGGGACTTGATTACACTAGTTAATCACTAATGCCCTTTCGGTACCTAATCTTGTTTAAACCCTGAGGCTTTTTGGATGTTCGGGGGATTTTCCATGCATTTTTGGGAGGAAAAACATTTTCTAGGTCTTTTTCTAATTCTTTTTGGCCTTTTCTAAATTTTTTGGCTTTTTCATGAATTTTTGGCCTTTTTTGGATTTTTGGCATTTTTTGGAAAATATGGAATTTTTTTGATTTTTTTGATTTTTTGGAAAATAAAAATATTTTTATCATTTTTTATTATTTTTCAATTTTCTGAAAATTAAAACATTTTTTATTTTTTTATTTTTCGAAAATAAAATATTTATTATTTATTTATTTATTTAACATATTATTTTATAAAAATTGACCCGAGTCGGATCCGCGGGTTGGAGTCCGACCAGACCAACGATCCAAATGAGGACCGATTCGGGCCTGACTCAGATTTTTTCCTTTCTTTTTTTAAACAAGACCCAAACCGATTTTGGCCCATTTTTGCTAAAAGAAATTCAGCCCAACAACCACCCGGCCCACGCGAATGAAATCAGCCCTAAGTGGAAACCCTACCTGTCACGATCTGGACCGACCTGGGTCCGATCCAGGTCGTGACCCGATGCGACGCCTGCTCCCTTTTTTCGCTTGGACGCGGCGCTAACGGAGAGGCTCGAACAGCGGATCGGCGTCGACGGCGGCAGCGGCGATACAGAGAACATCAGCGGTGGGAGGATGCGGTGTGGCGACACGGCGGCGGTGGCGGGAGGAGATGCAGAGAAGAACGGTGGACAGAGCACGACCGAGGATCGGATCCCGCGATGGCTCAAGGCGGCGAGGAGGGTCTCGAGCGGAAACGGCGACGGCCAAGCGGGGGGTGATACCTGTCTGTGGAGTGGGTATGGCACGGCGGCGTTGTTGGTCGGCGTCGTTGGTGGTGGAGGCGGCTGCCCAGAGCGACAAACGCGACAGGGCAGCCACAGTCGCGACGGCGGGTCTTCGACTTCTCAGATCTAGTCCTCCTGTCTCCGGCTCCTCTTGCGGATCTGGGACTCCCTCAGAACTAAACCCTCCCTGCTCGACCAGATCTCTCCCTTCGTGTGTCTCTCTGGCGGAACCTCTCCCTCTCAAGCTCACCTGCTCGCGGATCTGGGTTCGCTTGCCGCCGGCCTCCCCCGATGTCTCTTGGTGGGAGGTCGTTTAGCTTGCGACCCGATCCTCCGCTTTCTTGGCTTGCTCTTCGATTTCCCCCTTGAAGTCTCTCAAAGGGAAGATCTCGGAGTTCGCCGTGCCTCTTCGTCGACGGAGGTGCTCCTCTATTTATAGGCGAGGAAGAGGCCGGTCGACGGAGGTTCGGCAGTCGGCTCTCGCACGCCGACCGGCCCTGGGTGCGGCTGAACCGGCGTCAAATCTTCCCCCTTCCACGGAGGCATGCTCGCCTTCAATGTTGCATCCTCTCAGCCACCGGCCTACGCTCCTCTCTCGGTTGTAGGTCGTGCTCGAGCGTGTCTTCGTCGCCGCGCGTGACCTGCAGAGGCGGAAGAAAGACGAAGGAAGAAGAAGATGGGAGGAAGAAAAAGAGAAGGGGGGGGGCAGGGCCAAAACTAAAAAAAAAACAAGGCTTGGGCCTTAGGCCTACGTGGAAAAGAAAAAAAGGGGAGGGGTTGGGCTTTTGCTTTCTTTTGTTTTTTTTTTCTTGTTTTTATTTGTTTTGTTTATCATCCGAAAAAAGATAAAATAAAAAAAAAGTAAAACCTAATTAATTAAAATGAAATTTTAGGCGTCGGCTGATGACTCGAGAAAATTCGTCAAGTCGAAGATTTTAACTTTTGATAAAATAAAAAAAAAAAGTAGTCAAATTCCATTAGTTTCTAAATTTGATTTAGGGGTCAGAAAAATTTGAAGATATCAGGTCCCATTATAGAAATTTTGTTGTAATAAATATGCGGAAACGACAAGATCTTGCAATTTACGTCAACGCGAAATCACCAGAGAAATAAACGATAAATAATAAGGATATCAGAAATTTACATAGTTCGATCTGAATATCGATACCTACATCCATGGGGAGAGCCAGCAGAAAATAATCCACTATAATCGAAGGATTAAAGTTTACAATCACTTACACATTCGAGTGTTTCTCACACCTAGATTTAACCAAAAACCCAAAGTGTTTATAAATAAATAACTCACTTGGACATAAACTCACTACACAAAAATCACCACTTGTTCAAGCTCAAACGAAAGGTTCTACATACGTCAAAACAAGAATGACGTCTATTTTTTTCTTTCATGTACGTATCCTCTTCGTAAGGCTTTAGCAAGCAGTGCTCCTTTCTTCTACGAGCACAGGGCTTCGCCGACCCTTAGGGAAGGAAAGAAGATGTGCATGTTCTATTTTTATATGTGTGCCCAAAGGTCAAAGTTTGACCTGGGCCCACCACCTTTTGGGTCCACGTGCAGAGGACTTCCTACCTTTTTTCCTTCCTTTTTTTAAGCTGAAGAGAAACCCTTGCACTTTTATGTTGTGTGCCCAAAGTCAAGATTTTGACTTTGGGCCCACGTTGATAGCCCCTTTCGGCAAGCTTCCATAGATAAAGAAAACTTTGCTCCCCTTTTTTTTCCTTTATTCTATTATTTCCTCTTTTGTAAATTTTCAAGAGTCCAGCAAATTTCCTCATCCAATTTGAAATTTACTTAGGAAATCTTCATCAACAAATTCGATTTAACAAATCGTTATCCGAATTCAAACTCGAGATATTAATTTAACAATTCTCCACTTTGGCTCGATGTTTGAAGCTAAGTTATAGTGCTCATCATCCATGCTGCTCCCCCGACACCCCAACGGATGCTCACTCTCCATAGACGCCAATAAAGCTTAAGCAGAGCTTGAGCTTCACCAAATAAACAAACTTAGTCATCATGTCTGCTGGGTTATCTGTTGTAGCAATCTTTTTGACAATGACATTACCCTTAGCTAAGACATCTCGGATGAAATAGTACCTGATGTTGATATACTTCATTCGCTCATGATAAATTGGATTATATTCCAAATATATCGCACCTTGGTTATCACAGTGTATATCCACACTTTTCTGTTCTAACCCAAAGTCCAAAAGCAAACTTTGCAACCATATCGTCTCCTTCACTCTAAAGATTAGTGCCATCTACTATGCCTCAGTCGAAGACAAGGCGATATGATCCTGTAAGGACGATTTCCAACTAACTGCACCACCCGCTAGCGTAAACACGTACCTTGCTAAAGATCTGCGATCATCCAAGTCACCGGCGTGATCCGAATCCACAAAACCAATGATCTCACTACCATTGCCGTCCCTCCGGTACACTATACCCACATCTATTGTCCTCTTCAAATATCTGAAAATCCACTGCACAGCTTCTAATGAGCTTTACTAGGATGCTTTATATAGCAACTAACCATGCTCACAACTTGTGAAATATTGGGCCTAGTGCACACCATAGCATACATAATACTACCCACAGCACTAGAACAAGGAACACGAGACATGTACTCTTTCTCATCCTCAGTCTATGGTAATAATTTATCTAAAAGTTTAAAGTGCTTCGCTAAAGGTGTACTTACAAATTTTGTCGATTGCATATTAAAACGTGCCACAATTTTCTCAATATATTTCTTCTAAGATAGATGTAAAACTCCTGCAGTCCTATCACGCAAAATCTCCATACCCAATATTTTCTTTGTAGCACCTAAATATTTCATCTCAAATTCAACATTTAACCGCATTTTCAACACATCAATATTAGACATATTCTTGGTTGCTATCAGCATATCATCAACATATAAGAGTAGATAAATCAAATAATCATTCTCTAATCTCCTATAGTAAACTCAGCTATCCATCTAACTTTTTGAATAGTCTTAACTAGCCATGAAAGCATCAAAACGTTTATACCACTACATAGGAGACCGTTTCAGCCCATACAAAAATTTCTTCAACAAGCAAACATAATCTTCCTTACTCAGAATAGCAAATCCCTTTGGTTGCCTCATATAAATCTGCTCCTCCAACTCACTGTGAAGAAATGTAGTTTTCACATCTAACTACTCTAACTTGAGATTCTGTGAAGCAACTAAGGCAAGTAAAATACGAATAGAAGTATGTCTTACCACATGAGAGAACACCTCATTGTAGTTAATACCCTTACACTGTGTATATTCCTTCGCCACAAGTCTCGCATTATACCTCGCTGTCTCGACACTTGGAATGCCCTCTTTCTATTTAAAGACCCATTTACTTCCGACAATCTTTTGGCTATTAGGTACTTTGACCAACTCCTATGTTTGATTTCGATAAAGTGATTCAATCTCTTCACCCATAGCCCCTAGCCACTACAACGACTCTGGACTAGCCATCACCTCAGAGTAAGATGAAGGTTCATTTGTCTCCACCTCATCACCTACAGTCAATGCATAAGCAATATCTGTATAACCATAATGTACCGGTAATTTAATTTGCATTCTTTGTCTATCTGCAGCTATAGTGTGTTGCGGCTTTGTTGGTTGTTGATTATCACCGACTTCAGGAACTGCGGCTTCATCTGCAGTCTCAACTTTTGTTACCTTCAAGGTCTCCCAAATCTCCACCTAAAACTCCACCTCACTAATGATACCATGATCTATCTTCTCTACTAGTTGTGTCTCATAATTCCTCCGTTGAAGCATTATAGTCTCGTCGAAAATCACATCTCTGCTGATTATAAAACTAGGTGATCTAGGATTGGTGTACCACAACCGGTAGCCTTTCACTCCATGTGCATAACCTAGAAATATGCATTTCTTCGCTCTCGGCTCAAGCTTACCATCACTCGCATGAGCATACGCAAGACATCATAATATATGTAATTCGGAGTAATCAATAGGTTTCCCTGACCATACTTCCTCATGAGTCTTCCACTTGATAGTAAATTATAGAGATCGATTAACCAGATAACATGCCATGTTTACCGCTTCGACCCAAAATTCATTGCTAAGTCCTACATGCGAAAGCATGCATCAAGCTCGTTCAAGCAAAGTTTTGTTTTTTCGTTTTGCCACGCCATTCTCCTATAGTGTCCTATGTACTGTGCGATGTCTCACAATACCTTCTTTCTTGCAGAACTCAGTAAAATCTTTACCACAGAACTCCATGCCATTATCAGTTCTCAAGCACTTGATTTATTTATTTGATTGCTTCTCAATCAATACCTTAAATTTCTTGAACTGATCAAACACTTCATATTTGTGCTTCAGAAAGTATACCTATACCTTCCTCGAATAGTCATCAATAAATGTTAGCATATATTAGGCACCTCCTTTTAAAGGAACCAAAGATGGGCCACAGACGTTTGAATGAATATATTCAAGTGGTCGTTTGGTTAAATGAATAACTGTAGTAAACTTAACTCGATGCTGCTTCCCAAAGATGCAGTGCTCACATAAGTCCAACTTCCCTGTCTTTTGACCCTTCAACGATCCCCTTTCACTCAATATCGTCATACATACCTCACTCATATGCCCTAAACGCATATGTCATAACTAAGTCAAGTTAGAGTCTGACTTACCTGATGAAACTGCAGTGGTTTCGATCATGGTCTCTCCCAATAGATGATAGAAAGTATTCACTTTCTTCCCCTTCATCATTGTCATGACACCTCGAGAGATCTTCAGTACTCCACCTTCAGCAATATACCTACATCCAATGTCGTCAAGTGTCCCTAGAGAAATAAGATTCTTCTTGAGCTCTGATACATGCCTCGCATCTGTTAATGTGTGCACCACCCCATCGTGCATCCGAATCCGAAATATTCCTATACCCACAACCTTACAGACTGCGTTATTCCCAAAAAAAACTCTACCACCATCTGCAGTCGGGTAAGTAATAAACTAGTTCTTATGAGACGTCATGTGATAAAGACACCCCGAATCTAGCACCCATTCGTCTCTTGACGAAGTAATAGTCACACATAAAACAGCTTATGCATCACTATTACTCCCCACGACAACGTTTGACACACTGCTTGTGGTATTCTACCTATCAGCTTTAGTCCTCCACTTTGGACAATCTCTTTTAATGTGCCCCTCCTTGTGACACTTAATGTCACGCCCCGAACCTCGAGCGCGCTAACATCCCACCATGGTCATGCAAACGCGACATTTCCAGGTAGTGTTGCCGACCCCATTCATTTCATATTGGGCAAGTGGAACGAAACAAATCCCCTGACAATATTTAACTTGGGATAGAAAAATAGGCAATCAATCACAACACCAAACACTTATTTACAAATACATATGTTTAGATACAATACTGGACTGTCTACAAAATAAACCAGCTCGACAAAAGGGGAACTATCTTAAAACCAACTAGCTAGACACGTTCTCCAATCCTAATGACTTCACCTCTACAACTCCTCAAGGCCAACCAAAGCTATCTAGCTGCTCCATCCACTAGGGACCTGAAATTATAATCCCACAACCGAGATGAGACATTGTCTCAGCAAGTTCAGCCCCCTAAACCCTTATTAGAAAGAAAATACACCTCAGGTGGCCTAGCCATATCACACAGAGAACTTACCTTGCCTCAGTTCCTTCCTGCAGGTTAGCACAGTTCATATCACTCAATCACATCTTCATATCACCTAACTACATACAGTAATACGAACTTAAACAATTGGAACACATTCGCTTTCATATAACCTACAACCATGAGGGTTCTGATTATAAGACTAAATCGTTATGACATGTCCCATTCCATGCCACACAATTTCATCCCATAATCCGACACATCAACAACACCCAACATGCATTCCAATTGTTATCACTGCCACACAAGGGCATAACCTACTCGCAGTTCGGCTATCTATTGACATTAATGCCAGGCATCGCCTCCCCCCTTGGAGCGCGGCTTCGTCATTACGTCGATGGTATTTCCAAAGGAGCATGGGTCCAGTTGGCCTAGCCTCTACTGCGATCCAAGCCACGTCACTCTGTTAACGGCATTTCTAAAGGAATAAAGATCCAGTTGGTGTAGCCACTACTGCGACCGAATCTTTCAACCAGTACATGACAATTCGATAATCAATTACACAAATCATTACTCAATTTACAATATCTCATCATCAAATTCATAATATGAATACACAGCAGCGATCAGCACGAAATTTTGAGAATTTAGGGTCCTAAAATAATTTTCGAAATTTATTAAATAATTAAATTTATTATGAAAATTAATTAAATAATAATATCCATATTTTTCATAGTCTACACTCAATTTATAATATCCAACCATCAATTTCAAAACCCGAATACACAGCAGTGATCAGCACAAAATTATGAGCAATTGAGGTCGAAAATAATTTTTTCTGTTTTTTTAAATAATAATATTTTAATAATTTCATAATATAATATATTATTAAAAATTCTAGAATTTCGAAACATTTAAGTAAATAAAAAATAAAACCCTATTATGTCACATCAAGGCTTATATTAAAATAAACATACTTAACTTTAAACTAAACACACTTTAAGTTAGTTAAACATCCTAATTTAATCCTCAACCAAATAAACTAATCTAACCACCTAAATTTACTTAACTTAGACTAAACACACTTAGGGCATCATTAACTGTCTAATCAAGATTTAGTGAGCTAAACTCACCCGATTAACAAACCGATCGGACCAAAACGACGAGGACGTCGAGAGGATCGACTTTTCTCAAGGCGGGCCAAGATCCGGGGTCGAGAAGCTGGCCAAAACGGGCCAAAAGCAAGCTGAATTACCCATTTTCCAACTCCCTGCTCGCTGCTAGTTTAGGCTGAGAAAGGGCGGATCCTGCACTGGTTGAGGCGTGCAAGGGCCTAGATGGACGAAGGAGACCGAACTGGACCTAGGCGGTGGCGGTAGGAGCTTCGGTGGTGGTCCACAGAGGCTGGGACGAGCTGAACAGCTCGATAGAATGGCAAGCTGGGCGAGAGGGAGGCCAAGATGAGCGGAGCAACAGCAAGGCAGCGGTGTGCAGCTTAGTGGTGAACGGTGGAGGGCGGAGGCGCGAGACGGCGGTCCAGCAGCTAGCTGGCTGCTCCGGCGTCCTCAAATCTGGTAGGTCTTCGAGCAAGAACCAGAGATAGAGGAGAGAGACCGCGACAGGAGAGGAAGGGGGAAGACGAAGGGCGTGCAGCCAAGGTGGAGCAATGATGGCGTGCAGCATGAGGCGACGACGACTCCGGCTTCGGTGAGCGACGACAGTGATGAGAGGCCTATTGCTTCCACTTGCTCGGTTCTTCGCACAGCTAGAAGAGGAAGAGAGAAGAGGGTGCTGACGGGGGAGAGAGAGGGAGGAGAGAGAAGGAAGGGGGCCATTCCTTTTCTTTTTCTCTTTCTTTAATCCAACAAAATAGCCCACCATGACATCACTTGATGATGTCATACTCCACTATCTCCAAACCTCTCACAACAGTCTTCAATAGGTGCAATTTATTTTTCCGCCGTGGCATGAAATCTCATAAACTAATTTCTCCAATTACATTCAATTTTCTTCCAATTGAGTCCAATTGAAGTCCATAAAATTAATGTCACCACACTTCAATTCACATGATCACTTGACCATAGAACACCCTTAGAAATCTCAAAAGCACGACCAAAAGTGGGCCTACTAATTTCTCAAGCTAAATTAGCCATTCTCTGATTTAATTGCTGAAAAATTCTAACTACATGAAAAATCTTCTAAAGATGAGTCAGTGTTCATAAAATGATTTATGACACACCCAGACTTCCAATTTCTTAACTCGATCTCAATTCACGGTTAATTTCACTCTGGCACGATATTAGAATGTTCTAATCTACCGGGTAGCTTTTAGAAATTTTCGTATCAATTCAAGCCACAATGTACATCTTTGACACATTGACGACTCTCGGTTGTCGAAATAATCTCAAGGTTTCAAACACGGACATAGGGTACCCAAACGACAGAAAATCCGGTCCAGTGCCGATCGACAAGAATTGTGCGATCTGGTGGAATCACCCACACTCGATCACATGCCTCTGTTGAGTTGACCTATCTCCGGTCTCTAATTGATTTTTAACTGTACCGTAATAACCCTTGTAGATTAACTCAGTTAAAATGTCGTTTCCTAGTCAAATTCTCGAGTCCAATGCATTAGAATTTCTTAACAACTTCCCTTGATAGACTAGTTATCTCATGAGGGATCAGTTTAGGGAAAATAACTATATGCGTGCCAACGAAATGCCAGTCTCACTTTATTGAAAATAGAATTGGAAAATCGGGATGTCACACTCAAAGCACTTCACGCGTCCTTTGGATTTTCTATGGCATGATTTCGATCTATTTTTACCTCTGCTGCTACTAAGCCCTCGATGTTGTTATCTACCTTGAATCATCAGTGCTTGCACCACTCCTTGCGCCAGACCGTCATCACACAACTTTCTTCGCCACCCCTTAGAGAATAAGGTAGATTTTACCTCTTCTAAGGTAATTGTAGTACGTCACTACAACAATGAATCAGTAAAGTGCTCCCATGACTCTAGTAAAGAAGCTAACAACATCATGCCATGTTCTTCATCATTAAGTATCTTACCGACATTCTTCAAATCCATCATGAGTTTATTAAATTCATCTAGGTAGGTTCCGATAGACGTACCTTCAATATATCTAAATTGAAACATCTTCTTCAACATGACAAATGATTGTTCAATTCTTTTTTCACATAGAATGTTTGAAGTTTTGCCCATAATGCCGCGGCATCCTTCTCCTCAGCAACCTCTATTAAAACCTTATCCGAAAAATTTAACATGATTGTGCTATTTGCTCTTTCCATTAGCTCTACCCTCTCAGAGACCTTCATTATAATAGGCAACTCATTTTCACCATCCAGTGCCTTGGCCAAACCTTGAGTTGTCAATAAAGCTCGCATCTTGATGCTCCATAAAACAAAGATGTTGCTCTCATTAAATTTCTCAATTTCAGATTTCCTCTCAAACATAATTGCAATAATGGAATCTCTAGATAATAATAAGACAAACAAAAGCTCCAAATCACAATCAAGAAATCCAGTCCCAAGCCCTGATACCAATTGTTGTAATAATATGCAGAAACGACAGGATCTTGCAATTTACGTCAACGCAAAATCATCAAAAAAATAAATGAGAAATAATAAGGACATCAGAAATTTATGTGGTTCGATTCGAGTATTAGTACCTACGTCCACGGGGAAAGTCAGTAGCAAATAATCCACTATAATGGGAGAATCAAAGTTTATAATCGCTCACACACTCGAGTGTTTCCCACACCTAAATTTAACCCCAAACATAAAATGTTTATAAATAAACAACTCACTTGGACATAAATTCACTGCACAAAAATGACCATGCGTTCAAAGCTCAAATGAAACACTCTACAAATGTCAACATAAGAACAACGTCTATTTTTTTCTTTCACGTACGTATCCTCTTCGTAGGGCTTCAGCAAGCAGCGCTCCTTTCAGCAACTCTTATGAAAGGAAAGAAGACGTGCATGTTCTGTTTTTATGTGTGCCCAAAGGTCAAAGTTTGACCTAGGCCCACCACCTTTTGGCTCCAACATGCAAAGGACTTCCTACCATTTTTTTCCTTCCTTTTTTAAGCTGAAGAGAAACCCTTGCACTTTTATGTTGTGTGCCCAAAGTCAAGATTTTGACTTTGGGCCCCACGTTGATAGCCCCTTTCGGCAAGCTCCCGCAAATAAAGAAAACTTTGCTCCCTTTTTCTCCTTTATTCTATTATTTCATCTTTTGTAAATCTTTAAAGTCCAACGAATTTCCTCATCCAATTTGAAATCTACTTAGGAAATTTTATCAATAAATTCGATTTAATAAATCGTTATCCAAATTCAAACTCGAGACATTAATTTAATAAATTTCAACCTGTGGGAGCCTCAGAATTGGTTAATCACTTAGAGCACGACACTTGCCACTCTCAATCTATTCACTTCTCTTATACTTCTCGTGATCACCCCAGGCGACGCGAAGACACAAAACCTAAGTTTTTGTATCTTTTTGGAGGAGAGAGCGGGGGAGGAGAGAGCGGGGGCCTGGGGCGGAAGAGAATAGCCAAAAAGAGGACTTTTCACTCGACTGGGGAAGATCATCGCCGGAACCTTTCATTCATTACTTGAAGATTTATCTTTTTCCATCTGTCTTGCTCTTCCATCACCGATTAGACTCCTATCGATCAATGGCGGAGAACCCACCAGACTACATGTCCGCTGCTCCCGATATTTTGCTCTTCAAAGGAGACACAAATGCCCCTCAACGGGGGGCGAATCCACCACCAGACTTTCAAGTGCCGTCGGCCACGGCAGCAAATCCAAACCAGCTCTTCGCTGTAAGAACCGGAGACCTAAACGCCCCTCGATGAGCACCTAATGGTGCGGCCAAGTGGTTCCCCGGCGAATGTACCATGGCCGAACTGTTCATCCTCATCGCAGTCTCGGGCGCCACGCTTCTGGTTCATCTCGCCCTCAACCATCCCAGTACCGTCCTCAAAATCTCGGCATATTCATATGTCGCGGTGGTATCCGTTACTGTGCTCTTGCTGCTGGTCAGATGGGCGTGCGGCCATGGCAATACGGTGCGCACGGCCATTTGGTTGGGCCGCCTCGAGCTCACTCTGATGGTGTTCTTGATGTTCCTTTCGATGAAGTGCATTGATGAACGGTGATCGGGACGAAGAGGGGTTGGCGTTTGTATGGATTTTCTTTCTTCTTTCGAAGGGTCTTTGGTTGTTTATTTTTTCAATGCCCTTTGGTACACTCCATTGTAGAGTTGGAAATTGAAAGTTTTTTTTTCCACGCCTACATCTTCTTCTTCTTTTTCCGCACCTTGTTTGGTCTTTTGTACCCGAAATTCAATTCACCGGGGATTTTCTCTTTGATATGTCATTCCGATTCTTGCTCTAATTTCAATGGATGTTTCAATAATAAAAATTCAAAGGGACAAGAGGGCCTTATTGATTCCATAACTAAGTCGGTATATTTCCAAGCCCAGACTTTGTGTAATTAAGGGCTTTGCATGAGGCGGATGTTGTGTTAATTCAAAAGGGGAAAAAAGTAAAAGAAACTTCTTATCTATTATGATATTAACGAGTAACCGGTTGTTGTGTTGTTTATTGAGTTTAAATTTCAATAACAAAACGCATAGAGAGTCCAATATTTATCTCTTTAAACATTTGTCCTCATGAAAAATTTGAGAACTATAATGAATATCCTTTCGAAATATTTATCAGTTTTAGATATTATCCCTTCTTAATGTTAGAATTTAAAAAATGCATATACATAATTTATTCACAGAATCAAAATTTAAGTTGGAAAGAATAGACAAAACTTATTAGATGAATAAGATTTATATTTTGCAGTATCAAGTATTTCAAGATGTGAATAAGTACACAATTTATCTACTTAATTTAAAAGATTTTAGTCTAATTTAGGGAGATAGCTTATGTTATGGCTCTTTTACTTAAGTAAATGATTTTTTTTTCTGTTCCACCCGTTTTAGTTCAATATGCAATAGATCTATAACACTACACAACTTGAGGATGAAAACAGGTCAATTATTGCTTCTAGCTTGCTAATAGTTTTCATTAGAACACATTTTAAAAATGGCTTATAATTCCTACTAAACATCAAATCCAATACTCCTAAACATTGCGCCTGGCGTTTGTTGCATCACCATTACGAATGGATCAAGTTGGTGCAAAGTAGCCTAATCGAAATCCTATTGAGAGGTAAGACTGTCTCGACTTCAAAAAAGAAGAGGAAGAAGAATTGGGCCATCGTTATTGTGGGCCCAACTCAAATGGTGCTGCAAATCTTGAAGGAAAATATGATGTAGGGCCAGTTCTGGTGAGTGTACGTGGGCGCGCGCGCGCGCGAGAGAGAGAGAGGCATTCCCAGGAGAGGGGAAACGGAGAGAAAAGGGTAAGGAGGAAATTAACTTGAGAATACCCCTTTCGTCACCGGGCGGGGGGTGGTTTATCTACCTCCTCTTCATTCGTCGTGGCCACTCACTTAATAAGCCTCGCTCGCAGCCGGGTTTTGCCTTGTTCTCATGGATTGGTCGTTCTAGAATTCGAGGGAGGATTCGAGCAAAGCAAATCTTAGAAGCTTGAGACTTTCGTAGCGGTCGTTGCTGTGCCCATGTCATCATCACCCGAGAGGCACGCTTTCTTCGGTCTGTTTTTCAGCCGTGAGAAGTTCGACGAGCCGAAACGTCAAATACCGGCGCTCATCCTCGATCGGTGACAAGTTTCGGAACATCCCCTTCTTGCTCGATACATCGTTCGTGTTCCGGAAGTTCGCATTGTCAAGGTACGAAATTCTTTTTTTTTTTAGTTTAAGGAAACGTGAATTTCTTGAGTAATGCTTGAGCATATGGAGTGAAATCGATTATGTTTCGTGCAATGTGTTGAAACCGGCCACTAATCGTTTGTAAAAATGTCTAAACGAAGCTGTGTTCTTGTTTGAGGACACTTTAACGTTCCATTTCATTTAGAAATCGCAACATCCGTCTTCGATCCATCCATTTTGCGTTTGTTTCCCGCGGCGAATCAAGGTAGTGATCATTGATGATGACCCGGTGGCATTAGACTGACGTGTCTCATGATGATGGTAAGTGATAGTCGATGATGGTGTCCGTGATTCGGGGAAGGCCAGGAATGGCCGGGGATGTCAGAAGACCAAGGAGAGTATCGAGAGGAAGAAGCTTTTCTGTGTATTCAGTATATTTTGTGTTCTGTACAATTTGTATTTAATTACAATGCAAGGAATTAATAAAGGAAAGCAAGAAATTGATAAAGGTAAAAGAATATTCCTCTATCTCTCTATCTTTCTAATCCTAAAATAAACATAATTTCCTATCTATCGATGATTGTACATTCTCCGGAATCATATCTTCCAACGCTCCCCCTCAAGCTGATGGCTTGTAGATGTTCAAGACACCAAGCTTGCTTAGAAGATATGCGTGTTGTCTTTGACAGTGGCTTAGTAAATATGTCTGCTGGTTGCTCAAGTCCACGATGCCCTTTGTTTCGATCACTCCTTCTTGGATTTTCTCTCGAGTAAAATGACAATCAACTTCTATGTGTTTTGTCCTCTCATGTAACACGGGATTAGCTGCGAGTTTGAGTGCCGAGTCATTATCACGAGAAAAGTATAGTTGGTCCTTCGACTCGTGCTCCAAGGTCTTGAAGTAAACCCCTTAGCCAAACTATTTCACAGACAGTTTTGGCCATAGATCTATACTCCGCTTCGGCTGAAGATAGCGATACGATGATTGCTTCTTTGTTTTCCATGAGAGTAATGATTCCCCAAATTTGATGCAGAATCCAGTAATAGATCTCCTACTCATAGGGCATGTAGCATAATCTGCATCGCAATAAGCCGTCATCTTCATGTTGCATTTTCGAGAAAGGAGTATCCCCAACCCTGGACATGTCTTCAAATATCTCACAATTTTCAAGGCTGCATTCATGTGAGATTGCTTCGGACTATGCATAAACTGGCTGAGGGTCTGCACTGCATAGCAAATATCTGGCCTAGTCATAGTGAGATATATGAGTTTCCCTACCAGTCTCTGGTACCCCGATGGATCTTTTAATAATGGATCATCAGAAAAGGAAGATGTGCCAGTGTCATATTCGACAGATGTCAATTTGGCATTCTGCTCAATGGGAATAATGGTTGGTCTACAACCTGATAATCCTGTTTCTGATATGATTTCCATTATGTATTTCCTCCGACGAGAGAAATTCCCTGATCCGAACGAGCTATCTCAATTCCAAGAAAATATTTAGGTGACCCTAAATCTTTGATATGAAAAGTGGAATGCAGATACTCTTTAAGCTTCTTTACGGCAAAATTATCATTTCCCATGATAAGTATGTCATCAACATAAATCATCAGGTAAATAGATGACATACCTTTTGTCCAGGTGAATAGGGCATAGTCATACTTGGACTGTTTGAATCCAGCCGCCATAAGAGCATTGGTGAACTTGGCATACCATTGTCTAGAGGCTTGCTTCAATCCATATAGGGATTTACGGAGACGACATACCTTAGACTCCCCCTGTCTTCGTAATCCCGGTGGAAGATCCATGTAGATTTCTTCATCCAGATCTCCATGTAAAAAGGCGTTATGCACATCCATTTGGTGCAGTGACCAATCACGAAAAGCAGCAACGGATAAAAAAGATCGAAAAGTGACATCTTTTGCAACAGGCGAAAAAGTTTCGTGATAGTCAAAACCTTCTCGCTGAGTGAAGCCTTTGGCCACCAACCTAGCCTTATATCGTTCCACAGAACCATCTGCCCTGTATTTGATCTTGTAAACCCATTTACAGCCTATGGGTTTGCGGTGAGTAGGCATTGCTACAATATCCCAGGTATGATTTTCGTTCAGGGCATGCAGCTCGGCCTTCATGGCCTTTTGCCAACGGGGATCGTCTTTGGCCTCATTATAATTAGACGGCTCTTTTTCTTCAGAAATGCAGCTCATGCAACATAAATGTTCTGGTGATAGCCTATCAAATGAGAGGTAAGACGATATGGGATAACGAGTACCTGACAATTTTGATGAACCACAAATGTAATCCCTTGTCCAAGCTGGTGGATGAGCTGCTCGTTTAGAACGCCGTAGAGGTTCTTGTGATATTAAAGAATCTTCTGCAGTAGGGCTTGGTTCTGGGAGTTCATTTAACTGTGTTGATTCTTCGACATGGGATTCTTCAGTTGAGTGATTTGTAGATGTCTCAACGGGTAATGCAGATGATCCACCAGTTGGTCTTGGTAGAGGAGTAGCAATATATGTCTCGCCCGAAAGCACATCTTCTTCTGATAGAAAAGTTGAATTCCTTGTCTCGTCATCTTCAGGTGAAGAATTAAGAGCTCGGAAAGGAAAGATATTCTCATGAAAGACAACATCTCTACTGATAAAGAATTCCCCATGGATGGTGAATAAATCCGATACCCCTTTTTTAAGGTGGGATATCCCATGAACACGCATTCACTGGCACGTGGTCCCATCTTATCCTTGTGTCCGATTGTAGTGGCATAACATAAACACCCAAAAACCCTGAGATGATTCAAATTCAGTTTCTTGCCATATAACATTTCAAGTGGTGTTTTTCCACTAAGAATCCGTGATGGCATTCGATTAATCAAATATGCTGCAGTAATCACACAATCTCCCCAAAATTTTTCAGGAATAGATGCTTGAAACTTGAGGGCACGTGCTACTTCCAAGAGATGACGGTGTTTCCTTTCAACAACACCATTTTGCTGTGGTGTATAAGTGCAGGAGCTCTCATGCAAGATTCCATTTAGTGAAAATAGGGAAGCACACTCACGGTTGAAAAACTCTTCCATTATCAGTTCTAATGCGGCGGACTGTCCTCCCAAATTGAGTTTTGGATAAGCTAAGAAAAGTTCTCAGGTGAGAAAAAACCTGGTTCTTGGACTGCATGAGGAATGTCCATGTCGCACGAGAGAAATCATCAACAATTGTGAGGAAAAACCGTGACCCATCATGATGCTCTGTATGATAGGGCCCCCAAACATCTGCATGGATTAGTGAAAAAACACTATCTGATCGAGAATCACTTTTTGGGAAAGGAGCACGTGTTTGTTTTGCTAAAGGGCAGATAGGACAGTGGGAACAAGGGAATGAGGCACTATGTCCCAATCTTTTATGATAAAGAGAATTCTTGTCATTGATAACATAGTTACACAATGATTTATTGAATTGAACAGACAATAATTGAAAACTGCTGGGAAAATTTATCCAGAAATAGAGTCCTTGATAAGCTTTACCCAAGCCCATCATTTTGCCAGTCGAAAGGGCCTGAAAGAAACAATTATCTGGAGTGAATAGAACATGACATGAATTTTCCTCAGAGGCTCGATTAACTGATATGAGGTTGAATTGGAAGTCAGGTACATAAAGCACATTTTGAAGTGTGATTAGAGGACTAAGAATCATAGTGCCAGTCATGACAACTTGTGTGGAGTTTCCATTTGGAAGTTGTACTGATATAGGAAAAGATAATTTCTTGATTTTTGAAAAAAATCCCTTATCACAGGCTATGTGATCACTGGCACCCGAATCTATAATCCATGCAGTATTTGAGATCGAATTTAAGCAATAAGATGTACCTGTGAAACTCCCGGCCTTATCTGATGCATCTAGCCTTTTCAAAGCCTCCATCAACTCCTGATACTGCTCATGTGAAATTGATTTCTCTGTCGGCTGACCCAGTACCTGAAAAACCTGTGAAGATTTCCCTTTTTCTTTTTCTCCAGGTCTCCCATGTAATTTCCAACAATTCTCAATTGTATGGTGCGGACGTTTGCAAAATTCGCAGTATAGTTTACCTCTTCCTTTTTGGCTATTTTTGGCATTTGAAGGAAATTTGGTGTTGGGCTGAAAAATTTGGGCCGAAGTAGGCCCATATAATTCTGAGTTAGTGGGCTAAAAAACTCGCAGCCCACTGACCTCTCGCTGCTAGGTCCTTCCTCGCGGCCCGTCTGCTCCAGCGAATTGATTCCGTGGGCCTGCCGAAAAAGGCCCAGCTCCCGAATAATAAGGACCGTCGGATTGGTCCCCCAGATCAGGGCCGTCGAACGATTCTCCAAGGCTAGGGTTAGGGTTACGGAACCCCCCATTCGCCCCTTTTCTGTCTGCGATTCCAGCGTTTCGCTGTTGAGAGCGAAAATGGCTTCTGGCGGCGGCCAGAGCCATCGCCTCGCTTCCTCTTCCGTAGGCCGCCGTCTTCTGTTGGCTTTCTTCCTGGACAGCGAGCTGGTAGATCCGACCAAGATTTGGCATGGGTTCCATCGTCAGAATCTGGGACCGGAATGAAAGGTACGTCTCGTTCAGGATTAGAAGAAACCTAATCGCTTTCTCCCTCTCGCGCATGGTCTTGTACTGTCGCAGAATGGGTTCGGGCCACTCGAACTTCTCTCCGGCCGACTCCAATTCGTTCCACAGTGCGGATAATTTATTGTAGACCGTCGCGATACCCATATTTCCCTGTTTCAGATCTGAAATCTGCTGTGTTATAGAGAAAATTTTGATCTGATCTAGTTTCCCATACCTTTCTTTAATATTGTCCCACATCTCTTTCGCATCTTCCGTCGGGGGGAGTCCCCCTGCGACTTCGGATGTGATACAGTTTCCGATCCAGGTTCTGACGAGCTGGTTGCATTTTCTCCAAAAACGGGCCATTCGCTCATCGGTTGGGACCGGAATGGTTCCGTCGAGAAACCCTTCCTTATCTTTTGTTACCAGGGCACGCCGGAGCTCCCGCGACCAGGTTGAATAGTTATCCGGGCCTGTCAGTTGGTGACTGATGAGCTTTAGCTCTGGTCCGTCGGCGTTTGACATGTAGAGAGGATCGTTGGGCTCCGGTCGTCCTCCGGCAGCATGGATCTGGTAAGGAAAAAAACCAGGTGAAAAAGTCGGGTAGGTATTCGCCCCTACATTCGACCCACTTTCTTGACCCGCATTGAAAAAATTTGGGGAAGGATTCGTTCCTCCCGATTCGCCTAATCCGCCCGTCTGCTCCGGGCCGAAGGTAGAGCCTGCCCCAATATTGGTTGGTGCGCCTCCGTCGGTCCGCACATTGCCTTGGTAGCCTGGCTGTGATGTGTGTGGGTTTATCCCATGGATCCATGGGTATGGCATCCACTGGTATGGATGGCCCGAAGAGGGCTGCCCCAGATTGAACTGAGCCGGAAAGTTCTGCCAAGGCATGTGTGGGGGCTGGATCTGACTTTGGCTGAATTGTTGCTCCGCCATGGTCGACACAACAGTCGAATCCTAGTCGTGTGTACTCTGTGGCGTCGCATCCCTTGAAGGTACGTCATCCGTTCTAATGGTAGGAGCTTCTGATATATTCATTGTAGAAAAAATTGATTCCTTTTTGATAACTGTTTTGCAGGGTACAGTTCTTCAAGGCAATCAGATTGAATGGATGAATTTCTTCTGGAATCACAGGTTAGTAACAAACGGTAAAGGAAAGAGAATTCCTGCTGAATGCTGTTTTTGTTTTGCAGTGGTAACAACAACAGACGAAGGAAAGCAGGCAATTCGGAAAGATGAAAGCTACGCCAGGATCGGCTTGAGCTCTGATACCATGTCAGAAGACCAAGGAGAGTATCGAGAGGAAGAAGCTTTTCTGTGTATTCAGTATATTTTGTGTTCTGTACAATTTGTATTTAATTACAATGCAAGGAATTAATAAAGGAAAGCAAGAAATTGATAAAGGTAAAAGAATATTCCTCTATCTTTCTAGTCCTAAAATAAACATAATTTCCTATCTATCGATGATTGTACAATCTTCAGAATCATATCTTCCAATAGGGGATTTTGTTCACGGCCCAGAGTTCAGATACCCTTTTATCGATTTTTTTAAAAATAATATTAAAATATTAAAACGCTTTTTTTTTTCTTTTCTTTTTCTTGGGGAAGAAACCTACCCTATTCTGTAGATTATATTAGATGAGATGCCTCCTCAAGTCATTGCCCTTATCATTATTTGTTTGTTCATAGAGCTGATTAACCCCGTCTTTTTTCATGGTTTCACATGATAATTGGATTCCCTCTCCCTTTAGGATTAGGATCTTGCCCACCTGATTATAATGCATTGTCGTTGATATTAGAAACTAACTCTTCCATCATCCATCAACTCCTATCAATCAATGATGGCAAATCCAGCACCAGACCTTCAAGAGTCGTCGGCCATGGCCACAAATCCGAACCCGTCCTTTGCTGGAAGAACCGGAGATACTCAAGCTCCAGATATAGAATTGGTTATTCAGAGGCCAACGGACATGTCGAAAGGATATCCGAACTCCTCTGCTCCTGACAGTTCACTTGTCGCAGGAGACCTAAACGCCCCTCAACGAGCATGTGACGGCCTGCGGATCTCTGGCGTATTGGACTTTGCCTGGGCTGGAGAGTTGTTCTTTTTCACCCTCGTCATCTCTGCGGTTTGGGGCGCCGCGCTCCTGATTTATCTTGCCCTTGCCCTTGACCATCCCAGTCCCGTTCTCATAATCTCAGCATCTTTATTAACCGCGGTGGTATTTGTTACCGTGTTCTTGCTGATAGCCGGATGGACACGCGGCAATGGCAAGATGGTGCGCATTGGTGAGTTCCTGGCCTACCTCGAATTCTATTTGATGATGGTCTTGTTCGTACTTGCGGCGAGGAGCATTGGTGAACGGTGAGAGCAAGAGGAAGCGGGGTCAGTGTTTTCACAGTAGATTTTCTTTACTTCGGTCTTTTGTTTTTACTTACGCCTAGGCTTCAGAAAGTAATTTTGCCACTTCTAAGGTTTTGTGAAATTTAGTGGTACTAGTGCCAATTATTCTAAAAATTTAAGTTGATGGTTTATTATTTAAATATGGAGTTTTTGCATTTTCCTCTTGATCTGTCGTTTCGATTCTCACTCTAATTTCAATGGATATTTACAGAAAGCAAATTTAAAGAGAGAGTAGATCACATAAGGAGCTTATCGATTTTCTATAACTATGTCGGTAATGTTCCCAAGCCTAGACTATTCAAAAGGGGCAAAAAAGAAAGGTAACTTCTCATATAAAGAGAAGCTTAAAAGTATTGATATGTTTTATCTCCCAATTTTCTTATTCTTCCCCGCTAGCTTTTTTTTTTCTTTTTTCTTTTTCTTTTTTCGGTTAATCCTACTCTATTCCTATTCTAACATTCACGCTCAGACTTTTGCCCTACCTCTTGCAGGGCGTGAGAGTCGAAACTCACTTTTGAAACTTACTCGTTCTCACCCCATCCTCATGTGGAGATTACCTCTCACCTCTCCCTTACATGTTGGAAGGGTGGCCACTGGGGCGAATCCCAGTGGTTTATTTCTTCCTCGCTAGCTGGCGGGGGATTTTTAGGATGGTCCTTAACTGCGGGAAAATGAGCAATCGGCAATTACTTTGTTAATTGATTATAACTATTATCCTTTCGAAATGTATTAAAAGAGAAAATATTTTGCATAACTCTTATCTTTCCAAAATATTTATCCCTTTCAAGTTTTATCTCTTATTCATCTTATAATTCAAAAAAACTGAAAATATACACATAAATTGATGGATGATTTATTCAGTAAATTGAAAATTAAATTATAAATGGAAATAATCTTATCAAACAAATGAATAAGATTTATAATTTGAAGAATATTTCAAGAGGGGAATGACTACACAATTAATCTTTACATAATTTGGATTTATAGGTTATGTTATAATTTTTTTGCTCAATGTTCATTAAATATAGAAACTACACTAACACTAATCTACTTTAAGAAAAGTTAAATATTATGACACCACTTATTTATTAATAAAAGAAGTTAAAAATTTGATATATTGTCATTTCATTCGATTAAAGGTCCTTTTGAAATCCACTTATTTTAAATGTATCTTAAGTTATTTAAAAGCAAATATTATTCAGTAGAAAATATATAAGACCATAGTTTTACATAAAGTTCAAATAATTGGAAATTGATTAAAAAAATATAAAGAGAGAAGTTTGGAAGCTTTACTATATTAGCTTGTTGTTGGAATAATTTTTTAAGTACTACAATTCTAATAAAAATCTAGCCAATGGATAAAAAGAGATTATCTGGAGCTTTGATTTAGGAATTGAAAAAATTCTGTTGTTGAAATCGGATCGCCACGTTCGCACTATATCGTCATATGGCAAGGCATGTCAACTGGCTCACATTCGCCCCATAAATATTTTTTTATTGATTTGTAATTTCCGAATCTTTTATGGAGTTCGAATTTCAAGAAAGAAAGAGGATTAAAAGGAAGCATATCAAATTTATTATCTAATATTCATCTTTTGTTGATTTTAAATTTGAGAAGAATTCAAAATAGACAAAATATTTTCAAAATAATTTTTATTATCCTTTCGAAAGATTTATCCATTCCAATTTTATCTCTTATTCATTTTAACAATTGAAAAAAGTGAAAACATATAAATTTATTGATATACATAACTTATTTAGTTAATTAAAAAATAAATTAGAGAGAAGTATATCTTTTTTCGTATTTTAAAGTGCAACATATTTCAACATGTGAATAAGTAGTCGGTTTATTTACTCAATTTGAGTTATGTTAAAATATTTTGAAGGAGCTTGTTATACAAATTTTTTGCTTAATGATCATTAACTATAACTATCAAAAGAAGTTTAAAAGTTTAACTTAGTTGAAACATGCATATTGATTTTTCATTCGATTTCAAATAATTGTTTTCAAATCCACTTATTTTGATATGTCTCATATCCATCAAAGCAAATCTATTGAGTAAAAAATAAAAAATGAATATAACTTTATGTAAAGTCCATGTAATTTGAAATTGTTTCAAGAAAAGGTAATAGAGAAGCTCATAAGTTTTAATGTATCTGTTCGTCATTCAACATATTTATTAAATACTACAATTCAAATAAAATTTCGATAATAGATAAAGAGAGATGATCTCAAGCGCCATTGAAAAAGAGTGAATGAAAGTGACATTTGAATGACATTAATGAAGAACTCCACTGAGCTGTCGAGAAAGCAAATCTATTGAGTAAAAAATAAAAAATGAATATAAATTTATGTAAAGTCCATGTAATTTGAAATCGTTTCAAGAAAAGGTAATAGAGAAGCTCATAAGTTTTAATGTATCTGTTCGTCGTTCAACATATTTATTAAATACTACAATTCAAATAAAATTTCGATAATGGATAAAGAGAGATGATCTCAAGCTTTAATATGGCCATTGAAAAAGAGTGAATGAAAATGACATTTGAATGACATTAATGAAGAACTCCACTGAGCTGTCGAGAACAGCGCAAATACCTTTGAAGTTCACTTGCGACGCCTGGTAGCAAGGCAACCACCTGAGCAGATTCTGGAGTTCCCTCTCTTTGACATTGTGGGGAGGTCGGTCATGAAGATTGTCCGAACCTAAACACATCACACACTAGCTCTTCTAGCGAAGGAGAGGCTGAGCTCGTAGATCACAACCAGAGAGGCTTAGATTGCTTTGGCAGAATTCAATATCTGACCAAGTGCATTTCGCTAATCGCACCTTGTGGAACCACTACTCTGTTCTCGAATCGGGTTCTGAGGGATCAATCGCCCAGATCGCCGCTAGGGTGAACATGCAGTAGCTGGTCAGGTGGGATCGCTATCTCGTCCTTTACACGGCAATCTTGCTACTGAAATTAGACAGAGAGAAAGGAGGATCGTTAAGCAATCAGATGGGAATGGTTCAGGGGCTTCATAAAGTCAAAGCCGCAATCTTTGATGAGCTATACTCATTTTCAAACGTGGGCATTCGAATTCAAGAGAGACCGTTTCATAAAAGAAGCTTCCCACATTATCGTCCCAGGCTAAAGTCCAAGGAAACTTCCTCACTGCAAAAATCCAAAGTTGACCACCACTTTGTTTCTGGATTCATTCTGACCAATTCTCAGAGCCATCATCATTTACCTTTCGCGATGAAGCGGTTGTTGACCTGTGCTCCGTATTTCCCTGTCGTTGAAAATGATCTACAACCGTGTATGAACGTCAAAGAGCGTTCACACGTTTTTTCTTTTTCCATGAAAAGAAGTCTAAAGTTATAATCCCAAATGCTGCACATGCAGCTTTGATTGCGCATGCTTGCAGTCTTTTCTTTGGTGAAAGGAACAACCACAACACAACATCAAAAAGTCGCTATGAAACCGTAAATGTAATTTACAGAACACAGTAAAGCTAAAGCCATCACACAGCCAGAACTAAAACCCGAAAGCCACATTGGGGGGAAAGAAAAAGAAAGAGGAAACAAGAACCCAAACAAAGCATGAGCCCTCACTATCATGTAATTACAACAGAATTTTCTCCAGTACTTCATGACAATCCCCCCAAAACTAGAGACCAATCATCATATGTTACATTGCATGTTCACCATTTTATGAGCTCAGGATGATTAACAGATGCACCCCTCAATCTCAAGCGATGCACCCGGTGTCACTGCCTCCTGCTTCCCGGCCACATGAAAGGTATTGAGTCTTGATCAAAAATGACAAGAAGAGAATCAAATGAGGGGCCACCTGAATTTGCCCATCACCTGAACCACACCAACTTGATTGATCAGTGGTCAGTAACTTGCATCCAGGAATTCCATTGTCGCTGAACTTTTATCAGACCCATCTAATCCTTCTCACAGCTTTTCTCATCCTTGTACCCCAATGCCTTGCCACTCCTGCCAACTATAAACGGCTCTGGGGTAGAACTGTATGTATCCATGTCAAGACCGTGATAAGTTCTAGCTGCGAGAAACTCGGCCCCAGATTTAGCCTTTCCTTTGACAACAGAATCAGGATGCCTGTTGAGCAGTGAAAGAGCCTTCTCTGTAGCATGAGCCAATGCGAGATCTTCATTATCTTAATCGTCAATCCCTAGTGGAGCAAAAAATTGAGCAGAAGAAATAAGTAGCTAACAATCATAACCAGGGGATCTTTCTCTGCATGTCAAACATAAATATGTTGAGAAAGAAAAAATACCATCCAGATTTTGGTCTTCTACATATCCACCCTTAAGGAAGGAAAAACGAGCTTCTTCTGATGGCTTCCTGACTTCTTCTGGGGATGATGTAACCAAATCCCGAAATTCCACAACATACTCTCCTGTCCACTGACTTCCACTAGCACAGTGAAATAAAGATGCATTAGCAACCCTAATTAGCATATATGCTGAGGGATAATGACAGAGCCACACATAACTGATGCTTAAGTGAATAATCCCTTGAATTTACTTATACTTGGCTCATGTGCAGACATGAACTCTTTTTGCTTTCCTTTTTTTGGGCTGACCAGAAGGAGCAGACACATAGGTTGATAACTCAATATTCGTACTATAAAGCACTTTTTGGCCATTTATCACATTCTTTCAATCTCATGGCCAGAACCTAGATAGAAGGCAATGTCAAGAAATGAGAAGAACAAGGATAACTCAAAAACGGTAAAACTGAGTGGGGGTAGTCACACTTCACAAAAAAAAAAGAGGTGAGACATGGCAAAGAGCCTTCTAAAGTTATCAAAGCCTCTTGAATATGTCAAATTTGACATGTTTGGATTTTCAGAAAATAAAGTGGAAATGCCTGTGCAAGACACCAATGGTAGCACTGTGATTTCACCAACATAAACTTGGATGTTTTTCTATGTATCAGATTCAGAGATTCCTGCTTAGCTTGTTATGATTTGCATGGTTCCTTCTCCTACTTATAACTGACCATGGCTATAGCAAAGCCTTTCCACTATACAATCTCATGATATAGACCAGGAATTTCGGTCTTCAATGCTCACCTCCTATCCAATTTAATTTTCAAAGTTTATGGGTAATTTACCATGTCAAATTTTCATAAGGATTTAATTTGTTTCTTATAGTAGCAACTTACAATGCTCTTCTTCATTTCCTGTAATTCAATTGCAACAAGAAAACTCAACCATGAACATGCTGATATAAAACCATTCCCTATCATCAGCCAGAGTAAACGTAGACATAAGGAGACTGACAAGAAAGACGCTGTCTGGAAACTGTTCCTCAAATCCTGAAACCAATTGTCATCATAACACTGTAACTGCTTGAACACACCACCCAGGGGTAAGGAAAGATGGAAAGAACTTAATGAAGGGAGGGCAGAGAGATAGAGAATCTTGGAAGTTTAAAAGCTAGACATAACCAGACAATGACAGCATTTAGATGTCAATCGATTGATACCTCTTGAAAGCTATCATGGCTTCAAATGGTGTGATTACAGGAGCCAAAAACTCTTTGCTGTCCAGCAGAGCCGTCTGGGCACAGGAGACATAGATGAAAACATCGCACTGCAGCAATAATAAAATAGCCATCAGAGATTCTGAGCTAGTCTTGCCCATGGGGTCAAGAAAAATAATATTTCACGCATTGGAGTGTGCCTCAGGGAAGTTAGCAAGCTTTGCAGGATTTGGTCTCCCCATGGCAAGAGTATATGCCTTTTTTCCAGCTCCAGTAACCAGCTCTTTCATTTGACATATCATATGAAGGTAGCCGGCTTCAACACAATTTGAGAGTAAGAGAAATGTCCCAACAAAAGCACAAGCACAAGCATAATCATTGCAAAGCTTTTCTCCTAGTGGCAGATGTAAGATATGAAACTTTGAAACATAGTGCAAGACAACCAGAGATTAACAACATGTCAAGATAACATCTGAATCTGTCACATCTTTCTTTTCCAGCCATAAATTGATCAAATCTTCATGAGCTCTCTTTTATTAGCCCCCTCACATTCAGCAATTCTATCCAATTGTATTTATATTTCTCTTAGATCATCTTGAAAATATACATTGACAACGTCTGATTACAGAATATAATATGGTTATTTCAAATCATCAGTAATGTAAACAATGTACATAGCTTATATTAGACCACCCTACCCCCAAAATGAATGCAACTTTTAAATCATGAACTACGGGAAAGTGTTAGATTGGGCAGAGATATACGTTTTAAGACTAGTTCAAAGTAGCACACGACTAACATATTGTGAGCACTTATAAACCTTTCAGAAAAGCACATAATCCTTCTGCCAGAAGGACAAGTTTAGTATTCCCAGAAAGAGGAAGACTGGCTACTTAAACAGAAGCACTCCACCAGAAATTATGAGCAAAACATACCAACACCGAGGGTCCCCACCAAAATCCCAACAATATTAGCATCTTTTGCTTTCTCCACCAGGAAGTATCTGCATGATATTAGAATGAATTTAATGCTATGCCGATTCCAGAAACAAATTACAAACTTTCATTGTATCTATCAAGAAGATTAGAAGTAGTAGGGCCCCAGGGGTGAGACAGAAGCAACAATTTCGTTGAAATAATACCTACACTTAAGTATCCTTCTCTGTTGTGATAAATCTGTCACCAAGCAATCTTCTGTCGCATCATATCTGACTGAAACCAATCGTCATCAGTCTAAAATGAAGTTTGCTAAAATGGAAAAGCAAAACAATGATAAGACTTGTCTAAGATGAAACATCTAATTATACACATCTCATCAATCCTTGTTGTTTTGAGGTAATGGGAAGAGTAAATGAAAAACTTCTTTGATCCAGCAGATGTTAACTTTATCCATACTTTCTTTAAAACCTGTACGTAGCTCACTCCAGCTCAGGCAACAAGTACTTATTAGGATGATTAGACCAATAAAAACATAGATATGATAAGATCAATCAGACAATAAGCCCAGACAGAAGTACTCAGTAAGATGATTAGACCTATATGACTGAAGGTCATCTAAAAGGGCTGACGTTTAGACAAAATCATGGATATAGATTGTATAGCTAAATGTCCAACATCAGGTATGTGCAATTTTACACCAAGGCACTGAGGTAAGGGCTAGAGGACTTTATTGAGGAGGAATGTCAGCAGGAGTAAGAAATTTTCAGCACTTGACTGTGGTCATCACAAATTGCCACAGAACGTCCTATGCCACAATACTATTGCCATCATAACCAGATATTGAAACCATAATTACAGCCGCCCTTGATCCAGCCCGTCATCTTCATGACTTTGCAACAACCATGAGCAAGATAACAAAGAAAAATACAACACAGAATACGATCTCTGCAGAAATCGTGGATCTATACTAGGTTGAAGCTGCAAGAATCAGAGAAAAAGCATTCCATAACATAGATTCTAGGTTTTATTTCACAAAAAATAGAGGCCCACAGCTATTAAGTTTTGGTGTTCACCCAATTTCATAGAATCACACTCAAGACTCATTTAGATTTGATATATTCTGTCTCATGCATGTAGTTTTCTACGTGGAAGGCACTCGTTTGGTTAATGAATTTTCTCATTAGTGAAAGAATTATGGACACATTTCACATGCACGAAAATATATAAGCTATCATCATATTTATCAGAATCAACAACATGCTGACAAATGGTACATCTAGAGAACTTTCTGAGAAGAAAGGCAATAAGCACCACAAATCTAACCTATGAGATGAGTTCAATGGATCCCACTCGCATGGAATCTATCAAAATTTCAAAACTCGAAATTGGATCACATTTGCATAGTTGCAATAGTTAAGAAGACCTATTAACGCACAGTCATACCTCCAGATGACGCTTTACATAGACCAGACTCTTAGTAATGCTATAGTTGCAAGAGCTTGAATAGTTTCTACGTGATCTACTGATGTATGATGGAGATTATTGAGGTGGTCAATGAACCAACGGCAAGCGTTGGATACAGAACGTTTGCTGACTCAGGAAGTTCTTTCCTCCTTAATCTTCTAATCAGAGGTTGGACCCTGTTTGACGTTGACACTGCCCCTCAACCCTTACCCTCACCCTTATCCTCACCCTCATCCTCCCCCAACCCCAGTACCATCGCAACCACAACAAATATAAAGTTCCCACTCCACACACAAGAAATGCATGAGACAGACGGGTCAGAATGTAAGAAAAGTACAGTGGCATTGAAAATTTTTTGTTAAGTATGATCCCACCTAGCTAGACTGTACAAAGAGCAGGTCATTGTCAACAGCTGAATTTGTAAAAGAGTATTATTATCAATTCAATTTTGCAGATAGTGGCAAAATAAATCACAAACTTATGCAAATTGGATTCAAATGCAGCAAGTAGAGATTCAGGGAATAATCTCTTGAGCAAGGACAGAGTTCATATCAAGCCACATAAAAATAGATTTAAGGAAGGCCTAGCCTCTTCTCCTTGCCAGCTTGAGGACCTTTACAAAAAACACTTAAAAGAACACAATATATCTCAAATTTACATACCAGTGACAAATTTCGGAACATCTCCTTGCTTGCTTGATCATCGTTCGTGTTCTGGAAGTTCGCTTTGTCGAGTTACGAACCTCCTCGTTTTGTTTTACTTTAAGGAAACATGAATGTCTCGCGTAATGCTTGAGCATATGGACTGAAATCGATGATGTTTTGTGCATTGTGTTGAAACGGGCCACCAATTGTTTGTGAAAAATGTCCAAACGAAGCTATGTTCTTGTTTGAGGACCCTTTGATAGTCCATTTCATTTGGAAATCGCAACATCCGTCTTCGACCTATATCCATTTTGCGTTCTTTCCCGCGGCGAGTCAAGGTGGTGATCAGTGATGATGACACGGTGGCATTAGACTGACCTGTCTCGTGATGATGGTAAGTGATTAGTACATGATGGTGTCCGTGATTCGGCAAAGGCCAGGAATGGCCGGGGACAGAATCTGGTCTGGGTCTCTCTGGTTCACGCCGGGAGTGGCCGTAGGTTGAGTATGGGCTTAAGTTGGTGTAGCGAGTTTGGGCCCAGCCCAACCCCTTTTATCGATTTTTTTTATAATAATAATAGTACTAAAATATTAATTTTTTTTCGAAATTAAAACACTTTTTGAAAGGGAAAAAACCCTCTAGGATCGTGCTGATGAGATTATAATATATTGTCGTTGATATTAGAAACTAAAAACTCTCTAGGATTCCCTCTCCCCCCTAGGATTAGGATCGTGCCGATCGGATTATAATGCGTCGTCGTTGATATTAGAAACTATAACTCTTCCATCATTCATTGACTCCTATCAATCAATGGCGTCAAATCCACCACCAGAACTTCAAGAGTCATCGGCCATGGTGTCATCTCCGAACCAGTCCATTGCTGGAAGAGCCGGAGATACTCAAGTTCCAGATTTAGAATTGACTATTCAGAGGCCGACGGACATGTCGAATGGATATCTGAACTCCTCTGCTCTGCTCCCGACAATTCGCTCGTCGAGGGAGACCAAAATGCCCCTCCACGAGCACATAACGGCGAGCCATTCTCTGGCTTATTTGTCCTTGCCTGGGCGGAAGAGTTAACACTTCTCCTCCACGTCATCACCGCGGTTTTGGGTGCCTCACTCCTGATTTATCTTGCCCTCAACCATCCCAGTCCTGTTCTCATAATCTCAGCGTCTTTATTCACCGTGGTGGTATCTGTTACTCTGTTCCTGCTGCTAGCCGGATGGATGCGCGGCAATGGCAAGATGGTTTGCATTGGGGGTTTTCTGGCCTGCCTCAAATTTTATCTGACGCTGTTCTTGTTCGTGTTGTGAAAATATGGTTACGAAATTGGTAGAACAATGAAGACGGATATTCAGAGTACTCAAATTGGACTTTGAGGCATGATATCACTTTTTTTAAGGAATTATTTGGCCCACAACATTGCTAATGGTTACTGGCAAAAATCCTCCAGGATACAACAAAGTCTCAAATGAGAATACTAAATAACAATTTTAGTATTTTTCCAGGTCTCTCTAGGAAACAATCGAAAAATTGGTTGTAGTTTTCAGAAAGAAGACTCGAAAAATGATCACATTTTTTCTTTTGAAAATTGACAAGTATATATATGAAACAGTCTTGCAACTCTTCATGAAAATTGCCAAAGAATGAACAAACACATCCTTTAGAAAATTGCTCGGATAAACAAATGCAATCCTTCTGAAGAAGTCGAAAACTTGCAAACCGAATAAGTAATTTTCCAAAGGTTGTCTTGAAAAGACACAAACAAAATTTGGAATAATAATAATTTTTTTAAAATAAAATTTCGAATTTCCATTTTTATATTTTATTTCTGAAAATTCTTAAAAATAAAAGGCAACCTTTGAATTGATTAAAAATTAATAAAAATGAATGAATAAATAACAAAGGGATTAATGCTAATTAAACCATGGGCGCACAGGTGTGCTAAGTGCGCCAAATAATCGCGCAATTATTTGCGCACCCACACGCGAGTATGGTGGGGTATAGCCCCACCCAATCATTCCTTTGAGTACATAAAGGAAATCCTACACTTTAAATTGGCCCATTTCTTCCCACTTTTCTTATGTGGGACAAGTAAAAAACACTTAGGCCCTGTTTGGTAACCATCCAAACAGGGCCAAATTCTGATTCTTTGTTCTCGGAATCAGTTTCGGCCTAGAATCGCGTTTGGTAAAATTTTTGTTCCCGGGAACAGATTGGGAACAGAATCAAGAACAAAAAAAAAGTTGATTCTTGTTCCGGGAACAAATTTGAGAATCAAAATCAATAAATTTTCTTCTTCCCTTCGGCCATCTCGCGACTGCCGTCCACCACCGCCCACCACCGTTCGCCATCCGCCATCGCTGTCCACCGCCACCGCCGGCTGCCGTCCGCCGCCACCGGCCGCCGGTCTAGCGAGCTCGCCGGAGGCTCGCCAAACTAGGGCAAGGTCCGGCGAGCTTGCCGGAGGCTCGCCCAGCCACCGGCGAGCTCGCCGGAGGCTTGCCCAGCCACCGGTGAGGCTCGGCCTCCCCAGATCTGGCGAGGCCGAGCCTCGCCGGGACTGGGCAGGGGCTGGGCGAGCCTCGCGACGCCCAGCCCCACCGGTGGCCAGGCGAGGCTCGCCCAGCCCCGCCGGTGGACTGGCAGGCCTCGCCCAAGCCTGACGAGGTCAGCCTGGCCATCGGCGAGGCTCAGCCTCGCCAGATTTGGCTCGGCCGAGCCTCAGAGGGGCTAGGCGAGCCTCGCCCGGCTGCCGGCGAGGCTCGGCCGACGAGGGTCGGCCTCGCCAAGGGCCGGCGACACTCCGGTGAGGTCGCCGACCCTCGTTTGGCCGGCGGCCGGCAAGAAGAAGAAGAAGAAGAAGATGAGAAAAAGAAAAGAAAAAAGGAAAAGAAAAAAAGAAAAAGAAAATAAAAAAGGAAAATGAAAAAAAAAGAAAAAAGAAAAAAAAAAAAAAGAAAACAAAGGAAAAAAGTAAAAAAATTATTTAAAAATTAAAAGAAATTGATTTGGAACAGAATTAATGAACACGGTACCAAACGCAATTCTATTCCAAAATCAGAAACTTTGGATAGTTACCAAACGGCTTAAAATGCTTAGAATCAGTTCCTGGGAACAGAATAAAAAAGAATCAGTTCTAATTAGAATCAGCTCCTGGGAATAGAATCGTTACCAAACGCGCCCTTAGTTTGTTTTGACAAACAAACCTCCAACAGTTCGTACTTGCGATGAGATGATTTGGTAAACGGTGAGAGCAAGAGGAAGAAGCGGGGTCAGCGTTTGCATGGTAAGGTCTTTTGTTTTTCTGTTTTTTAACGCCTAGGCTTCATATAGTGATTTTGCTACTTCACTGTAGGGTTGGAGATTTTGCATTTTTTTTCTTCCGTGTTTGCACTCTGTTTGGTCTTTCGTTACTCAAATTCAATTCACCAGGATTTCCTCTGGATTTGTCGTCCCGAATCTCACTATAATTTCAAATGATATTTAAAGAAAGCAAATTCAAAGAGAGAGGAGGATCGCATAACGGGCTTATTGATTTTCCACAACTATGTCGGTAATGTTTCCAAGCCTAGACTTTGTGTGATCAAGAGTTTTGCATGGGGTGTACGTCGCTATAAATTCAAAAGGGCAAAAAAGAAAGTCGTTTCTCATCTTAAGAGAAGCTTAAAGGTATTGATATGTTTTATCTCCCAATTTTCTTAGCTAGCTGGGGGGATTTTTAAGATAGCCTTTAACTGCGGGGAAACAAGCAACTAGCAATTATTTAATTAGTTGATTATAACTATTATCCTTTCGAAATGTATTAAAAGAGACAAAAGTATTTTGTATATTATAACAGTTATCTTTCCAAAATATTATCCCTTTCAAGTTTTATCTCTTATTCATCTTATAATTCAAAAAAAAATGAATATATATACATATATTGATGGATAATTTATTCAGTAAATTGAAAATTTAATTATGAAGGGAAATAATCTTATCAGACGGATGAATAAGATTTATAATTTGAAGGATATTTCAAGATGGCAATGAATACACATTTAGTTTAGAGTTATAGCTTATGTTATGACTTTTTTGCTTAATGTTCATTAAGTATAGATATTACACTAACACTAATCTACTTTAAAAAAGTTAAATATTACAACACAACTTATTTATTAAAAAAAGAAGTTAAAAATTTAATATACTGACATTTCATTCGATCAAAGGTCCTTTCGAAATCCACTTATTTTAAAAATGTATCTTAAGTCGCTTAAAAGAAACGTTATTTAGTAGAAAATAAATATGAACATAGTTTTAGTAAAGTTCAAATAACTGGAAATTTGATTCAAAAAAAGATAAGAGAGAAGTTCGTAAGCTTTACTATAGTAGTTTGTTGTTGGCATAATTTTTTTAAGTACTACAATTCTGATAAAATCTAGCTAATGGATAAAAAGAGATGATCTCGAGCTCTGATTTAGAAATTGAAAAGATTATATTGTTGAAATTGGATGGCCACGTTTGCACTATACTTTGTCTTCCTGATTGTCATCAAGTGGCTCACATTCGCCCAACAAATATTGTTTTATTGATTTGTTTTCTCCAAGCTTTGATCTTTTATGGAGTACGAATTTCAAGAAAGAAAGCGGATTAAAGAGAAAGCACGTCAAATTTATTCTCTAATATTCACCTCTTGTTGATTTTAAATTTGCGAAGAATTCAAAATAGACAAAATATTTTCAAAATAATTATTATTATCCTTACGACACATTTATCCCTTTCAAATTTTATCTCTTATTCATTTTAAAAATTGAAAAAGTGAAAACATATAAAATTATTGATATACATAACTTATTTAGTTAATTAAAAACTAAGTTAGAGAGCAAAGTCTATATCTTTTCCATATTTTGAAGTAAAACATATTTCATCATGTGAATAAGTTGTCAGTTTATTTAGCTAATTTAAGTCATGTTAATATATTTTGAAGGATAGCCTCTTAAATGGATTTTTTGCTTAATGATCATTAGCTATAACTATCACAATAATTTATGACAAATAGAAGTTAAAAAGTTTAAAGTTATTTGAAACATGCATATTGACATTTCATTCAATTTTAGATACTTCTTTTCAAATCCATTTATTTGGATATGTCCCATATCCATCAAAGCAAATCTATTCGGTAGGAAAAAAAAAAGAATATAACTTTATATAAAGTCCATGTAATTGAAATTGTTTCAAGAAAAGATAATAGATAAGCTCATAAGTTTTAATGTATCACTTTGTTGTTCAACATATATATTGAATACTACAATTTAAATAAAATATAGATAATGGATAAAGAAAGATGATCTCAAGCTTTAATGTAGCCATTTGAAAGATTGAATGAAAGTGACATTTGAATGACATTAATAAAGAAACCCATGTACTCTAAATTGAAAAAAAGTTAAATTTATAAGGAAACTGACAATAATATAATCTTATTTTATGATGGTTGCACAATACACTAGTTTTTTTTTTTTTTTTGGGCCTGTTACGATACACTATTTTACAAAGTATCGAATTTAGACTTATAAGCGGCATGATTTTAGATTTAATTCTTTAAAAATAATCCAGGTCAAGTCCTAAATCTACTTTGAACTTTACTTTTTTCTAAAAAAAAAAAAAAAAAAAAACAAATCTGCCCTCATTTTGTTCAAAAATCGCTCTTCATCGTCCCTAATTTGTCTGATTTTGATAATAAACTAGTGGCAAGGGTTTACAGGGTTAGATTTAAGATTAGTTTGGAAGGTGGAGTTTATTTTAAAACCAAATAATTTTTTAGGTAATTGAACTAAAGCTAGCGATTTTTTAGACAAAAAAAAAATTGGAATAACTTTGGGATTTAATTTAAAGTTTGGGATTTTTCGCGAGGCAAAAAGAATTTAGAGCAGAAATCAAAGACTTAAAGTTATAATTTTTTTCAGTTAAAAAATATTCGAAACAAAATTGGGTGTATCCTAATTTTGAGATTTTATTAAAAGAATTAGTCGGGTTGATATTCGGCCCACATCCCTAGTTAGCCTGTTTTGGATTCTTATTTTCTTTGCTTTCACTTCGTTCCAAAAGTCACGCACCCTTATGCCACGTGCTCCGGCACATGTGGGACTCTATTGAGCGAGCCGATTACATGAAGAAGCGGAGGGTGTAGAAATCGAAACACAAAATCTGAAAGAAGAAACTCTTACTCCAAGATTCAAGATTCAAGATTCCGTCTCCCAACATGGCGGGTGCTCCTCAGTCTGCTGCGGAAACCTGCCCTGATCGACAGCCACCGCCGAACGTGGATGGACACGTATAGCTCAATGCCTGTCGCCCTTTCCTGCTCCAGCAGGCACTGCCATGACTGTGTGCATGGACCCCTATAGCTCAGCGCCCACTGTCCTGGCGGAAGATGAACATGCCACCAAGATTCAAGATATGATGAAGACTTTACAAGATCTCAATGAATTATGGGTGCGCAAATCATGCATCAAGCGCTTACATTCAAACCAAGAATCATTCTTGACCTAAAACGCCGACGTATCCAGAGTTGGCTTCGCACATGCGTCAATTGGTTACTTTCAAATCAAGAATCATTCTTGACCTATAGACGCCGACATATCTAGCTACGCACATTCATGAGACGGAGGAGTTGGCTACGCATATTCATGAGACAAAGGACCTGATTGAGGAGCAATCCTCGGTGGAGCCTGTGGATCTAACCAACATCTCCGCGCTTCCTGATAACCCCGACCTAAATTAGACTTCTCAGTCTCGATCTAGTGGGACAAGCCAGGCAGAGTAGCCTCAATTGCCCGTCTCCACGTTGGATTTGTCATCAGCATGATGAGTGTTATAGCTACTATATATGTCTCGACCAAGCATCCAAAACCTATAATTCGATATTCTACATAAGTGTTTGCATTCATGGTTTGTATGACACTCTTCTTTCTTGTCGTGGGAGTTTTGGGGATCATGCAAACATGCGGCAGGCAGGCCTGTTTATGGGGCATATAGATCTGGTAGCATTTATGGCTCTCATTGCATTCATGAGTAAGTGAAGTAGAATCAGTAGCTGTGGGGCATATAGATCTAGTAGCATTTATGGCTCTCATTGCATTCATGAGTAAGTGAAGTAGAATCAGTAGTTGTGGTAGTATGAATTAGTAGAGTTTCTGCATATCGCAGATTTTTTTTATACAGTGTAGTAAGAGATTTAGACTGAATGTGGATTGTTGAGAGCATTGTCAATGTCCACGGGCAACATTACTCAATTGTGTTTGTGTTGTGATCTGTCCTGAGGTTTATGATGAGTTTTAGGTTTTCTTGGTAGACGAACTGGTTTTTCAACATTTCATTGTTCTTGTGATATTCTAAATGCAAGCCAGCCTCCAGTCCAAAGAATTACTTGAGAACATCAAGGCATCAACAATTGATGATATAAAGATCTACACAAATGGAAAATGCAAACAATGAATTAGACAACAATAAGTTTTGCAGCTAAGGAATTCCGCTCGATCAATTAACTCCCTTGGAATAAAAGATTTGGATGATGGAGGGGGATTAGATCCAGGCTGTGTTAAAATTCGATTCCCATCCTGTAAAGAAACCATACATGATTTTCACAAATAACTCCTATACGATGTGTGAATGGCACGACGTTTACTGTAAGACAACAACAATCCGCCAGAGTTACTCTGGTGAAACAGAATGTCTTCTAAAAAAATCCCAGATAGAGTATAAGAAAGCGCAGAAGATTCCAAATGCATATCCGGACTAGGTCCAGTAGAAATACAAAAGTATAGTTTTCCGAAACATCATAAAAGTAAAAGAAGTACATACAAACACTAGAAACTCATGAAAAACTACGTAAAGAATTTACTAAAGCCGGCAATATCATACTGTTGACCAAATTGCGCTTTATACATCCTAAATATTATGAATAGAGAAGGGCTCCTGTGCATCCACAATATCTGTTCAACAATTTAAAATTTGTTACTGAAGTAAAGATCTACGGGACTAATGCAGGAACAGAAAACACATCGTATTAGATTAATGTACATCCTCGAAGGTATTTGTAAAACCAACAACCTGGATCAGTATTCTTATTGAATTGAAAGTCTTCTATATGCCTTCTTTATTTTTGAATTAGAAGCTCGAGGTTCTAACCCAAGAATGCTAAATGGCTCAAAAACTTGAATTTATGCACGCTAGGAAAAAGACAACTCAATGAGAAGCAACATTCAAGAAACTCACATTCATAAGCATCGATGGCAATAAGAGAAGACAAATATAAATGCCAAGAAAGAAAGCTATAATAACTAGCACAGGTACCAACAACAACATGATAGAAAGGATAATAGAAAAGTTCCCAACATAGATTATACCTCCCCCTTGTATTTTTGATATAGTAGACTAGAAATATATGTTGGAGAAAACTTCATTGTATGTTTTGAAACTGACAAAACGTTTCCATCAGTCTAGTTTGAAGACTTGCAGACTCTGCCATCAAAGTCTGAAGACCGCCGGACTACCAGACTCAAGATTCAGAGTCTATTCTCATTGACAGTATCTAGACCGTCAAAGAAGACTTATCCAAATTTGAGTATTTCGTAATGATTTGATTCTATCGACTGAAGAAGATCACTTGGCTAGAAATAGCATGTCAGAATCCTTTATTCAAATTAAGATTGATTCAGAGATTTTGATCCGTTGATTGGCGAAGTATACTTGGAAGGTTCTACTTATGGAAACCTAAATCCTGATTGTATGGGTGAGCAGGATTGGTGAGCTATCGTCATATTCTTTAAATAACTCGAAATCTCCCTAATTGATTTTGTCCAACGGGTAGATTAGAAGAACTCCTTTGGTAAGTGCCAACGGGTGTGATGGTATGAATGAGTATAAGGAAGACGTTCCAGTTGTTCAACTGTATGCGCGATAAAAGAATTCCAAAGTTTGAAGCTCCTTGTTCTTTGTCAATCCAATTATTGAGCGAAAACTTATACTCAAAAGAGAGTTTATACTTGTGTGACTTTGAGGAAGTGTAGTAGAGTCTACACTGTGGAATCAAGGAAGAGCTATACTGTAACAACTCTTTGATTCTTAGTGAAATCCAGTCGGTGGGTTGTCAGTGCGGAAGAGTGGACGTAGGCTTGGACTAAACCGAACCACTATAAATCTTGTGTTCTTATTCTCTTCCCTAAGCTAACAATATTTGTTTATTAGAGTCTAACTTCCTTTTCATAATCTATTGCTAAACATAGTCGGTTCAAAAGAAAAAATATTGTCTTTACTTTGCAAAAAAAAAATTCGCACCTATTCATCCCCTCTAAGTGCTCATACTAGCTTTCACAATATCATCATGATTCATAACAATACTAATGTCAGGTTGCTGCACATTGAATATGTAGAGATCTGTGACAAAAAAAAAAAAAAAAGATAAAAGAGAACATGCAGTCATAAACTCAACCCCCATACCATTAAAAGATATCGAATTCTTTCAAGAAGTCAACCATGCGACTCGCCCTCTTGAATATAGACCTGCGATGCTACCCTGATCGCGAGCATTCCGAACACTGGCTGTACGTGATCTTGGATTTCTTGGTAGCAGCACGACATATATTCATAATGGTATAAGGCACTAAAGGCAGCACCATTATAGTCAAAATTAAAATAGGACATAATGCACTATTCTCCTCCGACGCAGCCATGGCAATCTTTCAGCGTACAAGAACTCTACAACGGCAACTAAACCTACACAAATCAACGAAATTCAGCACGCATTTGCAAACTATAGTGGGTATATGAACATGAGCATCCATACAACATCCAAGCTTTCCAGTTGAGTCAATCAGCACTTAACTCTCACACTTAACACAAGCCAACATTTTATTGCGTGTCACGCATCACATTATAATCCTATTATCAAAGAATCTGCAATGAAACGTGCCTCAGCGATAGTTCCAACAGCTCTTCACCACCCAGATTACTAAACCAGTAGGTAACAGACAACATGCTATTCCATGTTAATCAAATCACTATTGGAGAAATCTTCGTAAAGTGTTTTGAAGCTGACAAAACATTTCCATCAGTTTAGTCTGAAGATTTGCAGACTCTGCTATTTAAAGTCTGAAGACCTCCGGACAGCCAGACTCAAGACTCAAAGTCTATCCTCATTGACAGTTTATAATCCGTTGAAGAAAGGCTATCCAAAACTGGATGTTTCATTAAGGATGTGACGTTATCGACTGGAGAAGATCTCTTGGCTGGATATGACATAACGGAATCTTTTATTTGATCATGATTGACTCGAAGATTAAGGATCCGATGATTGACAAAGTATACTTGGAAGGTTCTACTTATGAAAACCGAGATCCTGATTGTATGGGTGAACATGATTGATGGGCTATCGACATGTTCCTTTAATAGCTCGAATGATCTTCCTAATTGATTCCGTCCAACGGGTAGATTTGAGGAATTCCTTTGGTAAGTGCCAACGGGTATGATGGCATAAAGGAGTATATAAGGAAGACGTTCCAGTTGTTCGAGAGAGTGCACGATAGAAGAATTCCAAAGTTTGAAGCTCCTTATTCTTAGTCAATTCATTTGTTGAGCGAAATCTTGTACACAAAAGAGAGTATATATTCGTGAGAATCCTTGAGGAAGTGTGATAGAATATCTACACTATGGAATCAAGGAAAAGCTGTGCTGTAACATCTCTTTTGTTCATAAGTGAAATCCAGCCGGTGGGCTGTCAGTGCGAAAGAGTGGACGTAGGCTTGGAATAAGCCGAACCACTATAAACCTTGTGTTCAATTTTCTCTTCACTACTCTTTACTTTACTTTGATCGTATTTCATTTTGTTAATCAAAAGAGAACTCCCTTTCTATCGTCTGCCTAGTATCGCTTCCGTATCTCCAGAAATTATTTTTACACCTATTCACCTCCTCTAGGTTCTTATATTAGCTATCTCAATTGGTATCAGAGCTCGTGTACTCACTTTGTTTGAAGTGTTTTACTTCAGAGTTAAAGATCCATGGCTAATATGTTGGCTCCAAGGCTGGTAGAAGGGCAAAGCAATACCAGACCACCTTACTTTGATGGAAATGATTACAACATATGGAAAAACAAGATGAAGGCGTTCCTAAGATCAAAGGATCCTCTGGAATGGGACGTTGTAGAAAAAGGAATCATTCGTAAAGCTGCACCTGTCTCAGAGAGAGGAAAAGATACTGCTGAATCTAGTGAAATAACTCAGGAAGAGATAATCAAGAGACAAGCTCTTGATGCAAAAGCAATTTATTCTTTATATTGTGCGTTATCACCTACTGAATATAACAGAATATCTTCTTGTGTTACAGCTAAAGAAGTCTGTGATAGATTACATATTACTTATGAAGGAACCAATCGAGTGAAAAATACTAAAATCAACATTCTCCTCGGTTAATACGAAGCCTTCAAAATGAAATCAAGAGAATTTATAACTGATATGTTTAGTCGTTTTACAGAAATCGTGAATGGTCTTGAAAATCAAGGTCAACCAATTTCTGATCCCATGAAAGTAAACAAGCTATTGCGTGGACTCTCCAAGGATTGGAATCACACAAAGACCTCAATCAGAGAGACCCAAAGAATCATGCCACTATCTGTTGATGAGTTGGTTGGGACTCTTCAGTCTTATAAAGTGGAACGAATCAATGAAGACGAAGACCCTAAAGGTAAGAAATCCATTACATTAAAATCTAATGATGATTATGATGTTATAGATTCTGAAGATGATATGGATGATGAGGAGCTTGCTCTCATGATAAGAAGATTCAGAAAGCTGAACAGAAAAGGAAGAAGATTCAATCCAAAGAAACAAAGTTTTCAAAAGCAACAGATCAAGTCTGTTGAAGATGATGAATCAAACAAAGATGTAGTCTGCTTTGAATGTAAGAAAAAGGGACACATCAGACCCAACTGTCCTCTTCTGAGGAAGAAGAAAGGAAAAGCTAAAAAGTATCGAAAGGCTCTTAAAGCAGAAACCTGGAGTGATACAGAGTGTGAAGAAAGTGATGATGATTATGCCAATGTATGTCTAATGGCACAATCGAATTCAGATTCGAACTCCGAGACAGATTCAGATTCAAAAAGCGAATTTGAGGTGAGTAACTTCAAAATCCTTATTAAAGTCTCAAAATACATTGATGAATTATGTTTTATTCTTAAAACTTCTCTTAAAAGAATTTCCGAACTCAAAAAGGAAAATTCTGCACTAAAACAACAGGAAAATATTTTGAAAGAAAAAGTGAAGTGTTTAGACAAGAATGTTTCTTCTCTTAAAGAAAGTGAAGATAATCTTTTAAAAGAAAATGCATTCTTGAAAAATGATATCTCAAATATTTCCAAAAGATTTTCTATAGGATCTGAGAAACTGGAAAAAATACTTTCTGTTCAAAAACCTTATTTCAATAAATCTGGTTTGGGAATGACTGCTGAAACCATTCCTTTAATTGATTTTCCTAAAGTGACGGAAAGAATCAAACAAAGACCCATAAGAAATGCCTACAAAAATCATTTTAAAATGACCTTTGTAAAACTAGTAGGTCGCAATGCTCTCAGATGTTCAAAGTGCAATAGTGCATATCATTTTGAAAAAGAATGTCCTATGGTTTAGAAACCTGTTAAAAAGGTATGGGCAAAAACCGCATATCATACTAACACCAATGGACCCAAGAAAATATGGGTACCAAAGAAAGTTTGAGTTTCTCTTTTAAATGCAGGTCATTATCAAGAAAAATGTAAAATGGTATATGGATAGTGGATGCTCAATACACATGACAGGAGACTCAAATTGCTTCATAAAGCCTTGTTCGAGTAAATGGTGGAAAAGTCTCATTTGGAGGAAACAGCAAAGGAAAAATTGTGTGATTTGGAACTGTAATGATTGGAAATCTCACAATAAGCAATGTTTCTTTAGTAGAATGACTCAATTACAATCTGCTTAGTGTTAGTCAACTGTGTGATACTGGGTTCAAAATCAACTTTCAAGAGGGAATATGTTCAGAAATTAGTAAAGATTCTACTCAATCATTCATGGGTCAAAGACATGGAAATATCTACCTCTTGGATGTGAAACCAGATGAATCGTAATGTCTAATCTCAATCTAAGACGAAGCAAGCTTATGGCACAAAAAGCTTGGGCACATTAATATAAAGCAGATAGCCAAAATTTTAGTAAAGAAGCTTGTTCGTGATCTACCCAATTTATCATACCAAAAGTCTGATCTATGTACACCATGTATATTGGGAAAACAGATAAGAAATTCCTTTAAACCAATAAATCAAGTTTCCACTAACCGTGTACTGCAGCTTTTGCATATGGATCTTTTTGGACCAACCAGAACACAGAGCATTGGAGGTAAGAAATACTGCCTAATAATTGTGGATGACTACTCGCGATTTACTTGGGTGTATTTCTTGGCAAGTAAGTCAGAAACTTTCTCTTATTTTGAAAAATTTGCTAAGAAAGTTCAAAATGAAAAGGAGTATGTTATTTCAAGTATAAGAACAGACCATGGAGGTGAATTTGAAAATCAAGATTTTACAAAATTTTGTGATGAATCTGGCTTTCAGCACTTGTTCTCCTCTCCATATACTCTAGAGCAAAATGGAGTTGTGGAAAGAAAGAATAGGTCGCTTCAAGAAATGACTAGAACTCTTTTAATTGAAAGCAATATCTCTTCACAATTTTGGGCTGAAGTAGTTTCAACAGCATGTTATATTATTAATAGAGTTTTTCTAAGGCCTATTCTAGAAAAAACCCCCTATGAGTTATTCAAAGGAAAGAAGCCTATTGTTTCATATTTTCATGTGTTTGGATGCAAATGTTTTATATTGAAAAATGCAAATAATCGAGTTGGTAAGTTTGAAGAAAAGTCAGATGAAGGCATCTTCCTTGGATATTCAACCTCAAGCAAAGTGTACAGAGTCTACAACAAGAAGACTCAATCTGTAGAAAAATCAATGAATATTAAATTCCAAGATTCTATGCAAAATGAATCCATTCAGACTCATCTTGAAGAATCTAAACCTGCTCCAGACTCTACAAAGTCTAAATCTCAAGAAGCAGCTCAGATTCTGAAAGACCAGCAACAAATGGTTATTGAAGATTCAAATGAAGGAAGTGATCATCAACCCGACAAATCAACCAGCAACTGGAAGCATAAGTCCAGTTATCCTAAAGATCTTATTATTGGCGACATTAATGAAGGAATTCACACAAGATCCAAACGGTGTAAAGAGTCTAGTGCTGTGGCTCTTATTTCTGAAATAGAACCCAAAAGCATAGATGAAGCTTTATCTGATGAAAGCTGGATTGAAGCTATGCAAGAAGAACTCAGAAAATTCAGAATTAATGATGTCTGGGAGTTGACTCCGAAATCAAAAGGTAAATCTATTATTGGAGCTAAATGGGTTTTCAGGAACAAGATGGACGAGAAAGGAAAAGTCATAAGAAACAAAGCAAGACTTGTGGCCAAGGGATATACGCAAGAAGAAGGGATAGACTAGCAAGGTTAGAAGCAATTCGATTATTACTTGCATTTACTTGTTATAAGAATTTCAGGTTATTCCAAATGGACGTCAAATATGCTTTCCTGAATGAATTTATCCATGAGGAAGTCTATGTGGAGCAACCACCTGAGTTTGAAGACCCAAGAAAGCCAGACTCAATATTCAGACTAAAAAAGGCCTTGTATGGTTTAAAGTAAACACCTCGAGCTTGGTACGACAGGCTAAGTAAGTTTTTAATTCAAAAAGGCTTTATAAAAGTTAAAGTAGACACTACTCTATTTATTAAAAGAGAAAACAAAAGTTTTCTACTTGTTCAAATATATGTCGATGATATTATTTTTGGATCTCCTAATGAAAGTCTGTGCAAGAAATTCTCTAAGACTATGCAGGATGAATTTGAAATGAGCATGATGGGTGAGTTAACCTTCTTTCTCGAGCTTCAAGTAAACATCTAAAGGAATGAACTTTTATTCATCAAGAAAAGTATGCTAAAGATCTTAAGTTTGGACTGGACAATTGCAAAAAGGTTGATATACCAATGTCAAGTTCTTTAAAGATATACAAAGATGAAGGAGGAAAGAAAGTCGATCAGAAGTTATACAAGAGTATCATTGCCTCACTTCTTTATCTTACAACTTCTAGACCTAACATTTTGTTTAGTATTTGCATTTGTGCCAGATTTCAAGCAAATCCTAAAGAATCTCATTTAAATGCTGCAAAGCGTATTATCAAATATATTTCATCAACTTCAAGCTTTGGTCTCTGGTATCCTAAAATGGGAGACTTTACTCTTCCTGGATACTCAGACGCAGACCTAGCCGGATGCAGAGTTGATAGAAAGAGCACCCCGGGTACTTGTCAACTACTTGGAGGCAGGACAGTGTCTTGGTTTTCAAAGAAGCAAAGTACAGTACCTCTTTCTACAGCAGAAGCAGAGTATGTAGCTCTTGGAAGTTGTTGTTCACAAATCTTATGGATAAAACAACAGCTAAGAGACTTTGGAATTGAAGATTCATGCACGGAGATTAACTGCGACAACACCAATGCAATCAATCTCACCAAAAATCCAATTCTTCACTCAATAGCAAAGCATATAGAGATTTGACATCACTTCATTAGAGATCATATTCAAAATGGAGAAATTTCGATTCAGTTTGTTGACTCAAAGAACCAACTAGCGGATTTATTTACAAAGCCTTTGGAGAAAAATCAATTTGAAATCATCCGTTCCAGACTCAACATTTTGAGGTTTGAAGAAGTTAAAGTCTAGAGACTCTCAGACTTAGACATACAAGACTTTGATTGTAAGTATACAAGACTTTGACTGTAAGTTATTCTCTCTCTTGAATCTCATCTTGAAAAGGTACGATCGTCAATTGTGTTTAATTATTGCTATCCTTAATTGACATGACTATTGCAACGTTTCCTTTTCGGAAAAATGAGTTATTTTGAAATGACCATTTTCCCGAAAAAGGTAGTTATTTTTTGAAAATGTATCTTTTCACTTTCCTTTACGACGTTTAGTATTCCCTCCTTTCGATTGAGTTATATACAATTGGTTTCTCTTCACTTAACTTCAAAACCCTAAAACGCACCGATCTACCATTCATGTTTTCTTCTCTTGTTTAATCTTCAAAAAAGTTGTCATCTTTCTTGAGAAAGTCAAATAAAGAATCTTTCAAAGACTGAGAAAGATGTCGTCTTCAAGAAAGTCTTCGAGGATCGCAAGCAGGGGACCACGGCGAATGAGTGAGGGGCCTACGCACTTCGATCTCACCGAGGAAGAAGAGTCTCCAAATCAGCAGCAGAGCCCACAACATTCTCAGCAGCGTCATTCTCCACCATCTAATCCTCAGGGTGTTGATCATCAACAAGATGAAGAAATCATTGAAGACGCAGATCCCATAAGAGTTCAAAGGCCCTCTTTTATTTATAAGCTTTATCGTGCTTTAAAGAGGACTGGTACTCCATTGAACTACATTGATGAATTTTTTAGGACAAAGGATATGGGAATGAATATATCTTTTTGCAAAAAATGGAGAGTTGGGGAATTGCTCCTAAAGGGTTGGCTGAAGAAACCCTTGCAAATATCACAAGTGATCCGCGTGTTGGGGGATTTAATCCTATAGATGGGAATGATGATAACAAACTGTACAGCCAATTTCAACCAAGAATGGGTGTTACAATGAAAATTCGAGGAAAAAGGATAAAGTTGTTTAGATCGAAGGAACAGAAGGTTCTATACTCAAAACTGTTAAAGCGTGGGGTGATAAATCCTAGGAGTGTGGATTCTGATTTCCTTGATTCTATGAATGTCAATTTGAGAGAAAATTTTAGTTTTCTTCAACTTGAGCAGTTCTGTTCTGACACCACAGAAGCCCATGCTGAATTGACTGCTTATTTCTATTCGAATCTTAGTTTCTTGGATGCGAATAGATTCTCTTTTAGTGTCCGAGATCAGAACTTTGTGGTGAATATGGATATGTTGGTAGATGTCATTGGGGTTGAGAGAGGAAGATATCAACTTATCAATGTTTCTATTGCTCATGCTACATCGGAACTTGTTAATGATAGAAGAACAGAGGAAAATATTTCCTACTTGAAGATGAGTGCGTTTAACATTCTACTTCACAAGATTGTGATCAATTGCCTCAGACCGAAATCAACTTCCAAGACGGTGTTTCAAGTTTAGAGGCAAAGCTGATGTATGCCATCATCACTGGGAAAAATTTTTCACTTCCTCACACTGTTATGTTCCACATGTATAGAGCAGTGGTGAAGGACAGGGGTCAACTTCCTTATCCAGGTCTTGTGACGAAATTATTCAGACATCTAAATATTCAGCCTCCACAAATTCTTTGTGCTTGATCGTGTGATCATATGGTAGTAGGACTGAAAATGGTGACTAAAATGCGTCTGAAGGAACTAAGCAAGGCGTTGGAGAAATTCAAGGAGAAGACTCCAATCAAAACTCATCAAATCTCTTCTGCATCAAAAAGAAAAGGGAAGGAGCCCACGGTTGCTCCATCCAAAAAAAGAAGAGTTCTCATCGTTGAGGATGAAGATGATGAGGAAAATATCACCATTTCTGCAATGGCATTGAAGAATCTGAGTCGTTCAGTTCCAGAGAAATACTCAGAACAGAGGACTAGAGAAAGAGAAGAGAAAGAAGCAGAGAAAAAAGAAACAGAGGAGAAAGAAGCAGAGAAAAAAGAAACAGAGGAGAAAGAAGAAGAAGAAAGAGATGCTGAGAAGGAAAGAGTTGAAAAAGAAGAAGAAGAGAAAAGAGGAATGTCCTCATATCCTGCTACCAATGAGAGAGTCAGTTGCTCTCTAGCAGATCCAGAGGACATTTATGCCTCTCAATTTCTTGAGGAAGGACATGATGTTTCATCGCCAAATCTGCGTGATTATGCTGATCTGCCATAGTTTGCCTTTACTCCATTAGATTGTGCCGAAGCCAGTACGCAGATCGATAATTCAGTAGATTTTCGCAGAATTCTGGATGTTCTTTTGGAAATGCGAGGTCAGATATATGCTCTGGGATGCGAAGTTTAGAATTTGCAGAATGCATGTCAAGCTTCTTCGGGTTCCTTGAATGATCAGATCCAAGCCCTTTCTCTTCAGATTCAGGCTAATGCTAAGGGTGAGGATGTTGCACAACTAAAGGAAGACTTGAAAATGTTGGAAGGCATCGTTCAGTCAATGGGAGATTTCCAGCTTGTTCGTGTTCCCAAGCATTCTTGACTCTACTCCATTTTCATCTCAACCTTTTTTATGCTGACAAAAAGGGGCAGAGATGCGAGATTTGAAAACTTTGAATCTTTACAACTTTTGAACTTTTGGATTGTTTTGATATTTGAAGATTGTTTTGATGTTTGACTTTACTTTTGTGTCTGGATATGGACTGAATTTGGATTTGGACTTAACTGCTTATATTAACTACTATTGATATCTTATGAATGGCCTTATCACATGCAAGACTAACATAATTTATGTGGTTGCAGATTCTAGCGTTATCATTCATTAAGCCATTCATCTTTATAAGATATCCATATTTGTTTGAGTAATATTTTGCAGGTCGAAGTTATCCAAATCTGCAGGAAAGTTTTGTCACCATAAAAAAGGGGGAGATTTTTGGAGAAATCTTCATAAAGTGTTTTGAAGCTGATAAAACGTTTCCATCAGTCTAGTCTGAAGATTTACAGACTTTGCTATTTAAAGTCTGAAGACCTCCGGACAGCCATACTCAAGAGTCAAATCTATCCTCATTGACAGTTTATAATCCGTTGAATAAAGGTTATCCAAAACTGGATGTTTCATTAAGGATGTGACCTTATTGACTGGAGAAGATCTCTTAGCTGGATATGACATAACGGAATCCTTTATTTGATCATGATTGACTCGAAGATTAAGGATCCGATGATTGACAAAGTATACTTGGAAGGTTCTACTTATCGAAACCGAGATCCTGATTGTATGGACGAACATGATTAATGGGCTATCGACATGTTCCTTTAATAGCTCAAATGATCTTCCTAATTGATTCCATCCAACGGGTAGATTGGAGGAATTCCTTTGGTAAGTGTCAACGAGTATGATGGCATAAAAGAGTATATAAGGAAGACATTCCAGTTGTTCGAGAGAGTGCACGATAGAAGAATTCCAAAGTCTGAAGCTCCTTATTCTTAGTCAATTCATTTGTTGAGCGAAATCTTGTACACAAAAGAGAGTCTATATTCGTGAGAAACCTTGAGGAAGTGTGGTGTGGTAGAATATCTATATTGTGGAATCAAGGAAAAGCTGTGCTGTAACATCTCTTTTATTCATAAATGAAATCCAGGCGGTGGGCTGTCAGTGCAGAAGAGTGGACGTAGGCTTGGAATAAGCCGAACTACTATAAACCTTGTGTTCAATTTTCTCTTCCCTACTCTTTACTTTACTTTGATCGTATTTCATTTTGTTAATCAAAAGAGAACTCCCTTTCTATCATCTGCCTAGTATCGCTTCCGTATCTCGAGAAATTGTTTTTACACCTATTCACCCTCCCTCTAGGTGCTTATACTAGCTATCTCAATCACAAGCAATTTTTTTAGCTCCGCCAAGCTACTCCACCAGCCCAAACATTGAAATCCCTCAACAATCCAACAAATTCAGCATTAAAAAAAAAAGAAAAAAAAAAGAAAAAGCAAATAGATCCCTCTGGTGAAAATAGAAGAACCAAGAGCGCATGAACAAGCACTTCTCGTTTGAAAAAAATCTCAGCTCTTCCAATTGAACGGAAGATTACCAGGACTGTCAGGATTAAAATTCAGCTTTGGAGATTGCTGTTCATGTGAGTTCGTGAGCCCAATTGGCAGCGAACAGCGTAATTCAGAATGCGTGGATTCATGTCCTGGCATTGTGTATTCCTGATCATTTGCCGTTTGTGATTATCTTGTAGTATTGCTTACTTCAATGTCTAGTCTGAACCTATATTTACCATGTCTCCTTGAGCAACCTGCTTCAGTCTCATTATGGATGCAGAAATTTCTTCTATAAAGGACATTCCAATGAACAATTCTCATTCCGCTTTTAAAGTCACTGAAGTATTCGTTGTCTAGAGTTTGTGGAATAAGTGATGCATTGATCACATTAGTCATCCTCAAATCATGGTGTCAGTTCATTTGTAGTTCGTAATATATTCTCCTCACATTCTTATTTGATTAGACGATATCAGTTGTGCTCGACTGATGGCTGTTGATCGTGAGGATTTGAATTGCACTAAGCATTTGACTTAATATCCGTGTAACATGCCTTTGTGCAAGTCGTGTGGATTTCCAACCGTAGAATGAAATTCTCTTTTTGTCCAGTATCATTCTACTTGCATGTCCTTGCAATGGAAAGAAGAAGCTTGCCATATGATATATCACTTGAGAATTATTTCTCCTTTTGCGATGTTTCATTGACTCGTGGTGTGGAGGATGCATTCTAGGCATACATTGACTCGTGGGCAAACCCACTTTTAGAAGGTCAGTAAAACTATATTAAAGAATTTTGCTTCAAAATCGGAAATTAAGTTGCAATAAAAGATAGCTGCAAGAAACCACCACCCCTTTGCACATTTTGGCACTGAGAGAGAGAGAGAGGTATACGGGGCAAGACGGAAGCTTTCATTGGAAGATTTCCCAGGAAATTAGTGCACTAAGCTTCAACTTTCAAAAAAAAAAAATGTTTGTAATCGAGAGTTCAATGAACTTCTTGAAGTGTAGCTAGAAATCAGTTAATCTAATTTAATTAATTTCCAAACCATACTAATAATTTCCATTAAACATTTTGAGTTTTAAAAAAAAAAGTGCAGAATTAAGCAAATTGTGCTCTCTCAAAAAATGGCTAAAAATATGGTATGGGGCAGCTATACACTTAAGCGAAAGAATGATGAAGGATTATAACATATGGTGCTACTAGGAAACCACGGTCTCAAATAAGGGCCAATTGATTAGCTAGAATAAGTACCTAGAGGGGGTGAATAGGTATATAAAAGATTTTTCTCGATAATTGCACAATACTAGACAGTTGATAGATTTGAGACAAACAATAATCAAAGTAAAACTGAGAGAAGGGAAGAGAAAATTGAACACGCAGTTTATAGTGGTTCGGCTTATTTCAAGCCTATGTCCACTCTTCTGCACTGACAGCCTATTGGCTGGATTCCACTATGAACAAAGAGATGTTACAGTGTTGATCTCCCTTGATTTCTCGGTGTAGATGATCTACCACACTAGCTCAAGGTATCAATAAGTATAGACACTCTTTGTGTATACAACTTCGCTCAAAATGTATCGACTAATAATCAAGGTGCTTCAGACTCTGGAATTTTTCTATCGATCATGCACTAAAGTAACTAGAACGTCTTCCTTTTATACTCCTTTATGACATCATACCCGTTGGCACTTACCAAAGGAATTCCTCTAATCTACCCGTTGGACGGAATCAATCAAGAAGATCATTCGAGCTATTAAAGGAACCTGACGATAGCCCATCAATCATGTTCGCCCATACAATCAGGATCTTGGTTTCCTAAAATAGAACCTTCCAAGAATATTTCCTTGACCATCGGATCTTCAAACGATTTTGATAACGAATAAAAGAATCCGTTATATTTATCCAGCCAAGAGATCTTCTCCAGAGGATAGGACCAAATCCTCAACCAAATACTTCGGCTCTGGATTACCTTCGTCACTGGATTAGAAAAACTGTGAATGAGAATAGTCTTGAGTCTTGAGTCTTGAGTGGTGAGTCTGGTGATTTGAAAGTCTTCAGACTCTAAACAGAAGGTCTGCAAATATCCAGACTAGACTGATAGAAACGTTTTGTCGGCTTCAAAATATTCTGGAAAGATTTCTCTAACAATCTCCCCCTTTTTGATGGTGACAAAACTTTCCTGTAGATTTGAACAACTTTGACCTACAAAACATTACTCAAGCAATATGGCTATCTATCTCATAAAGATAAAATCAACTAGACTCTGCATCCACAGAAAATCAGTTAGTCTTTCATGAGTAAAACCATACAACAACACTTGATATAAATGCAAACAGTCTAGCATCAAAATCCACACCCAAGTCAGTCATCAAATTCAAGTTCACACCCAAGTCATACTAAAAAAAAATATATTCAAACAAAAGAAAAATTTAAAGTCAAAGTCAAAGTTTTTTAAAGAGTTCAAATTGCAATACTCCCCCTTTTTGTCATCATTAAAAAGGTGAGAAAAGAGTCAAGTCTGCTTGGAAATGCACACAATCTGGAAATCTCCCATTGACTGTACGATGCCTTCCAGCCTCTTCAAGTCTTCCCGTAGATGAGTTACCTCTTCTCCTTTGGCATTGGCTTGAATTTGAAGAGCGAGGTCTTTCATTTGATCCGCCAGGATAATAGAAGATGCTTGTCCAGCATTCTTCAGGACTTGAAGTTCACAGTTTAGAGCATAGATTTGACCTTGCATTTCCAGAAGAACATTAAGGATATGACGAAAATCTGTTGTGTTGTCCATCTGTGTGCTCGCATTTGCTCTCTCAAATGGAGTGAAGTCAGACGATGGAACTTCGGTGTCATCGAGCAGATTTGGTGTGGACGTATCATGTCCTTCCTTAGGCATTTGAGAAGCCTGAAAATCTTCTGGATTTGCTGGTGAGCGACTCACACCTTCAGCATGTGGTATAGTCCTTCCTTGCTCGCCATCTCCCCCTGTCTCTAGGACCTGAATTGGGGAAGAGTGATGGTCATGCTCTTCAGCGTCTTGATTCCCTTTCTCTTCGGCTTCATCTGTAGACTTTTCTTTCACTGCTTCTCCTTCTTCTTCAGCTTCTTTCTCTTTGTCTTCTTTCTCTTTCTCTTGTTGCTCCTCTGCTTCTCTGTTCTTTGCTTGTCCCTCTTCTTCTCTCTGTTCTTTTTGCTCTGCTTCTTTTTCTTTTATCTGTCGTTCAAAACGTCTGGTCCTTTTCAATGCAGAAATAGTGAGATCTTCCTCTTCACCTTCATCCTCCAAGATAAGAGTTCTTTTCTTTTTGGGTGGATCAACCATGGGCTCCTTCCCTTTTCTCTTAGATGTAGAAGATGCTGGAGTCTTCACTTTGAACTTCTCCATTGCCTTATCAAGCTCTTTTAGACGCATTTTTGTCAGCATTTTCAAACCCACCACCATTTTGTCGCATGGTCGAACACAAAGAGTATGTGGAGGTTCAATGTTTAAGTGTCTGAAGATCTTGGTCACAAGACCCGGGTAAGGCAATTGGCCCTTGTCCTTCACCATTGCTCTGTACATGTGAAAGAGAATGGTGTGAGAAAGAGAGAACTTTTTCCCTGAATTGATCGCATACATCAATTTCACCTCGGAGTTAGACACGTCAGTCTTGGATGTAGACTTTGGCCTGATATAGTTGATCACAATTTTGTGAAGCAAAATGTTGATGGCACTCATTCTTGAGTAGGTAATTCTTCCCTCTGTGTCCCTGTCTTTGACAAGCTCCAGTGTGGTACGAGCAATCGAAACTTTGATCGGTTGATAACGTCCTCTTTCAACTCCGATTATATCTGCCAACATGTCCACATCTACCACATAGTCGTGGTCTCGAACACTGAAGGATATTCTATTCGCATCCAAAAAGTTAAGATTCGAATAGAAGTATGCTGTCAATTGTGCATAACCGTTTATGGTATCGGAGCAAAATTGCTCAAGTTGAAGCAGATTGAACTTCTCCCTTAAGTTCACATTAATGGCATCCAAGAAATTGAAATCAACACTTCTAGGGTTTATCACCCCTCGTTTCAACAGTCTGAAAAACAGATTTTTCTGTTCCTTCGATTTAAACAAATCCATCCTTTTTCCCTTTACCTTTGCAGCAACACTCGTTCTAGGTTGAAATTCAAGGAACATTTTATCATCATCATTCCCGTCAGTCGGATTCAGTCCTGATACACGAGGGTCACTTGGAATGTTTGCAAGTGCTTCCTCAGCCTTTCCTTTGGAAGCAATTCCCAAATCCTCCATTCGTCGCAAAAAGATACACTCATTCCCATAATTCTTATCTTTAAGGAATTCATCTATATAGTTCAGCGGAGTCCCAGTGCTTTTCAACGCACGATAGAGCTTGTAAATAAAAGAGGGTTTTTGGACTCTTACAGGTTCTACGTCCTCGATTATTTCTTCCTTCGGTTGTTGACCCGCACCTTGTGGGGTATATGATGAAGAGTGACGTGGTGGAGAGTGAATCGGGCTCTGTTGCTGACTCGATAAATCTTCCTCTTTGGTGAGATCGAAATGGGTAGGCCCCTCTCTCATTCTCTGTGGTCCCCTGTTCGCGATTCTTGAAGACTTTCTCGAAGAAGACATCCTTCCTTGTCGTTGAAAGATTCCTTTACTTGCTTTCCCAAGAAAAGATGACAACTTTCTCGAGGATGAACACAAAGTAGAGACAGGATTGGGAGGAGAATGCCTTTTTAGGGTTTTGAAGATTAAGCGAGGAAAACTGCATATATGTAACTCAGTTTAAAAAGGAAAAAACCAATCGGCACAAAGGAAAATGAACAGACGCCTCTTTTGAAATCGATAACTGCCAAAAATAAGTTAATCTTTTTGAAAAGACAAGATTTTGTTTTTTATGGAAATTATAAATTAACTGAACTAATGATCGTACCTTTTCGAGATTGAATATAATAACAACTTACAGTCTATAGCCATGAATGTTTGAGTCTGAGGGTTGGAGAGTCTCTAGATTTTAACTTCCTCAAGCTTCAAAATGTTGAGTCTGGAACGGATAAAATCAAATTGATTTTTCTCCAAAGGCTTTGTGAATATATCCGCTAGTTGGCTCCTTGAATCAACAAATTGAATCGAGATTTCTCCATTTTGAACATGATCTCTGATGAAATGATGTCGAATCTCTATATGCTTTGCTCTTGAGTGAAGGATTGGATTTTTAGTGAGATTGATTGCGCTGGTGTTGTCACATCTAATCTCTGTGCATGAGTCTTCAATTCCAAAGTCTTGTAGCTTTTGTTTTATCCATAGGATTTGCGAACAGCAACTTCCAAGAGCTACATACTCTGCTTCTGTTGTTGAGAGAGCCACAGTGCTTTGTTTCCTTGAAAACCAAGACACTGTCCTGCTTCCAAGCAACTGACAAGTTCCTGAAGTGCTATTTCTATCAACTCTGCAACTGGCCAGATCTGCGTCTGAATATCCTAGAAGATTAAAGTCTCCCTTCTTAGGATACCAAAGACCGATGCTTGAAGATGAAGCAACATATTTAATAATACATTTCGCAGCACTGAGATGGGATTCTCTAGGATCTGATTGAAACCTAGCACAGATGCAAACACTCAACAAAATGTCAGGTCTAGAAGCAGTAAGATAAAGAAGTGAACCAATGATGCTCCTGTACAGCTTTTGATCAACTTTCTTCCCTTCTTCATCTTTGCCTATCTTCAGAGAACTTGACATAGGTATGTCGGTCTTTTTGCACTTTTCCAGTCCAAACTTTTTGATAAGGTCATTAGCATATTTTTCTTGATGAATAAAAGTTCCTTCCTTCAATTGTTTTATTTGGAGTCCAAGAAAGAATGTTAACTCTCCCATCATACTCATTTCAAACTCATCCTGCATAGACTTAAAAAATTTCTTACACAGACTTTCATTAGGGGATCCAAAAATAATATCATCTACATATATTTGAACAAGTAAAAAGTTTTTGTTTTCCTTTTTGATAATAGAGTAGTATCTACTTTACCTTTGACAAAACCATTTTGTATTAAGAACTTATTTAGTCTGTCGTACCAAGCTCGAGGTGCTTGCTTTAAACCATACAATACCTTTTTCGGTCTGAAGGCTGAGTTTGGCTTCTTTGGGTCTTCAAACCCTGGTGGTTGTTCCACATAAACTTCCTCATGGATAAATCCATTTAGGAAGGCACTTTTGACGTCCATTTGGAATAACCTGAAATTTTTATAACAAGCAAACGCAAGTAATAATCGAATAGCTTCTAACCTTGCTACTGGAGCGTAAATCTCATCATAGTCTATTCCTTCTTCTTGCGTATATCCTTTGGCCACGAGTCTTGCTTTGTTTCGTACGACTTTTCCTTTCTCATTCATCTTGTTCCTGAACACCCATTTAGCTCCAATAACAGTTTACCTTTTGGTTTAGATGTCAATTCCCGACATCATTAATGTTGAACTGTTTGAGCTCTTCTTGCATAGCTTCAATCCAGCTTTCATCGAGATAAAGCTTCTTCTATGCTCTTTGGTTCAATTTCAGAAATGAGAGCCACAAAGCACTAGACTCTTCACGCCTTTTGGATCTGTGCGAATTCCTTCATTAATTTCGCCGATAATGAGATCTTTGGGATGACCGGACTTATGCTTCCACTTGGTTAATTTGTTTGGTTGATGATCTCTTTCTTTATTTGAATCTTCACGAACAGCTCGATCTTTGGTCTTCTAGAGTCCGAGATGCTTCTTGAGTTGTAAACTTTGGAGGGTCTGGAGCAAGTTCAGACTCTTCATGATGAGTCTGACTGGATTCATCTTGCGTAGAGTCTTGAAATTTGACATTCATTAACTCCTCCACAAACTGGCTCTTCTTGTTATAGGCTCTATACGCTTTGCTTGATGTAGAATATCCAAGGAAGATGCCTTCATCTGATCTTTCTTCAAACTTACCAACTCGATTTTTAGCATTTTTCAATATAAAGCATTTGCAACCGAACACATGAAAATATGAAACAATAGGCTTCTTACCTTTGAATAACTCATAAGGGGTTTTCTCTAGAATAACTCATAAGGCTTCTTAAGAAGACTCTATTGATGATATAGCATGCTGTTGAAACAGCTTCAGCCCAAAATCGTGAAGAAATCTTACTTTCAATTAAAAGAGTTCTAGCCATTTCTTGAAGAGATCTATTCTTTCTTTCCACAATTCCATTTTGCTGAGGAGTATATGGAGAGGAGAACACATGCTTAAAGCCATATTCATCACAAAATTTTGTAAATCTTGATTTTCAAATTCACTTCCATGATCTGTTCTTATACTGGAGATAACACATCATTTTTCATTTTGAACCTTTTTAGCAAATTTCTCAAAATACGAGAAGGTTTCGGCAAGGAAATATACCCATTAAATCGGGAGTAATCGTCCACAATTACTAGGCAATATTTCTTACCTCCAATGCTCTGGGTTCTGGTTGGTCCGAAGAGATCCATATGCAGCAGCTGCAGTACATGATTAGTAGAAACATGATTTATTGGCTTAAATAAATTTCTTACCTGCTTTCCCAGAATACATGGAGTGCATGGATCATATTTTTGGTATGGTAATTTAGGTAGACCTCGAACAAGCTACTTTGTAGAGATTTTGGCTAATTGCTTCAAGTTGATGTGACCAAGCTTTCTGTGCCATAAGCTTGCTTTGTCTTGAATTGAGATTAAGCATTGCGATTCATCTGGTTTCACATCCAAGAGATAGATGTTTTCATGTCTTTGACCCATGAAAGACTAAGTAGAGTCTTTACTGGTTCCAGAACATATTCCTTCTTGAAAGAAGATCTTAAAACCAGTATCACATAGTTGACTGATGCTGAGAAGATTGTAATTGAGTCCTTCCACTAGGAAAACATTACTTATTGTGAGATTTCCAATTTTCACAGTTCCAAATCCCACAATACTTCCTTTGTTGTTTCCTCCAAATGAAACTTTTCCACCATTTACTTGAACAGGCTTTATGAAACAATTTGAGTCCCCTGTCATGCGTCTTGAGCATCCATTGTCAAGATACCACTTTACCTTTTTCTTGACGGAGATCTGCATTTAAAAGAGAATCTCAAGCTTTCTTTGGTACCCAAATTTTCTTAGGTCCTTTGGTGTTAGTAAGATAAACAGAATTAGCCCATACTTTCTTAACAGGTTTCCAAACCATAGGACACTTTTTTTCAAAGTGATCCGGACTATTGCACTTTGAACACCTGAGGGCATTTCGACCTACAGGCTTTACAAAAACCTTCTTGAAATGATTTTTGTAAGCCTCTCTCGAGGGTCTTTGCTTGATTCTTTCTTTTACTTTAGGAAAATTAATCAAAGAAATAGTTTCTGCTGTCATACCTAGACCAGACTTATTGAAGTAAAGTCTTTGAGCTGAAAGAATTTTTTCAAGTTTCTCGGACCCTATTGAAAATTTCTTTGAAATATTTGATAAGTCAATTTTTAAAAGAGTATTTTCTTTTAGAAGACTATCTTCATTTTCTTTAAGAGTGAAAACATTCTTGTCTAAACATTTAACTTTTTCTTTTAAAACATTTTCTTGTTGTTTTAGAGCAGAGTTTTCCTTTTTAAGTTTGGAAATCCTTTTGAGAGAAGTCTTAAGACTAAAACATAGTTCATCAATATATTTAGAAACTTTGACAGGAATTTCAAAATCACTTACCTCAAATTCACTGTCTGAGTCTGATCCAGAGTTTGAGTCTGAGTCTGATCCAGAGTTTGAATCTGATTGCGCCATCAGACATAAGTTGGCATATTCATCATCACTTTCTTCACACTCTGTATCACTCCAGGTTTTAGCTTTGAGAACCTTTCGAGACTTTTCAGCTTTTCCTTTCTTCTTCTTTAGAAAAGGATAGTTGGGTTTGATGTGTCCCATTTTCTTACATCCAAAGCAAACTACATCTTTGTTTGGTTCCTCATCATCAACAGACTTGGTCTGTTGTCTTTGAAAATTTTGTTTCTTTGAGTTGAACCTTCTTCCTTTTCTATTCAGTTTTCTGAATCTTCTTATCATAAGAGCAAGCTCCTCATTGTCCATATCATCTTCAGAATCTGTAACATCAGAATCATCATTTGATTTTAATGCAATGGATTTCTTACCTTTTGAATCTTCGTCTTCATTAATTCGTTCCACTTCATAAGACTGAAGAGTTCCAATCAGCTCATCGACAGATAGTGGCATAATTCTCTGCGTCTCTCTTATTGAAGTCTTTATGTGATTCCAATCCTTGGAGAGTCCACGCAGTAGCTTGTTTACCTTCATAAGATCAGAAACTTTTTGTCATTGATTCTCAAGACCATTGACAATATCTGTAAAACGGCTAAACATGTCAGTTATAGATTCTCCTGGTTTCATTTTAAAGGCTTCATATTGACCAAGCAGAATGTTAATTCTGGTTTCCTTCACTCGATCTGTTCCTTCATAGGTGATATGTAATATGTCCCAAACTTCTTTTGCTGTAACACAATAATATATTCTGTTATATTCAGTTGGTGACAAAGCACAATATAAAGAGTAAATTGCTTTTGCATCGAGTGCTTGTCTCTTCATTATCTCTTCCTGAGTCATTTCGCTAGTCTCAACAGTTTCTTTCCCTCTTTCAGAGACTGATGCAGCTGTAGGAGTAATTCCTTTTTCTACAACGTCCCATTCCAGAGGATCCTTTGATCGTAGAAAGGCTTTCATCTTGTTCTTCTAGATGTTGTAATCATTTCCATCAAAGCAGGGTGGTCTGGTATTGCTTTGCCCTTCCACCAGCCCTGGTGTCAGCATACTAGCTATGGATCTTTTACTCTGAAGTAAAACACTTCAAATAAAGTGAGAACACGAGCTCTGATACCAATTGATATAGCTAGAATAAGTACCTAAAGGGGGGTGAATAGGTATATAAAAGATTTTTCTCGATAATTGCACAATACTAGACAGTTGATAGATTTGAGACAAACAATAATCAAAGTAAAACTGAGATAAGGGAAGAGAAAATTGAACATGCGGTTTATAGTGGTTCGGCTTATTTCAAGCCTACGTCCACTCTTCTGCACTGACAGCCTATTGGCTGGATTCCATTATGAACAAAGAGATGTTACAGTGTTGATCTCCCTTGATTTCTCGGTGTAGATGATCTACCACACTAGCTCAAGGTATCAATAAGTATAGACACTCTTTGTGTATACAACTTCGCTCAAAATGTATCGACTAATAATCAAGGTGCTTCAAACTCTGGAATTTCTCTATCGATCATGCACTAAAGTAACTGGAACGTCTTCCTTTTATACTCCTTTATGCCATCATACCCGTTGGCACTTACCAAAGGAATTCCTCCAATCTTCCCGTTGGACGGAATCAATCAAGAAGATCATTCGAGCTATTAAAGGAACTTGCCGATAGCCCATCAATCCTGTTCGCCCATACAATCAGGATCTTGGTTTCCTAAAATAGAACCTTCCAAGAATATTTCCTTGACCATCGGATCTTCAAGCGATTTTGATAACGAATAAAAGAATCCGTTATATTTATCCAGCCAAGAGATCTTCTCCAGAGGATAGGACCAAATCCTCAACCAAATACTTCGGCTCTGGATTACCTTCGTCACTGGATTAGAAAAACTGTCAATGAGAATAGTCTTGAGTCTTGAGTCTTGAGTCTTGAGTGGTGAGTCTGGTGATTTGAAAGTCTTCAGACTCTAAACAGAAGGTCTGCAAATATCCAGACTAGACTGATAGAAACGTTTTGTCAGCTTCAAAATATTCTGGAAAGATTTCTCCAACACTAATAAGAGAACAGGAAGAGATGCTGATTAGGACAAAATCCATACAACAATTTAGTTACAATCACCTATTTACCATTGAATAAAGAACACGAGCTTTTTAAAGAAAAACAATTTTAAGAAATACTCTTCCACTAAACACTTAATTACTCATAATCTAAACTATTAAGAGGAACTAAGCATAATCTCTTCCATTAACTTCTCCCCTTCTGTCACGTTCATTGAAGCAAACATAATTCACGAAAGTCCGGCCAAACAATGGAAAGTAACATGAAGGGCTCCTTGAAGTGATGGACAAATAATTCCTCAACATATTGTTCTAATGCTCAATATAATGTAACTTTTGTACGTCTACGCAAAGGACCTAAGTTCCCGGAAATTTCAAGGACACATTAAGCATGCTAGCGAACAATCCCACCTATTGCTATACCTAGTGGATATTCCAGTTTTAATAATACTTCACTATTGAGATTTTTTAAAGTTTCAGGATAGCAACATCGATGAAATTTCGTGAATGCAGATCTGTTCATTAATTGACCAATAGAAGGTAATAATATTCAAGGTTTACCAGATCGCGTGACTCACAATATTTATGAGAACACTATGTATGTGCATGAAGGTCTTTCCAGTAATTCACGAGCAGAATTCAGAAAAGAACAAAATTTCTAGTTCAGAAGCAGAGCAATGGATTTCTTAACTCTTTCAATCACGTGTCATTGACAAAAACATATAACTTTTTCATGACGTAAGCATTTGAAGATCGTGGCAGTCCAAAAGCCCCAAAGTCACAACCCATGAACAATAAAAACGAAACATAAACAAGCGTCCGGAATGTTAACAAAATTTTAAATTATTTTGCTATATAAAAATTTGAAGATCCTGGCATCTCTAGGAACCAACGACCCAGGAAAAGAAACGTCGTTCACATCAAAGCACATAGTTTATTTTTCACCCTCAACTAAAACCCTCTGATTAACTAATCTTTTTAGAGGAACAAAAGAGCAGCTCCTCCGAAAAAGCATGCAAATGCCTAAAAGAAATTTCTTCGATTAAGATTAATTTCAGCACAGGTAGAATAAGAGTGTCTCAAATGCAACGTCGACTGCAACTCGCTCATTGCAGAGGAAGCACTAAAAGAGAATTTGCGTGCTTGTTATACTATGCCAAATATGAAAAAGAATAATTTTTGTGCACTAGCTTTCTTTCTATTCACGTTTTACTAATTGGGGAGTATAAAGAAAGCATGCGGTTCAAAGAAAAATATAAACGACAATTAAATGCATCTACCATAATAGAAGAGACTTCAGAAGAAATGGAAAGCGCAAAGGGTAACTCTCACCATCATGGTCAAATACCACCTGCAGGGAAATCAATACTAAAAAATAAGCAACGTATATTTGCTAGGGGAATAAAAAAAACAAATGACAAAAGACAAACAGACTAGTAGGTTTTCTCACAGCTTCCATAAAACATTGTCAAATTGAATACGAAATACGAGTCTCACAAATATAAAAAAAAAAAAAAAAATGCTCACATAAATTATACTCCCAAAGAAAAAAAAAATCTCTAGCTTGATACAAGTGCAAATGAGGGGAAAATGCTAAGAAAACATGTCAAGAAGCCTTTAACTATATTGGTTAGCAAGATTGTTTTACAAAATGAGGAATAACATAAAAGCTAGCAATTGGGAATATAAATATGGATCTCTAAAGGAAGACGAGCACTTACCACCACATGGGAAGGGCCGAATTCAAGGATATCAATTATCTGCAGTAGAAATAAGAAAATGTTAAAAAAAAAAAAAAAAAAAAAGGAGAAAAATTTAAGTGAAAAGGTGAAATATCATGTTCAAAAAAGAAGGAGAAAAATTTAAGTGAAAAGATGAAAAATGATGAACAAAAAGTTCGCCGTGCTTCCAAAGGTGAAAAAAAAAAAAAAAATCCTACATAAGAAGAGGCACCAAATGCCACAGAACACTAGGGAAAAAAAAAAGGAGTCGGTTTTTTATTGAAACAATTTCATCCCATGTGAAACAGCAAAATAAACCACACATCCAGAAAAAAAAAAAAAAAAAAAGGTAAGGATGGGAATAACTTACGCAACCAGCTTGACTTTATATAGTGATGCACTCCTTGCAGAATAACTAGTGTGAAACTATTAAGTGGCCGAAAGAGCACTCTTCTTGTCATAGAAACCAAATTGGTTGAGAATAATTAGTTTTGAAACTTTAGGGGCAAAATTGCAATTTCTCAAAGTTTATGGACGAATTCTGGGGACTAATCACAGAATCAGAAACCTTAGCATGATTGATAGTGAATTAACCACAAAGTTGGACTTAATTGTATAGTTTTGGAACTCTAGGGGCAAATCCGTGATTTCACAAATTTAGGGCACGGATTTGCAAATACTGAAAATTACAGGGTCTGATTAGAAGTTATTTTATTGTTAGAAGCAATTGCTTGATATGGACAATTTAAGTAATTAGAAAAAAAAAATGGAAACTTTAGGGGCAAACTTGTAATTTCACAAATTATGGGGCCTAATTTGCAAATACTGGGAATTATAAGGCTGGTTACACAATTAAACACCTGTGGGGATAGGTAGTTAAGTGATTCGGAAAATAATTGCTTAATTCACTTAAACTGTTAGGACTTGAGTGCAAAGGTTTGACTCTGCAGGGGCACAGCGGTAATTCCACTAGCTAGAGAGTGATACTCCAAAAACTGAACATTCTGGGGGCTGATAACATACGTAGTTAAATTACTTCCAGAAATAATTGAATAATCTAAATAGTATACATAACTGGACAAAGTTGGACTTAATTGCACAATTAATTTGAAATGGGTTGTTTTAGATATTTTATAAAATCTGTGGCATAACTATAATATGGATAAGATATTCATATGCTTCGCAAAACAAATCAGTGGCCTTAGATAGTTAGAGAAGATTGGCAGTTACAGATAAAAATTTTCCTCGGTAAAGATTCGATTCAAGAGAGAGTTTGATTCGGAGAGCAAGTTCGAGAAGCGAAAGGAAGGGGGGCGGTTCCCACAGATTCACTAAGAGAATCTTGGAATTTTTTTTTTTTCTTCTTGGAGAGGAAGAAGATGGGCAAAAACTGATCCGCGGAAGCATCCCTGGTGCTCGGAGAGATCGTCCACCATTGATCGCCGCTGCTTCTCCGTCGCTAAGGATTGCGGGTGTTCCGAGAGATTGTCGGCCATCGGTAATCGCCACTTCTCCGTCGGCGCTGTTAGTGTTTTCGATCGCGGAAGAACGTCAAAAAGTCATCGACATCACAACTTTTTCTTGCTCTTGTGACCAGGTAATTTCGTCAGTCTTGTCTCCCTGCTTTCATTCATTTTTTGAATGATATATCTTTTTCAATCTTTCTTGCTCTTCCCTCATCCATCAGACTCCCATCGATCAATGGCGGAAAACCCACCAGACGCAGACTCAAAATTGGTCATAAGGAGTCCGCCGGACATGTCCACCACTCAACTGGGGGCGAATCCACCACCGCTGTCGGCCAATGCGTCAAATCCAGACGGGAGACCCAAACGCCCCTCGACGAGCGAATAACGGCGCCGCTGGGTGGTTCTCTGACGAATCCACCATGGTCGGACTGCTCATCCTCGCGGTGTTCGTGGGCATGGTGCTCCCGGTCCGTCTCGCCATCGACAATCCCAGTCCGGCCCTCAGAATCTCCACATATTCCTTCGCCATGGTGATATCCGCCATGCTGCTCTTGCTCGTGGTCGGAAGGGCGCACGGCCATGTCGATGCGGTGCGCGCGGGGCGTGGTTGGCCGGCCTCGGTGCTGGTGATGTTGATCTTCGTCGCGCCGAGGCGCATTGATGAACGGTGACCGTCGGAGTTAGCATAGATTTTCTTTACTTGTTTTGATGGGTCTTTTACTTCATTCTAGGGTTGGAAATTGCTTGTTTTTTTTTTCTTTGCATCTTCTTCTTCTTTTTTCCGCAGTTTGTTTGGTCTTTTTGCACTCAAATTAAATTCACATTCAATTCACGGGGATTTTCTGTCGTCCCGATTTTTACTCTAATTTCAACAGACATTTATATAATAAAAACTCGAAAAGATAAGGGCGAAGAGGCTCATTGACTCCATAACTATGTCAACAGATTTTTCATACACAACAATTTAACAAAAAAATTTAGATAATGGATAAAAAGAGATATCTCGAGCTTTTATATAGCCAATTCAAAAGACCGAATGAAAGTGGCATTTGAAGGATATGACAAAAAGATAAAGAAATCCGCGTACTCTAAAAAAAAAAAAATTGTAAGGAAATTAGCAATAAATAAAATCATATTTTCTGATTTTTGTACAAGGAATATTGAATTTAACCATTTAAGCCGCGTGATGTTAGGCGTCATTCCCTTTAAAACATCAATAGGTCAGCTCCCAAATCCGCTTCGCAATATGTTTTTTGTCTCCAAAAAAACAACCCAAATTTGCCCCGTTTCGTCCAAAAATCGTTGTTCATCGTCCCTAATTTTCCTAATCTCCATATCAAGTAACGATTTCCTTTTGGAGGTGATTTCCACGGTACCTTGCGAATATGAATTTATTACCAATGCAAAAATGCCACGTCAATCAACTAATTGATGGCAATTTGTAGACAGACAAGGGTGCGGGCAAATTTGAGACTAAACTGAAAGGTGGTGATTTTTTTATGACAAAAAAAAAAGAGTTCAGTTAAAGATTTCAAATTAAATATAAAGTTCGGAATTTTTTTTTACAGAAAAAAAGGTTAGGAGCAGAAACAAGACCGGACATAAAGTGAAATATTTTTTCTAGAGAAAAGAAGTCGAAACAAAATTGAAAGTAGACAAAACAAATTAGAACTTATTTTAGGGAATTTACGCCCTTGATTTTAATGTGTGCAGTTTCTCATTTTGGTACATGAATTGTTGACGCTAAATTTTGTCTTTTTAATTAGGAGTTGATTGCATGAAAAATTAAGGATTAGTTTCTAAAAAAGGGGGGCAAAATATATATTTTTATTAAAATGCATTGCACGTAGACAATAGGAGCATTTACATTACTATCACTAGTTATTAAAAAAATAAATAAATAATCCAAAAAGTTTTTTAAAAAAGGGAAAGGACCAGGCTAGGCCCCGTCCTTTTATATCCTCCTCTTCTCTGTATCTCTTTTCGCTTGGGCCCAGGCCCAGCCTAATTTTCCTTTCTTGGCCCAGCCTGCGTGCCTTCTCTTCTTCCTCCCTTCACGTTGCTCATGCCTTCTACAAAAAAAGGAAGAGTGATGGAGGTACGGAAGGTGGCAGCATGATCCTAGGGTCTGGGATCAAGTCGGCCACGATGAGCAGGCCGCGATAGGCTAGCGGTGGCAGAAGCCATGTGTACCTATCGCTAGCTGAGCTTAAAAGAGAGATCAAACAAGAGAGGGAGTCGGGGGGGGGGGGGGGGGGGGGGGGTTCTTTTGTTGGAAGCAAAGAGAGTTTTGGTTTTCCTATAGGTTTTGGCCAGAGAGAGATTGAGAAGGAGGGAGAGCCCAAGAGAAAGGAGTCCTCCAGCCATTCGGCCACGCCCAAAACTTGCTCGATGGCTCCCACACTGTCACAAAACTAGATGAAGAAAAGCATAGGGAAGGATTTGGAGAGAAAAATGTACCTCTATTACTCTGTAATCTGTGTACAGGAGTGTATATAATACAAGAGAAGAATCAATAAAAAGAAAGTGAATATTTTTTAATCTTTATAATACTAAAATAAATATGATCCCTATCAATTTACAATCAACACAAATCCACTAAATCATATCTTCTAACACTCCCCCTCAAGCTGATGGCTTGTATATGTCCAAGATACCAAGTTTGCTCAGAAGATATGTATGTTGTCTTTGACAAAGAGGTTTAGTGAATACATACACAGGTTGCTCTGTGGTTTTGATCCCTCTTGTTTCGATAACTCCTTCTTGAATCTTCTCTTGAGTAAAATGACAATCAACCTCTATATGCTTTGTCCTCTCATGTACTATGGGATTTGCTGCAAGTTTAAATGTTGAATCATTGTCACAAAAAAGTAATGTCGGTCTCTTAACTTGTGCCCCAAGATCTAGAAGTAAACCCTGTAACCATATTATTTCACAAATAGTCTTGGCCATAAATCGGTATCCGGCTTTAGCTAAAGATAAGGACATTGTAGATTGTTTCTTTGTCTTCCATGAAATCAATGATTCCCCAAATTTGATACAGAAGCCAGTGATGGATATCCTACTCATAGGACATGTAGCATAATCCGCATCATCATTTCAATGTTGCATTTTTGAGAAAGAAGTATCCCTAGACTTGGACATTTCTTTAGGTATTTCACAACCTTCATGACTATATTCATATGAGACTGTTTTGGATTGTGCATGAATTGACTAAGAGTCTGTACTGCATAGTAAATGTCTGGCCTAGTCATGGTGAGATAGATAATTTTTTCTACAAGTCTCTAATAGCTTGACAGATCTTTTAATAACGGATCATCAAAAAGAGAAGATATGCCAGCATCACAATCAACATAAGTCAGCTTGGCATTCTGTTCGATAGGAATAATTGCTGGTTTGCATCCTGACAATCCTGCTTCTGATATAATTTCCATCATGGACTTTTCTTGGCTGAGGGAGATTTCCTGATCTGAATGAGCTATCTCAATTTCGAGAAAATATTTAGGTGACCCTAAATTCTTGATGTGAAAAGAGGAATGTAGATACTCTTTAAGCTTCTTCACAACGAGTCATCATTTCCCATGATAAGTATGTCATCAACGTAAATCATCAAGTAAATAGATGACATACCTTTTGTCCAAGTGAATAAAGCATAGTCATATTTAGATTGTTTGAATCCAGCGGACGTAAGTTCATTAGTAAACTTAGGGTACCATTGTCGAGAGGCTTGTTTCAGTCCATAAAGAGATTTGCGAAGACGACATACCTTAGACTCCTCCTGTCTCTATAATCCTTATGGAAGATCCATGTAAATTTCTTCATCCAGATCATCATGAAGGAAAGCATTATGGACATCCATTTGGTGTAATGGCCAGTCACGAAAAGCAGTAACCGATAAAAAAGAACGAACTGTAACATCCTTTGCCACCAAAGAAAAGGTTTCGTGGTAATCAAAACCTTCTCACTGTGTAAAGCCTTTGGCCACCAACCGGGCCTTATATCTCTCTACAAAACCATATGCTCTATATTTAATCTTATATACCCACTTACATTCAATTGGTTTGCGATGAGTAGGTAATGGTACGGCATCCCAAGTATGGTTTTCTATTAGGGTTTGTAGTTTTGCCTCCATAGCCCTTTGCCAATGTGGATCATGCATTGCCTCATTATAACTAGAGGGTTCTCATTCTTCAGAGATATGACTAATGCAACATAAATGTTCTGATGACAGCCGATCGAATAAAATATAGGAAGAGATAGGGTAACGAGTACTTAATGAACTCGAGGAAGCACATACATAATCCTTCATCCGGGTTGGTGGACAAGTAACTCAACCAGATCACCTCGGTGGCTCATATTGCATCAAGGATGATTCTTCAATAGTTGTTGGTTCTAAAGGAGCTGTCATCTAGGGCTCCTTTTCTGTAGGAGGGTCTTCAATTGACTCATAGAAGTCTCATTAGACATTAGAGGCGATACAGCAGCTGGTCTCTAATCTTTTGGAGGAGAAACGATAATATATGATCCTCCAGAAGATAGATCCTCTTCTGATAAGAATTGATTATTAGTTGTCTTCTCATCTTTAGAAGTGACATCTCGGAAAGGAAAAATATCTTCATGAAAAACAATATCACTACTCACAAAAAATTCTCCTGTGGATGGTTCATAAATCCGATATCCTTTTATCAAGTTTGGATATCCCATGAATATGCATTAATGAGCACGAGGTGCCATTTTATCCCTGGGCCCTACTGTAGTCACATAACATAAGCACCCGAAAGCTTTGAGATGACTCAGATCTGGTCTCCTCCCATACAATATCTCAAATAGAGTTTTCCCTTCTAGAATGCATGATGGCATACGATTGATCAGATATGCTGCCGTGACCACACAATCTCCCCAAAATTTTTCAGGAATAGATGCTTGAAATTTAAGAGCACGTGCTACTTCTGAGAGATGACGGTGTTTTCGCTCAACAACTCCATTTTGCTGGGGTGTAAAAGTGTAAGAATTCTCATGCAAAATTCCATTCAAGGAAAAGAAAGAGGCACATTCACCATTAAAGAACTCTCTTCCATTATTAATGTGAATGCATTGGATTGATTTCCCAAATTGGTTTTTGGATAGGGAAAGGAAAGTCCTCAAGTGAGAAAGGACTTGATTTTTTGATTGCACGAGGAATATCCATGTCGTACGTGAGAAATCATCAACGATTGTGAGGAAAAACCGAGACCCATCATGATGCAAAGTATGATAGGGCCCCCAAACATCAACATAGATTAATGAAAAATACCATCTACTCGGGAAGTGCTATTTTGGAAAGGAGCGCGTGTCTGTTTTGCCAAAGGACAGATATGACACTAAGGACAAGGGAATGAAGCGATATGACCCAATCTTTGATGATTAAGAAAATTCTTGTCATTGGTAGTGGTGTTACACAATGATTTATTGAATTCAATAGAAGACAATTTAAAACTGCTTGGAAAATCCATCCAAAAATAGAGCCCTTGATAGACTCTGCCCAAGCCCATCAGTTTGCCAGTCGAAATGGTCGGAAAGAAACATTTATCAGAATTGAACAAGACGTGACTGGAATTTTCTTCACAAGCTCGACAAACTTATATGAAATTGAATTGGAAATCATGGACATAAAGGACATAAAGCACATTTTGAAGTGTAATGAGGGAACCAAGATTCACAGTGCCAGTCATTGCAACTTGTGTGGTGTTTTCATTTGGGAGTTGTACTGATATAGGAAAAGGTAATTTCTTGCTATTGGAAAAGAAACCCTTATGACGATGTGGTCACTAGCACTTGAATCAATACTCCATACATCATTCAAAATCGAGTTCATCAAACAGTAAGATGAACCTGTGAAGCTTCCAGTTTTATCAAAAGCATCCAATTTCCTCAAGGCTTCCATCAACTCCTGATACTGTTCATAGGTAATTGACTTGTTTGTTGGTTAACCCGATACCTGAAAAACAGTTGAAAATTTCCATTTTTCTTTTTCTCCATGTTTGCCATGCAATTTCCAGTAATTTTCAATCATATGATGCGGACACTTACAATAGTCACAATATAGTTTATCTTTTCCTTTTTGACCATTGTTTTTCGCAGCTGAGAAAGGCTTGTTTATGGGTTGGAAAACATGGGCCAAAGTTGGCCCATATGGTCTGTCCGACCCAGCGAACTGAACCCCGTGTGTGCCATCTGATCCATAAAGACTTGTTCCTCGTGGACCATCTGATCCAATAATGTTGCTGCTGAGTGGGCCGTTGGATTCAATTGCTGCCAGAAGCAATCTTGGACCGTCCGATCGCTCAATGAAATTGGAGTCGTCGCCCTCCTTCTTGAATCTTCTAGGGTCTTCTTCGGAAAACCCTAGAGGCATCCCTTTTTGTCCTCTACCTCCTGAGCTTCTCTGTGGAGGACGGAAATGGCTTCTCGCCGCCAGAACCATTCCCTCTCCTCCTTTTCCGGATTCTGCTGCCCTCTTTTGACTCTCTTCCTAGATTTGATAGATGCTCCATGCTCAGCATTAGAGAGAAGTTCTTAAGCTTTACTATAGTAGTTTGTTGATGGAATAATCTTTTAAGTACTACAATTCTGATAAAATCTAGCTAATGGATAAAAAGAGATGATCTCGAGCTCTGATTTAGAAATTGAAAAGATTATATTGTTGAAATTGGACGGCCACGTTTGCACTAGACTTTGTCTTCTTGATTGTCATATGGCAAGGCACATCAAGTGGCTCACATTCGCCCAACAAATATTGTTTTATTGATTTGTTTTCTCCAAGCTTTGATCTTTTATGGAGTTCGAATTTCAAGAAAGAAAGCGGATTAAAGAGAAAGCACGTCAAATTTATTCTCTAATATTCACCACTTGTTGATTTTAAATTTGCGAAGAATTCAAAATAGACAAAATATTTTCAAAATAATTATTATTATCTTATCATCATGATGGTGTGCGGTGGCTTAGGGGCTATTTGTTTGTGTTCCTGCTCCGTATTTATGAACACAATTTCTATTTTTTTATTCCAGGGAACCAAAAAACAATAGAAACACGTTTGTTTGCATTTTTATTCCAAATCTATTTTTTTGTTCCTAGGAACAAATTTGGAACAGAAACAAAAAACAAAAAAAAAAACTTGTTTCTTGTTCCCAGAACACTTTCGAAAAACAATTTTTCTCTCTCATATTTTGTCCTTCTCTTTCTTTTCTTTTTCTTTTCTCTTTGGCCTGTTGTTGACCTCGGCCATGGCCGACGACCGGCCATCGAGGGCCGGCGACCTCGCCGGATTGTCGCCGGCCCCTGGCGAGGCTTGGCCTCGCTAGATTTGGGTGAGCTTGTCTAGCGATGGCTCAGCGAGGCCTCGCCTCGCCGGTGGCCTCGCCTCGCCGGTGGCTGGGCTAGCTTGGCCTCGCCGAATCTAGGCGAGCTCGAGCTCAGCCTTGCCAGGGGCCGGCGAGCCTCGCCGTGGCTGGGCAAGGTCGCCGGCCCTTGTTAGCTAGTCGCTAGCCATGGCTGAGGCCGGCAACTGGCCAAAAGAAAGGAAAAAGAAAAAAGAAAAAAAAGAAAAAGAAAATACAAATATTAAAAAATCAAAAGAAACAAAAATCATACAAGTTTACCAAACGTGTTCTTGTTCTTTTTCTATTCTAGGAACAAGTTTACCAAACGCGTTTTTCTGTTAAAAAATTGTTCCCCAGAACAAAAATAGTTTTTTCTATTTCTGTTCCCTTGAACAATTTTAGAACAGAAACGTTACCAAACGCACCTTTAGCCTCTCATGAGTTGGTGGCGACGATACATCGTTAATCGAGATGAGTCATAGCCAAAGATGAATATGGCTACTGTGTATCGCAGTAAATTACTATGCGGTGATTATAATTATGAAATACTACATTATCTGCTTGCATTTGAATGAACAATTTTGTGCCACATCAACAAATTATTTTAATTTGAGTATCCAGGTAAAAAGCTAATAGGTCTGCTCATTTTCATTTTGTATATGCAACCATATTAAACTTGTCTTGAGTTTATGTTATTGCATTTGACACTCGGTCGAGTAATCACCTACCTTAAACCTAGAAATCTCATTAACTGGGCTCTAGCTACCCCTTTTATTTTAAAGATTCGTAGTAATTGACCCACTTTCCGTGATGAGATTTGGGGCACCACTGTTTTTCGAGTGTGACTATTAGTATGTCCTTGTACTCAGATTTATAGTGGCATGTATTAGGTGTAGCTCTACAATTTGGGTTCGACACAGGTTACCAAAAGTTACACCTTAAAGGTATATCGCCTAGTATGGTTGTATTAATGGCAAGTTGGTGAGACCTCTCGGAGGGTTTGAAAGTGTGCCTGGTTTTGATAATAAGGACGACTAGTTGGCGCCAGAAGTGATGGACCCTTGAGTATGGGGGTGGTCTGAATATTTTACAGGAAATTTTTTTGATCAGTATATATATAATGGTGCTAGCTTTAGTCCAACTTGTTCTTGATGTACTAAGCTATTTTTGTAGTTTGTATTCTTATATCGATGATTAGTATATATACAAAATGTTGATGTTGTGAGTGACCATGTTTACACGTGTTCTTCAATTTTTTTTTTAACTTTAAATAATAAATAAATATATGAATATAAGAGAGGAGACGTGTTCCGCATGACGTTATGGAGCGTCATAGCCACAGAGCTGGAGTCGTAATGGGCCTGCAAGGATGAGCGTGAGCGGCCACGGCTGCCACAGTGAAGAAGATAAAAGGAAAAAAGAGCAAGAAAATACATCCAACGGCGGAAACCTCTGCTGCAACAGCTGCAGTCGCCGCCGAGCATCCTGAGCAAAACACCAGCCATCAACATCCAATGGCGGAAACCCCTTGGTCTCCGCAGAAACCTCCGCTGTAGCTGCCACCTAACGTCCTGAGGAAATCACCTGTCATTGACATCCAACGTCTTCGCTGCAGTCACCGCCGGTCGGCCTGAGGAAACTACCTGTTGCATCCCAGTCCGCCATCTAACTATTAGTCGCTTAAGTCTCTTTATGTCATCATGAAAGCAGAAGACATTGACCATATTGAGCATTTATTACATGAATAATGTTTAAACGACTACATAGCACTAATAGAGAGTGGAAAACATACATCCATTTCATTGAACTTATTTATATACATCCGGTGTTCTAATCATATACACAAAAAGAACCTATCCCGGGAGTCTCAAAAAGATACTTCTCTCCCTATCCACCGCTGCATAGTCACCCCATGACCACCCTCATCTTTCCCACCCGACATCACAGTCCTTGTCAAAAATTTATGACCGTGGTACCCAAAAGCGTTTTCCCCTTCCCAAGCTGCATCACCTTCGAGCTGCGACTCCTCCTCATTGCTTCCATCGCAACTGCTATGGTCATCGTGATACGGAATCAGTCCTACAGAACGCCCATCTACCAGAACAAAGATGGCGAAGAAATGGTACGATATAAGACTATTCGGCGCACCTATTTCCACCAAAAGAACTGCCGTGTATCTCACAAAAACTGCACCCGGAAAAGCTGGATCCGTGAACTCATGCATCTCGCCCTCAAGTGCTACAGGTCCACCATAACGTGGTACGGGAGATGCAGGAATATGAGGCATGGCTAATGATCTGTATAAACAACAGGAATGAGCTAACGCTCAACAAGAGAAATAGCTAACTTACAAACCAATAGATCCAATCAACATTCAATTCCTAGAACGCAACTAGTATCAAACAACAAGCACACTAGTATGAGCACGCATCGCAATTCAAATGCCAAAGATAATCACATATAAAAAGCCAGCATGCATATGATGCATCACATGTCTCATTTCTCCATCTCGTCTTGTCATTCGAGTCCACCCCAATTTTATGGTTCGATCGGTTTGCTAGCTGGTTCGTGCGAGTCATTTCCGATTTACTGTCCAAACTTCCGCAGTTTGGTAGCCGCAAGCATCCCTACCACCAACTAAGGGATCTTGGTTTGCTCGTCAAAACATTCTCCTCCGACATCCAAATCTAGCATCATCAGGTTCTTGGTTTGCTAGCCAAGACTTCTAAGGTTTGCTAACCTTGGGCATCCCTTCTCTAGGGCATCTTGGTTTTCTAGCTAAGGTATTCTCCTTCGACATCCAATCCTTGCATCACCGGGTTCTTGGTTTGCTAGTCAAGACTTCCAAGGTTTGCTAGCCTTGGGCATCACATGAGATCAGTTATCCTCAAGCACCTCAGGTATATCACAGATATACAATGACATGTCTTCGCATACTGTAAAATGCATTCCAATCAGCACATTTTTTCACGAGGAAGGATAGCATACCACTACGAGCAAATCGGTGGCTCATTACCACACCCAATCTAAGTATAACTAATAATTGCAAAATCCATCCTCATCGAATCAACCCAATTTTCACAAGCAAATGAAATCTTTTTAAAGCCAAACATATGCCATTAAATAGCCTAATGAGGGGAAAATTACCAAAAAAGTCCTAAACCTATTTGAATGGTATCAATTCAGTCATAAATTTATTTATTTTTGGCCAATTGAATTTGAAACATTTTATAATTGTGTTAGTTTAGTTCTTCTGATCAAAATTGGCTAGCTAGCGTTGATGTGGCCGCCGGCCAATACCGCGACAAATTTTTTTAAATAATATTTTATTTTTCAAATTATTTTATTAATTATTTTACCTTTTTTTTCCCTTTTTTCTCTTTTTTTTTTGCCTCCTCCCTTTTTCTTCCTTTGGCTCCAATGACAGGCCAGAGGGGAGGGCTTGCCGGTTGCCAAACTGACGTGGCTAGGTGAGCTCGCTCAGACACTGGTATGGTGAGCCCTCTCCAAATCTGGCCACAGCTCGCTTCGCCTCGTCGTCGCTGGGCGAAGGCGAGCTTGCCCAGCAACTAGCGAGGTGAGCCCTCGCTAGATCTAATGAGGGGGGCCTCACTGTTGCTAAGTATGGCAAGGCAAGCCCCTGACGGATTTGGCAATGGCTCACCTTGCCGTCATTTGGTCTGGTGAGGCGAGCCCTCGTTGGATCTGGCGAGAGCTAGCCTCGCCATCGTTGGGTCTAGCGAGGTGAGCCCATCCTCAACCACTAGTGGTGAGGCAAGCCCTCGCCGAATCCAGTGGGGGCTTGCTTAGTGACGGCGAGGCGAGCTCACCTGGCCACCTTAGTCTAGCAACTGGCCCGCCTTCCCCTCTGGCTAGTCGTTGGAGCCAAAGAAAGGAGGAAGAAGGAGGTGGAGGAGAAGAAAAGAAAAGATAAAAAATAATAAAGTAATTCGAAAAAATAAAATATTATTAAAAAAATTGTTGTCGGCATAGGCCGGTGGTCACGTTAGCATCAGCTGGTCAATTTTGGCTGGAAAGACCGAACTATCATAATTTTAAAAGTTTTAGGACTCAATTGACCAAAAAAATAAGTTTAAAACTAAACTGGTGCAACTATAATAGGTCGGGAGTTTTTTGGTAATTTTCCTACCTAATTAGTGTAGTTACTATCTTCAGTATACCACCAACTAAGATTCCATCACCTTCCAATAGAAATTGATGAATTTTTAAAAATGGATAAAACAGAACAATTTTAACCAATCTTCCTTATCAAAGCCATGGTTTGTTTCTATTCATGTTTTACTAATTGGGGAATCTAAAGAAAGCACGCGGTTGGAAGAAAAGTTTATTAAATGCATCTACCGTAATCGAAGAGACTTCAGAAGAAAAGGAAAGCGCGATGGTAACTCTCACCATCATGGTTGAATACCACCTGCAGGGAAATCAATACTAAAAAATAAGCAACGTCTATTTGCTAGGAGAATAAAAAAAAAACAAATGAAAAAAGACAAACAAATTGGTAGGCTTTCCCAAAGCATCCATAAAATATTGTCAAACTGAACACGAAATACGGGTCTCGCAAATATAAACAAATAAATGCTCGCATAAATTCTACCCCAAAAGAAAAAAAAAAAAAAATCTCTAGCTTGATACAAGTGCAAATGAGGGGCAAGTGCTAAGAAAACATCTCAAGAAGCCCTTAACTATATTGGTTAGCAAGATTGTTTTACAAAACGAGGAATAACATAATAGCTAGCAATTGGGAATACAAATATGGATCTCTAAAGGAAGATGAACACTTACCGCCACATGGGAAGGGCCGAATTCAAGGACATCAATTATCTGCAGCAGAAACAAGAAAATGTTCCAAAAAAAAAACGGAGAAAAATTAAAGTGAAAAGGTGAAAAATGATGAAGAAAAAGTTTGCCGTGCTTCCAAAGGTGAAAAAAGTCCAACATAAGAAGAGGCACCAAATGCCACAGAACACTATGGGACAAAAAAAAAAGTGTTGTTATTGAAACAATTTTATATCATGTGAAATAGCAATGATAAGCCACATATCCAGAAGATAAGGTAGGGATAGGACACATCACATTCAGAACCCATGGAAGAGACTATACCTGAAACTCCACCTCCTACACATCCCCCTCTGCCAGCCTTACCTCCAATAACTCTTGCTCCTGAGACTCCCCAACGGTCTAAGGTTCTCTCTCCTGTTCCTGTTAATACAGCCCCTATAACCACTGATTTGGTTCCTGCAGATGCCAAATTAAAGGGTGTTCAACGTTCTTCCCTTGATTTTCAGCAAATGAAAAAACAAAAGACTCCCCGATCACAGATAGTAGTGGGCTCCAGCAAGAAACCTAAACGCTACTCCCCTTATGAGATTCGCACAAATCAGACTTCTGAATTAGATGAAACCCAATTACTCGACACACCTGTCTTTGAAGCTCCTGATCATTCCTCCTGGGCTTTGGCGGCTGGCCCTAAACAGCCCCCACAGTCAAAATGAAAATACTAAGTTGGAATTGTCAGGGGTTGGGCACTCCCCTGACAATTCAATCTCTCAAGGCTATGATAGCCTCTGAAAAGCCCGACCTAGTGTTTCTAATGGAAACAAAGAATGCAGATTTAGTTTTACAGAACTTACAGCGTCGATGCCATTTTGACCACTCTTTTTTGAGGACTCCCGCCGGTTTTTCTGGCGGCCTTGCTCTGTTTTGGACTGACCTCCTTGACATTTCTATTCTGTCTTCTGGTCAGAATTTTATAAATATTTCAGTTTTTGGTACTAGGCTCTGTACCTCTATGCACGTTACCTGTGTGTATGCTCCTGCTTCTTTTTCTGCAAGGCAGGATTTCTGGAACACGTTTCATTTGATTCACGCATCTATTACCCTTCCGTGGATATGTATTGGGGATTTCAATGATTTCCTTCATCCCTGGGAAAAGATGGGAAAAAGACCAGTAAATTATTCCAGGATGGCAGCATTTCGGAAGATTATTGATGATTGTGCTTTAATTGAACTGGATAGTAAAGGTTGTGAGTATACCTGGACCAACAACCGAGCAGGAGATGAATTAGTAAAAAAGAAGCTCGACCATGTTTTTTGTTCCCTGGATTGGAGCTTTACATACCCATCCTCCATGGTGTTTGCCCTCCCTTCGATCGGATCGGATCATTGCCCTCTGGTGCTGAACTCTCATTTTCAATCTGTCAAGCCAAGAAAGAACTTTCATTATGAAGCTTACTGGAGTCAACATAGTGAATGTAATAAAGTCATTCAATCAGTATGGGAACGGAATCACTCTTCCTTACCATCTAAACTGCAAGCAGTATCTCATAAGTTGTCAAGCTAGAGTCGAGCTCGCTTCACAAATGCCAGGCAGCAAATTCAGTGTCTTCAGCAACAGCTACAGACCATTACAAATAGAAAATGCTATCAGCAGGGAGATAAAGAATTAGCAACAACAATTCGAACTGAAATACACCAAATGTGGAATCAGGAAGAGCAATTCTGGGCGATGCGCTCTAGGCTTAATTGGTTATCATGGGGAGATAAGAACTCCAAATTTTTTCATGCTTGCACGGTACAAAGGCGACAACGAAACAGAATTTCTATATTAAAAGATGAAAATCAGAACTAGCAGCGAGAGCCAGAGCGTCTTAAAGAAATGACCATGGATTATTTTACTGGACTTTATCACTCAGTTGGACACAGAGATTTTCATCCATTCCTATTACAATGTCCACAAATTGTGACTCCTCAGATTAATACAAATCTTATGAGTCCAGTTACTGAACAAGAGGTCTATGATGCTACCTTTCGGTTAGGGAGCAAAAAGGCCCCGGTCCGAATGGCCTCCCGGTGCATTCTACGGGCACCACTGGAACACCATCAAACACACAATTATCAAAACAGTGCAAGACCTTTTTCAATCTGGTCATATGCCTCCGAATTTAAACAGAACAGTGATGACTCTGGTTCCGAAAGTTCATCGTCCTGAAAGCATTGACCAATATCGACCTATTAGTCTCTGTAATTTCGCATACAAGATTATCTCTAAAGTTATGGCTAATAGATTGAAGTTTTGGCTCCCTACACTAATCACTCCAGAACAGGCAGCTTTTGTTAGTGGACGACAGATTCAAGATAATATCATGGTCGTTCAGGAAGTTATACACCAGTTTAAGATCCGATCCAAATCAAAAAAGTTCAATCTCATTCTCAAGACAGACATGCAGAAAGCTTATGATCGTGTGGAATGGGATTTTATAGCAGCTTATTTAAAACAGTTGGGGTTTACAGATAGATGGGTAATGTTAGTCATGGCATGCATCACAACTGTTTCCTTTACTATTCGTTTCAATGGCGAATTGCTACCATCTTTTAAACCTACTAGAGGACTTCGTCAAGGTGACCCCCTATCCCCTTACATATTCATTTTAATGGCAAATGCTTTATCAACAGTGATCAATCAAGCCATCAGTTAAGGTCACTTACAGGGGATTAAATTTAATCGTGCATGTCCTCAGCTCTCCCATTTATTTTTTGCTAATGATGCCATCTTCTTCCTCAAGGCTTCCATTTCTGAATGTCAAAACCTCTCAAATCTCTTAAACCAGTACTGCTCAGCAACGGGTCAGCTTCTCAACAGAAATAAATCAGCAATTTTCTTCAGTCAGAATTGTCCAATGCAATTACAGGATAACTTACAAAGGGAATTGAGAGTACCTGTGGTGAGAAGATATGGTAAGTACTTGGGCATTCCATCCGATTGGGGGCGATCTAAACGGGAGATGTTCTCTTGGATCCTGGCAAAAATGGATGCGAAATTAGCTGGATGGAAGGAACAGTTCTTATCCAAAGGGGGCAAGGAGATTTTATTAAAAGCAGTTACTCAAGCCTTACCTCAGTATGCGATGTCCCTCTTTATGCTTCCCCTATCTCTCTGCAGACAAATGGAAAGTAAGATTTCAGCATTTTGGTGGAGCAAAAATAAGAGCGATTCTGGCATACATTGGCTAAAATGGTCAGCGATCAAACAGTCGAAAACAGAGGGGGGTATGGGATTCAGAGATCTTATTTCTTTTAATCTAGCGATGCTTGGTAAACAAGCGTGGCGTTTATTACAGCAACCTGCTGCAATTTGGAGTCGCTTGTTTAAAGGTCTGTATTTCAAACGATCTTCCTTTTAGCAAGCAACTTTAGGCTATAGGCCATCATGGGGGTGGCGTAGTATTTTAAAGGGCAGGGATGCTATTCTTCCTAAAACTAGGTGGATGGTGAAGGATGGGTCGCGAATTGACATCAGAACAGATTATTGGCTTTCAATTGGAAAACTAGGAGGAACAGCTGCTGCAGGAGAACCCATTAAAGTTGCTAAACTTATTGATTTACCTACAGTCACATGGAAATAGGAGCTTATCTTTCCTCTTTTCACTGAACAGGTATGCTCAGCAATCTTAAACACTCCTATAAACCCCTCCCTTTGTTCTGATCAGTTGGTTTGGACAGCCACATCATCGGGATCGTTTTCTGTTAAAAGTTGTTATTACTACTTATTATCCAAGCAACAACACCTACCCACCAGTGCATCATCATCCTATCAGCCTCCTCCTCAACTATGGAACAAAATATGGCACATGGCAATAGCTCCAAAAATTCGAGTATTCTTATGGCTAGCTTGTAAAAATGCCCTCGCAACCAAAGCAAATCTCTATTCCAGACACATCACTTCGAATCCCTACTGTACCCTCTGTGATTAGCATACCCCGGAGACCATTGAACACTTATTTTTTTACTGTGATTGGACAAAAGCGATATGGGCAAATGACAGGATCAGAATTCATCTCTCACTTACCTCAATTAAGCGACTGGATGCCTGGTTGGCGGCCCGTGCCACCCATAATCTTTCTTCCCCAAGTTTAGAAGTGATTGCCAACCTACTATGGGAGATCTGGCGTCAACGCAATAATGCTACTTTCCGACAGCAAACTCCAGACCCGATCCAAGCAGTGGATAATGCTCTCACCCAGGTCAGGCTCTTCCAGAGTATTCAACCACCGAAACCTAGGTTTTCACACACATATATTAGTACGGATCATCGCTGGAAACCCCCTTATCAAGGCACAATCAAATGCAATATCAATGGGGCTTTCATTCCAGGTAGTAAATAGGGCGCTATCGCATGTATTTTCAGAAATTTTAAAGGAGAGCTTACCGATATGTTTACCCATACTGTTCCGGCCACATCGGCTTTTCAAGTGGAGATCTTCGCGATGATTCGGGCCTTTCAGCACCTGATCAAGCAGAGGCATCAGCACCATCGAGTTTTGGTTGAATCGGACTGCCTTTTCTTGGTGGAGATCCTTCGGCAACACCAGCCGCAGCCATGGCAGGAGCGACACCTTCTTGCTGTTCTTCACGACCTAATCTCTCAATGCCCTAATGCCTCGATTCATTATGTCTCGCGCAATGCCAACCTAGCTGCAGACTGGGCCGCCAAAGCCCATCGGGCCAACGGATCTGTTTCTAATTGGCTTGTTTTTACTCCTTTTGCTTTCCAGAATATTGTCCTTACGGATGCACTACTTGCTGGTTGTAAGCACATGTTCATATAATATATCAGCTTTTCCGACCAAAAAAAAAAAAAGGTAGGGATAGGAATAACTGTTGAAACTAGCTTGACTTTATATTGTGATGCGCTACTTGCAGAATAACTAGTGTGAAACTATAAGTGGCCAAAAGAACACTCTTCTTGTCTTATAATATCAAAGCATCGCTTGCTAATTCAATAAATCATTTCAAGATCAGCATTTGTTTTCTTCAATAGGAAAACAGCTCAGTTATATATTTATTATAGGAGATGATTATTGATCGCCTTTTGGTTCTCCTTTCATGAACAAGAGAGCTTTTGGCATAAAATGATGCCATTAAGATCAGAGCGGTTAGGTCAATCTCAAAGTATCAAATTATTAGAACATGGTGATGCTGCAAGGAAGAGAATATCAGAGTATCAAATTATTAGAACATGGTGATGCTGCAAGGAAGAGAATATCCTTCTAGGAGTATGGTCGAGGGAGAGAAGAACCTTTTAGATAGCAACATCTCATGGGTTGATGATAGGTTAGATTTTTGCGACCCAGTTGTGGTGATTAGGGTCCCTTTTAACCCCCGAAGGGGGACTACAAAGCCATGATTTTTTATTTTATTTATAAGGCTTTAGATGAAATAATTAATCAAGTGGGAATAAAATTGATATTTTGATCTTTAAGGCTTAAGATTAATTTATCGATTTTACTAGTGAAATATTATCTTTTGATCGAACGATGTGTGATATTTTTGATGATTTTAAATGAGTTGTCTTGTCTTAATTGCCTTGTTTATCCTGAGATATGTTTGAGTTAGAATATTGCATATTTTAGGGTTTACATGTTTAGAATAGGAATTTTATTTCAAAATTTAAAAAAAATAAAAATAAAAAAATAAAATTCAAATAAATCAATTTAGGTTGCTAGATTTTAAATTGAGTTGCATGTTTAATTATTTGGCAATTATAAATTTCGAAAATTAATAAAACAACAAAAATCACCATGCATATATCATGTAGAATTAGGGCATATTTTGTACGTCATTGCACATTAGGGTTAAATTGCACTTAGTTTAATTTTGGATAATATCTTTTCTTAATTTATTATAAGTTTAGGTATTCTTTAGATATACTGCATTTTAGGATTATTTAGGTTAAGATAATGTTTTAGTTTAAATTAGGATTTGGCTCAATCTAATTCCTAATATAAATTAAATAGGATCTTAATCTAGTTAGGTAATTTTCACATTTCACCAAAGTTCGAATTTCATGAAAAATACAAAAAAAATGTCATAGGTTAAATTAGTTTTATTATTCAGGATAAAATGCATTCTTTTAGGGGAAAAAAATATATCATATGCATGTCATTAGGGTTAGATTCATTAATTTGCATGTCATTTAGTATTTTTGCTAGGCCCATTTAATTAAAAATTACATGTCATTAGAATTAGGTCATTTAGTTAATATTGCATTGCATATTGCATGACTTTCATTAATTAAGTGAAAACAAAAAAAAGAAATTACGTATTAATTAGAAATCATATATAGGGTTGTTGATGTGGATTTTAATTTAAAATTAAAGACACTTTCGTTACTTTGAGGTAAGTTTTTGCGACTTATTTATTGTTTATCTGGGTGTTAAATTGGTGGATTGCGCACCCGCATGATCACCTCACATGTTAGGGAAATAGATTTAAAATCAATTTGATGTATGCAAAAAAACATTTTTTTGGAAAATAAAAGAATGGTACCGAAAGGGCATTAGAGGAATCTAGTGTAACTAAGTCCCCATACCTAGAGTCCGTAGTTTATAGGAGTAAAGTAAAACTCCCGTTACTTTACTTGGTTTCTAATCGACCCACCAAAAATAGATTAGTGGTGACTCCTAATTGAAAATCAATTGCATGTTAAGAACTTGAACCTAAGTCGCGAAATGGTATGGGCTTGGGAGAGACTGAGTTAAGCCTAGGCTTAACAATCCATTAGCCAAACCCTATGATGCACCCGAAAATTTGGTCGCGACAGACACCATCTTTTCGTGGCCGAAAAATGAACGCACGATTAGCACTCTCATAAAACCATCTTTAAATCATCAAAAAGTGCATCAACTGGACTGCATAGTATTAACTCTGTAAACTGCAAACTCGTTATAAGATTGCAATTGGAGCAAACGCTTCACTATGAGAATTTGAAATTCCTTGCAATTTTAAGTCATTGCAGCAAATTAAACCCAAAGGAGTAATTAAGTCATGATGCTCAATCATACTGATATAAGTTAAAAGACATCCTAAAACCGTCCAACTTTCTAAACCAACTAAGATCAACAAAAGCATGATGAGTGCAAAAGGGCTAAAGTCAAATTATACATAGTAGAGGAAAGTTCTTTGGGCGGAGATATGCAAGGACACAAGATATACCAACCATTCAAGCATGACTGAAAAAAATAAAAATTAGCAACTCCTACTGCATAGGTAAGTTTTTTTTTTTTTTTTTTTTTTTCAGAATACTGCACAGGTAAGTTACTCAACCCAAAACATTGATAATTGTTGGTTCTTCAGGTAAGTCCGTACGACATTTGTAGCTGTGCTATGATATCCCTGAGCGGAACAAACGAAAATCGAGCAAGTCTCCTCTTAAGTCTCAAGTCTTATCCAACATGCACAAGGGCCTTTTATTACATTGTCAACAGTAAGTGCACCGCCATTATGTCACCAAGGTTTATCATTTTTTACATTCATCTCATACAATGTTGCTTTTTGCTTCTCAAATTTCAAATCCTCAAAAGAAATTTAATCAGGCAAATCTTGACCACAATGGACATTATATTCAATTCAAATGCACATTAAAACTTCCATGAAAAACATTGTGCCAAAAAATAACGATGATAAAAAAAAAGTGATTCGAAAGTCCATTACTCCTACAGCGTTTGTTTAAAAATTAGAACAGGCACCACATTAAGCACGTAGCCAAAAAAAAAAAAAAACTGTAAGAAAAATCCTCATTCTGCAGATTATTTTCAGAGAAATGCGATCCTACAAAACCAGCTGAAGTCTTATAGCACTGCTTCAGTACTTCCACATATGAAAAGGAAAATCAAATTATGATTGATTAACGGGAGGAAAGTATTGCCATGTTTGTTGCTTTGGCAGCCTGATTGATCTCATTAGATTTTATCCACAATCCTTCGACACAAATACAGTATCAATCAGCAACTTGTATGCTAAAGACCATTATCATTCTTCTGTCGTGCTTTCATGAAACAAGTGATGGTGCGGCATTGAAACAAGATGATTTCTAAATCTAAGGTTGTATTTTTATTTTTGTCATGATACTTGTGACACAGATAAATTCTACTTTTCGTCTATTTTCATGCTTTTTTTAATCAAGTCATTTGACTTTTAATTTGTCTAATTAGGTCCTACTTTTACAAATCTTCTAATCAAAACAAATATAAGCATGTCACGAGTACGTTCGGCTGGACATGATGACTTGCATCATGATGGAATAACATGAACTTTTGGCTTTGGAATAAGAATTATATTAAACATTGTTATGCTTGTGATATGTTATAATCTAAAAATGCAAATCAAAACAGAATGAGTTTGGAAATTTGCCATCCTCTTTTAATTAAAATTGTTGTGCTTGTGATCTCCTCATAATTTAAAGATGCAAATCAAAACTGAAGACTTTGAATTTAATTTGCCATCATCCAACTTCCTTCCCTCTAAAATTGAGAGGATGGCTAAAAACCTCCCTGAACTGCGCTCGCCTTCATCTTCGCGACAAGGTGCAGAGACCGTGCTCGGCAAAATCTGAACCGTCCAAGAGCTTATAGAAAATCGACAGTGCCAGCCCTACCTGGTCCTTCCTGAGGAGTGCGGTGAGCACCGAAGTATACATATGGGAATTCAGCCTCATGCCGAGCTCTTCCATGTGATCAAGAATCTCGAGAGCAGCATCAAACTTGCTGGACCGGATGACCCAGAACAGGTGAGGAGTACACGTTCGCCGAGAGTTTGAAAATGTCCAAGAGACCACGTGAAGAACGACGCTGTCCTGATGGGGGGAGGGACTTCATCAGGCGGAGGAGGGAGCCGGTGACCGGGACGACGTCTGGGTCAAGATTGCTGGTCCCGGACTGCAAGAGGGTCTTGGCAACGGAGGCAACGAGGAGGGTGTCCGTCAGCTGGTGCGGCCGCGAAGACGGTTGCTTCTTGGAGGCTTTGAGTGCATGACGATGGTGATGCATTGGGAAGAATGGCGATGGCCATGGTGACGACGACTCGCAAGTGTGGTCATCACAAGGAATTCAGTTCGCGTCAGGACGGCGCGCGAGTGAATTTGAACGCTGTTGAGAAAGCCGAGCGTTTTTGGCAAGAGCTTTTGCTGATGGCGAGGAGTTGCCTGCCATGCTGACGAAAAACTCCACGAACGATGCGATAACATACGAAACAAAATGGATTTTCACAGAGAGAAAGATCGAGTTAGAATCTTTAATTTTCTCATTCACGACAACGTTTAGATTTTGCTTGAAATTTAACGACCATATAAAAAAGTAATACTACTTTCGAGAGAAATTACTGCTGCATAAAGTAATAGACTTACCTAGAAAGTGAATTATGTAATATTTGTTACTTCAAAAGTAATTCACACTCTCATGAGAGAAGTTATTCGCTCACAATCATAACTATTATATATGAGAATGGTCGTGATTGCAATAATTTGAGATTGATTTACTAGGTGCTTGCACTAGTGACGTTACAAAATGTATAGCCAAAATTTTAAGATGACTTTAGGCTAATTATGACGAATAAAAGGTAAATTACCGCCATAAAATGAAACACACTATTTTTTTGACCTCTGAATCAAATATTGACCCACGGAATGAAACTTCAAAGGCAAATTACTTCCTATAAGACAGGTTATTAACTAAGTCAGAAATACCATTGTTGAGGTTGATTAGGACAATTTGAGGTTAATCACTGAATTCCTGCATTCTGTAGTTTGGAAAATTATAAACAGACTACTGCCCCTAAAAATAAAATGATTTACATACTTTAAGAAACAGCTCTCTCTAATCTCATCTCCAGTGAAATCTAAGAGGCGACAGCACTTCACCTTTAAGGTAAAATACTGACTTGTCAAAGAGGTAAAAAAAGATGACATAAAAATAGTCTCTGGATAGTTACAGCACACCAAGTACGTATGCATCAGAATGCTTCAAGAATGGCTGCATCAGCGCTAAAGATGCACCTGGGATAGGGGTAAAATCTGTTTTTGCTCGAAGAGAATCGCAGGGGGAACTCGGGCTGTAGCTTTATCAATGCAACAACTGTCTGTGAATTTCGTGTGAGACCTGTATCATTGACACTCTGAAAATTTGGTAGTACTTATGATGACGATGATCAACGTACAATCTGTTGGATCACAGTCTCTGTCCCATCTATGAAGCCTAGCAGTTGAGAAGAGAAGCAATATCTTTCCAATAGGTAGCAATTCTACTTCCCTGCAATGTTCCATATCGCCACTCAAATGACATCTTCAGGTGTTTTCCCCATACTTGGCTGCTCACTTGAAAAATTGCAAAAAATTCACGAGCCACTCAGCCACTCATATGAAAAGAAATTCGATTCATGCTTTCCTCATTTTAAATGGATGCCCTTCATGTGTAATTTTCTAGATTCTCCTAAGAATGCTGAGCATCATAATCAAGACCCTGCCTGGCTCGCTTCATTCCAGCAGTTGCACAACTGCACTGAAACTGAAGGTTTCGCCTGGTTCAAAACTGTCTTCTAGGTCCTCAAAACTCTGCTCAACCGTTAAATCTTTTCCGACTTTTAAGCCATTCTGCAAAAGAAAAACGTAATTAGAAGATTTTCATAAAAGTTCTCCATGCAGAGCTGTGACAAGTGAGAAATGGATCTTCCAAAAGAAGGAAATGTCAGTCTTTTTATGTGATACTCCCTTGCACAAGCAACAGTGAGTGATGGGCCTAAATGCTACTTCCCCGAATTGTTTTGTCCACTTTTCTCTAAATGCAACTAGAAAGAAAAGATTATCTAGAGTACAGACCTCCCTATGAATTTGACCTTGCCTCCCCACGTGTAGTGTGAAAATAACATCTTCACTTAAGTAAGAAGAAATATTTTCTTTCCTTGCTCTCCCATTTGGTGAAACACAGGGGAAACAGAAGTGCCAGCAAACACCTATGTATCGTGGGAATGCATGAAAGTGTCTTCATGTTGCATTACACATGGTGATGACTAAATCACCACCCTGCTATATATAATGCCCATCTCTTGATTGTGGTTGATTGGCTGAATGAGAGAGAGAGAGAGAGAGAGAGAGAGAGAGAGAGAGAGATGAGAGAGAAAGACCATGAATAGAGAGAACAGAGGATGATTTAACTGAGGTTGACAAGGAGGAAAGATTTGAATCTTGGCTTAACTTTGATGTATATGTTCTATTTGTAAACTGGATTGGTTATGTTAATATGTATTCATCTGTGTATGATATTGAATATGGGATTTGTGGCCGAGTGACATCATGTGCATCAAAAAGGGACTGACGTTTGTGCACATTGGGAACTAAGCATCACTCTAGACAAAGGACTTTGCCCTGGGAGCCACCTCTTGAACCTTGGCTATAGGGCAAATGTTGCATAGTGAGAGCCACCTCTTGAAATCATGAAGCCAGCTCTTGAATATTGATGGGATTAGCCATATGACATGCATCATTTGATAAAATCTAAGCAATCTATTATAATTAGCATTTCCGATCCATAGAAGAGGTGGAGAATTTCTTGCTCAGCCAGTGATGTGCTCATCCAGTGTGGAGGCTGGCTCACAAACAGTGTGTACAGGATGGCCTAGATTGAGGAGACTTGAAAATCTAGGTTCTATAATAGAAGTGCACAGTGCAAATAAAGTGAATTTGGCAGCATTACCACATAGGAGAGTCTTTTTGACATTTGTGAGGAATAGATTCAACAGTTCTACCATATGGACATATCTAGCAAATAAAACACTGTGTAAACTCAGTAGAAAGTTTAAAATTACGTTAAATGAGAAGAATTCTCAGCTTCACTGAGGTCACAGATCACAAACATAAGTGCATATACAGAGGAGTCGAGAGACATTATAAACTAATACGAGAGTGCATCTATGATAAAGAATTAGACATCTACCTTCTGAACATACTCAGCAACAGTGGAGTTTATGACATTCTTGATCGTTTGCTTGTAAACTTTAGAAGGTCCAAGAATTTCTAGCAAAATGTCCCTGGGTATCTGCACTAAGACAAAAGCCACAGATATTAGCATTACAACCATGCCACAAAAGGAGGTTATGCATCGACACAACACCCTCACATGCTCCATAGGTAGGAGGGGAAAAATTACAAGCAACATTTAGTGTTAAACCAAGCATATATAGATTAAACAATGGAAAATTCGAATTCAATCATCATGCACATGAAAAAGGATATCTCCAAGACAGAGAACAAACAGATGGACCCAGCAAACAGTGAATTTTTAACTGGAACACCTCCATTTCAACAGTCCCTGGTTTTGTTGAATATCACTAGATTAAATAAAGGAAAATAACCTTTACCAAAAAATAAAATAAAAAATAAAGGAAAATAACCCCCAAATAAAAAAAAAAATCTCACAGAAGGTTTATTAGCATGAGAACACTGTGTGTCAAAGATTCCATTTACATTGAAGTCCCAGATATTACTGAATAAACTTCGAGGAATATTATGCTTAGCATTCAACTTGCACGGTTTAATTTTTCACCAACAAATTATTTTCTTTTCATTTGTTAAATGCCCAATCTTTAAGTATATAAGCTCATCCTTGGTCAAAATTTTCTATTTATAGAGCCAAGAAGCAATGCCAATAAAGTATCTGCAGCATGATAAGAGGATTAGGAAACTTACGTTTAGCGTTTTCCCTGGCAATTTGCAAATGTCACCGAAGATGTCAGAAGAAGATAAAAGAAGAAGAATGGTTAGCTAGGTCAAAATGATAAAAACAATGAGCAAAATCATATTTATTGAGCGAGCAGAGAAATAGATTTCACTACGCAGCAAATCATATTCTTGCATACATAGTGCTTCAATAAGTCATTATTTGGCACTAAAATCGACAGTGCATTAAAATTTTTTCTTGCTTTCAGTTCCAGATGCAATTTCAACATGCTGTAGGAGACTTCCTTGTGCAAAAAATTGATAAGAATATTCTAGGAAAGAAGGAACATTTCATCTGCATGAGTGAAAGCTTCACAAAGTTGCCTAATAGGAAATGAGATAAAGCCATATGGTTGACTATTGTGACTTGAAAATGATAGAGTCCATGGTTCAAAACATCATATTTGATAGTCAAACAATGCCATTAACACAATGTCCCTTCTCCCGATAGTAAGACAGCAAGAACTGCTATAATAGGCATTTGCTAGCAGGTGATTTTACCTCCTTTTTCTCTACGAAACCCTGGAATTGGCTGGGCAGCGGCAACCAGCTTGTCAAACACATCATTGAAAATCACTTGAGTTTTGGTGCCAGATACCTCAACCTTTATCTAGACAAAGAATTTGAAATATCGTCATGCCAAAAAGTTGAGTGCTCAAAGGCCAAAAGAGCAAAAAATGTACTAAATTCGTCTAATCCAGAGGGAAGCTCTAGGAAATACAAAGGCCATTTACCTTTGGCACAATTCCCTTGTTCTTTAATTATTACTTATTAAACAGGTTTCACATGCGCCCATATCAAGCTTTTGAGACACTACATACTGAAAAATTTCTTAAATGCAGCATAATAATATAATGCTTCTCACCTTCAGCTCTCTATCACTGCTGCTAGTTGTGTTGGTAACTGAAAAGTCTTCAAACTGAGAAGGGGCCTCAACATTTTCAATTCCTAATTCATACATATGTAAGGTGTAAGAAGACACAGACATGATTACCAGAAAGTTTAGAGTGCTACATGGACAAAAAGAACTCATTTAACCTGATACTGCAGCAAAAACAGCTCGGGAACTTTTATTATTCCTCCTGAAAAATGAACAAAAAATCTCAAAAAATCGATTTGGGATGGCAAACTCTTGGTGATAGAGGCCCACTACATAAAATTGGTTCAAGCTATTCCTACAGAAGCATCAGCCATTGTAAAGCAAATTGATCAAACCAAGGGGAAGGAATTTAAGGAGCTCAAAGGCTATAAGATGATCCAAACATAAAGCATCTTCAACATCTTATGGACACACGCCCTGATAATATAGAGTTAAAAACAACAAAAGACCCTAGCTAATGTTATGGGATGACAAAATCTGAAGAATAACCATGAGACAATTATCAGAAACGACAATGTTCAAGGCAATAATCCCTAATAATGAAGGGAACTGTCCATCTGAGCAGTGGTACAAACTTATGAGTTCATGATTATCCCAACACATATAGTTACAAGACAAAGAGCAAAAGTACCTTCCACCAAACACTTGAGGCAAGTATCTCCTTTGAAGGGAGACACGAGTCAATTTTGAAGACACACTTGGGATGGAAACATTCACGGCTTGCTTCACACTTATTATCTGCGCAATTACAACAAAAATTCTGACTTCAAAGGAAGAGATGCAACATTGAGCATGACAAGACTCTACACAAAATGAACTCAATAACAATCTTCTAAGACTTGCTCAGAAAGGCAATTTGATATTTCCAGAAGCAGGCCATTCTGATGCCACCTGATTCTTTTTGGATACTTCTACAATTTCTGCAGCAACATCAGTCCCGGGTTACATTTTCTCTTTCGAGAGGGTGAGGAAATCTTCCATTCTTTTTCAAACTTTACCATTTTGTTGTCTTGCACAACAAGAGATTTTCCTTTTCATCGTTGAAGCTCTTAAAAAACAGAAACAGTTCGGCTAAAGAAACAGAATGGCGCAAGGGTCGCTTCGTGGCTTTGGCCTCGGTGCTTTCGAATATATAAAGACTGAGAACTTTTATATCTTCACAACCTAACATTGTCCTCATCAAAGCACAAAACCCACAACTAAGAAGCACCTCTCAGAGAACGCGAAAATTCGGCAATTGCCCAAAATCACAAGATGCTACTTCAGCGGCTGTCTAGTGCTCATATTCAATGTTATCTCTCTCAAGAAAGCAACAAAGAAAAGCGCTCCGTGCAAGGCGTTGACTGAGCAAGAAGAGCAGTTACACACAAGACCAATCAGCAGAATCTACAAGAGATGGCAATTAAAGCGGCGGAACAGAGCACATTCACATCGGAAAAGAACGGTCGAATAACGAGAATTCGAAGCAGAAACGAGAGAATATCCACAGAAGGGGGTCTCGTTTCGACGAGGCTAACCTTATGATTCGAACCCAAGAGAGGAGGATTGCTGATGGCGACGGCTACTTCCATTTCTCTCTCTCTCTCTCTCTCTCTCTCTCTCTCTCTCTCAACTCTCTGCTCTCCCTGCTCTCTCGAAGTCCCGTGCCGGCAAAGGGAAGAAGATGATATACCGGACCGGTTCAATCCGGTTCGGTCCCAAATGGCTTACCGGTTCAAATCCGGTTCGGTCTCGATAACATTTTATTTCATATTAAAAATAATTTAATATCATAAAAACCCTTAAAATTCGTATACCTAGCCTACTACAAATTAACTCAAACTAATTTTTTGATGATACCGGTTCATCTATAATAAATTTCCCCTCAAATTAATTTTTTATCATTAAAAACCTCAAAGTTACCACAAATAATTTTTTATCAGAAAAAATATCAAAATGATACATTTGATTGGATTAGTAACACAAACTACTTATAAGTTTATTTATAATAAATGGAAGGTAAAATTTCGAATTAGTATATTCTTTAATTATCACATGTTATTTAGTTTATCAATTTGATAATAAAATTTAATGAAAATTAATAAAGAATAAATTTATTATAGATATATTAATTTGAGGTTTTTTATGATTTAAAAATATAGTTTAAAGTTTTTTATGATATTAGGTTACAGGAAACCGAACCGTTTTTGTTTTTTTATTTTATTTTCTTTTTGGCTAGAGGATTTCACACCAATTATCAACTATCAAAGCTTTCTGCGAGCAGCACGACTCCTCCGCAGTACGCACGCCCAACAATGGCGTCGACGACGATGGCGATGGCGATGACGATGACGTCATCAATGCCTCGGCCATTCCAACGCCTCCCACCAACTTCGAGAGTAAGACAGTCCTCGCCGCCAACTCCATCGGCCAATCTTCCTTATTTTCGTCGAAGTTCGCCTGCTCTGTTCTCGTTTGATTGCTTTTTCGCTCCGCTTCGTCGAGTCGTTTGGTTGTCCTGCGAATTTGATGATTCGAGCTTGCTTTTTTAAGGACATTGTGATGGTGAATTGCGGGCTGAACTGCATGTCTGTAACTGTGGAAGTCAAATTGTAAGAAATGACATTGGGAAAAAAGAGAAAAATGGGAAGTTCATCAAGAGTGGTGTACACCTGGAGTTTCATGTGTCTAGATTGTTATTCAAATGTGTGAGCCCTTTTTGTTCTTGATTTCTTCTACAGATTATTACAATCGCGAGCTTCCGTGGTTATATCCTCGCTCTCGACAGCCCCAGGAGAATCGAGTTTTGTTACGGGCAGAACGCATATCATAGGTAGACTGTTACATCTTTGATGCGCGAATCACCCGTGACAGAATGACCCTTTGTGCGTGTGCATTTCTCGAGTTCCCCTCAGCATTCTTCACTTTATTGCATCATGGATACATAAAAAATTGTGCTGACCAATTGTTATTTTCATGTTGGATGTGGTTTATATCTAATGTTAGCGTGGTCATTGCCTTAGTACTGTAGTTGAACGCCGATATTCTTTGAGTAAGATATGTGCAGACCTGTACAGGAGGATAGCAAACAAATATCTCCGACTGAATTATAATACTTATATGACATTTGATCATCCAGTTAATGTACGACTATTCCTTTGTCCATACATTTATTGTCATTCTTTTAGGATTAATAGAATTCTACTAAAAAGATACCAAGGTATCACGCAAAATGGCTTTGGACATAGATTATGAACAAAAGACTAGCAGTTTTTCCAGCTATGCTGGCTGAAACATCAGAATTTTGATTCTTGTGAATTTCAACAACTGTGAATCAGTAGAGAAGGATAGGAATTTTGAGTAGTTTGTCATGTAGTTGGAACTGTACTTCTGAAGTTCAAACCTGACCAAAGGAGAGGAGATATAATTTTTTTTGTTGTAATCTCTATGGTCGGCCCAACATTTGTGTGTTTGACACTCAATTCTGCTAGAATTCCGCTGTGCTCAGTTTGTGGTAGTGTGATCTGCAAGAAGAGGCACCTTCTCTCCTCTCTCTCTCTCTCTCTCTCTCTCTCTCTCTCTCTACAAGTAGTAATAGCTCTTTGAAAGCTCACTCTTATTGAGTCTGAATGCTTTTAATTGGGTTGATGCGCAATTTTTTTGCCCCCTATTTCTGTTTCCAGGCAATCAAGTTCTTTGTCTGCCAGAGGTCTCAGATACTTGTCCAAACCCATATGTGCAAGTGGTGGCTCTGGTGAAGTTCAGTTCTAACTAATTATACAATTTTGCTCTATTTGTCTTTAAGACTTATCCATGCTTCTTTAGTTTTCCAGGTTTAGAGGCAGTGATTACAGATCCGAAGGACAATGCAGTAACTTTGAAAAATGCCAAGATTGTTGTAGAGTCCCAGACAGAAGGTCAGATGCAAGTGAGCCCTTCTCTCTCTTTCTCTCTAGATTTTATTTATTAAGTGTTCGTACTACTACTTTGGAGCAAAATTAAAGAAAATTTTGACTACTTCTGTGGGCTATTTGACCCTTGTGCTGAGTGACTTGATATGTCATAGTAATGGTCAGGTCAGAGGATACCATTCCATGCAAGTAGCTTACCTTACTGCGTCTATTGAGATTGTGTGGTCTATTGTCATATTTACCTGGTGGGAACTTTCTTTCATGTTTATTATTTTGCTCTTTCTGACTCATTTTGCCTAACCTTTGATGCCCCTCTACCTCGATCTAGCTGAAGCTATGAAAAGCAACTAAAATAATTGTGCATTGCTGTGTTTCATTCAATAAATCGTTGAGCTTTATCCCTTCAGTTGCTAGAAAGGCTCAGCGGTGTTATCGATGGTCTCTAACTAAAAAGCCCTAATTTAAGTACACAGCTTTGTGCTTTCTGGCTTAGCAAGCTGATGGGAACAGCTTATCTGATTCTTTTTCATAAATGAGTAGATAGATAAGAATGTTAGCACACGCAACCGGACAAAAAGGCCATTTGAGTTGCTACTGACCTATTTCAATGGCAGCTGGGGCTTTTTGATGGTGGATGTAACTCTTTGAAGCCATGAAAACATTGTAATTGAAGTGTTCTGTATGTTATTTAGGTTTGACCCTAAATGTCATCTGTTTTTTGGAAGTAGGTGTTTTGATTTCATATATTGACTTTAGCTGTGAGAAGTGTCTTGCTTAGTGATTACTTTCAACCAAAAAGTACCTGAAAACTATAATGAGTTTTTGAATTGCCAGCTGAGAGTGGATCTGACTGGCGATGAGACACAAAGAGTATTTGATCAGGTTTTGGCTAATCTTGCTCGAACAGCACCACCAGTTCCAGGTTTTCGTCGGCAGAAAGGCGGTAAGAGACTAACATATTCTTTGAATGGATAAAACCCTCCACATGTTCTTGGTTGAGAGCAACTTTTTACTGCCCATCCTTCCCTAAATTATAGAAGGTTGGTGTACAGCCATTTATCAAACTTTTGATGTCTTGTCTCTTCTATTTGTCTCAGCAAATATCTCTTCCTTTAGGAAAGAGTGAGAAAGATTATAGTTACATAATTATTTTCCTTGTCTACATTACCCTGTGCACATTATCTGAAATCATGTATTCTGATCATGTTACATTTGGCATTGTCGTGGGAGCTCATCCAGGAAAAACATCAAAGGTGAGTGACCCAGTGATCTCCATATTCTATTTCTATGGTTTCTGTGATTTAACCTTTCTGGATGTGGTTTGAGACTTTTTGAGGTCTCTGATATCTGCCTGGTATAGATGTAGATGCATCTATATATGGTCAATGCATTTCAGCCAGATAAACTTATTTACAAATATCTTTGATCTATCCAACTGCTTTGAAAATTGATCTGGAGATTCTGCCATGATTCTTCGATGGGCTATACTAGGTAGCTGCCCTGTTTTGGAGATTACACTTTCTTCTTGAGACCATTGTCAAAAAAAAGAGAAAAAAGACAGCTTGTGGAGCTCCGTCATCTAAGAAGCGATAGCATGGAACCATTCATTTAGCCAATGCCATGCACTGAGCCAGTGACAAAAAGCTCGGTTGTTTCTTTATGTTGGGAATGAGGAGGACAACCTTTTGATAGACCTTATTTATTGGCATCATATGTAGGAAGTCAAAGCAATTGTAAGAAATTGAAAATAACTGTAGTAAGAGATTTCATGTGAAGCTTGTGTGTTTGCATCCTCCATTGCTTCTAGCTGTTAGTGTGACCCATCGCATGTTTGCAGAATTTGCTAAAATTTTGGTGCATCTATCTCTTTCTCTCATGATGAACGTTCAATGCTTGTTCTCATTTGAGGTCTGGTGGCACCATTCAACAGGTTCCCAGGGATTTTCTCTTACAGATACTTGGTGAAGACCGCGTCACCAAGTTTGTGATCCAAGAAATAGTTACTTCAACAATGGCTGATTATGTCAAAAGGGCAAGTCTTTGTTGATAATTTTATGTTGACCTAAATAGGAATGATCTAGTAACACTGGAAAGTCTCTTGACTTCAGGAGAACCTAGCTGTGAAAGAAAACAAGATCAGCACAACCCAGACAGCAGAAGAACTCAAATCAACATTTGCTCCTGGTAAAAATTTCGGATTCAATGCTGTAGTGGAACTTGAAAGTCCAGAAGTTGAGACATCAAGTTCAACCTCTGATGACTTGTAAAATTTTTATTCTATATTAAGTAAAAAGGGAGATACACAGTAAGTTCTGTTTATCGTATTAGTTTATTCCTTTGTCACAATTTTTTGCCAAATCGAAGTTATTATTGCTTGGTATATATGTTACGTTCTTTCTAGGCATCAATAACCTGAGTCTGGACAGGGATGTATTTTTCTAGCATTGTTGCTGAAAATTTTGTGTTTTGGCCCAGTTCTATCTGTGGTCAATGAACTCTTGGACTTCATATATCATATGGATTTGAATCTTTGCTTTAGAATATTAATCTCAATAGAAGATCTGGAACTGTTCGCATATCTTTATTTTCTCCCCCATTTGCTATCGAATCATCTGGTCAGGCATTGATTGGCGTATTTGTGCCGAGCAATGCTTGCATGCAGCGCTCTGTGCTTTCTTTCGAAAATCCAAAGGCAATATAATCACAAAAAACAACGTTGGCTTCCCAGCTTATTCGCCTGTAGAAATTGCATTGGCCTTTGTATTTGCTTTAGCAAATTAGGATGGCAAAGTTTAGCTTTTTGACAGTATTTTTCGAGCACTTGATGAGAGTTTTTTTTATATAAAATCGAAACGTTTCCCTCTCGATAGCTGCTGATGGAGAAACGAGATAAGCATGCTCATTCAAGTTTCGCATTATTCATCTAATCTTATCATTGAGCATAAGAACCACGAATTAGGATAGACCCCACCACACTCCCTTAGAAGCTAAGGGACCAATGTAACCCAAACAAGATCTAGCCCAAACCCGAGAGGCCACAAGCCCAGTCCACACCTATCAACCAAGCCCAAAAATTCACCACAGTTGTAACCCACCCTAACAATCAAAGCCTAGATTAAACATCTTGATACTGTTTTACCAAAGAGTAAAAAGAGAGAAGTTGATGCTGTCTTCTTGTTTAGATCCCCACGTTTTAAACCTTATGGAAAGCTTCCCTTCCTTCCCCACGTTTTAAACCTTAAGGAAAGCTTCCCTTCCTTCCTTAAGGAAAGCTTCAGGCTTTTCAGTCATTGTAAAGGTGTAGGTAACCACGACATGACCGTAAAGATTGCTATCTTCACTTGTTGATCTAAACTCATAAAACAAAACCATTTGATAGTTTCATCAAATACAGTTCCCAATTTGGGCCAGAATCGAATTCAATTTAGTAAATGAATAGTCTTAAGACAGAAGTCTAGTGTCAAGATCTCTGTTGACATCTAAATTTTGGCGACATGTTTAATCATTTATCGCTTTAAAAATTAGGGATTAATTTTAACCCCTAAAAAAATATTAGTAAATTAATTAATTGCATAGCATATAGTTTTAGATGCATTTATTTTAATTTGTATTTACATTGGGCCGGTGACAAATGGGTTCAAATTGATGGTTCCGAATATTAATTTGGTGAATTGGACTAAGCCCACGAAGGGAGTAAATCGGCCCAAGCCCGTATCCTCGGAAAGATTTTACGGATTGATTTGTGTGAGATTTCAAACTTTGGAATAATCCTTTTGCAATCCTAAATCGTATCAAAAGCAAATATTGCATTTGGAAAAAGGAATTTTCGTGGATACGGATTTGGAAAAATTAAAACCCTAACCGTGGCTTATAAATAGGTTAAATGCGTAGGGTTTGAGAGGGGGCCACACATATTGAATACACGGCCACATTAAGAGATACGGAGAGTGTGTGAGAGGGAGAATTTTTCTATCATCCGTAGGGAGCTTCTGACTAAAAAAGGAGAAATAAGAGAGAGGAAGCATTTCTTCCTCAAGCGCCTCCTCAGCCGAATTGAGCCTGACGTTGCTGCTTCCTCTTGGTCTCACGACCTGCGTTTCTATTCTCTCTATTTTACAGGTTATTTCCGGATTTTCTAGCAAGTTGTCTACGCTGGAAGCGTCGACAAAGTTGTTGTCTCCTGCACCACAGGACAACCCGCTGGTTTGTCCGAGTTGCGGACCATGGCAAGAATTCAACAAGCCGAGCATCGCCCAGATCACAAGCCATGCATCGCCATGCCGAGTGTCGCAGCGATCCAGGAGTCCCACCAACGAACGCCAAGCGATCCTAGACGAGCTCCTGCAATTCTAGAGAGCGTTAAAGCATCCCTACGGCATCTCTAGTCCACAGTCATGTTCTCGAGTTGAATCTTTTTTCTGCAGCTCATTCACCATATTCAGAACAGCCTTGTGGGGAGATTGCCCCCCGGAGCTGCAATCAATAAGTCCCATCCGTGCTTGCACGCTATCATCAAGCCTCTTTGTTTGGTCGTGCCAAATTCTTAGTCCTCGTTGGCCACGTCTATAGCCATTATTCACTGTGTTCATGAGCATCCCACGGTGACCATCCCCTCTCCTGCCGTCCGACAAGTCCAAATTTGGAAACACATTCGAGTGATATCAAGAGCTACTAAGAATTTTAGTCAATTTGGTTTTCATATATTCTGTTGCCATTCCTTGAAATATTCTAATGTTGGTTGAATTCCCTGATATAGAAAACGATAGCCACGATTGGGAGGAGACGTAAAAAAGGAAAAAAGTTTCTTGCTTTTTTTCTCTTTGTAGGTCAACGGAAGATCAATACAGGGGAACTCAGCGAAACCAGAATCTCCAGCAATTCCAGGCCGGTGAGCAATTTCCAAGGGTCAAGCATTGCTCAGCGGGACCCACATTTCCCACTGAATTTCATCCGAATCCAGCGAGCACGAGACAACCGGCAAAGTCCTCAGCCGGTCTCCGAGCACTACCACCGTTCTTGCTCCTGTAACCTGGCTTCAACAAGTCCGACGTCACTTCTAGCGAAGCTCGGGTGTCTTGCACTCTAGCGCTATCGATATTTCGACTCGATTGCTCCGCCATCATCCGTTCTGTCCACGTTGGCCAATAACGGCAACCCCGAGCCATATCAACCGCCTTGCTGTGCTTGCTGAATTTCTTTTGCGGGTTTTTCCAAACGCTCCAGTTCAATCCATCGGGGAAGTCTCGCGTGTTCTTGCGGTCGTCGCAGCTCCTCATCACCGTGACCATCTCGCTCACGACCTGTTGCTGGTGTCTCCTCAAGCTCATTGTTGTTGCCTCTCGTGAGTTATCAAGTCCATCTTTAAAGGAAGTTTAGATAAAACTTTCGCCAAAGGAAGGCACGCCACTTTGGAGATTTTCTCTAAGAGGGAGGCCAATTTCTTTGAGCAAGTGTCCAAGTTGCTACACCTCCCTTGTTCCTCCATTGATTCATCATCCAAGGATTGTGGTTCGCGACTTGCCCTATTTGGAAGCTAATATTCGAATTAGGTAAAAATCTTATCTAATTTAATTTCTGAATATTCAGTTTTCTTATTTGAAATTTCGATACATATGATTGAAATTCCTGATATGCTATCATATCCGTAATTTGAAGTGCCCTTATGAATTAGGAAACTTTCCTAATTTCGCAATGTGCGTATGATTGATAGTCCGATTTCACGCTCGAAATACGACTCGCAATCACACGGAAAAATCGCCAATCCGATCTCACGCTCAAGATACGATTCGCGATTTTATTTGAAATTGGCCAATCCGATCTCATGCGCGAGATACGATTCGTCAATTTATTTCCAAAATGGACATGGATGATATCTTGCCTGATTTGTTATCGTGCTGGTCTTGATGTCTTATTTTGATTGCTCCCGTAAAAGAAAGGAAAAATCCAAAAAAAAATCTGAGTTAGATTAGGTTTGTTTAGAATATTCATCGTTTTAGAGTTATCCTGCATGTTTAGAATAGGAAATTTATTTATTTTGAATTTTTGAAAAAACGAAAAAACCCAAAAAAAAAATGCATTCATTTAGGGTGTTAGTTTTAAATTTGAATTACACGTTTAATTATTTGGAAATTTCGAATTTCATAAAAAAAAATTAGAATCAAGGCATTCTTTGCACGTCATTACATAGATCGCATGCTTACGAGGAAAATAAAAATCATGTGCACGTCATATAGAATTAGGTTCATACAATGCACGTCATTTAGTGATTTTTGTTAGGTTCATTTAATTAGAAATTGTCAGTCATTAGATTAATTTAGATTGCATATTTAAGTGTTGCATTTCTTTAATTTCGAATCTTAAGGAAAATACAAAAAATTATTTTTTAGAATAAATCCATCTCATGCTTCAGGATAGATTACATGCTTATTTATGTCATATCGCTTAGGTCATATAACTAAGTCATGTTGCAATGTCATATCATTTCATGTTAAATTAGTGGCGTGCATTGCATATTGCATGATTTTCATTAAATAAGTGAAACAAAACAAAAAAAGAAAATTGCGTGTTAATTAGAAATCATACCTAGGACTGTTGATGCGAATTCTGATCTAACAACGCAGATGCTTTTGTTGCTTTGAGGTAAGTCCTGAAATTTATTCATTGCTTTCTTGGATGTTAAATTGGTGGTTTGCGCACCCGTATAATCACCTCACATGTTAGAAAAATAGCCTAAAATTAATTCAAGCTGCTTGCCAAACATTTTTCAAAATAAAAGAAAAAGGTACCGAAAGGACGTTGGAGAAATCTAGCGTAAGCAAGTCCCCGAACTCATAAATCTCTGATTCGTAGGAGTAAAGTAAATCTTCCATTACTTTACTTGGGTTCCTAATCGACCCACCAAAAATAGATTAGTAGCGACTCCTAATTGAAAATCAATTGCATGTTAAGAAATTTGAACCTAAGTCGCTAATTGGTATGGGTTTGGGAGAGCCCGAGTTAAGTCCAGGCTTAACAATCCATTAGCCAAACTCTAGGTGGTTCATACCCCGAAAAAAATTGGTCGTGATAATCTCCCCAGTTAACTTGATACAAACTAAAGTGAAAAATATACGCAACCCATCATGTTTAACATTCAGTATATGGCAATTGTGCTCCAATAAAGCATATATTATCATGATAAAGGAGGTTTTTGAGACTAAGCTAGGTGGAAACATAATATCGATAGATAATTTTTTTGAAATAAATGAGCTGCAGAAGCTGCCTTCCTTGCAAAAAGACGAACAAATAGATTCAGCCAAAAAAATTACTTTCTAAGCATCCAAAACACAAGTGCACAGAGAGAGATAAAAGGAGAGAGTCATGTGTCACGGCCAAGAGGTTTGGGCTGTGCCTTTTCGGGGAGGACCTCTTGTGATCGCTAAGGTTTCCCACAAGAGAGCTTCCAGAACATTCCAAGGACGGGCGATACGTAATTGAGCCAAAGTCTAGAATTCTCTTGCCATTAGTGTTGACACTTGGTGGTTGAGCGGTTTGATCTCATCCGCCAGATGAATTCTCGATCAATGGTTATAATCCGAGAGCTTCTAGTATAAAAGGGGTGCCCTCCCCCCTCATTTGTATATATCCAACCATTCAGAAATATAAGGCATTATATCTCAAATAATGCCTTTGATTATTTAGCAAGCGTATTGATTTGTCTCCATCTAATTTAACGGAGATTTGTCTCCATCTAATTTAACGGAATGTTGAATTTAATCGGGTATGGGTGGGAGTAGTAAAAGATTATAATTTATTAGATAACAATGTGATCTAGTTATCAATGACATTAAGAATGGACACTGGCGAGGGCAGTGCTTCGCCGCCGCCGCCTTGCCTCGAGCAGAGGAGGAGGAGGAGGAGGAGTGGGATAGTCTTCTCAGGGGCACTGTGGCTCGTATGGGGAAAAACTATAAAAGTTTTAAATAGCCTAATATCATCCTTGGCTCGCCCGGTGCCTCGCCAAATGTTCCGTGGGCGATTTTCAATAGGAAAAATCAAACGCATTTCAAAGCTTCCTCATCAATATCATTTTCCAAGATTCTTTCCAAGATTTACTAAGAGAATCTTGGAAAATTTTCTTCTTTTTCTTCTTTTTCTGTCTTCCATCGCCGCTGCTTCTTCGTCATCATCAATCAATGGGGGCGTGGTTGCCAAATGTCCAAGATGCATTGAAGTCGCTGAGTCGCTGTGCACGAGTCACATGCACGAGTCGCCTGAGTCGCTGAGTCATCTGTGCATGAGTCGCCTGAGTCGCATGTGCACGAGTCGCCCGAGTCGCATGTGCCTGTGCACAAGTCGCCCGAGTCGCATGTGCCTGTGCACTAGTCACCCGAGTCGCATGTGCATGCACGAGTCACCTGAGTCACTGAGTCATTTGTGCACGAGTCGCCAAGGTCGCATGTGCACGAGATGGAGGAGAATGTGAACATTGAGATTCAGACGATGTCTCAATTGCCCGCCTCGAACTCCAACGAAGCGGCCGGTCAAGATTTCGTCGGACAAGTACGTGCCCTCTTCTCCGGGAACGTCCTCCCATTTGTCCTCGGCCTGGTTGGTACCATGATAACAGTATATGCCTCCATCCACCATCCAAAACGTGAAATTCGCTATGCTGCATATATCTTTATGTTCTTGGTTTTAATTACATTGTTCCTTTTTTTTTTACGGAACTTTTGGGTAACGAAACCATGCACCGTAGGACCGCCGACAGCAACAACGGCGGTCAGTGGCTGCCAGTAAAATCATCCGATTTGTCAATTTATTTACCTAATTTAAGTCATGTTAATATATTTTGAAGGATAGTCTCTTAAAGGGATGTTTTGCTTAATACCCATTAGCTATAACTATCACAATAATTTATAACAAATAAAAGTTAAAAATTTTAGTTATTTGAAACATGCATATTGACATTTTAAATAAAATATATATAATGCATGAAGAGACTCAAGCTTTTCGAAAGATTCACTTTGCTCCATAAATCTGAAGAAGAAATATGAAACTCCAAGATTCTCCAACATTCAAGAAATGGCAGGCCCCCTCGGTCTGCTGCGGCCCCTGATTGACGGCCACCGCCACCGAACGTGAACTTGGCCGCCGACATCCAAGGTACAATGAAGACTTTGGAAAATCTGCGCGTTATGACGTATCAACTACGTACATTCAATAAAAGAATCACTCTTCACCCACACGAGACAGAGGAGAGGCGACAGAGGATTTTAGAGAGAAATTCTGTATTTATATTTTACTTGTGAATGAGATGGTATAAATGAGGTGAAGTAGGTCCCTATATATAAAAGTACGAGGCTAATTATAGCCATACATCTCCTCTTAATCTGATGGTGGAGATTAGATCTCTTCAACTACCAACTATTACATAGTCGTACAATTACCATATCGTCCGCTTCTAGGAGTATTCTAGAATATACGAGAAAACCCTAGAATTTTAGGAGATAGGTTGAGAGTCGCTTGCTATGATCAGGATACATATGTATTCAAGATTGCAAATTTGTTGATTATGCGTTTTTCATATATATTTTGTACCATATATGTATGGCATATGAAAAAGGAGTTGCACCTATGTATTGTCTTACCTTCCAGTCCGATAAATGAATACTAATTCAATGCATTTATCAATATCCAATAGATCTATAAATGATTAACGGAATCTTCTTATTTTTTATTTTTTTATTTATTATTAGTATTAGATTTCGATCAAGGGGACCCGAAATTTTGTGAACAATGCAGAGTTGAATTTGTTGATTCTCGGATATGAAGATATCAAATGGGACACATCAAATTAGCATGTCCATTTCATTAATTGATTTAGAACATCTCTTATTCGTTGATAGCATCTTATCTATCTTTCAAAGTTAGAAGAAAAAGGAATCTCGATTTGATTTTCTTGAATGACACAATTACAATATACATTTCCGTCAATCAGATATTATCCAAGGAACAGTTACATCCTCCCCATCACTTCCATCGCCACCGCTATGGTCATCGTGATACGGAATCGGTCCACCGGGATGCCCGTCAACTAAAAGAAAGATGGCGATGAAACAGCATGATATAAGACTATTCGGAACACCTATGTCCACCAAAAGAATCGCTGTGTATCTCCGGGTGCATCATAACGTGCTATGGGAGACGCCGGAGTAGGAGGCGTGGCCAATGATCTGTAAAAAAACAATAGGAGTGAGCTAACACTCAACAAGCGAAATAGCTAACTTATAAACTATCAATCCAATCAACACTCAATTCCTAGAATGCAACTAGCATCAAACAACAAGCACGATAGTATGAGCATGCATTGCAATTCGAATGCCAAATATAATCACATATAGAATGCTAGCATGCATATGATGCATCATATGTCTCATTTCTCCATCTTGTCATGTCATTTGGGTCCACCCGCATCTCACGGTTCAACCGGTTTGCTTGCTGGTCCATGTGGGTCACTTCCGATTTGTTGTCTAGACTTTCGTGGTTTGCTAGCTGCATGCATCTCTGCTACCAACCGAGGCATTTTGGTTTGCTAGTCAAGGCATTCTTCTCCAACATCCGATCCTAGTATCATTGGGTTCTTGGCTTGCTAGCCAAGACTTCCAAGGTTTGCTAACCTTGGGCATCCCTTCTCTGGGTCATCTTGGTTTGATAGCCAAGTTATTCTCCTCCAACATCCAATCATGGCATCATCAGATTCTTGGTTTGCTAGTCAAGACTTCCAAGGTTTGTTAGCCTTGGGCATCACATGAGATCAACTATCCTCATGCACCTCAAGCATATCACACATATGCAATGACATGACATTCGCATTCTCTAAAATGCATTCCAATCAGAACACCTTTCACAAAGAAGGATACCATGCCACTGCAAGCAAATCGGCACCTCATTACCACACCCAATCTAAGCCTAACTAATAATTCCAGAATCTGTCCTCACCAAATCAGCTCAATTTTCACAAGCAAATGACATATTATTAAAGCCAGACATACACCATTAGATAGTTTGATGAATTTAGTTACTATCTTCAGATGAATTTAGTTACTATCTTCAGTGGACCATCAACCAAGATTCCATCACCTTTCAATAGAAATTCGTGAATTTTCAAAATTGAATAAAATAGTATAGTTTTGAGCCGTCTTCGAAATCAAGTCCATGCTTTCTTTCTATTCATGTTTTGCTAATTGGGGAATATAAAGAAAGTACGCAGTTCGAAGAAAAATATATTAAATGCATCTACCGTAATAGAAGAGACCTCAAAAGAAAAGGAAAGCGCGAAGGAAATCTCACCATCATGGTCCAATGCCACCTGCAGGGAAATCAATACTAAAAAACAAGCAACGTATATTTGCTTGAAGAATAAAAAAAACAAATGATAAAAGACAAACAAACTGGTAGGCTTTCTTTCCCACAGCATCCATAAAATATTGTCAAACTGAACACGAAATGCGAGTCTCGCAAATTTAAGCAAATAAATGCTCGCATAAATTCTACCCCAAAGAAAAAAATCTCTAGGTTGATACAAGTGCAAACGAGGGGCAAATGCTAAGAAAACATCTCAAGAAGCCTTTAACTATATTGGTTAGCAAGATTGTTCTACAAAATGAGGAATCACATAATATCTAGCAATTGTGAATACAAATACGGATCTCTAAAGGGGGATGAGCAGTTACTGCCGCATGGGAAGGGCCGAATTCAAGGACACCAATTATCTGCAGCAGAAACAAGAAAAAAAAATCAGGAGAAAATTTCAAGTGAAAAGGTGAAAAATGACGAAGAAAAGGTTTGCCGTGCTCCCAAAAGTGAAGAGTCCTACGTAAGAACAGGCACCAATTACCACAGAACACTGGGGAAAAAACCGTTTTTTATTGAAACAATTTTATATCATGTGAAATAGCAATAATGAACCACATATCCAGAAGATAAGGTAATGATGGGAATAACTTACGAAACCAGCTTGACTTTATATTGTGATGCGCTTCTTGCAGTATCACTATAAGTGGCCAAAAGAACACTCTTCTTGTCTTGTATCATCTAAGCATCACTTGCTAATTCATTAAATCATTTCAAGATCAGCATTTATTTTCTTCACTAGGAAAACAGCTCAGTTATATATTTAATATAGGAGATAATTATAAGTTGATCGCCTTTTAGTTCTCCGTTCATAAACAAGAGAACTTTAGGCATAAAATGATGCATTCAAGATTAGAGCAGTCAAGTCAATCTCAGAGTATCAAATAATTAGAACATGGTGATGCTGCAAAAAAGAGACTATCCTTCTAGGAGTATGGTCGAGGGAGAGAAGAGCCTTTTATATAGCAACATCTCATGGGCTGAAAATAGGTTAGATTTTTGCACCCAATTGTGGTAATTAGGGTTCAGGGGGCCTGCAAAGCCAATATAGATCAAATGGCCTAAGCCCATTTGCTGGTCCATCCCACCATTCACGTCCAACCATTTTATCGCCCCCACTTGGTTATAAGCTCACATTACTGAGCTAGTCGGGTCACCAATGATTGATTGCATATACGTGAAGTTTGTCTTTCAACTGAAAGTTGCAAGATATGTATAAAAGCACTTGTGGATGTGGTTTATTCAATTTAATGCTTAAGACCTTCTACCAAAAGGCTCCTATTACCCATTTCAGACGAAGAGATACCAAGATAAGAACATAATTAAATCATTAGAAAGTGCATTAACTTGACTGCACAGAATTAACACTGTAATCTGCACACTCATTATAAGATAGGAATTGGAGTGACTATGAGAATTCAAAATTACTTGCAGTTTTAAGTCCATGATGCTCAATCATACTGATATAAGTGAAAAGACATCCTAATACCGTCCAACTTTCTAAGCCAACTAAGATCAACAAAAGCATGATGAGTGCAAAAGGGCTAAAGTCAAATTATACGTAGCAGAGGAAAGTTCTTTAGGCAGTGATTTGCAACGAAACAATAGATACCAACCATTCAAGCATGACTGAAAAAAAACAAATAGCAACTCCTACTGCATAGGTAAGTTACTCAACCCAAAACATGGATATTTATTGGTTCTTCAGGTAAGTCCGTACAACATTTGTTGCTATGCTATGATATCCCTGAGCGGAACAAACAAAAATCGAGCAAGTCTCCTCTTAAGTCTCAAGTCTTATCGAACATACACAAGGTCCTTTTATTACATTATCAACAGTAAGTGCACCGCCATTATGTCACCAAGGTTTACCATTTTTTACATTCATTTCAAACGATATTGCTTTTTGCTTCTCAAATTTCAAATCCCCAAAAGAAACTTAATAAGACAAATCTTGACCACAGTGGACATTATATTCAATTCAAATGCACATTAAAACTTCCATGAAAAACACGGTGCCAAAAAATAACGATGATAAAAAAAGTGATTCGAGAGTCCATTACTGCTAAAGCATTTGTTTATAAATTAGAACAGGCACCAAATTAAGTACGTAGCAAACAAAAACAAAAAATCTGTAAGAAAAATCCTCATTCTACAGATTATATTCAAAGAAATGCGATCCTACAAAACCAGCAGAGGTCTTATAGCACTGCTTCAGTACTTCCACATATGAAAAGGAAAATCAAAATTACAATTGATAAACAGGAGAAAAGTATTGCCATGTTTGTTGCTTTGGCAGCCTGATTGATCTCATTAGATTTTATCCACAATCCTTTGACACGAATACAGTATCAATCAGCAACTTGTATGCTAAAAAGACCACTATCATTCTTCCGTCATCCTTTCATGAAACAGGTGATGGTGCGGCATTGAGTCTCAGTGCAGCAAAACAGGCAAGAATACAATGAAAATAGATAGGCCTAAGAAATTGTTATTGAAGTAGCTATGCTTCCATGCAGTTCTCCAGACTACTAACTTCAAATACCGAGCCATGGGTTTCCCTTCCCGGCCTCTGCAGAAATAATTGTGAGGAGGAGGTGACCCATAATCTTCAACCCATGTCGCTGAGAGTACGCACTCATGGATCCCAAGCTATTGGTGGCTTTTGATTGACTGTACAAAATGTAGAATTGATCACCGTCTTTCAAGTTTCTTCCACAAATTAAGAGCTCTTCTAATGATCGGATCAGCTGAAAATCCTTCAGCATATGCACCAATGGCTTTTAGAAGGCTGGTGAATTTCTCCCCGTCATCCTGTAACCATGCCAGGTTAAAGGTGAAGCTTGTGAGTTTCTTATATGCAGCTGGGAAGAACATTGGGAACAAATTTATTAAGTGCAAAGAAATCGGTAGTGCTGTATATAATAGTCAAAGCACAACCGATGTGGTGAATGAGTGGCCCGTAGCAACCTAAAACTACGGGGCCTCATGTTTCCAACAAATGATGAAGTATTCATGGACTCCCCCCCGCCCCCTTTCAACCTTGGGCTTGGGAAAGGGAGTAAGCACGACAATATCACCCCCAGAATCAGAACAGGAAATCTTGATTTTAGTCAATCCCGTAAATTAAAACTGTGCCAGTTGTGAGCTCACAGAAAGAAATCAACTAAACCAAACAGTACATGCATTGCTGATTCATCTGCTCTTTCATGAACTCAAGCAAGAGGATGCATGGTGCTGTGTCTAGATTGCCAAAGTTCGAGTCAAACTTCATGCCTTAAACCTTTTAATGCATCGCAGAACCAGTTAGAAGATGATTCAAGTGCATTCTGATGCAAGAATTCTCTTAATACATCCAAAACATGCGCGCACGCGAGAGAGAGAGAGAGAGAGAGTTTTATGATTACACAAACCTCAGGTTTCTTAAATGCAAGATCTTCAGTGGTGAATGGTACCATGTAGAATGGAAGATCAGTACGTATTAATGCCTGAAAAATAATGGAAAAGGAAAAACAAATCAGTAAAAGGCAAAAACCAAGGATTCACCTTAGGATACATGTATTTATGGAAAGGAGATGCAGTTAACATCAAACATGTAATTCTGTTCAGGGCATTAATATCAAGACATTAGAGAAAATGCAGGTGATAATACCAAATTCTTGCTGAGGGTAGCATTATCAGCCTGCGCTATCAAAGCCTGCATGGAAAAAGGGTGAAAGTACTTGTCAATCTGATTAGAGACGCATTAGTTATCCATAAAGAGCAAGTGAGCAATCAAACCATGTGTCCCTAAAAAGAAGTTATGAGATCAGACACTCTATCAAAAAATGAAGCTGCGAGTGAAAAAAAAAAATTTGAGTTTGTCTGATGCATTCCGACTCATAAGTAAGATAAAATTAACCTTTCTTATCCGTTCCTCTTCAACTTGATCAACACATTGCAACAAGTTTTCTAATGTGCCTGCCCAATCAATAAAATAACTTCCAAGTCATCAAGCTGAATAATTTATTTGGTATAAAAGGCCAAAAAAGCAGCTAAATGAGCGCAGGAAGAGAACATTGATGCTGAGCTAACTACATATCTTATTATCCACCACAATAGCACCAGAAAATGCCCTCTCATGCATCTGAGAGGCATCCTTTTCACGAGGTGCCACAGGGTCCATATTAAATTAATTTAAATGGAAAATATGTACATGTAACTCGTTTTTATAAGTTTATTAATGCTAAGACTGAACAAACAAGTTTTGACCTTTGTCCACTTGGACAAAATGCATACAACTATGTCAGACCAAAACAAACTTACCAAATTTAGTAATCAGTTGCACAGCATGCACATTGCCAATCCCTTCAACTCCTGCATTAATATTAACCATGCCTCAATCACCAATCTCAAAAAAAAAATAAATAAATAAATAAAATAAAATTTGCAATGTCTTTTCCAAAAATTGCAAAGGCTTAAAACATTTTGAAATGTGCCATCAGCAATCTCCTTTTATGCTCTCATCCAAAGAGAGGAGGACTCCAAAACAGGGGCCCTGTGTGTGTGCACCATGACCATGTGAAATAATTGTCAGGATTATGGTACAGACATGATTCAATAAAGCCAAAAACGTTAACAGCATATCATGCTTGGTCGTATTTTCATGTCATGCCAGAAAATGCCACCTCTATCAAGGGGATGTCATTTCAGTCTTTAAACAACTGGTTAGCCAAAGTGGATAATGAAGAAAGAATAGATTAAACAATAAGGTCACCATCATCCACCTCAGAAATGTTGTTTGGTGATATACCCACTATATATGATTAAGTCACCAATAAGAATTAAAAATTTACCTGGGATATTGTCGCATTTGTCACCTACAAGTGACATGACATCAACAAATTGAGAAGGATCTAGAGCTCCATATTTTTTAGCAAAATCTTCCATTCCAAAGGAGACCATACTGCCAAAATGAGAGAACTGTGAAGACCCCAACGGAAAGAATAATCATAACATACCCAAAGAAATTGTATGACTATAATATAACCTTCTAAAGTTGAGTGGGCAACTATTAGATCTTAACACTTTGTTAAAGCAAAAGAATAGATGAAACCCAACATGTATAAAGAACACAAACCCATTAATTATTTAAGAAATCGAGCTAGAGGTCTCATCATCTTAAAGTGGAGTATGATGTTTGATGTAAAATCTTCAATCGTTTAGGAATGACAGATATAATAATTATGTGTATGACAAGGTCAAAATGCCCACGTTTACAGATGAAAATTCCAATTTATTTAAAGAAAGAAAGATGTGAACGTTAGCAAGAGGGGCATAAGTAATTGATCAATTAGGCTGTCAAATTTTTTCCATATATTGCACATCTGGGTCTGGAAGAATGGAAAATTTAGATCTCTATTCATACTGCTTCTGTGTTAGACATTTCAGCAATTTAAAAGTGTAGCCATCAAACTCTACTCAGTAGTCAGTATCATATCCTCCGTACAATCTACATAATCAAGGTCATTTTTAAATGTTTGCCCCATATCCTATTAGGCCTATCCTATCTGGTACATTTCTGAACTACAGAGAACATCGGTGCATAGCGCAATTTCACATCCCTCCCACTTGAATCCTATGAGATGTATCCATTGACATTCCCGATTTGTTGAAATTGGCCCAAGATATTAGAATAGGTGATCTCAAGCAGAATGGCAAAACATCTGAAACCGAATTTTCATTCTCAGTGCTAAGATTTTGAAGTCTTTTCTCAACCAACCTCTTCATGTTGTATATTGTAGCACAGAAAAATATTATAAAGTACATTCTGGTTCAAATTCAAAAGAAACGATTAACATAAAGACCTCTTTCTTTATCACCACATAGAGATTTTAACCAAAAGTTAAACCAATTTTAGGCAAAGCAATGAGTGACTTTCTACTAACTCGAGACCACGTGGAGCAATGCGCAGAAGACGTAACGAAGGAGACAAAATCTGGAAAAAGTCCTTGTCTGGGGAGACGACTCGAACCTGTGGCAAAAGGAGCGCAGGTAGCATTACCAATTATGGATGTGGAAATACTGAAATCATCTGAGAATCTGATTGAAGAGGTTGACGAATATAAAATCAGACAGACAAGAAGAACAAGGGAATTGCTTGATGCATGCTTTTTGTAAATGATATGATACTGGTGAATGAAATTAGGGTGGGACTAACGGCCATAAACAATGGGGACTGGCCCTGCCCAAGTCCTACCATGACCACAAGAGAAAAATTGAAGGAGCAAGATTTAAAAATCCATTGAACTTTCATCAAAGTAAACATCAAAGTAGAAAGGATGCGGCTTTAGCATATAAGAGGCCAAGAAGTCATTACTGCATCTTAAGTCCATTTTGCAGAAAGATGGAATCATTGAGTTCTTATTATGGATATAGCAGGGACAGGTGCAATGGATCATCATGATGAAAGCTATAATTGATTGAAGAATGCTTCTTAAGCTAAGGTAAGCAAGGCTTCTTGAGATGGATTTTTCACGGTCAACAGGTCTAGTATCAGCTAATACATAAAGCAAGTATATAATCAAAGTGAAGGTGCTTTGATTTACATGTGGGCTTTATTATAAAAGGAGAAAATGAAAATGAGTACAGCTGAGAAAATGTTGGGATCCCCATTAAGCACAAAAGATTGATGGTATCAGTAGTTCCTGTAGAAAGATGCACTACATGCATGGAGTCCATGTCAGAACATGTAAGGAGAGGCTGAAGAAACAAGGGTTGGAAGGGAACCCTTGAACACAACAGAAGTATAGATTTTAAATGGTTCATGGACGGAATAGTGCATGGGAAGGATCAGCATAATAACAAACTTTCGGGAAGAATTTGGCTTATAGTTGTTGTATCACCATTTTGTCAATGAAAGATGAAAGAGTCTGTCATACAAACTATAAAAGTACTCTCACTGCTCAAAAGCAAGCTGGAGTATGAAAATCATCATCACAGAAGCAAAACTCTTCTTTAAGTGAAAGCGGAAAATACCTTGTAGCCTGCCTCAACACTCCTTACAGCCAAGGTTCCAATCACATCGTCAGCTTCAACACCAGGCACCTGCAATTGATGTAGCTCCTCACTGGTTAGCCCAAACTATTAAAACATCAATAATTTGCCATAATCAATCCCTCAGAAATCCCCTCAACCATTCAAAGCTGCACCCTTTGAACAAATATCAAGAGATTGTGAAAGAAATTAGTGATGAAACATTTATCCAAGGATGAGCATTGGAAGGCCCCGCTTTCTTTGTCTGTAGATCTCACACCTGCCACTCCTTTTCTCACTCTTTAGTATATTTATTAAGGAAATAGGCAATTGATAAATCATATACCTCAATTACTTTGATGGACATGGCCTTGATGGATGCTTTCAGGTATTGGAGACCCTGGACAATGGTGTCTGGTGTGGGGGGACGGTTGCTCTTGTATGTCGGGTATAAAGTATGCCGAAAATTAATACCTTCAATATATCCAAGAATGCATCATTGGTTTTGCTGATAGTTCAAGCAATTTAATTAAATGGACAAGTGAGGTACAAAAAATAAGTGCAGAATGATGTAAAGAATGTGAACAAGGAATTGCTGCAATATTTTAATCATCTATTGTGCTTGATGATCACAAAAGAAGTCAAAACACCAATTCAAGGCACTGCTTATGAAATGTTTAATGTGAGAAAAGTCACTAGAGGAATCTATAAGAAAGTGAACCCCTTTAACAGGTATGGAGTCTTACTCAACGTACAGGAGTGTGTCAATACGTCTGACTTTGCTCTTGAATTTAAATATGAATGCTTAGTTACAAGTACACTAAAAGGAAGAGGCACAAACTCAGTCATGTAATGAAGACAATAAGCCGTATCTTAAAAAAGACATTTTCCTGCATCTGAACACATTCCATTATCCAAACATAAGATAATCATTCTCTTCTCAAATACATTGAGGGAATCCTCCCATCACACAGGAAATAGACCTTTCGGGCAAAGTTTGAAGTTTGTGAATGTTCCTTGAAATTGTCTCAACATAATAATACTCCTTCACATGAAGGCCGAAAGAATGACAAAAGCCTGAAGCCTGTAAACCCTAGCGTGTGGGTGAAACAATGGCCAATCCCCATAATATAAAGAGAGGTCACCAATAAATGTTTAGCATGAGAAATCAAATGGAAGAATTTTTGGCTTGATACCATGTTGAATTGAGTGTGCAATCAATTATTTCAAAAAATTAAGCTTGCAGACAGTGATGTAGTTTAGTCCATATCGTAAGACAATGCTCTCCAAGGCATGTTTCTTAAAACATCTTCTCGTTATCAAGTTAATTCCCTTCCACGGAAACATATGCAGGTCACCCCAGGTTAACAACGATAGAAGGACCTCTGAACTAATGAAACAAATTGAAGCTCAATCTCAATGGGAAAAAAGTTGATAGAAACCATTCATCACCCATTTACTTATACTCAATGCAGTAGACAAAGATATTTGTGGAAAAGCCTTCACTAACTACCAGTCATAATATCCAAAAACAGCTCGTTACAAAATTGCACATCATTCTCCAAAGTTGTCTCAAGTTTTCTATTTCCAATTAACCTAACACTTTATTATCCATCAATTAAGACCACCATCTGTGGAAAGTTAGACACAGACAACAATCCTTTAAAGAAAGCACAATGCCTTCGAGGGTGGAAAGTTAGTCGTCTCCAGTCTTCGATTTCGTCACCAAGAAACGTGCTTTATCTCACTAAATTGAGTCCCATGAGAATCCAATAGCACCACTCAACTCCTTACAACTCAGTAACAATCATCAACTCCTTGCCATTTATATAGATCGTGCTTTATCTCACTATATCCAGTTGCACGAGAATCTACTAATAGCACCATTCAGGTCTTTACAACTCAACAACAATTGTCAACTCCTTGTCATTAATAAAGATTCATACAGTCCCCATCTGAATTTGCCTTTTAAAAAGATGAGGTGTAACTAATAAAATCGTCAAGATAAAATAACTCTTTTGGGGTGGCTTGGAATTCATGTTATGATGCTTTGTCCGGAGTACAACTATTTCTAACCAACAGATATTTGTATGGCAAGGCCATGAATTACAAAACATCAGAGTCAAATTTGAAGCAGATCCACAATAATGAAGTTAGAAAGCGAAGATAAGTAGGCTAGATCGTCAGCAATCTATTTTTACAAATACAAGCAACCCCCCAACTTATTGTCACAATTCCATTGTTCAAACATTGAATTAGACATATCATAATTGACATTTGGTAGCTAAATGAGGACATCAGTAAAATTACTCATGCTTAAAAAGCCAGATAAATAAGGATAATCTTCACAATCTCATTCTGATTAAATATGCATACCACATTGGAATGAACTGCCCTAGTATTCCTCACTCTAGATGGCATATTCTACTTCCGACCAAAAAAAAGAAAAAAGAAAAAGAAAAGGATGGCATATTCTACAAGCTGTTCCAAACTAAAAGGAAAAGATCGCATATACCTAGAGAAGAACTTTTATCATGCTAGATTCTAAAGATAAAAGGTAATCCAACATAACACCTGTAAGGTGACTTGGTATCAGACAATATTTGAGAGAAGGATGATGTTAGTCATCTTGCACAGTGCAATACTCATATAAGAGAATTCCACATGAAACAGGGGCATGTACCCTACAGGTGACACACTTAAATGATCAAGTATGAATGATCTCTTATTTGTCATACTAAACGAAAACATCACTTCCTTGGCTTCAATATGGCCCAACTATTTTATCTAATCTCGAAAAAAAAAAAAAAAAAAAAACTCTGAAAAGCATACCTTTAGCCATGAAACTTTCTTTGGACTGATTAAAAGTATGACCAAATGGAATTCCTGAAAATAAAAGGTCCCCTTAGTATGATTTTGCTTAAAACCACTAGTGCAAGCCAAGCATCTCACAATCACCAACTAAACACTTTAAGTTAATCACAAAGCAAGACACACTGGTTACACAAGGACTGAAAAAACAATGCAAATTTTCAGAAATAAGGCAGAACAAAAAATTACAACATCCGTTATTAGCAAAAGATAGTCCGGAACTTCCAGAGCTTCTAAGGAATTGAGTCTTGTCCTCATGCACACTCATGGTGTACATGGGCAATACCCCATTAGAAGGTGAGGTAAAACTCTATTAAAAAACTGCTTCAAAATTGGAAATTAAGTCGCAACAGAAAATAACTGCAAGAATCACCTACACCATCACTCCTTTGCACATGGCATGGGGGGAGAGAGATAGAGAGGTATGCATGGCAAGACGGAAGCTATCATTGGATGCTTTCCCAGGAAATTAATGCATTAAACTTCAGCTTTCAATTATGTTTGTAATCCAGAGTTCAATGAACTTCTTGAATTGTAGCTAGAAATCAGTTAATCTAATTTCATTTATTTCCAAACCATACTAATAATTTACATTAAACATTTCCATTAAAAAAAAGAAGAAGCAGAATCAAACAAATTGTGCTCTCTCAAAAAATGGCTAAAGATATGGCATGGGGCAGCAACCGCGGTCTCAAAGAAGGGACTTAAGACAACAGGAAGAGCCACTGATTAGGACAAAATCTCTACGGAAATTTAGTTACAATCACCTACTTACCATTGAATAAAGAACATGAGCTTTGTAAAGGAAAACAATTCAAAGAAAATACTCTTCCACCAAACACTTAAATTACTCACAATCTAAACTATTCAAAAGAACTAAGCATAATCTCTTCCATTAACCTTCTCCCCTTCTGTCACATTCATTGAAGCAAACATAATCATGAAAGTCCAGCCAAACAATAGAAAGTAACATGAAGGGCTCCTTGAAGTGATGGACAAATAATTCCTCGACAGGTTGCTCTAATGCTCAAAATGATGTAAATTTTGGCACATATTTGCAAAGGACCTAAGTTCCCATAAACTTCAAGGACCCACTAAACATGCTAGTGAACAACCCCACCATTTGCTATACCTAGTGAATATTCCAGTTTTAATAATACTTTTGTTAGAATGCACACGTGAGTTGTGCTACAAAAATCACACATTAAAGAATTGATGTGGTGTAGTGCACTTAATATATCCTAATTGGCTCATAACTCATTGGCTTAGGTTTTTGAGTGAAGGTGGATCCAATTGGATATATTAACAGACTCAAATCTAGGCTCCCTCTTTATGATCTCCCTAGGTGAAAGGTCTTAGGCTTCTGCTGTTTGCTCCTAACAAATCGGTATTAGAGCTGATGGTTTGTTCCGATATTTGTGGAAGCATTGGTGGATGAAGTTAGGCGTAATTTCCAAGCAGTAGGCATTGTGGTGTAACAATGTCGGCCTAGTAGAAGACTTCATATTTTGATGCAAAAGGATACTTGAATTAAGGGGGAGCTCACATGTGAAGGGGAGATTGTTAGAATGCACGTGTGAGTTGTGTTAGAAAAATCCCACATTGAAGAATTGATGTGGTTTAGAGCACTTAATATATTCTAATTGGCCCATAACTCACTGGTTTAAACTTTTGAGTGAAGGTAGATCCAACTAGATATATTAACAAGCACAAATTTAGGCTCCCTCTTAATGATCTCCCCAGGTGAAAGGTATCGGGCTTTTGTTGTTTGCTTCTAACAACGTCACTATTGAAATTTTTTAAAGTTTCAGGTAGCAACGTCAATGAAATTTCCTGAAGGGAGATGCGTTCATTGATTGACCAGGGTATTGGTGAAATAGAAGGTAATAATATTCAAGTTTTACCACATTTAGATCACATGGCTCACCATATCGATGAGAACACTATATATGTGCATGAAGATGTTTTGAGCAATTCATGAGAAGAACTCAGAAAAGAACAAAATTTCTGGTTCAGAAGCAAGCATTTGAAGATCATGGCAGTCCAAAAGCCCAAAAGTCACAACCCATAAACGATAAAAAGGAAACATAAATAAGCAAAAAATTGTCCGTCTGCAACATTAACAAAATCATGAAATTATTTTGCTGTTTAAAAATTTGAAGATCCAAGCATTTCCAGGAACCAACGACCAAGGAAAAGAAACGTTGTTCACTTCAAAGCATATAGTTCATTGTTCACCCTCAATTAAAACCATCCGATTAACTAATCTGTTAAGAGGAACAAAAGAGCAGCTCCTCAGAAAAAGCATGCAAATGCCTGAAAGAAATTTCTTCAATTAAGATTAATTTCAAGGCAGGTAAAATAAAAGTGTCTCAAATGCATCGTCAACTAAAACTCACTCATTGCAGAGGAAGCACAAAAAGAAAATTTGCATGCTTGTTAAATATGCCAAATCTGACACAGAATAATTTTTGTGCACTAGCTTTCTTTCTATTCATGTTTCACCATTCGGGGAATATAAAGAAAGCATGCAGTTTGAAGAAAACTATAAATGAAAATTAAATGCATCTACCACAATAGAAGAGACTTCAGAAGAAAAGGAAAGTGCGAAGGGTAACTCTCACCATCATGGTCGAATACCACCTGCAGGGAAATCAATACTAAAAAATAAGCAACATATATTTGCTAGAGGATAGAAAAAGCAAATGATAAGACAAACAGACTGGTAGGCTTTCTCACAACATCCATAAAATTGTCAAACTGAACATGAAATACTGAGTCTTGCAAGTTTAAGCAAATAAATGCTAGCATAAGTTCTACGCCAAAGGAAAAAAAAATCTCTAGCTTTATACAAGTGCAAATGAGGGGCATTTGCAGAGAAAACATCTGAAGAAGCCTTTAATTATATTGGTTTGATAGACTGTTTTACAAAATGAGGAATAACATAATAGCTAGCAACTATGAATACAAATGTAGATCTCCAAAGGGAGATGAGGACTTACTGCCACATGGGAAGGGCCGAATTCAAGGACATCAATTATCTGCAGCAGAAACAAGAGAAAGTATTTAAAAAAAAAAAAAAGAAGGAGAAAAATTTAAGTGAAAAGGTGAAAATGATAAAGAAAAAATTTGCCATGCTTCCAGAGTTGAAAAATCCTACATAAGAACACTTGACACACAAAAGAAAAAGTGTTTTTTATTGAAACAATTTCATACCATGTGAAACAGCAATTATAATCCACATATCCAGAAGATAAGGTAAGGATGGAAAAACCTGATGAAACCAACTTGACTTTATATTGTGATGCAGAATAACTAGCGTGAAACTATAAGTGGCCAAAAGAACACTCTTCTTGTCATGTAATATCTAAGCATCATTTGCTAGTTCAATAAATCATTTCAAGATCAGCATTTATTTTCTTCACTTGGAAAACAGCTCGGTTATATATTTATTATAGGAGATAATTATAAAAGGTCGATCGCCTTTAGTTCTCCTTTCATGAACAAAGAGCTTTAGGAATAAAATGATGCCATTAAGATTAGAGCAGCCAAGTCAATCTCGAAGTATAAATTAATAGAACATGGTGATGCTGCAAGGACGAGAATATCCTTTTAGGAGTATGGTCAAGGGAGAGAAGAACCTTTTAGATAGCAATATCTCAGGGGTTGATAATATGTTAGATTTTTGCAACCCAATTGTGGTGATTTGGGGTACCTTTTAACCCCATAAGGGGGAATGCAAAGCCAATATAGGTCAAAGGGCCTAAGCCCAATCATTGATCCAACCCATCCATAACATTCAACCATTTTATGCCCCACTTGCTTATAAGCTCACATTACTGAGCTAGCCGGTGGTCAATTGCAAGTATGTGAAGTTTGTCATTCAACTGAAAGTTGCAGGATATGTGTATAGACTAGTGGATGTGGTTGATTCAATATGATGCTTAAGACCTTCTACCAAAAGGCTTCTATTACCCATTTCAAATGAAGAGACACCATCTTTTCATGGTTGAAAAATGGACGCATGATGCACACTCTCATAAAAAAAGTCACAAAATCATCAGAAAGTACATCAACTGGACTGCACAGAATTAACTTTGTAAACTGCACACTCATTATAAGACAGGAATTGGTGTGAACGCATCACTATGAGAATTTGAAATTCCTCACAGTTTTGAGTCATTGCAGCAAATTAAACCCCACGGAGTGATTAAGTCCGTGATGCTCAATCAAACTGATGTAAGTTAAACGACATCCTAAAACTGTCCAACTTTGTAAACCAACTAAGATCAATAAAAAGCATGATGAGTACAAAAGGGCAACAGTCAAATTATACGTAGTAGAGGAAAGTTCTCTAGGCGGTGATATGCAACGAAACAAGATATACCAACCATCTTGTCTTATCCAATATGCACAATGTCCCTGAGTGGAACAAACAAAAATCAAGCAAATCTCCTCTTAAGTCTCAAGTCTTATCCACTAAGCACAATGTCCTTTTTTTAAATTATCAACAGTAAGTGCATTGCCATTATATCACCAAGGTTTACCATTTTTAGGCAAAGGCTATAAAATTCTTCACAGAGAAGAGAATACTGTAGACATTTCACCAAAGCTTATACAAAGGCATACAAAGTCCAATAATGAGTTCAGTACTGATCAAGGACTGTACGAATGAAGACACCAATTGATTAATCTTACAAGAGATAAAGCTGTAACAATAGTCAAAACCCAGTCTCCGTTCCCATCTGCATGTGGTAAGTGCCCATGATGCAACCTGGCTACTCTTAACCAAAAAAAATAAACAAGTTTATCAATTAATAGAAACATTCACTATAAAGGAGACGGGAAAGAGAACAATTAACAAAGATATAGATGATCCACTGCTGTACATTACAAAGCTAATAAAGTGATTTGTGCAAACGAAGTGTTGGGTCAAGGAGTCAAAATAATTCTTAAGACATCAAGCTACAGTGAAGTTCACAGAAGTTTCAAAACAAAATGTCCAAGATTCATGTATGAAGTATACAATAGCCAACAAAGATTTGAAAAAGGTAATCCAAAGCTTGTGGAGGTTTAGTTCCTTCACATAGATTTTTAATATTGCTGTCACTTGGATACCAACAAAGAATGGCATTTTCCTCTTGCTAATGCTTGGTGAACCTCTTGGAAAACCATTTCTCAGCAGAAAGTGCTTCGGTTTGCAAATTATATACCAAGACAGTATTTCTGCCAGGTTATAATAGAAGTTTGTTAGAATGCTAGTGTCTCAAGGATGTGTTTCATGTTCTGGAGAAGATGAATCACAGAGCCAATTGTTTTAGGATCACCTGGTGTCAAACGGAAGTACGGGCAAGATAATTTAGATTGTGTTCTAGAAACAGAGGCTGTTGGATCACGGGATCATGAACTGTAACGGGCTACTCCACATCTTAAAGGGATATTTTGAAATTTTTAAAGTTAAAACTCCATTGTGTTGCCTGCATCTATTGCTTGTAGAGGTCTTGTGATCTTGCAATTCATTAGCTTATACCTATAGTTGCAGATTCTATTCATAAAGTAGTTGATCTTAGGTAGTTACCAAATGGGAAGAAGTTACTTCTAGTAGCATGGGGATAACACCTGACTGATCCATTTGTTGATATGCTTTAGCCTGTAGCAGGAGTGGCAATAAAACCACCTCGGGAGCCAATAAAACTCTAAATTATCACAAGGGGAAAAAAGGCACGGTGAAGTTGCCATTTCAGAATTCACTTAGTTGAGAATTTTTTCTTTTTTTTTTTGGAATTGGAGGAACCGCCTCATAACAGGCGCTCAGCATAAACCCCCAGGGAGCACTGGCGCGGGGACCCAACTCCCACGGTGCTCCGCTTAAGTCGCGCTTTAATGCGCACGCGGTGACTCAAACCTCCCCCCTTCCGCAATTAGAGGGGAAAAGGTCCAAACCAACGCACCCACAGCGGAGTGGGTCTTAATTGAGAAAATTCATCCATGCTATTTACCAAAATCTAGTGTCAGAACTGCAATTCCCTTTTTAACTTTCCTTACATTCATCCCATAGTAAACAAAACATTGGTCAAAATGCTCATTAAATCTTCATTTAGTAGACACTATTCTTTGGTAGTTTAATAATACTCTAGTTTCAATGCTGTTTTATATTGGAAATGTGGGATACGAGGAGAAGTACCAAAGTTTGCTTTGTAGTCAACCCCAGAACAAAATCAGAAGAAAAAGTTGAAGGATTCAGCAGGTGTAGCATGACATACCCAAAAGCTTGTAGTATGCTCTATATATGACTGATGTGCCATCAATTAGCATTACCCTGCCACCGGAAGGATCAGCCTTTGCTTCTCTTTCTCCCTGATTGACTTGATCCAAAAGTGCATCTTGGCCTACTGAAGGACTAGTTTTAGAAGGAATCACCGAATTCCTAGAAGTTTCAGTGGCAACTCCATGTAGAGTTGAAAACGAACATTTTGCCAGCACATAGTGGCCCTGGAAAAGAGAGAGATAATGAAATGCTAGCAGAAGCTAATCCAAGAAAAGAGTAGCTAAATATCTGTATAGCTGTAAAACACCCCTTGTGCCATGAAAGAAATCTGTAAACAAGAATTCGGATTGCCAATATAATCCTGAATTCACTCTCTCAGATTTTATTGCAGATTTTCATAGGACAAAAATTGTATGTTGATTTCAATTTTGCAGAAACTTCTAATTGTCCCTCTGTAGTCCACGAAACAAATTTACTTTCTAAACAGGGGACGATATACATTAACAAACATTTCAACTATAGAGTATGGTGGATTTGTTTCTAGAATTTATGTACAACTAAAAACAACGGAAAACTTCTTCATTCTTCATTCTTGAAAACAGATTTCAAGGAGAAACTTCAAAAAATAATGCAAGACAGCCATGGTTTTCCATGCAGATTGGAAACCATCCAGTGAAGTAGCATGGATGGGACTAGAGCCCAGCCCTGCTAAACAGGGTCATATCAACGAGCACAAGACTCTTTCTCAACAATTGTTGGTCATGTTGTCATTTTCGTGAATTTTGGTTTTATTAATTATAAGATGCAGACTGCATGGTATACAACGAAAAACACAAACCTTATAGTGAACAATGCTCAAGCTATAATATGGACCCTACTCTGTATGCCTCTAAAAAATACGTTTTAAAAAGTTGCCACTGATTCCCTAGCAAATATCCTTTGATTTCATGCTAGTAGTTGCATTCAACTAAACCTTAATCAATAAAAGAGGGAAGTGACATTAATTTGGATCAATTTAGATACCAAAAGACTTCTCCTCCTCTTCCATATATTTCCATTAATTTTTGGGAGGCAGGAGCCATTCATGGAAACAAGTATTGAACATAGAGGTTCCTGTCAAGTTGGTCCACTTTTTTGCAGTGGTGTGGAGGAACAGCTTGATTTGATTGAAAAACAGAAAAAGAGAATTTGGTAAATGATTGCTAAGTGTGTGATCGCACGCACAAAGGCAGCAAAAACAGCATATCATTCTCTTGTTGCCTAGCGAACATGCATTTGTCATTTGTAAGTTGTAACTCAATCCTAAGATATAGGAGAAGTTCATTGCATGATGCTACAACCAGTGAAGAATCTGATTTGTTGCTGCCACATTGGTGCCACTTCTCAGTCTGTAAGATAGACTAAGAAGATGGTTCCATATTACATAATATGAAACAATGGACTAGGAGAAAGCAAGGTAGGGTGAAGCTTAGACTACCTTACTAGAGGAGAAGGAGGAGGGGGAGGGGGTGGTTTGGAACTATTATCAGCAATCCTCCAAATGGACTTCTTCTGAGACTCTCATGTTTCAATGCTAGTCACATTGTGGTTAAAAGGATGATGTGTCTCTAAGAATTTCAATCACCGTAGGTCTCTTGAATACTTGTTCACGGACGAATTCCTTACTTACCCTTCAAAGATTTTCAGGGCAATATAGCATTGCACTGTAAACCAGCAGCTTCCACTAAGAACAGATATTTCTACTACCACCTCCAGTTGCAGGCAATATCTTGTTCTATGGGCTTGCAACTCAATGTCCTTGATTGAGTTCAACAAAGCTTCAACAAGTGATACCAGCAACTCTACTCACTAAACAGCACTACCAACCAACCACAGCAATACTAAAGATAATAAATTAGATGCACACGACATCGACCAGAAAAGGCCTATAAAAACACGCCGTGATTGTTACCTTCCTCGACGAAATGGGTAGATGGATCGCGGGATTCAATCTGCCAATGCTTCCGGTCCTCGTCAAATAAGTCCTGGAGCAGATGAAGCTCCTCCACAAGGAATGAACGTGGACGCTCGCGGACTGATGGCACGCCATGCGATCACAGCCACGACACTCGGGCAACTACAGCATTGAAAACGATCCCTGCCCCCTGGCCGAATCCTCCGCGCGACCTGAAATGCGGAAAACACCCAGGAATTTCACAATCGCCAGCGGTTATCACGCTTCAATCGACCGGACCAAAAACCCTCCGCGCTTTTCCCAAATTCCGGAACGAACCCGTCACGTACCTCGACTGCCCGGTCGCGTCGGTCGCTGAAACTGTTGGAGGCAACAATCCGAAGCCCGCACGGAGCAGAGAATTCTCAGTAGCAGGAACTTCACTGCGGGTGCATATAGAGAGAGAGAGAGAGAGAGAGAGAGAGAGAGAGAGAGAGAGAGAGTCAGTGGCTGATCACGACGGCCCTCGGCTTCGCTCGTTGGAGAAGTTCTGGGACGGCGGTGGAGACGAAAGCGCTCGACGGCGGCGTCGTCTGATTTTTTGAACCCGTCGTTCTTATCGGAGCTCGGAAGAAATGGAGCGCAGAAATCCGGTTCGATCGTCCGGAGCCGATCTGAACTCGTTCAATGGCGGCGAGCGGTCCGGTTCGATTCTCTAGCCGGTCTGAACCCGGTCGATTCTTTTGTTGGACTTATTGCTCCTAAGCTCGGTAGAAAAATGACATGTATAATCCATAAATCTATAAAATTTTAATTTGTTCAATATAATCTCTAAAATTTGAATATATATTTAATTTAGTCATTGAATTTATAAAAATTGGTAAAAGCCATGAAAAAAAATTTCTCCCATAAAAATTTATCCTCCATCATAATACATTTATTTATCAAATTTTGTATAATGTAATACATTTATCCAAACTTATTTATTGTGATACCAAAAACCTCACAAAAAAAAATCCATGACTTATTTACTCTTAAAATTTATTGTCATAAAAAAAGTTTGAGATTTTTAATATTATAAAAGCAAAATTTGGGATAAATGTGTTATATAAGTAAAAGTTTGAGATAAATGTGTTATATAAATATATTATAATCGATAAAGTTTGGAGCATTTTGTATAAAAAATAGTTTAAAATAAATATATCATTTTGAGTAAAGGTTAGGATTTTTTGTAACTTTTTTCTTAAATGTTAAATGTTTCATTAATTCAATTTAAAATAATATTAGATATTTTCATAAAATTCAGAAAATATATCAATTATATACTAAAAGTCATATTAAAAATTAATGGATGTCATTATACATTGGGTTAAAATTCAAAAATTATATTGAATAAATTAAAATTTTAAGGTTTACATTCCATATGTTAGGCCAAATTTATAATCATCTTTCTTTAATGAAAGAGTTTTTATGTAGGCCTCCTTTGGCCGCAGGAGGGTATTAATGTCAATGCATGCTCCCATTTCAAAACGCCGAAAAGACGCGCTTCTCTTTCTCGAACTCAAAACTCAAACTCGCATTCGCAGATAGAGAGAGAGAGAGAGAAAAGGTTCTCTCGGCTGGGATGAAATCGTCGCAGCGATCGAGCAGAGCAGGAATGGTGACCGCCAAGGTGATTTCTCCGCGTCTTCTCGCGATGTTTTTACCGATGTCGAATCTGCCGAGCGCAGGCGCAACTTTCGTTGTTTTTTTGGCTTCTGATTGCTGCAATCTTCTTCGCGTTTTCTTGGATGAAATTCTTAGGCGAAGGTCAAAGGAGGCCTGAATCCGTTCGCGGAGGAATCCTCCAAGAAGAAGAACGGTAGGAGTTTTTTTTTTTTTTTAATTGTGGAATTCGAATTTTTTCTTTAGATCTTTTGTACTTGGCCTTGGCGTTGCTGACGTGCATCATCGTTTTGTAAATGCAAGCAGTCTGCGCCGGGAAGTTCAAGGTTTACACAGATGCCGGAGAACTCGGTACTGATCAAGCTGCGGCGGCCGGATTGTGAGTTGTTTGATTCATTCGTTCGGTCTCTTAGTGCTCTGCAAATCTTGCCTTCTGATTGTCACTATTTTTTTTTTTTTTTGGGTTAAAGAAAATCTGCGCTGGCAAATTCAAGGTTTAGCGTGCCTCCACGGTAAGAGACGTTTCTGAACTTTTCTTGTGGAATTACTGCTATTAGGGAATGTTATGAGTCTCCTTTTGTTTTAGACACGTCCAGGTTTTCTTTTGTGATGGATTATACGGTAGTGTTCAGCTTCATTATTGGGAGATGAGTCTCATGTGGGTAAAATTTAAAGAAACTTATCCAGTGCTTGAGCTGTTTCTCCCTGATATTTACAGTGTGAGTTGTTTAAAGGTTCGGATATCAAGTGGTACCCAAACTGAATTCAGATCTCCATGTAGAATCTTAGGAAAGTTATCTTGGACCGGTTGCTTGCGGGTCATGATTGTTTGAACCGGAAGACTTTGAGCTGAGGATGCTATATTGGCTGGTTATTAGTATCCATAGATTTGAACCGCTCAGACCATGAGACGCCATGACACTCATTACAGTAGAAATTCTGCGTTCATCATTAATTCCCTGGACTCCTTTTCAAAATTTCTATGAAGTTACATGTCAAACATTTTATCATAATTTTGGTATCAGAAGCTGCCTACAACCATTTTGTGAGAGTACTAGGCAATTCCACTTTAATCATCAAGGGCTTGTGGTAGACATGGTATTTTGCTGCTAGAGAGCCTATAAACAACTATTTTACTTCAAGGAGTTGTTTTGGTTGTTCTAGAAATAATATTTTTTGTATTATCTAGCTTGTCTTCTTTGTTCTTGCAGAAAAACATCAATGACAGCTAACAAAGGTGTCAGTGGGACTACTGTAAGTGAAGCAAGGAGAATTGCTGTCTCTTGCATAGTGGAACTTTTACATTAGTCTCCTTTTGTTCAAGTTACTTCTTATGAACTTAATCCATATATGCATTAAATATTTAGTCATTTCACTTGCAGGTTGGTTTTGAGAACCAAAAGAAGAGCGCTAGTAAAAATGATGCTTCTGGTACGATCAAACTAGGCTGAGAAAGAAAGCTTTCTTGAGATTTTGTATTCTTCTGATTATAATTTGTTTTTGTTAGGTAAAGCAAATATAAGAAGAAAAGCTTTGGCTGATGTTAGCAATGTTCGAAAAAGTGATGTTTCCAATAAAGTTGTTTGCGATGGGTCCAAACCAATGTGAGCATTGCTATATCTTGATAGGGAGTTTTCTTTCTTCCTTTATTTTATTTCTATTTTTACCCTATCTATTTCTGGCATGTTATGTGAAGATTTCATGGCTTTTGACAGTTGACATGACTACGAATTTTATGTTTCTCCATTAGCATCCTAATTGTGTGCGTAGCTCTAATCACATTAAAAACAATATATTGCAGGAAGTACAAAAGTGAGGGCTTCCCATCTTTGCATCGGTATGCTTAGAGATCTTTTCTGCTTCACATATTTGTAGGGCTTACATCTAGTCATAAAAGTTGGAAGTTTTTGTTTTGGATACCTACAGCGAAATGCATTCAGTGATTCTATTTTTCCTTTGATTTTGTTTTTGGTAAAGCTCTCAACACCTTTTTTTTTGCCACAGTGTTTCAGTGGATCCAAGCATTAGGAAAGCAGGAGTTGCGAAAAAGAAATCTTTTGTGGTGGTAAGTTGCATTCCTGCTCTCTTTTTTTTTCCCTTCTTTTGCTCTTGGCTATCTTATATACAAGCGGTGGTACTTTTTCTTCTCTTGAAGCAGCCTAGCATTTTCTTTTTGAACTTATCAGATTTATCAATTCTTACATTTTGAAATTTGGTGAGTAGTGGTAAATTGGCTGGGGGTTATGGCTTATTTATACCTTTGTATTTGATGTTTCTAAGACTTGATAAGTGGTTGGCAAACTAACGTGTTTGCTCTAGGTGTCCAGACTTTATAGTCAGGTTGAATTAGATAGTGATGTTGTCACTCTTGACACAATGAAGAGTTGTATTTAAAGCCCGATTAATTACCAATTAATAGCTCAAAGGGGAGTTTACAAAATAGAGAAATAGGAAAATGGTCATGATTTGATGGTGTTAGCGAAGAAAGAGCAACTGAAGCACTAAGAGGAGGAAAAGATTTTCATCTGAAGCAATAAAACTGGGAAAGAAAAAGGGCAACAGAAAGGAACTTGTATGAAAATCTGAATCTGCATTTATCATGGTGATTTGTCGTGACTGAACATATCATTTATTGGATAAAATCTTTTCCATGAAATGTCAGGTACCACCAAATATGGGGTAATTGAAGCCTTGAGCCAGTTTTGAAGTTCCTTAGACAATCACAGAATAGCACCTTAAGCTGCGGGAGATTGATGCTCCTTTTATGAATAAATTATCCATTTAGCTCAAGGGACTTCAATAAGTTTTTATGATTTGAGATGACCCCTGCCCCTCCTATTTATTGACCACAATATGCAGCAGCATGATACCATTTTGTAAACTAGCACTTGGGCATCTCTTGATATCTTTTAACACATGTGGCATGATCATAATGGGTATAAATATATCATCTGATTGAACCAGGGAAAAGCGAGAGAACAAATGAATCAAAGGAATGAAGAGCCTCCTACGGTGAAGAGAGGTGAAACATGATTTTGCAGTAATTTTTTTAAGCATGATTTCAACCTCATTTGAAATGCTTTTTGGGAACTTACTAGTTATCTGTCATTACCATGTATGAAAGAAGTTAATACTGCTTGTGCTTCTCAAAGAGTAGTAAACAAGGGGCCATTTCATGATCATAGCATCACTGAACAAAGGTATTTGCTATCTGTGATTTTCATTTTAATGTTGATTCCAGGATCCTCAAAATGACTACTGTGCTTAACTCTTATTTGGCTCATTTTTGTCACTCTGTTACAACTTTTTAGTGTAACATAATTTTGCCTTTTTTGTCAGGACTCGAATTAATGCTACATTAACAAGGTATGAGAGCTAACTTTTGCATTTTCTCATAGAAAAATATGCATTCTTTACATTGATTCATTCCTTTGGTTATCTTTTTCTGTCTTAAGGAAATCTTTGCCAGTGTTGAAGAGGAACAGCCAGGTAAAATTGAGCAATATAATGCTAGTTTTAAAGAAGTCCATCATTGGAAATCGTTGCTGATATATATAAGTAACTGTTTATGTTGAAGATGTTACCACATTGCTATAATGAACCGAGTACACTAGTTATTTTTCTTGATTTTCTTTTTCATGGCACATTTTACTCCAGTATATTGCATGGGCCTTTTGCTGGGGATTTTCCTGAAAGAAGTTGCTTTTCTGTTAGGAAAATTCTGAAAGTACTGCTAAGAGAAACGGCAGAAGTGCTATACCCAGTAAGTTGCTATTCACTGGGATTTTTTTCTTAGCAAGTCAATGAACTGCTTTAACTTTGCACTTTCTTTCAGCCAAGATGAAAGGCGGTCATAAAGTACTTCCACATGTGAGCAATCTTACAAGCCATGTCGCAAGTACAAGAGTGGGTGGTTGCACAATGATGTAAGTATCAGTGAATCAGTGACCTCAAGTTTTACTAATGGAAGAAATGAACTGTGGACAACCAGCATTTTGCAATTTGTGTGTATAGGTATAGCTAGTCCCCCAGATGTATTCATTGCAAAACAGAAGTCACGTTGGCCTATATTGATGTTCTCATCTTTGCAGTTGGTGATAAAATCGGAAAATAGTTAATGAAGTGCTACTTATATTTTTAAGATGTGGTGAGACAAGTGGAAGCTTCCTGAATGGATGTTGCTAACCTTGATGAGGCGATACTGAAACTTGAAAATAATCCAAGATTGTGTGCTGTACTTGTGCTTCCTTTTACCTCTGCATTTCTCCTTTAATCTCACCTTTTTGAATTGGAATAGGATTACTTTCGTTACAATAAAAAATTTGATATACGTTCGCAACATATTTGTCAATTTTTGTAGGGGTCCAAGGTTTCAATCTACTGTTGGTGCATCTTCAAGAAAACATTCTGAGGTTTGTGTCTCATCTTTTTGGTAAATATTCAAACCTATGAGCAATCAGTTAACAGCTAACCACTCTTATCAAGTAGTAATTTGTTTAATTTCTCTTGGTTTATTCTTCATAGATGCTTCTAGTTTGAAATTCACTAAATATAATTATGGATGTTCCTTGCACCAACTCTTTTTGAGTAGCTACTGATAACATAGTCATGCAAGGGTAGAAATTATTCTGGTTCACGCTTGATTGTGACTGATATTTACCCTTTAATCACCATATGGTGGAATCGTTAAAAAATAATAATAAATGTCATAATTTGCATTACTTCTATTAATAACTGGTTTACGTGTTTAAGTCTTTGAAAGCATCAACTTTTTCAGTTCAGTGTAAGCTTTCCCTGAAAGTTTGTTTTGCAATTTTTATTTAGCAGAGAGCTTAATTCATATTTGCTAACATGGATTTTATTGTTGTCAGCTATGTTCATAATAATGGGATACATCACAAGTAATAATCAAATATATACATGTAGAAACTTCATACCTTTTTTGGGCCAAGAGAAAATTCATACTTCACAAGATGACCTTTAGATAATTCTAGGCTATGTTTGTATGTATACAATACATTTGTTTTTTACACCTCAAATACAGACAAAGACACACATACACACACACACACACACACACTCTACCTTTGTATGTCTTAGAGCTATCCAGCAAATCATTTCTAGACTTGGGTTTTAATAAGTTGAGTTAATTGGTTTTTCATTCTTAACAGCAGATATCTCAATATTTAGATTATGCGCTCCTCTTGCTAATACTAGTGAGTAGAGGATGTAACTAATTATTTATACATTGTATCACAGTTTCATGGGTAGCATTTAGATCTAAATGGCTCATTAATTCAATTGCTCTGTATTTCAGTTATTTTCTTTTAGATTTTCTATTATTCAAATGATACCAAAGATAATTGCACTGGAAGTACATTCAAATTTTTCATCAGTAATCATTTTACTCGTATCCAAGCAGCTCTTTGTTTGCATATTATTCTCACTGTAATTTGTCAAGAAATAACATGCAGTCATATTAACTTGGTACTGTGATTAAATTAAGCTTGAACTTGCTATAAGCCAGGGAGTTGTTAACAACACAATTGGGGCTTCAAATGTTCAAAGGACCTCAACATCTAAGGATGTAAAGACTGCAGACAAATCTGTCAATGGAGTATCATTTGAAAAAGAGACAGAAGTGTCAGTTCCTCTTACAGAGAATACACTTCAACTGGACAAGGAAGTGATATCATCAAGTAATATCATCCACTCTGGTGGAAGTACATCAGGTTTCATTGCCAAGAAAAAACCACAGCGGAGGAGATCTTATACATCTCTTTTGATGGCTAGATCAAAGGTTAGAACTGGTTTAGTTCATAATGTGATTGTTGCATGAAATCTGAGGGTGGTTGTCTATTCTGCAGTTCCTCGGTGAAAATGGTGAAGTCTTAAAGCTGGAAAAATTACCAAACATAGACGATTCCAGCAATCAACTTGAAGTTGCTGAATATGTTGATGATATATACGAATATTATTGGAATACTGAGGTACTTTTTTTGTTCACTTCGTTTGGTTATTGCTAACCATCATCTGAAATTTCTTGTCTCACATGTCTTAGTCAGAATTAGGGATATGACAGCTTTGTTCATATAGGCAAATGTGCTTTACATTTTCACTATATAGATGAAGGATTTCATGGTTAGCCTTTATTGTTTAGGAACATAAAAGGGATTAGAGATTGACTCTATTTAGGTTTCATGAAAACTTGAGACTGTAGTATTTTCACTGGATCATATGAGATAGGTTTTAATTCATTCGGTGCCTCCAAGTGGGTTCCTGAAATTTAACTTTATTGATGTAGTGCACAAAGTAAATTTTTCCTATCCTTTATATCCATTAAGTGTCTCGTTTTGCAGGCATATGGTGCAGGTTTGGCAAATTACATGTCAATTCAAACAGACATTACACCCAAAATGAGAGCCATATTGATAAATTGGCTCATTGAGGTATTGACTTAAGAACTCAACATTTTATCTTCCCTTTTCCAGTTCACTCTCTTATCTAATTTTATGGTATTGGTTGTAATCTTGTCACAAGTTAAAATATTATTAAACATCTTTGTGAATATTGTAGGTACACTTCAAATTTGATTTAATGCATGAGACACTTTATCTCATGGTGACACTGCTAGACCGGTATCTATCTCAAGTATCAATCCAGAAGAAAGAGATGCAGTTGGTTGGTCTCACTGCACTTTTGCTGTCATCTAAATATGAAGACTTTTGGCATCCTAGGGTATGTTGAAGTTTCTCTTGCCACCTGTAATTCTATATGTGGGCAAGTTTCTGACACATGCTTACTCCTGTCCTTTCTCTTCCAATAGATAAAAGACCTCATCAGCATCTCAGCAGAGTCCTACACAAGAGAGCAAATGCTAGGGATGGTATGTGTTGTCTTGTTATGTGGTTGGGATAGCTTACTTGATTTGATGTAATGCGTAGCAATGTGGAATGTATAACTTGCTCTGGCCAAAGAAAGAGAAAAGAACATCTAACTTGCTTTTCACTTGGTAGGAAAATAAAAGGCCTCCCTATAAGTTATAATTGCTTTTGGCCTCTTAAACTTCAATCATCCAGTAAAATAATGGTAGGATTGGAAGAGCAAAAATTAGACCTTTTATGACATTTTTCATGTATGCTACTAACTAGGAAAAACTCACCTTTATTGGCAACATATAATGGCTTCTTTTTGTCATGTTTTCAGGAAAAATCAATCTTAAAGCAGCTGAAATTTCGTCTGAATTTGCCTACTCCTTATGTTTTCATGCTGAGGTTTCTCAAAGCTGCTCATTCAGACAAAAAGGTAAGCAGTAGCTCATGAATGAGTTTGGTCAGACTAGCATGTAAGATAATTTCATGTCTTCCTGTGAAGCGCTTCACACCATTTAAAATGTAGATGTAAGTTGGATTTTGGACTATAGAAGTATAGATAGAAACTTGAATGTCCATACCCTGCAAAATCTTGCTTATCTTGCCTGGTTTTATTTTGTTAAGTGCTAAACCTGCTAACACTTCTTGTTGACTTGGTCACTTCTTCCAGCTTGAACACCTAGCATTTTATCTTATCGAGCTTTGCTTGGTGGAATACAAGGCGTTGGAGTTCAAGCCTTCACTGCTATGTGCATCGGCTTTATACATTGCAAGGTGTACACTACAGATGTCTCCAGCTTGGACAACGCTGCTCATCAGACATGCACGCTATGAAGTGTCCCAAATCAGGCATAGATCTTTCATGATCATTCTTTTGTGAACCTTCCTTATTCTGCAGTCATTATTTACGAGCTTGGCCTATTCTTGCAGAGTATGTGCAGAGATGATACTGAGATTTCATAAAGCTGCTAGACTGGGGCAGTTGAAGGTCACGTATGAGAAGTATATGGGGTCAGACCTCGATTGTGTTGCAGCGATAAAACCATTGGATGAGCTTCCTTTTTAACTTGGCTCATGTTGATTCTATACAGCTAAGAAAGCTGACGTGTTAGGTAAGTTTACTCTATTTGGAGATTGAAATTCGCATTGTCCATCTGTTCATTCTAATATTCGGGTACTTTATGTTACATGACAAGCTATTCTGCATTGCTGTACATCTTGTAATAGTTGTGACTTGCTTTGATTTTGTGACAGCAATGCAGATTAGCCTGTCAAGTAACAGAAAACTTACCTAGCACGTCAGCTTTCTTAGCTGTATAGAATTTTAAGTGTTGTCGTATCGTGTCGTGTTGAGTCGCGTGTCCGTGTCGCGTGTCGGTGCTTCCTAGATAGTAAATACTGGCTTTTGTTCTGCGGTTGCTGCCACCACTGTCATTAATGCAGTTCAATGGTTTCTTTTTTTTTTTTTTTGCCACTGCCGCCACTGTTAGGACTGTTTGATTTGAGTGTACATATTCGTGTAACATGCTCAACATTCGGACTGCCTCAACATTTGATGGTAATGGCGGAAACACTTTCGTTTTTACATATTAGACAATGTATTGATTCTCAGGCTAACTTCTTGTTGGAGATTGATCTTGCCTTTCATCCTTTCGCAACACTTTTGAATTTCACTATAAACATGGAGTCCTTATCTAATATTCAGATTTGTGGTTCATTTTCTTGCTGCAGCTTCAGAGCGGACTGATATTGATATTGAAATTCAAACCAATTGCGACAGCGATATGCTGGTTGTGTAAATTGTCCCCCTGAGATTACCATGCAAAAGCCCTATTAAGATTCTGTTTTCCTTGGTGATATTACTAGGAAAGATTTCATATGAAACGATTTACAGAATAGTGATGAGTATATCCCCACGTTTGAAGCCAAACATCTGTTTCGCTTCTATTCTCTGCCTATAACTCTTTTAAGCAAGGATTCAAGCACTACATCACATTGAAGGCTCGAGAAATAGATACAACACTGTTAAGAGGCAAAAAATTACTTCATAAAGAATCAAATGCATTTTCTTAACATCCTAGTTAAAACATTATCACTTATTACCTTGAAAATATTAGAGGGCAAGTACATATTTCAACAACAGATTTTGCAGTCCCAGGCACACTTGCGAATAGGTTCTGCTTTTCTTCTTTTCCCCTATCCAAATATTGCTGTATGTAACCATGACAATAAGGCAAAATTGTGACAGCATGACATCAAAGAACTTTTGCAAATAAAAGTCTTTAACCATAAGTGGAGTTGAAAGTTTAAGCTCTCACATCTCTATAAGAGAACTCATCGCTCAAGTGTTCCAATGGACACAAACAACAATGGCACTTCAGTTCAAACTCAGCTTAAGAAGAATAAGCATTTGCCTGATTTAGAACCTAGTCAGCACCCATACACATCTACATCAAAAAGAAAAACTGAAACCTCAATGAGAATGCAACATGACCCTTACTCCCTTAGCTCCATGGTTACGCATAAAACAAAACCTCATGGGGAGTAAAATAGAAAGAACCCAGCAAGCTCACTGCCACATGGAATGTAGAACAAGCTACCATGATTCTAAAAATTGAGTGAATATATTAAATTATTCCCTTTCTAAATCTCCCTATTTGATTGAACATAGCTACAATCTTCCACTAAACCACAAGCAATATAAAAATTGCACACTATGAGGGCAAAAACTTTGAACTGGAATAATATCACTTCAATGGAAACAGAGGACCGAAGAGCCAGGGCTGTACCAGAGTGTCCACAGATGTCTATATGTACTGACTAACTATACGCTCAAGCGTCTCCACCTCCTCCAAAATCAAGAGTATACATTGAACTGTTCAACATACCTCCTTATGTACATATACCGTATCATCATTCACCAAAAACCAGCTTTATTTGCCATCAATTATTATACTACACAAGCTGCATTGCACTATTCCACAAGTATATGCCCTACCGATTACAAGACTATGAACTGCACATTCTACTATGAGCAAGGTAGCAAACCGTCTTGTGCAAGCAAATGATCTTGAAGGTCCAAAGTCTCCCTCACAACTCGATAGAATTCCACCCAGGATGATGGTTGCACATCAACTGGACCCCACAAGAATGTTGGATTTGGACTAGCTGGGCATGCGGTGACCAAATCCAGAACTGAAACTGCAGGCTTAGGGGGTTGTGGGAAATTGAAGGCTAGATTGTCCACTTTGTGCTCATAGATCTTGCCTTTCCTATCCAACTTATACCGTGACGTCCCTTGAAACTCCCCTTTTGCTTCCCATGGAACCCGAGGAACCCCTTTTAGGTTCCACCTAATCAATATCATATTCTCTGAAGGCTGCCAAATTCTGTATACCTCGAGGGAAATATCACGAAACAAAATCTTTCCATGAAACCTCAATGCCCAGAAAATCAATTTGTAGTTATCAATCCCAGTAAAGGTGTTCAAAGGGTCCATAAAAGTGATATCATCCCTGAACAACAGACAACCAACATAAAAACAAAAATTTCTATCAGCATCAAGACAAGATACAACGTACTTAAAATTTTGCATAAGGCTTCTCATGGAAATCGTAACATCATACATCCATGAAAAATCAGATTCACAAAGGCGAAAATTCAGCTCTAAAAGAACCCTGCAAAATGATTTCAAATAAACAGCCAAAAGTGTGAATATTCAACAGTTTCGCATGAGACAATTCTGTTAAATATGTTCGAACAATCTGAAAAGGAATATCACCAATGGAAAAGTTTGAAAATATGCGAACTAATGTAGAAATACATCCACATCAAGCAACAAAACAAAACCAATCATTCATTTTGAGTCTAAAGTTGTAGAATGCTATTTAGTTTATTTATCAGCATTGGCCACCTGCTAGATCTGAAGCTCCTGGTACAATTAAACCTGAGCTTTCTGGTTCTTTGCTGCCTAATCCCTCTGGTCCCTGACAGAGTAGTTGGGAAATTATTTGCGTGAGGGGATTTCTCAGTGGGCAGGTCTTGGGATACTTATTAAAGGATTGAAGGGGCCATGGTGCAAGCTTATCTGTTTTGTTCCTTGCGTAGCAAATGATAGTTTTATTGCCTGGTTGGCAATGGACAAGAGATTGGCTACAAAAAATAGATTATTCAAGTGGAAATTGCAAATTTCTCCAACATGTTGCCTATGCAACTCAGCTTTGGAGCATAGCAATCGCTTACTCTTTGCTACCCCAGGCTTGGTCTGCTGTATTGCAGCTTTGTATGCTTTCTCGTGATTTAGGGGCTGTATTAGTGAAGCTACTTGGGCAATTTGCACTTTCAAGGGAATTCATTTCACCAGTCTGTTCAAGCTATCATGGATACCTTTCTCCATTATATTTGGATCACAAGGAATTACTGTATACATGACTTTTCTTTTGTTGGAAAGTGTCGACTCAATACTTTTGAGAATTAAGAGGGCAGTATGTGGTAGGATAATGGGCTGTGCTGAGGTTAGAAGGAAAGTTTTCTTCGATAGGCTTTAATATCTATGCTCCAATTGCAGACTTGAAAGCTTGTTCCTATAGTATTGGATTGTTGAACATGTGATAGGTCTGCTTGCCTGCGGCTTACAGTACTCATCAGGGAAATTTCAAATTGGCTAAGGATGACAATAGTAATCAAAAACACATGCACAAATACCACAGGAAAAAGATGAAGCTGTGAGCATTCCAAAACCAGCTTCACACTATTGAATGGGCATTAAGAATCCCAAACTATATATATCTCAAAGCCTAATCCTACAAAATTAAACCCAAAGAAAAGGAGCTAGAAATAACCCCAGTTAGAAAAAACGAAAGAGAGAAAATATACCTATAGATGTCATAATTGAGGTCCTTGGTGAAAAGCAGAGGCATGTCTTCACGGAGAGTCCTGACGGCGAGCCCAAGATTGACGAAGAAGTCATCTCTTTCCTGATTCTCCTTCTCATCGCGGGGGGTATCCACTTCAACGCCCTGCACGGTCGGCGTTTGGACACTGCTCAAGGCAGGGCTGACAGAAACCGCAGAAGAAGAGGGAGAGGGAGAGGAAGCAGAGAGAGAGAAGGGCTTGGTGGGTTGAGAAGGAGAGAAGGGTTGGTTGGGGTGGAAGGGCTTGTCCTTGGACTTGGGTTGGAGGAGAGAAGGGGAGAGGTTGGGCAGGAGGAAAGCCATGGCCCTTTAATGAGGTTATGGTTCTTGATTCAGTTCCAATCAAATGGAAGAGATTTTGTGTGATTGGCTTTGGCTGCAAGAACTGGACAGGTAGAAGATGGAGAAGGGAGGAGTCATTCTTGTGTACGTTGTTGAGTTTTGAAACAGAGAAAGAGAGAGAATGAGAAAGGTTGGAGATTTTTGAGTGGCTCTAAGCTTGGCCATCAATGTGTTCTTTCTTTGACTCCTTTGTTTCTGCCTTTTCTTTTCTCTTATTTTTGCCCCCTTTCTCCTTATTTCTTTTTACTTATTTCTTCCCCTATTATTTTCAAGTATTAGGGTCGATTTGATAAATACTGTGTTCATTTTGACAAAAATAAAATAGATTTAAAATTTCCTATTTTTTGAAAATGAATTTGGCTTGCAAAATGCTAGTTTGCAATGTAAATGAAAATATTGAAAAATATATTTAGATATGTTATTTTCAAAGTCAAAACGTATATTTTTGTTTAATGATAGAGTGTATTTTCAGTTGATATATTCATTTTGAAAGACAAGTTCTCTATCTTTATTTTCAATTTTGCTCATATGAAAAAAAAAATGATTCAATTTCTTATTTTCTTTTGAAAATGAGATTTGTAATTGAAAATGCATTCGCTGAGAAAATGGTTTTCAAAGTAAGGATCGAACATACGTAATTTTTTTAACTTTTGAACTACAAAATAAAAATGAAAAGAAAAGGTTTGTAAATTTGTATTTATAATGAACACGATGCAAATTGAAGTACGTTTTTTTAACTTTGCAAACCACAGAATCAAATGTGTTTTTTTCTAATTTATATTCATGTTGGGAGAAATTTTACTTTCAAGAATAAATACCATTCTCGCTGAAAATGAAATTTAAGAACACGACGAAACTGGCTCTTATATTCAATGTATGGGAATATCATATTAGCGTATTTGTCCAAATTTTGAAATAAAATACAGAATTCATCATATTGGCAAAGACAGAAGGCTTATTTGTCTGCACTTAAGAACAATTAAAATATTATCAACATTTATAAAAATAAAACTTATATACGTATTTACGTGTCAAGGATTTTGGGTTTAAAAAGGTCATCTTGAATTAGAAGAAGGCAGAAAATGAACTCATAAGACAACAATTTATCGAAGACAATTTGATTTTTCCTTTTTTTCCTTGCAAGATGTTTCTTAAATACTGATATTACGGTATAAACCGGAGAAGAAGAACACAAATTGAAAAGCTCGACTTCTTGATCAATTGATTGAAATTTCAAATCGAGAAAATTCTGTCTTGACTTAGTCATTTTTTGGTTCTAGGAATAGCTCCATTTCCAATCTTATTTTCATAGAACAAAAAAGTTAGGGATAATACCTTAAAAAACCCTAAACTGGTACACTTGTGACAAATTTACTCAAAACTATTTTTTTGACCATGAAAAACCCCAAACTGGTAAACTTGTGACAAATTTACCCCGGCTGATTATAAAAAACCATAAACTGGTACATTTATGACAAATTTACCCCAAACTAATTTATTCGATCGCAAAAAAACCCTAAACTGATAAATTTGTGACAAATATACCCTATGCTAAATTGGATTAATACCACAAAAAAATCATAAAAATTGTAAACTATGACAAATGGAACGTAAAATCCTAAATTGATATACTTGGGTTAATACATCACGTGTCATTTAACTTAATAATTTAATAATAAAATTTAACGAAAACTAACATAGGGTAAATTTGTCACAAGTGTACTAGTTTGGGATAAATTTGTCAAAAGTATACCAGTTTGGGGTTTTTGGTGGTCAAAAAAATAGTTCGGGGTAAATTTGTCACAAGTGTACCAGTTTAGGGTTTTTTAGGGTATTATCCCAAAAAGTTAATCAGATCATATACCCCCTCCAAAGATGTGATCTATGTAACATCTCCGTCGCATTGTCTATCACAAATCATAAACAGAAGATCAAACAATAATAATCCGATGCTTTAGTCAATCTAAAATGGGATTTATCCATTTGATTATTTGGGATGTTCCATATGTTTTACAAATTCAAAATGGAGATAAATGGCACATTTTTGTTTTGTTTGAGTTTTATTGCTCTCCTCTAGTATAATTTCAGTCACAACAAAATACATAGGATATTGAGATGGTTCCTTATTTCTTTGTCAAAAGATAGTATTTATTAAAAAAAACTTAAGAATAAATATAAATAAGGTATCTTTACAAAAAAAAAATAAATAAGATATCTCATGCATTAAGGGACAGATAAAAACTATCTAATTCACGAATGGATGATGAATAGAAAGGCATTCACGGCGGCACAAGCTACAAATAGCGACAGAGCCCAAGAGGTGGGAGAAGAGAAATGTACATTTGCATATCTTCTCTTTCAAATTTAGCATCAAGGAATAGAAAAGACGCACCGTGTTTTGGCAACAATTGAAAGAAATCGACGATGATTGAAATTGATACGGTCATAATCAATTACAATTATTTATTAAAAAAAAACACAAATTGATTCAAATCAAAGAGCCCGGGGATCAATTTGACTTGTCTTTCAATTTGTTGGTATAAGAAAAGTGACTCGGTTTTTACTTTCTTTTCAAAATGAAATTTGCACGGAAAATGCAAATTAAATACAAAAACCATCATATTAGCCAAATGGAGTGATTTAGGGCTTGTTTGTCTGCACTCAGTAACAAGGTTTTCCTTTGTTTAATTAACAAATATCAATATTTCAAAAAAAAAATGAAAAGAAATTTGAGAAATTTTCAAGGATTTTGTTAAAAAGTCTTACATAAATCAGAGGAAGCAGAAAATGAACTTATAAGATGCGAAATATCTGACAGTATGAACAAATTTATCAAGGACAATTTGATTGTTCATTTTTTTCCCATGCAAGACGTTTCTATAATACTGATTCTAAGGTATAAACCGAGAATAACAACACAAATTGAAAAGCTCAACTAGTTGATCTAGTTGATGGAAACTTCAATCTAGAAAAACTCTGTCTTGACTAGTCATTCTTTTGGTACTCGGAATGACTCCATTTCAATCATTTCCAATTTTATTCTTCAAAGAACAAAAGATGTAATCTATGTAGCGTCTTGGGTTGTATTTCCGATGAGGATGAGGTGATTGATGTTATAGGAAAATCTTGATCGCACTAATTTCGTGAATCGTAAATTGGGAGATTAAACAATAATAATTCGATGCTTTAGTTGGTCTAAAATGGCACGATCCATCTTATTAAGATCAACAAGGGGGAAATTGGCGGAATTATTCTGAGTGTACGAGGGACTAATATTTGGGATCATGTCCTAATAAACGTAAAAATCATCTTCATTGGCATGATTGATGGGTCAAAGTATGTGGGGGACAAAGAGGAGATGGTTTCATAGAATGAAAGGATAAGGCATTCACGGTGGCTTGAAGCTGCCAATAGCGACGAAGCAACGGAGTGGGAGAAAAGTACATTCGCATCTCCTCTTTGAAATTTGGCATCAAAGAATATTATAGTTGCAGCATATTCTTCTTACGCAAGGGAAAATTTTCCCAAAGTGATTCTCTCATGAGACTTCCCATCTTCTGGTGATGACCAGGGACTGCTTTGAGGAATTGAGCAGAAGAACAATTTTTGCATTCGACAGTGGGAAAAAAGGAGAAAATTGTCCAAAAAATTCTAAACATATTGTATTTGTTAAATCTTTCAATTTTGCTAATTAAGTCATAAATCATTTTACATTTTATCAATTGAATCTATCTAGCTAATTTTTATCAGAATTTACGTGGATATCCATTATTTTATGTGACACAACCGATGCTAACGTGACAATTTTAATAATATTTTTAAAATTTTTAAAATTTTAAAATTTTTTCTTTTTTTTTCCTTTTCTTTTCTTTTCCTTCCTTTTTTTTTTTTTTTTTTTAAATTCTTTTACTGTGACCAATGAGGTTTGCCCGACGCCTCGCCAAGCCTTGCTCTATTTAGGGGGACCCTTCACCTTACGATTGGTTAGACAATTTGTAACAGCACTAGAATAATATATGATAGAAATTTTTTTAGCTTTTTGCGATGTATGATAAAATTTGTGCGCTCACAATGCGCTATTTCTTTTCTCTACAGCTAAAACTGCAGTAAAAAGGAGTTATTTCAAACAGTATTTTTACTATTGTTTAATCTTTGAGTGCTTAATATGATCTTTCTTGAAAGGAACACCGAAAGTATAAAAATTTCGAAAGGAATCCCTGGACATTTAAGAGAGAGTACAGTTGGTAAGTAATGGTGTGGGCCCGGGAAAAAATGGAGCCCAATCCGCTTAAGCCCAAACCCACTCATTTTCCAAAGGTTATCTTTTGGGTCGAACATTTTCAGATTTGAGTTATACGATAACAATTCAAGAAATTTAACTTAATATATAATGTAATTCCTAGATTGTTAATTTCTTCAATGTGAAACTTACAATGGCAATGATGACGTGGCAATGATGAGATGTCAATAGATGCAACTGATTCTATATGATATTTTTCATGATTTGCTTTTAAACTAAAGCAGGAGACAACCTAAAATATGTGATTATCTAATTCAAAGTAAAAAAGAATTTAAGATTAAACCCTATTCTAAATTAGGAAATTTCCTGAGTTGCTACATGACTCCCAGAGGAGCAATTCCAGACTAGGAAAATAGTTTATCCTAACATGTAATGTAATTTTTTTTGTATTTTTTAATAGGAATATTTACTATATCAAGGACATCTGATATAATAAACCCATAACAAGCTATTCATTGAGCTCAAAATAGGAAACAACCATTTCGAGATCCGAACTTAAGCCTTAAAGATCAAATCGCAATATCACGCACGACTCAAGACGGGAAAATTTCCTAATCAGGATTATGCCTAAAAATCTCAAGAAAATCATGTTAGATTTCAATAATTCCAATTTAGGCAACTCAAAAATCAAATCTAGTTCGGTTGAGGATCAGGGAATTTCGTTTCCAAAAGCGAGGCCGGCTGGCGGACGGGCAAGGAAGATTGGCAGGGCGTGTGGGGCTACAGTGCGGCTGAGCTACGGAGGTGCGACGGCTAGCTGGTCATGGTGGTGGCTGGCATGAGGACTACACAAGCTATAGCAATCTTCTGCATTTCTCCCCTGTTTTTCCACATACATGGAAGCCCTTCTTTAATTTCTCTCTTTCCCCGTTTTTATCTACACTTTTGTCAGCCTGCCCATGCACCCCACCAAGCGCCCCCATTCCCTGCTCTCGTTTTCTTCCATTTCTTATCGCTGCTTTCTTGGTTTCGCTTTTTACCCCATTGGACCCAACGTCTCTGCCCTTTTCTTATACTTTGGGTTTTGTAATCTCAAATCTAGACTTGTACAGATGATGCCCCACGCGAGTTCCATATCTCAACAAAATGAGCAAGAAGAGGGTATGATTTGGTTTGGCCGCGATCTCGCCTAAGTCAACATTCGATGCAGCATATGCGCTGAATGAAAATTTCTAAATGTAGAAAAATTTCTATGTGGAAACCAATTCCTAATTTTTCTTATGAAATGCATGAGAAGCATTCGGGCAAAAATTTATGTATCAATAGTGTTATCAAATAATTCATGCAAACCATCTATCATCTTAATCTCCTAAATAATATTAGGAATTGAAGCAATTTCAGCATCTCACAGCTCTATCTCCCTAAAAGAAAATCCACCCTCGAAATTTAAACTTACCTTTTCAATTAGAGAACTATTAGTATTTGTATTTCATTTCATTTTCGGTTTCCACTTCATTTTCTCAAAATCATGATATTGCCATAAGACTTTGATTAAGGAATAGCCTTACTAACTTGTTCCTTTTGATCTAAAATATGTACTGGCTTCTCTACATCAGTTACTCTCTTGTTTATCTCGATTATCTTAGCGTGATATCTAAGAGGTTGTCCACTAACAAATGAGACAATCCAGTTCATATATACATAGGAACCAATTCATTTTCCTCAACAAGAGCTCCACAGAAGCTGCAATGAGCTTTTATTGATATTCATTCCTCAAATCTATTACGCACACAAAGAGGCCCATGGAATCCGAAAACTCCATTCATTTGACCCTTGAAAATCTGATCTCTTTCTCCCCAAAGCTTTTCCTCAAACTTCATTTCAATACTTTTAGGACATAAATTACACGCCGCTGCCACATATAAATGACTATATCCATGTGTGCAATAAATGTCATGAGTTATATACAATTCAATACTTGAATGCACACAAATGAATATATAAATCTCATTATGCACAAATACCACACATTAGATCACCGATATACGGAGGTGAGTGTGTGTATAATATATTTCATACTTGTCATTGCCAATTCATCTTGATTAACAAGGCATCCCGAACCATGAGGTATCTTGACACACAAGGCATTATCACTACTAATATATGGGTGACAAAAATATAACATAATACCTTCCATATACAATCACATAGCAACAATGCACATAATAACACTAAATGACTCATTAACCAGACCTACTTCGATTAAAACATCACAAAGCCATTTCTGAACATGACTAAGCTAAGCCGGTTTCCTCTTACAAGCCCCATTTTTATTTATTCCTTCTATTCATTTTATCCTCTTTTATTATTTCTATTATTCATTTTTTGTTTATTTTCTCTCGTTGTCTTCCTCAGGTGAAAGACGAACCCAGAAAACTCCCATTAGCCAATTTCAGAACCTCTTAGAACCTCCTTTAACAATTTTCGAAGATGAACTAAACTAAGTCTATTTCTGTAAATGTCACTTCTCGACGCCATCATCAACCTCCAATCATCGCCAATCATCAAAAAATGGCCATCAGCCATCAACTCCAGCCGTTACCAATCTTTGGACATAAAACCTCCATCCATGACTTACCAACCTAATCCCGAGATGAAGATGCAAAAATCAAACTGTCACAAGGAAGTGATCGTGAACGTTCCCGGATAATCCATAAGCATGACATTGACCTCAGCCATTTCCTCACCAGTGAATTCCACGGAGACGTCACAGGAACATATGCAAAACATAGAATGAAAACACCAGAAAAATTGACATTGAGATTTGAATACAACGAAATATGACTAGAATCGGACCTAAATTCTTAAAAAATCAATTGAAAACAAGCAATCTATGTCGACATGTTTTCGGATCTGATAATTTCATAAATCATTTTTCAGCTGTGCCTCTGAGGCATTTCATCGAACACGCCACATGCATTTGAGTGAGGAGTGAAACAAAGGCATAATAAGTTCGGAGTAGAGACCAAATCCATATGAAATCTTTTCAAAATTTCTGCAGTCAATGATGCAAACTTGAATAGGACTGATTTGATTCTAATCCATAACATGATGTTTTAATTACCTTTCTTCATCAAAACAGGTCGTAACAGAGCATGTTCAGTTGACAAACAAATGGACAAGAGGATCCATACGGCTCTACTCGACTTTGAAAAAGTTATTTCATCAACGTTTTAGTTTCAGATACGACTCGACTACATCTAGCAATCAATAAGTAGAAGACACGCTCGAGAACGAACTAAATGACTCTGATTTAAATTGAGCATTTCATCGAGCAGAAGGTAGGCATCTCGGCCCTGAGTCCAGCGAAATATTGATTCGCAACCACACCGTCAGGCTCGGAATATCAGGTGAACTTCAATAGCAGTTAAGTCTTTCACAAACAGAAATTAGAATTCTCGGTCACTGTCCAACACGAAGAGCATCTGAAGATAGAACATGAGCTCATATTCAATTAACCTTGGGTTTTAGCTTCAAAAGGTGAGCAGATTGAAGAATAGAGTTCCTAGATACTTCATTGATGAAGATCGTCCTCGACGTAAAGCTGATCGAGCAAGAATGAAACTCTTCGAGATCCCGGATCAGGATACAGAGCAAAACAGGGGCGACGCTGCACGACTCAAGAACAGTGAACGGCGTAGGTCGGAGATGGCTTGCTCGCTGGTGGTCGATGCCAGAGAACAAGCCTCGAACGAAATCCAGGTTCTTGGAGCTTTCTTCGCCGGAAAACAGAATAGAACCGGGGAGAGCTGAGCGCGACTTCGCCGGCGACGTCGGATTGCGTTCGATGAACACTGATCGGGATGAGAGAGAAGGGGCAAGAGAGAGAAGGCTTTCTTTAATGCGTTCCGTAATTGATTTAAAGCTTTGGGCCGGAGAGAAAGAAGTTATTTTGTCATGTGAGGCTCCATGGGCTTCAATTTCATGGGTTTTCATGGGTCTAAGTGAGGCAAATTGGGTTTCATGAATTGGGCCAATGCCAACGAATAAATGGCCGAATTGGGCTCTTTTTATTTATTATTATTGTCGATTTTTGTTACTTTTTATTGATTTATTATGTTTTATTACAAGAGATGCATATTTGATTTATTAGGTAAAAATTCAAGTGTCGATAGTCGGAAGAAAGAATCCATTCAAAAACTTAAAAAAGGTCAAAGAATCATTAACTAATCATTCTGCAAATGAACTCAAGTAAAGTATATTATGCATTAAATGGCAGAAGAAAAGTATCTTATCTATGAATTAGTTCAATATACGAATTTTGGACGTTTCATGTGTTCCACATATCTGAAATGGAGCAAAATGCCAAATTTTTGCTTAGTCTAAACTTTATCACTCCTCTATATATAATTGCAATTCATATAGGACATATAGTGAGGAATGTATATCCATACACGTTGAAATGGTTCCTTATTTGTTTAAATTTTATCACTCCTCTCCATATAATTCGATTCATATAGTAGGAACAATGGGTGTATATGTATACATGTTGAAAATGGTTTCTTGTTTGTTTGTCGGAAGAAAGAATCTATTCAAAAACTCAAGCAAATAAAAGAATTGTAAAATAATCATTCCGCAAATGAAAACAAGTAAGGTATCTCATGTTTTAAATGGCTGAAGAAAAGTACTTTATTTATTATTAGTTTAGTGAAATGTATAGTGATATCACAACTAACAAGATTCTCAATATTATTAATGAATAGATACTATTAAACAAGTCATATGAGTGTACTTGTACAGAAAGTATAGGGTCATTTCCTAATAAGCATATGCGCCTATTACCATAAGAATCATCTTCATTGGCATGATTGATGGGTCAAATGATGTATGGGACAAAGAGGAGATGGTTTCATAGAATGAATGGATAGGGCATTCATGGTGGCTTGGAGCTGTCGATAGCGACGGAGCAAAGGAGCAGGGAGAAGAGGAAAGTACATTCGCATCTCTCCCCTTTCAAGTTTGGCATCAAAGAATTCGAAAGAGAAAGCACACTCTTCTTACGAAAGAGAAAATTCCCAAATTTATATTCTCCTTCGTTTTCCTTTTCGTGATGACGGGTGACTCCTTTGAAGGATTGGGCTAAAAACAATTTAGCATTCGACAGTGGGAAAGAGAAAATTGTAGCATTTTCAAATAGAGATCTCCCATCACGGACATTTTTTTTCCCTCTCTAAACATACTTCATTAATTAAAAATTCAGAAAGAGGAGCGCTTTGTGAAATGTAGCAGTGCGTCCTGCATTGGCTAATTTGTGGAGGGCAACTAATGTTGGACTCATTCGAGGATTATTGTTGACCGTGAGAAAATTCCAAAATTCCTCTTGAAGTGGGGTCCGTTTCCAGAAGTTGCTCCAGACTTGATTTTGTTCTAAAAAATGTTTCTGAATTTGATCACTTTGACACAATTATCTCCATGAGCTCATCCCTGGGTGAAATTGATTAATGGCCAACGCTCGCGTGCGCATCATGCATACATTTTGACGCCCTTTCTTGGGGCATTTCTATCCCAGGAGAAAAGCACTTCCTCCATGCCCCTCTCGTGCACGATGGAAAACTTGGGAAAAAAAAAAAAAAAAAACCTCAATCCTGTCCCAATTTTTCAGATCGAAAAGAAAGGGTTACGATTTTCATGCATAAATTAAAAGATTGCATGCCTTCTTCACCTTCAATCTCGTGTATAACTTCATTGATAGGGAAGGCATCAATCTACATTCTCTAGCACTCTCTCTATGTCTTGCACTTCTGTGCAGGATATTTGCATTCTTGATTGATCGGCTTTTGGATCCTCTGCAGTATATTTGAGGTGTTTGCACAAATGGAAATTTGACGATTGAAGCAGGTTCTCGCAGGTCGTTAGCTTACTGTCAAGAATTGATCCACACCAGACGTCTGCTGTGGTCACCCCAATGCCGATTATTCATGCATGTTCCATGTGAGCAGATAGATCTGTAATACAAGAGCCCTTCCTGTTTCGTGAAGCATCTGCATGTGACGCTCTGTTCATATCTAAGAGATGAAAAATTGCTTTTGACCTTTCAGTGGCCCTGCTTCGCGAATTTTTTTCGACTCGAAAGTTTTTGCAGATAGCTTATTCTTTATTTGCCAACTAAATGCCTAAATAAAGCTTTGACCTACACCGCTGGATAGCTTCATATTTTTCGAAGAACTTTCCATTTCTATTGAATAGCAATCGCCTATTTTCTTTGTATGCTATGATGATGGAATTATGCAATTTTTTTTTTTTCCAAGAGCAGCTATCTTTAAATATATATGTCTAGGGACAGAAAGAAAATAACATGAGAAAGGGGATAATTGTCCAAAAAGTCTTAAACTTGTTGTACGGCCGTCAATTCATTCCTAAACATTGTAATTGTACCGATTTAACTTTAAACATTTTAACAATTTACCAATTTAATCCATTTCACCAATTTTGATTGAAAATCGCTAATGTTGATGTCGGCCTTCCTATATGACATGGTTGGTGGACGGTCAATACTAATATGGACAATTTTTGCAATTTTTAAAAATTTTCTAAATTTTTTTCTTTTCAATTTTCTTTTTTCTCTTTTTTTTTTTTTTTTTTTTTTTACAACTCTAGGCCGGCAAGGTCACCCGCCGACCCTTGTCAACCATAGGAGGCAAGGGCCTTTGCGCCCTCACCCAAATCCAAACAAGTGCATCATAGCCCCTACTGACTACCGGCAAGGGCCTCCACACCCTCGTTCACCACTGATGAGGCGAGGGCCCCAACATATACATGTATGAGTGGCCACAATCCATTTCCAATCTAATTCTCCAAGGACTAATGATGTAATCTATGTGGTGTCTTGTGTTGTATTTCCGATGAGCCGATCAATGTTATGGGAAATCCTTTGTCATACTACTTATCGTAAACCAGGAAATTAAACAGTAATAATTCAATGCTTTAGTTCGTCTAAAATGGGATTATCCATGTGATCAAGATCAACAAAGGGAAAATTGGTTGAATTTTTATACGCGTACAAGTGGCGTATTGGATACAAGGCATGACTAATGTTTCAGGTCATGTCCTTAATAACGGATACGCCTATTACCATAAAAATCATCTTCATTGACAAATAGGGAAAAGAGGAAAAGTACATTCGGATCTCCCCTTTGAAATTTGGCGTCAAAGAAATAAAAAGGAAAAGAAGAAGCATATTCTTGTCATGGAAGAGAAGAATAATTTATTAACTGGTTGTCCAATAATAATCACTGAATCTACTTATTGATAAAAACAAAATACTTTAGAATGGAATGGAGAGTGAAGCTAGGCTTTTGGCAATACTCGAGATAAGTCGGTGACGAATGAAATTGTTTCAGTCGGAATCAATTAGACGAGTTCTGCTTCCACTGTACTAACATCTTCCTCTTGATTTCCGTTTTCATCTTGAGCTCTGTTTCCGATTCCTCGTCAAACAAACCATCCATAGCGGTGCCCCATTCAGGTTTGTAGACACAACCGAAATGAGCCATCAACAGCCAAACGAAGGTAAGAAGCTCTCCACCTTTGCTCAACACCTGTAAATGTGCCTCTCCCTTACATGACCTGCCGCATATGACAGCATCTCAACCCATACTCCACTCATCACCTTCCACTTCCTTTCCCCGAAGCTTTCCATCTTGTGGGCCAATCTGATCCCCAGGTGGAGCGGTTTGCCACTCCAATCCGAGACTTCGACTTTAACATCCTTGTAGAATGCCTTGCACAGCTCCTCCACATCCTTGACATCCTTGTCTTTCATAATGGCAAGTAATGCGTTTATTGTCGCTAGTATGTACAATTGGGCAAAGCCCTCCACAGTGGACATCAGATTAGGCTGATTAAGTAAAAGATAAAACATGTAGTCAGAAAGGATCTTGCTGAATTCCCTTTCGTCATTTCTTTTTGTCAGATTCTCTTGCCTATAGCAGATTTCGGTAGCAATATGCCACAATATAACACTGACGTCGTAAGTAGGCTTGGTGACAAACTCTAAAAGATCAACTGCCTCCGGTCTACCTTGGAGAAACAGATTACCTCTAGCTTCAAATATCCTTCCTCGTCTCTATCGGATTACGTGCATATACAGATTTACGTCTCACCTCCTTGAAGATAAACATCCATAACTTATTAATAAAGGGATTCTTGAGCGTGGTCCTCGAAATCAGCATGAGGAATGATACTTCCCCTTCGATGAATATCTTGCATGTTAGATGGCATAAAAAGATGAATATCTTGCAAGGATTGATGATGCAGTATCGCCCTTCCCTTTTTCAACCTCGATTCAATGATTCAGAAAAAATGTTGCAAGCATAGATGGATTCTGACCACCTTTGAAATATAAATGGTGTATCTAAGACCTGATATGTAGCATTGGCTTTAGACTCAACTTTACATGTGGTGAGTCGAGGCTTCCTCAAGTCAGCCATGGCGGATATTAACTTGAGAAGAAATGAATGAAGTTTTATTTTTTGTTGAAGGAGAAATGAATCTGGTTCATGGTCTTGTTTTGTGGTGCATGATTTTGGCAATAGTCCAATCGGAGAAAACAATATGAACAGAGTTATCACATCAAGAGCAATCCCTCCAAAAAGAAGGATATAGGTAATTGCCACATCAAGTTTGGGGAGCTGATGCTTCTTGAAGCGATTGAACAAGACAAAAGCCACCGTAATCTCAATGAAGGCTATGAAGCGGAAAATGTAACTCCACTTGGAACGTATTACCAGCGCTTTTGTGTGGAGCACCTCATACATGAAATTGAGTTCGACTGATATCAACCTTAATGCATCTACTGCACAAACTTTGTGGAAATATTTGCAGCTTACATGCGCGTTGTTCTTTTCAATAGAAGAGATCCAAGAGGAAGGCCTTAAAGATATTAAAGAAGAAGTAAGCATGCTTCACCACAATACTCTCATCAAGCTTTGCTCTTTCTTCATTAGAATGTCCACACTCTAGAACATTGAGTTCTTTATTTAACTCCAACCATGCAACATCTCGTTGCTTTTGATTTAGGATCATCCACATCCTAAATCAATCCTGGGAAGGCTTGAGAGAAAAAGTGCAAGTATCCTCTCCACATTTTTTATGACCCCGGCAAAAAACACCAGCATCGTTGGGATCACTAGTGACTTGTCACTAGAAAATGTTTGCACAAAAACATAGATGGAAACACTGACTTGGAAGAAGAGACTAAGTAGGTGCCGTCGCCAAAGCGAACTATCTTGCAGAGAGAAGGCAGTAATGGTGTCTGGACCACCAAGATGTAACAATAGAAATGAGGTCCAAAATGCCTGAAGTGCTATGTCTACTTTAGGTGCACAAGCGAACAACTTGCCTTGGCTGTGAGAGATGTATCCAATCCCAAATGTAGCTACCCAATCAGCCATCAAGTAGGCCAACCATAAGAAGAAAACAATGGGGGCGTTCTGATATTTTCTTTCTAAGGGGTGCACATAGAATGAGAAAGACCTGAAACGAGAGGCTCAGTATGAGGATGCCTCGAATGTTCCATTTGTTCCACAAATCGAAAATGGAGCTAAATGCCATGCTTTTGCTTAGTCTGAATTTTTTTATCACTCCTCTCTATAAAATTTCACCTTGAATAGGAGGAATGGTGGGGAATGTATATAAACATGTTGAGATGGTTCCTTGCTTATTTGTTAGAAGAAAGAATCTCTTCAAAAACCCAGGAAAAGAAAAGAATCAAGAACCAACCATTTCACAAATAGACATAAGTAAGGTTTCTCATGCATTAGATGGTAGAATAGAAGTATCTCATCCATGATAAATTTAGCATGATGAAGTTTCAGATGTTCCATTTGTTCCATAGATCCCAAATGGAAACAAATGCTATTGTTTTTACTAAGTTTGAATTTTACTACTTTTCTCTATATAATTTTGGTTTGTATAGAAGGAACAATGGGAAATATATATGTACATATTGAGATGGTCTTTTGTTTGTTAGTAAAAAAATCTATTCAAAGAAGGTAAAAGAATCGAAAACCAATCATTCTATGAATAAACACAAGCAAGGCATCTCTTGTATTAAATGGTAGAAGAAAAGTATCACATCCATAATTGGTCAAGTGAAATGTTTAGTGATATTGTAACAATGGTAGAAAAAAACCAAAAACTTTCTAGGGGCATTTTTGTCTAGAAAAACACACTTTCTCCATGCTACTCCTTTGCAGGATCAAAAAAATAATTTTGCCTCAATTTTTAGATTAGAAAGAAAGGGTTGGGAATTCTCGAGCATAAATTGAAAAATTGGAGATAAAGTACCACTCCAAATGTGACAAGATAGTCATAATGGGAATGTCCTAAACTGAATTGAACACAACTAGGTGCTACTTGCATGAAAGAAGTTCAAAGTAAGGTCAATTCAGGGGTAAGCAGATCCCCGCTACGTGCAAAATGTCCGTGCGACGAGCAGGTATTCATTGGCTGGCAATCATTTTACTATCGATAAGTTCATGGGAATTATTATCTCAAAGTGATCAAGTTCGGAGCATCTTGGACTAAAATCAAGCTTGAGAGAACTTTGGAACTCGGGCTCACCGCAGGAAAATTGTTGACATTCTTTCTTGATAATGGGAAGTAAGATTTACAGGTGAGGTGTCGGTTCTGATGACCCCTTTATTTGATCTGGTTAAATATTTATTAATAACAAAAAATAGTAAGCACTAAGAGTGTGTATAGAGTCACTTTAAATTTGAACTTTAAATTTTTAAAACCTTAACAACTTTCCCAAGCTTAAACTTTTCATAATATCCCAAAATATATAAATATTGACATGTCGATTCTTTCATTTTCTGTAAAATTGAAACATTCTAATCGTTGCAAGAAAAGCTTAAAATAGGAAAAAGTAAATTTCTGTGTGTTTAGGAAAACGAGTTACTAATATACGTAGAGGAATATACTACATACCCATTTACGACCTAGATCTTGTATAGCAGCAAGGACTAGGGAAAATGAGGTGAGATCGAAATCTTCATTCCCCTCCTAACGACGTAACAAAAATGGAATGAGAATGAGAATGAAATCTCTATCCTCGTACTTTGTCTAAGTCACCATGCGGCCATGTCCAATGCTTGAAATTCAAATTTGGTGCAACACTGCTATTGAATAAGAAAGACGCCTCAGGAAAATATAACAAAATTCTTTCTAACCATCATTTGGCTCCAACCAAGATCCACGGTATAAATAACCATCAATCCTGAACCTATCGAGAACTCTTGCCGTAACTAGAAGGGGTCAAATTACACAATGAAGTTCCAACATCAAGCCCAATCCCATATACAACTATCGAGTCAGCCATCATATAGGCCAACCACAAGGAAAATGATGCGGCGGTTTTCTATTTTCTTTCTAAGGGGTGCAAATAGAATGAGAAAGACCTGAAGTGGAGAGGCTCAACAAGACGGAGTCTCAAATGTTCCATTTATTCCACAAATCTGAAATGAAGCTAAATGCCATGTTTTGGCTTAGTTTGAACTTTATCATTCTTCTCAATATAATTTTAGCTTGTTTAGGAGAGAATGGTGGGAAATATGTATGTACATGTTAAGATGGTTCTTTACTTATTTGTTAGAAAAAAGAATCTATTCAAAAACCCAAGAAGAAGGTACGAGAATTATGAACAAATTTTTCAAATGAACACAAGCAAAGTATTTCATTGCATTAAATAATAGAAAGAAAAAAAGTATCTCATCCATGATTAGTTTAGTGAAATGATTGGTCATATCACATCTAACAAAGCAGTTGATATTATTAATGAATTAGATACCATCTAACAAGTCATATCAGTATACTTGTATATGATGTGGGGGACAAAGAGGAGATGGTTAGATAGGATGAATAGATAAAGCATTCACGATGACTCAATGCTACGAATAGCGACAGAGCAAAAGGAGGTGGAAGAAGAGAAAAGTACATTCGCATCCCCTCTTTCGAGTTTGGAATCAAAGAATAAAAAAGAAAGAGATCATATTTCCTCACGCAAGAAAAATTCCCATATTGCAATTCTGTCTTTAGGTGATGATTAGTGACTAATTTGAAGAATTGAGCAGATTCATAGGAGGGATCTCTCATTGTGGGCATTGTACTCTTTCTCTGAATAACTTGAAAAATTAAATATTGAGAGAAAGAGAGAGAGCTTTCTAAATTGCCGCAGAGGGTCCAACGTTGGCTGATTTGTGGAGAGCAACTGATGTCCTAAGTTGACAAGTAAGGTATCGGTTTTGATGATGCCCTTTTTTCACACGCTTAAAAAATATTTAGTAACAAAAAATAGTGAAATAAGTGTTTATTTAGAGTTACGATATATTTTAGCTTTAAATTTTTAGAAACCTAGCAACTTTCCCAAGCTAAAACTTTTCATATCGTTCCAAAATAAATATTTATTGACATGTCGATTTGGTCATACTTTTTAAAGTAAAACATTCTCATCTTTGCAAGAAAAGTCTAACATATGAAGAAGTAATTTCCTCCATGTTTTAGGAATACAAGTCACTAACATTTGTAGAGAAAAATACTGAGAACGAAATCTCCACCCTCGCACTCCTCCGAAGTTTACCATGCGGTCATATCCAATGCATTGAGTTAAAATTTGGTGCAACACTGCTATCGAATAAGAAAGACGCCTCAAGAAAGCATAACAAAATTCTTTGTAATCATCATTTGGCTCGAACCAAGATCCACGGTATAAAAACTATCAATCCTGAACCTATCCAGAACTCCGGCCGTAACTAGAAGGGGTCAAAGTACACAATGATGTTCCACCGTCTCTACTGTGGTCAGTCCTCATCTGTCCCCGAGCCTTCCGAACTCGAACCCTTCTTAGGCACCGTGCCATTAGCAGTCTTGCCTTTCTTTTTCGAGTCCTGCTCGTCAGCCTCATCTTCGCTGTACTCGCTCTCATAATCATACTCCTCTTCATCACTCTCCTCTTCCTCTTCGATCCCGTCCTCCACGATGGACTCTTCCAGTGCAGCGCCGCCCCTAGTGCCCGCACGAGTCCTTTTGAGAACTTTGACCTTTGAGTTCACTTTTTTGTCGCATCCAATTCACGAATCACACAAGCAGTAACACATCAAATTGTAGTTCCCTTCCACGGGGGCCAAAAACTTGCCCATGACCAACCTCGAGCCACTCCTCACCTTCTCCACTGCTTCTCTGACGGCCTTACTTTTTTCCTTTGCATCTGCTCCCAATCCCTCCACAGTCTCCTCAATTGCCTTGGAGGCAGCACTTACAGCGGCCGCTTCATCCATGAAACTTAATTCTGAGAAAACCAAACGTCATTGGAGTTGGGGTCTGCCAGAAGAAACCAGAAACTTTCTTCTTTGTGGAAAGGATACCGCGGTGCGTGAGGTAGGGCGCCGACGAGTTCGTTATCTCTTTTGAGCGTAACCCAAGCCTGAATCGTGAACACATCACCCTCTTGTATGCCTTCTTCACCTTCAGTCTCGCATGTAACATCTATTGATGGAGAAGGCATCATCTCCAGAACTCTCTCTATGTCTTGTACTCGACTTTGGAAAAGTTATTTCATCAAAGTTTTAGTTTCAGATACGACTCGACTACATCTAGCAATCAATAAGTGGAAGACACGCCCGAGAACAAACTAAGTGACTCTGATTTAAATTGAGCATTTCATCGAGCAGAAGGTAGGCATCTCGGCCCTGGGTCCAAATGCAACAGCGAAACAGTAATTCGCTACCACACCATCACGGAGACAATATTACAGGTTCGGATTATCCAGTGAACTTCAATAGCAGTTAAATATTTCACATATAGAAATTAGAATTCTCGGTCACTGTCCAACGCGAAGAGCATCTGAAGATAGAACCTGAGCTCATACTCAACATACCTTGGGTTTTAGCTTCGAACGGCGAGCAGATCGAAGAATAGAGTTCCTAGATACTTCAGTGATGAAAATCGTGCTCGATGAAAAGCTGATCGAGCTAGAATGAAACTCTTCGAGATCTCGGATCAGGATACAGAGCAAAACAGGGGTGAAGCTGCACGACTCAAGAAAGGTGAACGGCGTAGGTTGGAGAAGGCTATGACGGCCTGAAATCAACAAAGAAATCTGTCGTTGGCGGCTGATGCCAGTGAACAAGCCTCGAACGAAATCCAAGTACCACGAGCTTTCTTCGCTTGGAAAACAGAATGGAACCGTGGAGAGCTGAGCTCGACTTTGCCGGCGACGAGCACGACATCGGATTGCGTTGGACGACAACCGAAAAGGATGAGAGAGAAGGGGCAAGAGAGAGAAGGAAATCTATTGCAGACGTCTCTCACGCCCTTCCTCTTGTTTTTGGCTCCTGCTCTGATACACGGGCGCCACGGAGAATAAAAGAGAGAAGGCTTTTTGCGGTGTGTTCTCTAATTGATTTAAAGCTTTGGGCCCGAGAGAAAGAAGTTGTTTCGTCATATGAGGCCCCATGGGCTTCAATTTCATGGGTTTTTATGGGTCTAAGTGAGGTAAATTGGGTTTCAATGAATTGGGCCAATGCCAATGGATAAATGGCCAAATTGGGCCGTCTTTTTAATATTATTGCCTATTTTTGTTATTTTTATTAATTTATTATGTTTTATTACGAGATATGCATATTTGATTTACAATTCAAGTGTCAACGGTCAGAAGAAAGAATCTATTCATAAACTTAAAAAGGTAAAAGAATTATTAATCAATCATTCGGTGAATGGAGCAAGCAAGGTATCTCATGCATTAAATGGTAGAAGAAAAGTATCCCCTTCATGATTAATGCAGTATGGTGGAACCTCAAACGTTCTATTTGTTCCACATATTCAAAATGGAGCAATATGCCAAATTTTCTCTTAGTTTGAACTTTATCACTCCCCTATATATAATTTCAGTTTGTAAGGAGGAATAGTGAGAAATGTATATGCATGCATATTGAAATGGTTCCTTATTTGTTTGTTAGAAGAGATAATCCATTCAAAGACTTGAAAAGGAGAGAGAATTGTGAACCAATCATTCTGCGAATAAACATGAGCAAAGTATTTCATGTATGCAATGGCTAAAAAAAGTATCTCATCCATGATTAATTCAATATGGTGGAACTTCAAATGTTGCATTTGTTCCATAAAATACGAAATGGAGCAAAATACCATGTTGTTACTTAATTTGCATTTTATCACCCATCTCTATATAATTTCAGTTCGTACAGAAGGAACACTAGTGAGTGTATAGGATTGGTCTCTCAAAGTTCTTCAAACTTCGATTTTTTTTTTCAAAATATCCTTGAATTTGATCAATTTAAATTGACTATCTCTCTCAGCTCATCTTTGCTGATATTGATTGCTGGCAAACAATAATCACGTGCTCATCATGCACATATTTCGCGCCCTCTCTAGGGGTATTTTCCTATGAATAAAACACATTTTTCCATGTCACTGCCACGCACAATCGAAAACTTAAAGAAAAATAATCGAAGAAGTGTGTTTCAATCAAACGAAATGCCCCCAGAAAGGGCGCAGAATGTGTGCACGATAAGCACGTGATTACTGTTGGCCAGAAATCGATATCACCGAAGATGAGCTCGGAGAGATAATCGATTTTATTTTTTATGGGTCGGTGAGATAGGTGATCAATTCAAAATGATTAAATTCAAGGGTATTTTGAAACGAAATCGAAGTCTCAAAGAAATTTGAGAGACGAACCCGGGGATTTTTAGAAATTTTTCAGAATTGACTATGATCCCCGAACGAGTCCAACATTTGTTGCTCTCCACAAATTAGCCAACGTCTGACCCTCCGAGACGATTTACAAAGCGCTATCTCTCTCTCTCTCTCTCTCAATATTTAATTAGTAAATTATTTTCAGAGAAAGAGTACAACGCCCGCAACAAGGGATCACTACTATAAATCTACTGAATTCTTTGGAAAAATTGTCCAAAAAATCATAAATCTATTATACTTTTGTCAATTCAATCATACATATTTACTAATTAAGTCTATCCGGCCAATTTTTGCCGGATTTGCTGATACGGATAAAACATTTACTTTCAACCAAAAAATATCATTCCGTGAATGAACACAAACAAGGTATATCTTGCATTAAATAGTAGAAAAAAAAGTATCTCATCTATGATTGGTTTGGTGAAATGTTTGGTGAGATTGTGATGACCAATCCAACAGAGATTATAAGTGATTGTTGGGCCAAATGAGCCGGACAATGAGCTGCTCCTAGTAGGCTTTTAGGATGATGACTAGGGTAGAAATGAATTGAATTACCCACCAAACAGAATGAGAGCATTCTTGGATTATATATGTAAAACTTGGCAAAAGCACCTTTCAACATAAGTGTGCTCAAGTAAGAGCACTACTAGGATTAGTAGTGCTCACTTGTATGCCAAAGAATAAAATTGTGAGGCTTGACATGAGACAGGTTGAAGTAGACAATAATTCGAGTGAGTTAATCTAGGAGTGTTACAACTATCACATCTAAAAAGACGCTTGACATCATTAATGAATTAGTACTATCGAACAAGTTATATGAGTGTACTTGTACATATAGTATTTTGAAATTTTTGTGGAGAGCAACTAATGTTAGACTAAATTGAGGAACATAATCGATTCCAAGGAAATTTCAAAAATCCTTTTGAAATGGGGTTCGTTTCTCGAAGTTCCCTTACACTTGATTTTGTTCTAAAATATCATTGAATTCGATTAATTTGACGCTGAAAAAAAAAAAGATTACTTTGACACAATTGTCCCCATGAGTTCATCTCCGCTGAAATTAATTGTCGGCCAATCATGTTCGCATTACACGCCCTTTCTGGGGGCATTTTTTTCTTGGAAAAACTCACTTTCTCCATGCCACTCCTTTGCACGATTGAAAACTTAAAAAAGAAAAAAACTCAACTTTGCCTAAATTGAAAAATTGGAGATAAAGGACTTCTCCAGATGGGACAGGATAGTTATAATGAGAATGTCCTAAACTGGATTGAACACAACTACGTGCTTCTTGCATGCAAGAAGTTCGTGGCAAGGTCAACTCAGGAGTGAGCGGATCCATGCTAGGTGCAAAATGTACGCCCGACGAGCATATATATATTTGATCGGTAGCATGTATTCATTGGCTGGCAATCATTTTCACCAACAGTGAGTTCATAGGACTTATTATGTCAACGCGATCAAGTTTGGAACATCTTGAAACGATATCAAGTTTGAGAGAAATTTGAGAATCAGGCTCACAGCAAGAAAATTTGTGATATTTTTTCTTGATTATGGGAAGGGAAACTGAGATTTACAGGTAAGGTATCGGTTCCTGATGATGCAATAATTAGATCTGCTTGAAAATTTATCGTTAACAAAAAAATGGTAAGCGCTAAAAGGGTGTACATAGAGTTACTTTAAATTTGAACTTTAAAATTTCTATAACCTCGCAACTTTCCCGAGCTTAAACTTTTCACAATATCCCAAAATATATAAACATGGACATGTCTAATTTTTCATATTCTGTAAAAAGTGAAGCATCCGAATCGTTGCAAGAAAAGCTTAAAATAGGAAAAGGTAAATTTCCGTGTGTTTAGGTAAAAAAGTTAACATACGTAGAGGCAAATTCTACAAACCCATTTGCAACCTAGATTCTGTTAACCTGCAAGGACTAGTAAAAATGAGGCCCAAAATACCTAAAGCGCTCCATTTACTTCAGCCACCTAGTGCACAAATTGCCTTGCTAGTGAGAGAAGAGCAAGATCTTGTATATAGCTACCGAGTCGGCCATCAAATATGTCAACTACGAGAGGAAAACAATGCAACAGTTCACAATTTTCTTTCTATAATGTGCAAATGGAATGAGAAAGACCTGAAGCAAGAGGCTCTATATTTTTTTTTTGAACAAAAGCAAGAGGCTCTATATGATAGAGCCATGAATGTTCCATTTGTTCCAAAGATCCGAAATGAAGCTAAATGTCATATTTTTGCTTAGTGGGAACTCTATCGCTCTTCTCCATATAATTTTGGCTTATATAGGAGAGAATAGTGGGAAATATGTATACATATGTTGAGATGGTTCATTGTTTGCTTGTCGAAGAGAGAATCTATTCAGAAACCTAAGAAGGTAAAAGAACGTGAACCAATCATTTTACGAATGAACACAAACTATATTAAATGGTAGAAGAAAAATATTTCATTCATCATTAGTTTAGGGAAATGTTTGGTCATATCTCATCTAACAAGGCATTTAATATTACTAATGAATTAGATACCATAATGCAAGTTATATCAATGTACTTGTACATGATGTGTGGGATAAAGAGGAGATAATTACATATGTTGGAAGATATGATTCCTAAAATTATGCACAATTATCGATAGACAGAAAATCATGTTTATTTTAGGATTAGAAAGATAGAGGAATATCTTTTTTCCTTTATCAATTTCTTGCTTTCCTTTATTAATTCCTTGCTTTGTAATTAAATACACATTGTATAGAACACAAAATATATTGAATATACAAAAAGGTTTCCTCCTTTCGATACTCTTTTTGGGCTTTTGACATGGTATCAGAGCAAGTGCTGATCCTGGTATAGCTTTCATCTCTTCGAATTGCCTGCATTTCTTCATCTGTTACTTGTTGTTGCCACATCACAAAACAAAAACAGCATTCAGCAGGAATTCTCCTTTCTTCACCCTTTGTTACCAACATGCGATTCTGGAATAACTTCTGCATCCATTCAACCTAGTTGCCTTGAGAAACTGTAACCTGCAAAACAGTTATCTAAAGGAATCAATCTCTCTCTTGGAAGAAATTTTTCCTATTTTCTACAATGAGTATATGAAAAGCCCTTACCATTAGAATAGATGACCAGCCAGCAAGGGATGCGATGTCACAGAGTACACGCAATCAAGATTCAACTGTTATGTCGACCATGGCAGAGCAACAACTCAGCCAAAGCCAGATGCAGCCCCCACACATGCCTTGGCAGAACTTTCCAGCTCAGTTCAATCTGGGCAGCCCTTCTCGGGCCATCCATACCGGTGGATGCCATATCCATGGATCCATGGGATAAACCCACACACATCACAGCCAGGCTACCGAGGCAATGTGCAGACCGACGGAGGCACACCAACCAATAGTGGGGCAGGCTCTACCTTCAGCCCGGAGCAGACAGGTGGATTAGGTGAATCGGGAGGAACGAATCCTTACCCAAATTTTTTCAATGCAGGTCAAGAAAGTGAGTCGAATGTAGGGGTGAATACCTACCCAGCTTTTTCACTTGGTTTTTTTCCTTACCAAATCCTTGCTACTGGAGGACGGCCAGAGCCCGGTGACCCTCTTTACACGTCGAACGCCGACGGACCAGAGCTCAAGCTTATCAATCAGCAACTGACGGGCCCAGATAACTACTCGACGTGGTCGCGGGAACTCCGGTGAGCCCTGGTAACAAAAGATAAGGAAGGGTTTCTCGACGGAACCATTCCGGTCCCAACCGATGAGCGAATGGCCCGTTTTTGGAGAAAATGCAACCAGCTCGTAAGAACCTAGATCGGAAACTGTATCACATCCGAAGTCGTAGCGAGACTCCCCCCGACGAAAGATGCGAAAGAGATGTGGGACAATATTAAAGAAAGGTATGGAAAACTAAATCAGGTCAAGATTTTCTCCATAACACAGCAAATTTCAGATCTGAAACAGGAGAATATGAGTATCACAACGGTTTACAATAAATTGTCAGCGCTGTGGAACAAATTGGAGTCGGCTAAAGAGAAATTCGAATGGCCCGAACCCATTCTACAGCAGTATAAGAACATGCGCGAGAGAGAAAAGGCGATTAGGTTTCTCCTAATCCTAAACGAAATGTACCTTTCGTTTCGATCCCAGATTTTGATGATGGAACCCATGCCAAATCTTGGCCGGATCTACCAGCTCGCCGTCCAGGAAGAAAGCCAATAGAGGACGGCAGCTTATGGAAGAGGAAGCGAGGCGATGGCTCTGGCCGCCAGAGACCATTTTCACCCCCCACAGAGAAATCTTGGAATCGAAGAACGAAAGGGGGCGAATACAGGGTTACGAAACCCTAACCCTAATTTTGGAGAGCAAATGGACGGCCTTGATCTGCGCGAACAATCCGACGACCCCTATTATTTGGCAACTGGGCACTTCTCAGCAGGCCCACGGAACGGATTCGTTGGAGCAGACAGGCCACGAGGAAGAGCCCAGCAGCGAGAAATCAGTGGGCCGTGAGTTTTTCAACCCACTGAACCAGAACCATATGGGCCTACTTCGGCCCAAATCTTCCAGCCCAACAACAAATTTCCTTCAACTGCCAAAAATAGCCAAAAAGGAAAAGGTAAATTGTACTGCGAATTTTACAAAAGTCCGCACCATGCAATTGAGAATTGTTGGAAATTACATGAGAGACCTGGAGAAAAAGAAAAAGGGAAATCTTCACGGGTTTTTCAGGTACTAGGTCAGCCAACAGAGAAATCAATTTCACATGAGCAGTATCAGGAATTGATGGAGGCTTTGAAAAGGCTGGATGCATCTAATAAGGTTGGGAGCTTCACAGGTACATCTTATTGCTTGAATTCAATCTCAAAGAATGCATGGATCATAGATTCAGGTGCCAGTGATCACATAGCCTGTGATAAGGAATTTTTTTCAAAAATAAAAAAATTGTCTTTCCCTATATCAGTACAGCTTCCAAATGGAAACTCCACACAAGTTGTCATGACTGGCACTGTGACTCTTAGTCCCCTAATCACACTACAAAATGTGCTTTATGTGCCTGACTTCCAATTCAACCTCATATTAGTTAATCGAGCTTCTGAGGAAAATTCATGTCATGTCCTGTTCACTCCAAATAATTGTTTCTTTCAGGCCCTTTCGATTGGCAAATTGATGGGCTTGGGTAAAGCTTATCAAGGACTCTATTTCTGGATGAATTTCCTCAGCAGTTTTAAATTGTCGTCTGTTGAATTCAATAAATCATTGTGTAACTATGTTATCAATGACAAAAATTCTTTTTATCACAAAAGATTAGGACATAGTGCCTCATTCCCTTGTCCTCACTGTCCTATCTGCCCTTTGGCAAAACAAACACGTGCTCCTTTCCCAAATAATAATTCCCAAGCAGATAGTATTTTTTCATTGATCCATGCAGATGTTTGGGGGCCGTATCATACAGAGCATCACGATGGGTCACGATTTTTCCTCACAATTGTTGATAATTTCTCTCGTGCGCCATGGATATTTCTCATGCAGTCCAAGAATCAGGTTTTTTCTCACCTAAGAACATTTCTTAGCTTATCCAAAACTCAATTTGGAAAGACAATCCGTCGCATTAGAACTGATAATGGAAGAGAGTTTTTCAATAGTGAGTGTACTTCCTTATTTTCACTAAATGGAATATGGCATGAGAGCTCTTGCACTTAAGCACCACAGCAAAATGGTGTTGTTGAAAGGAAACATCGTCACTCTTGGAAGTAGCATGTCTCAAGTTTCAAGCGTCTATTCCTGAAAAATTTTGGGGAGATTGTGTGGTTACTGTAGCATATTTGATTAATTGAATGCCATCACGGATTCTAAAATGAAAGACGCCATTTGAAATGTTATATGGCAAGAAACCGAATCTGAGTCATCTCAGAGTTTTTGGATGTTTATGTTATGTCACTACAGTCGGACACAAGGATAAGATGGCACCACGTGCTAGTGAATGCATATTCATGGGATATCCCACCTTAAAAAAGGGGTATCGGATTTATGCACCATCCACAGGAGAATTCTTTGTCAGTAGAAATGTTGTCTTTCATGAGAATATTTTTCCTTTTCAAGCTCTTACTTCTTCACCTGAAGATGAAAGGACAAGGAATTCAGCTTTCCTGTTGGAAGAAGATGTGATTTTGGGAGACACATTTATTGCTACTCCTCTACCAAGACCAACTGGTGAATCATCTGCATTACCTGTTGAGACATCTACAAATCACTCCACTGAAGAGTCCCATGTAGAAGAATCAGCACAGTTAATTGAACTCCCAAAACCAGGCCCTGCTGTAGAAGATTCTTCCTTAATACCACGAGAACCTCTACGGCGTCCTAAACGAGCAGCTCGCCCACCAGCTTGGACAAAGGATTACATTTGTGGTTCTTCGAAGTTGTCAGGTACTTGCTATCCCATATCGTCTTACATCTCATTTGATAGGCTATCACTAGAACACTTATGTTGCATGAGCCGCATTTCTGAAGAAAGAGAGCCGCCTAATTATAATGAGGCCAAAGATGATCCTCGTTGGCAAAAGGCCATGGAGGTTGAGCTACATGCGCTGATCGAAAATCATACTTGGGATGTTGTAACATTGCCTGCTCGTCGCAAACCCATTGGCTGTAAGTGGGTTTACAAGATCAAATGCAGGGCAGATGGTTCTGTGGAGAGATATAAGACTAGGTTGGTGGCCAAAGGCTTCACACAACGAGAAGGTTTTGACTATTATGAAACCTTTTCGCCCGTTGCAAAGGATGTCACTGTTCGATCTTTTCTATATGTTGCTGCTTTTCGTGACTGGGCATTACACCAGATGGATGTGCATAACGCCTTTTTACATGGTGATCTGGATGAAGAAATCTATATGGATCTTCCACCAGGATTACGGAGACAGGGGGAGTCTAAGGTGTGTCGTCTCCATAAATCTCTTTATGGATTGAAGCAAGCCTCTAGACAATGGTACACCAAGTTCACTAATGCACTTTTGGCTGCTGGATTCAAACAGTCCAAATATGACTATGCCCTATTCACTTGGACAGAAGGTATGTCATCTATTTACTTGATGATTTATGTTGATGACATACTTATCATGGAAAATGATAATTCTGCTGTGAAGAAGCTTAAAGAGTATCTACATTCCACTTTTCATATCAAAGATTTAGGGCCACCTAAGTATTTTCTTGGAATTGAGATAGCTCGTTCAGATCAGGGAATCTCTCTCAGTCAAAGGAAATTCATAATGGAAATCATATCAGAAATAGGATTATCAAGCTGTAGACCAACCATTATTCCCATTAAGCAAAATGCTAAGCTGACATCTGTCGAATACGATACTGGCATATCCTCCTCTTCTGATGATCCATTGTTAAGAGATCCATCGGGATACTAGAAACTAGTAGGGAAACTCATATACCTCACTATGACTAGGCCAGATATTTACTATGCAGTGCAGACTCTCAACCAATTTATGCATAGTCTAAAGCAATCTCACATGAATGCAACCTTGAAAATTGTGAGATATTTGAAGACATGTCCAGGGTTGGGGATACTCCTTTCTCGGAAATGCAACATGAAGATGATGGCTTATTGTGATACAGATTATGCCACATGCCCTATGAGTAGAAGATCCATTACCGGATTCTGCATCAAATTTGGGGAATCATTACTCTCATGGAAGACGAAGAAGCAATCTACTGTATCTCTATCCTCAGCCGAAGCGCAGTATAAATCCATGGCCAAGACTATCTGTGAAATAGTTTGGCTAAGGGGTTTATTTCAGGATCTCAGGGCACAAGTCGAGGGACCAACTACACTCTTTTGTGACAATGACTCGGCACTCAAACTTGCAACAAATCCTGTATTGCATGAAAGGACAAAACACATAGAAGTTGATTGTCATTTTACTCGAGAGAAAATCCAAGAAGGAGTGATCGAGACAAAGGGAATCAGGACTTCAAAGCAACCAGCAGACATGTTTACTAAGCTACTTTGCCAAAAACAACATGCATATTTTCTAAGCAAGCTTGGTGTCTTGGATATCTACAAGCCACCAGCTTGAGGGAGAGTGTTGGAAGATATGATACCTAAAATCATGCACAATTATCGATAGACAGAAAATCATGTTTATTTTAGGATTAGAAAGATAGAGGAATATCTTTTTTCCTTTGTCAATTTCTTGCTTTCCTTTATTAATTCCTTGCTCTGTAATTAAATACACATTGTACAGAACACAAAATATACTGAATATACAAAAAGGTTTCTTCCTTTCGATACTCTTTTTGGTCTTCTGACAACATAGAATGAATGCGTAAGGCATTCACGACGGCTCTAAGAATAAAAAAAGAAAGGAGGGCATATTGTCCTCGCGCAAGAGAAAATTCCCATATTGAAATTCTCTCACAGGATTAGTGACTACTTTAAAGAATTGAGCAGATTCATTGCGGGCATAGTACTCTTTCTCTGAAAATACTTTAATAATAAAATATTGAGAGAGAGAGAGAGAGAGAGAGAGAGAGAGAGAGAGCTTTCTAAATTGTTCGCAGAGGATCCGACGTTGGCTGATTTGTGGAGAGCAATTGATGTCGGACTCGTTTGAGGATCATAATCGATTCTAGAATTTCCAAATATACCCAGGTTTCTCTCTCGAAGTTTTTCGGACTTCAATTTTGTTTCAAAATATCCTTAAATTTGATCATTATGAATCGATTCTCTCTCTCTCTCTCAGCTCATCTTCGGTGACAGTGATTGCTGGCCACAGTAATTACGCGCTCATCATCCACACATTTTGCGCCCTTCCGAGGGGTGAATAAAACACAAATTTCCATGCCACTCCTGCACACAATCAAAGACTAAAAAAACGAAAAAATTAATTTTTAAACTCCATTCATTTGTAATAAATATTTTACTCATTGTTCGGCGTTTGGTGCGCTTTGAAAAATCAGTCAACATAAACTTTATGCTTAACTTTAAGAAAATGATTTCCTCTTTGAAAAAGTTGGAAAAAAATGTTGTCTTGCACACAATCGAGACCTCTTGCCGTCACTAGGAGGGGTCAAAGTACACGATGAAGTTCCACATTGTCTCTTCTATTCGACTGTGGTCAGTCCTCATCTGTCCCCGGGCCTTCCGGACTCGAGCCCTTCTTAGGCACTGTGCCGTTAGCGTTCTTGCTCATCAGCCTCATCTTCACTGTACTCTCTCTCGTCATCGTACTCCTCTTCCTCCTCAATCCCGTGCTCCACGACGGCCTCTTCCAGTGCAGCGTCGCCCCTAGTCCCTGCACGAGTCCTTTTGAGAACTTTGACCTTCAGGTTCAATTTTTTTGTCGCAGCCAATCCACGACTCACACAAGCAATAACACATTAAATTGTAGTTCCCTTCCACTGGGGCCAAAAACTTGCCCATAACCAACCTTGAGCCACCCCTCACCTTTGCCTAGCGACGGCGAGGCGAGCTCGCTGGGGCACCTCGGTCAGGCAACCAGCCAGCCCTCCTCCCTGGCCATTCACGGGAGCCAAAGAAAGAGGAGGAAGGAGGAAAAAAAGAATAAAAAGGATTAAAAAAAATTAATAAAATAATTTGAAAAAACAAAATATTATTAAAAAATCATTGCCGGCACCGGTTGGCAGCCACGTTAGTGACGGTCATTCTATTTTGGTCAGAAGAACTGATCTAGCACAATTGCAAAATATTCAAGATTTAATTGGCCAAAAAAAAAGTTCATAACTAAACTGGCATAATTGTAATATGTTTGGGACTTTTTTAATAATTTTCCCTCTTATGACCGCAGCTAACGCGCCGCGACTTCCTGAACACTCCATCAGCTAGCAACGGACACTCATTACCTCCTTCCGTGACTTCGGCCGTGGTCCTGCGGTCCCCGACGTTGCAGCCTTGCCCCTCGCCGCACCCTCTCAGTATTGAAGCACCTCACCAAACCTCCCTGCAATCCCGGCGAGCTTTTGCCAAGTTCTCGCCACCCTCTGCCACTCGTGATTAGTACGCCGGCGACCCTCCTTGCATAGCGGCGCCCCTCAGGCCTCGGTCGCTCGTAGCCTATGCAGCTCTAGCCCTCGGACGCGTCGATTTTCCATTGACAGTTGTGTGAAAGTCCCACTAAGGTAGTTTCCTAAATTACGTTTGATTTGAATATATTCAGCTATCTAATTTGAGACATTACGATTCTAACCTGATTTAACTTGAAGCGTTTGGCGTTTCCTGAATAGGCAGTTTTCTCGTTTGAATCGTTGCATGTATATGTTTAATAATTGGGGATTTCATCTTTGGGACTGAATCCTCGATTAAATTGGTTGCTTTATTCGGCGTCGGGATTTTTAATATGATCGATGTATGGTGTTATATTTAATATGTCGTTAGAATAGGAATGAAAAGATATAAAGAAAATCTCAAAACTATTGCATGCATATCACATGTAGAATTAATTAGTTTTATTATAGGAAAAATTATAAATAAGAGCTTGAAGTACCTTCATTTTTTTTAAATAAAGGCTTGAAGTGAATATTTTTTCGAATAATGGCCTAAATTAATTATGTCTATTTCAAATAGGCATCTAAATTTCCAGCTGGTCAATGTCATTTTTGCCCTTTACCTTTTTATTTTTTTGTCCTTTTTCGCTAGTAGCGGGCTGGCCATCGGAGATGCTCAGAGAGGGTTGGGCTAAGGACGACCAAGGCAACCCTCACCCTGAGGGAGGCCGTCCTCGTCAACGGTCTACAAGGGTCACTAAGCCCTCAACGGAAAGGAAAATAATAAAGAAAAGAAAATAATAAAAAATAATTTAAAATTAAAACTATGTTTGGACAAAAATGCCCTTGATTGGTTGGAATACTTAGCCAGTTGGTGATCGGCAATGTTAAGTCCTTATTTGAAATAACCATAGTCATTTCATGTTCTTATTTAAAACAATCATGACCACTTCAAGTCGGAGTGCGGACACTCTAATTGCCAAAACTTAACATGAGTGAAGTTAAGACTTTCCAAAAGTATACGTAAGTACCAAAATCGGAGAAAAAAATGAATATTTAAGTGCCAATAGCGAGATTTCCGGCCAAATAGTTAATGTGATATTTTTTGGCGAGAATTTTAAATGGTGTGGTATTTATTTTTAAAAAATTATCCACGTGGCGTTGATATGGTAAATAAACCCAAAATGATGTCATTTTTGTCCAATTTTGATTTTTAGTATAAGTATTAATTAAATTAAAAAAAGGAAATCGGCGAGGGCCTCCACGTAGTCGTTTTTTAATATTAATTAAATTAAATAAATCAACGGCGGCAACGAAGGCTATGGAGGCCCTCACTAATTTCCCTTCTTTTTTTTTATGTAGTCTTTTCAATTTAATTTACTTAATATTTAGGGTTAATATCCTAAAAACCCCCAAACCAGTACACTTGTGACAAATTTACCCAAAACTATTTATTTGACCGTGAAAAACCCTAAACTGGTGCACCTGTGACAAATTTACCACAAACTAATTTATTCGACCATAAAAAACTCCAAACTAGTAAATTTGTGACAAATATATCCTCCGCTAAATTGGATTGATACCATAAAAAAAAAAAAAAATCACTGTGACAAACAGAGTGTAAAATTCCAAATTTGTATACCAATCAACTGTCACTTATCATTTAACTTAATAATTTGACAGTAAAATTTAACAAAAACTAATAGAGGGAAAAATTTGTCACAAGCGTACCAGTTTAAGGTAAATTTGTCAAAGGTATACCAGTTTGAGATTTTTGGTGGTAAAAAAAATAATTTATGGTAAATTTATCACAAGTGTATCGATTTTTGGTTTTTGAGGGTATTAGCCCTAATATTTATGTTAAAAATCAAATTTAGGGGGCAAAACAACGTCGTTTAAGGACGACAATTGCTAAGTGGATATTCCAGCAAGCCGCATAGAAGGTTTTATGAATAAAATAACGTAACGTCAAATTACCAACAAATCTCCTCAAATTTTGAGCAAGCCTAGCTAGAGTTGGCACTTAAAGTGTCTATCTTTTTTTTTTTTTTAAATAACACTTAAGTGTATATTTTGAAAGTTTTGGCACTTATGTATCCACATGTGCCAAATTTTAGCGCTTAAGGTGTATTTCTTCATTTCAAGCCCTTATTTAACACAATATCCGCTTCTGGCTCTTATTTGAGAAAATGATGGCACTTCAAACCCTTATTTGAAATTTTCTCTTTTTTAATATGCACCTTCCATATTGCATGTCATTTAATGAATCATGTAGTTTATTATTAGTATAGAAATCCCATCACGTAAATAGACTTAATTAATAGTTGCATCTCATGCATTGCATATATTTTAGATTTACATAGCTCCATTTAAATCCATTTCCAATCTAATTCTCAAAGAACGAAGATGTAATCTATGTAATATCGTGTGTTGAACATCTGATGAGCTGATCAATGTTACTGGAAAAACTTTGTCACCATGTTTTTAGCGAATCATAAACCGGGAGATTGGACAATAATAATGCAATGCTTTAGTTCGTTGAAAATGGGATTATCGAATTTTTAAATATCAACAAAGGGAAAATTGATTGAATTAGTACAAGTGCGTGAGTAGTGTATTGCATACGAGACATGAGTAATGTTTCGGGTCATGTCCTGAGAACCATAAAAAATAATATTCATGTGCATGAATGATGGGTCGAATGAGGCGTGGGACGAGAGAAGATGGTTTCATGGAATGAGTGGATAAATAGAAAGTACATTCGCATCTCCCTTTTGAAATTTGGCATCAAAAAATAGAAAATGAAAACAAAGAGCAAGCTCTTCTCAATCCATTATATTTTCCTAAGCCTTTTGATGGTGAAAGCACTTTATCGGCCAACACTGATACTGAGAGGCAAAAGCTAAGAGAGCAAATGGGATTAAATATCCCAATAATCCTAGGTGTAAATGATGGATACTAAGTGTTGTGTGCATCAATTGTGCAGTACTGCACCTAACACGTTAAGTATTCTGTATGAGACGTACATTCGCCAGAATGAGCTATCAACAGCCAAATAAGAACCACGGGATTGACCAGTCCTTATATATCTTAAAGATCTTTTAGACTTAAAGCTGGGAAACATGCCACACATCTAGGGTTATATACCCAACCAAAATGAGCTATCAGCGGCCAAATAAAGACAAGAAGCTCTCCACCTTTGCTCAGCACCCTGGCTTGTGCCTCGCCCTTAGTATGACATGCTGCATATGACAGCGTCTCTACCAATTGGAGCCCCTCCCAAAGCGCGGGTATCCCACTAAAGTTTTCGGGAGGAATATTACGCAATTTATTGCATAGCCACATCATTGGTCGCATCACTGACGTGGAACGACAGTTTGTCCAGCATCTCCGTAATTTAGGGAACACCTGCAATAGCGGACACCTCATTATACTGAATAAATAAAAATATACAATTTGTAGTCAAAAAGGATCTCCTTCCCTTTCTAAGTGACACGAGATAAAAAATAGCTAAAATATTCCTCGAATTATTTACTCTAGGGAAACAGATCACCTCTAACCTCACATTATATTTGTTGAAGTTTCCGCATTGCTGTATTTATGTCTAATCTCATTAAAGATAAAGATCCATAACTTCTTAATAAAGGATTTTTGGTCACGTGGTTGTTGACATGTAAATTTTGATTAGAGTTTTTTAATTAGGCCTTACTTATTTTTAACCTTAATTTTTTTTTTTTCGGATATTAAATAATAATAATAATAATAATAATAATAATAACCAAAAAATGAAAAGGAACAAAAAGTGAAGTGGCAGCCGTATGGGGCTGGGCCTTCGCGCCCAGCCCCCTCTTCTTCCTTTTCCCCCCTTCGCTCGGGCCCCAAGACCCATCCTCTATTCCCAAAGCCCGGCCCCCTCCTGCCTGTCTTCTTCCCCAGCAGATGTGTTGCACGCGCAGGATCTCCGGACGCGCGCGATGGCCGGACGGACAGGCGGAGTTATCCCCCCGCCGTGCCGCGTCAACTGGAGCCACGTCGGGCATCGACTGGTGCAGCCCGCTGCACGTAGGTACGAGCTCAGCCGCTCCATCTCGACCCAAGCTGCCGCCTCCATCACTATCGCTCCCCGCCCCCTCTCGAAACCCTAGCCGCTGCCACCGCCTGTCGTCACCGTCGCAGCCCCCTCCGTGAAGCCCCGGCTCCGGTCCCAACAGGCCAAGTAGATCTGGTTGCCGCTGCCGTACGGGGTCTTCCGATCCTGTGGAACAACCGGCCACTGCCGTCCTCTGCGTGGCCGCCGTCGTCAACGCCGAGCCGCCGCCCCAGCCCCTCCATCGGCGCCGCGGATAGACACAGAGGGAGGAAACACTGCATCGGATCCATCCCGGGTCGGATCGGAGTCATTGTTCGGGTAGGGCTCTACGAACCAGAGGCGGCCGGAAACCGGGTCAAATCCTGGTCGGGCGCACCTCACCCGGGTAGGGTTCCAGCCAACCTGGGCCATCGCGCGTGGGTTGGCTAATTTTTCGGGCTAAGCGTCTCTGGCCCGGCTGTTTCAGGCTTGGTTTGTTTGAAAGGGAGAAGAAAAATCTGGGCCGGGCCATCGCGGCGGGCCCATCCGATGGGAGATCCGGGTCGGGCCCAATCCGGGGAATCCGACCGAGCTGCCGGTTTTAATGAACCGGGTCGGACCCAACCCGCGAATTCGACCCGGGTGGCCTTTTTAATAATATTATAATAAATAATATTTTAATAAAAATAAAAAGATAAAAAAAAATAATAATTTATTTTCAGAAAAATCAAGAAAATAAAAAAATATACCGTATTTTCCCAAAAAAACCAAAAAATTTAGAAATAGCCAAAATGATTATATTTTCAAAAGAGATCAAAAATCCAAAAAAATGCTTTTTATGTCCAAAAAATAGAAAAAATCCAAAAAAAAAAATGTGTTTTCCTCACAAATGAATGGAAAACCTCTCAAAAATTCAAAAAAGCGGATTTAAACAAGATTAGGTACTGAAAGGGCATTAGTAATTAACTAGTATAATCAAATTCCCGAATCTAATTTCTCTAGTTGTACAAGGAGATAATATTCTTCTCAATATTTCGCTTGGATATTTAATCGACCCATCCCAAATTGATTAGTGGCGACTCCTAAACTTATAGGTAAAAATATTAAATCATTAAGTCATGAATTGGAGACTTGGGAGAACCCGAGCTAAGCCTAATAGACCTAACTAAACCATTAGCCTTCATAGGAGCCCACCCTAATAGGCGCACGCCCTAATCGAGTCGAAAAAAAGAGGTCGCAACAATGGTAAGTATTTGCAATCATTAATCTTCCCCTCGAACCACAGAGTTCGGCAATTATCTCGCTAGCTTGATGGGAAATGAGAGATTATCTTCTCAACCATACACAACAAAAAATTGAATATAATAGAAAAAGTTATGATTCCGCAGCTCCTACCACACTTACACATCTTTCTTGGACAATCCTTCAAGAACTTGGACAGAAGGTTGCAAGTATACATAAATTATGACCACCTTCGAAATATGAATGGTGTATCTAAGATTGCATACACATCATTGGCGTTAGGTTTTTGTTCACATATGGCGAATCAAGGCTTCCTCAAATCATCCATGGTGGATATCAACTTGTTGAGAAATGAATTTAGTTTAGATGATCATGTGTGGTACCACTTGATTTTGGCATAAATCCAATTGAAGAAAGTGAGCATAAACAAAGCAATCACATCAAGAGTCATCACTCCGAAAAGAAGGGAATAAGTGTTTTCCACATCAAGTTCGGGAAGCCTATGCTTCCTCAAGAGATTTGACAGGATGAAAGCTAGCACGAGGTTAATGAAGGCCACAAAGGGAAAATGTAGCCCCGCTTTGAACATATTACCAATGCTTTTATGTATAGAATCTCATACATCAATTGGAGTTCAATTGATATCACCCTCAACGAATCCATCGCGAAAATAGTGATAAAATATTCCCAACTTCTTTCACATACATGAACATTGAACATGAGATCTTTAATGAAGACCTTAAACATTTGAAAAAAGTAGTAAGCATGCTTGATCACAATGCTACCTGCAAGCTTTGCTTCTCCATCATCAGAATATCCTTCCTTGGAGAATTGAGTTCTCCAGTCAAATTGTTAGGAGGAGACAAGTATAGTGAGAACATCAATTTCTTGAGCCTTGTTGTGACCTAATCTCAGGTGTACCATCTAAGATTTTATTAATGGATTACTAAGTTTAAACATAGTTCAAGCTCTCCCAAGCTTATATCAATTCACAACTTAGGTTTACGTTTTTAACATGCAAATGAATTTTATCTAGGAGTTACTACTAATCAGTTTATGGTAGATATATAAGACACATAAGTAAAATAACGGAAAAATTATTTTACTTTTACGAACCAGAGAATTTGAATACGGGGACACTAGATTTCTCTAATGCCATTTTAGTACCGTTCTTTTCATGAAAAAATGTTTATTGGATAGTCTCAATTCATTTTATTACTCTCTAACATATGAGATGACCATGCAGATGCGCAATCCACCAATTTAACACCCAATAAAATAATAATTTAATTGCAAGACTGAAAGCATCTACAACGTTAGCTTAGAATTCACATCAATAGCTCTAGATATGAATTTTAATTAATATACAGTCACTTAATCTTTTAGAATTTTCTCTTATTAAATGAAACATAATCTATGTGCAGTGCAATGCAATGATGTACAAAAATGCATCTATACTAACATGACATGCAACGTACAACCTAATATGCAAACTATATGTCATGTGATGTTACTTACGTGACTTAATCTAATAATGGGCAAATATTAATGCAACTATCCTAATATGTCACACATTTAAATGATCTTAAAAATGCAATGACTAATTGACGTACAAGGGATGACGTAATTTTACGTGATATATGTATGATATTTTGTTATATTTTCTTTTCTTTTTAATTAAAATTCGAAATTAAAGTTACCCAATAATTAAACATGCAATTTTATTTAAAGAAAAGGAAATATATCATCCTAAAGCAGTGTCTTTGATATTTTTATTTTAAAAATTCGGAATAAATAAATAACCTAATCTAAACATGTAATCTAATCTAAAACAAGCAATATTCTAGCAAGAATCAAATCTAATTCAAAGATTTTGTGTGGCTTTTCTTTTTTAAGAAAATCAATCAAACAATGTATAGATATTTAATTAAATATTGTAATCCACAATCTTATGTAGATCATATCCAAGTGGTTATAGATATTGATGGAAGGTTTATCCATTCAAATTTGGAAACAAGTAAATCAATTATTGTATTAAAATGATTATGGATAAGATAGAAGATTTTCCGTATCTCAGGCATTGTATCTCATAGTTAGAGATCGGACGGCTATCCAAGTACGTTGTTAAGTTAAGAAAGTTTCCTAACTAGAGAGGTATCTTAGGATTTTTGGATTATATTATTTAAGTAAATATCTAATAGATGATTTTAACATCTAAGAGAATATATTAGACAATTGTAGAATATATCGAATCACTCAAATAAGGCAGTAAAATATTTCAAATATACTAGAGATGCGCATCTTACTTAATTTGAGGATTTTATTTCCTAATTTGAATGCAACGCAATTGGACCAGGATGGTAACCAGCTCCTCCAAGAGTTTAAAGATAAGTATCAGTTTTGATGATGCCATTCTTTTATATGCTTATAAAATAATTAATAACGAAAAATAGTGAACTAAGAGTTTATTTAGAGTTACATTAAAGTTTCGCTTTAAAATTTTAAATCTAGCAAATAACTTTGTGTAGATATTTCCTGGCAAGAAGTCGTTGGCGATCCCAACGATATGGTGTTTCTTGTTGGGGTTATGAAAAATGCGGAGAGACACTAGCGCTTAATCTGTCGAGCCTCTCGAGGCTTAGGGAATCGATGGACCACATTATGATTACAAAGAATTCCGTTATATTTTCCTCAGGCGTCTTCCTTATTTGATAGCAGTATTACACCAAATTTTAACTCCACGTATAGGATTTGACTGCATGACAACTTTAGAAAAAGTACGAGGTTGGAGATTTCGTCATCAGTATATTTTCTCTCCATATGTCAGTAACTTGTTTTCCTGAACATGGAGGAAATTAACTTTTTCCTATTTTAGACTTTTCTTGCAAAGATGAGAATATTTTCATTTAGAAACATTAATAGATCGACATGTCAATGTATATTTATTTTGGAAAAAGATATGAAAAGTTTTAGTTGCACCAATTTGGAAGATAAAACGGAGCAGGTGCCACTACCAAGGTGAACCGTTCTTCAAAGAGAATGTAGTGATGGTGTCCGGATGTAACAAGAGAAATGAAGCCCAAAATGCCTAAACTACTCCATTTACTTTAGTTCCACGAGCAAATGAATTGCCTTGGCTGTGAGAGATGAGCTCGATAGCCATGCAACTACCCAATCAGCTATCGAATAGGCCAACCGCAAGAAAGAACTATGCAGTTGCTCACTATTTTCTTCCTAAGGGGTGCAAATAGAATGAGAAAGACCTAAAGGGTGAGACTCAGTATGATGAAACCTCGAATGTTCCATTTGTTCTTTAGATCCAAAATAGAGATAAATGTCATATTTTTCTTTGTTTCAATTTTATTGCTCTTCTTTGGTATAAGTTCGATTACAACAAATATATAGGATATTGAGATGGTTCCTTACTTATTTATCAGAAGACAATATTTATTCAAAAACTCAAGAATGAATGCAAGTAAGGTATCTGATACATTAAGTAGCAGAAGAAAAGTATGAATGGATGAATAGATAAGGCATTCACGGCGGCACAAGCTTCGAATTGCGACAAAGCACGGGAGATGAGAGAAGAGAAAAGTACATTCGCATCTCTCCTCTTTCAAGTTTGGCATCAGAGAACAGAAAAGAGACGCCGATTTCTTCTCATGGAAGAGAAGAATAATTAATTGCACCCTTAAGAATAATGAATTAATTGGTTGTCGCATAGAAATCAACAAATCTATTTGTTAATAGAAACAATCGAGAGATATCAGAAATGATTAACATTGATTCGGTTAAAATCAATCAGAACTATAGAGAAGAAAAACCAAATTGATTCGAATCAAAGAGCATAAGGATCAATTTGACTTGTCTTTCCATTTGTTGGTATAAGAAAAGTGATTCGGTTTCTAGTTTTCTTTTCAAAATGAATTCTGTACTGAAAATGCAAATTAAAGAGAAAATTCATCATATTAGCAAAAATGGAGTAATTTAGGGCTTGTTCATCTGCACTCAATAACAAGTAATAAGGTTGTTCTTTGTTTAATTAAAATATCATCGATATTTCAAAAAAAAAATGAAAAGAAAATTGTGAAATTTTCAAGGATTTTGCGTTAGAAAGTCTTACATTAATCAGAAGAAGCAGAAAATGAACTTAGAAGATGCGAAAGATCGAACACAATGAACAAGAATTTATCAAGGACAATTTCATTGTTCCTTTTTTTTCCTATGCAAGATGTTTCTCTAATACTGATTCTAAGGTTAAACCGAGAATAGCAACACAAATTGAAAAGCTCAACTAGTTGATCTTATTGATTGAAATTTCAATCGAAAAAACTCTGTCTTTAGTAGTCATTCTTTTGGTTCTAAGAATAGCTCCATTTCAATCCATTTCCAATTTTATTCTTCAAAGAACAAAGATGTAATATATCTAGCGCCTTGGGTTGTGTTTCCGATGAGCCAATTGATGTTATAGGAAAATCTGCGTCGCACTATTTTTCACAAATCATGAACTCAGGGATTAAACGATAATAATTCAATGCTTTAGTTAGTCTAAAATAGCATGATCCATCTTATCAAGATTAACAAAGGGAAAACTGGTAGAGTTACTCTAAGTATATGAGGGACTAATGTTTGTGGTCATGTCCCAATAAACCAAAAAATCAGCTTCCTTCACATGATTGATGGGTCAAATTTTGTGGGGGACAAAGAGGAGATGATTTCATAGAATGAATGGATAAGGCATTCACGGCGGCTCGAAGCTGCCCAGTAGCGACAGAGCAAGGAGATCCGCGAAGCCGAAAAAGTACATTCGCATCTCCTCTTTGAAATCTGGCGTCAAAGAATACGATAGTTGCAGCATATTCTTCTTACGCAAGAGAAAAATTCCCAAATTGAAATTCTCTCATGTGACTTTTTTTGGCGATGACCGGGGGCTGCTTCAAGGAATTGAGCAGAAGAACAATTTTTGCAATCGACAATGGGGAAAATGAGAAAATTATCCAAAAAATCATAAATTTATTATACTTTTATCAATTCAATCCTAAACCTTTTAATTTTGTTAATTGAGTCATAAAATTTTTAATTTTGTCAATTGAATTATAACCATTTTTCACATTTTACCAATTAAGTCCATATGACTGATTTTTTATGGAACTTACTGACATGGACATCGGTTTTCCTACGTGGCATAAATGGTGCTGACGTGGAAAATTTTAATGATATTTTTTCAAAGTAAAAAAAAAATCTTTATTTTTACTTTTTTGCTTTTCTTCTATTTTCCTTCTTCAATTTTTTTTTTTTTAATCTTTACTATGACTAACAAGGGTTGGCGGGCGCTCACCAGCCACTAGGCAAGGGTCGGTGGGCGCTCACCGGCCACTAGGCAAAGGTCACTAGGTCCTCACCCTCATGGGCAAGGGCTATGACCCTCGCTCGGCCTTGCCCAGAACTGAGTGAAGCCATCACAGCCACAACAGCCTTTTGGGACTCTAAGGTTCTTTGATTTCGCTCTCTCCATTCAAATTACTCTAAAAGATGGAGCTCTAAAGTGAAAATTTCTGAGGGAGTGAATGAGAAAAAGTAAGAAATTTTAGTTGAGAAAATATGACGAACGAATTAGGTGTAACAGTATTTCTCATCCATAATTAGTTCAATATAACAAAATCTTGGATATTCCATTTATTCCACAATTCCAAGATAAAGCTAAATTTGATGTTTGTACTTAGTTTGAACTTTACTGCTCCTCTCTCTATATAATTTTGGTTTGCATAGGAGGAACAATTAGGAATGTACATGTTGAAATGGTTTCATGTTTGTTTGTCAGAAGAAAGACTCTATTCAAAAACCCAAGAAGATAAAAGAATTGTGAACCAATCATTCCACGAATGAACATAAACAATGTATATCTTGCTTTAAATGGCTAAAAGAAAATAATGTTGGACTCATTTGAGGATTTTTATTTGTTTTTTATTTTTTTGGTAAGGTAAGAATATATTTGAGGATTGTTATTGATCCTTAGGAAATTCCAAAGTTCCTCTTGAAGTGCCGTCGGTTTTTAGAAGTTGCTCCACTTGATTTTGTTCTAAAATATCTCTGTATCTGACGACTTTGACATAATTATCTCCATGAGCTCATCTCTGGGAAAAATCGATTGCCGGCCAACGATCCCGTGCTCATCATTCATACATTTTGGGGAAAAAGCCACCAAAAATCCTAAACTTTGCCCAAAGTGACAAATTTACCCCAATTTTTTTTTTGTGACATGAAAAACCCCCAACTTTACAAACTGTGACGCATTTACCCCATTAAGGGCATTTTTGTCTTATTTTTTCTTTTTTTTTTCTTTTATTTTAAATTTTTTTCTTCTCTCTTCCCTCCACCGGCCATGGTGGAGCTGGCGGAGGGAAGCCGGCGAGGGCTGCCCTCACCAGACACCGGCGAAGGGAAGAAGAAACAAAGAAAAAAAAAAGTAAAAAGTTTTCAAAAATAAAAAGACCAAAATGCCCCTATGATTGGGGGTAAATGTGTCACACAAATGAAAGTTCAGGATTTTTTGTGTCACAAATAAAATTTTGGGGTAAATGTGTCATGGTTAGCAAACTTTAGGGATTTTCATGTCAAAAAAAAAATTGGGGTAAATTTGTCACTTTGAACAAAATTTGGAGTTTTTAGTGGCTTTTTCCCTACATTTTGCACTCTTTCTAGGGGCATTTTCATCTCGGGAAAAAAAAGGTTCCTCAAAACTTTTACGAAACCTCAATTCTGACCCATATATTTTTAAATCGGAAAGGAAATGTCACAATTTTTCGCGCATCTATTAAAAGATTGATGATGAAGGACCGCTGCAGATGTTCAAGGAGAGCTGCAACAAGGCTAGGCGCTTCCTGCGTTTGTTCAGGGTAAGGTCAATTCGATGGTAAGAATCCCTGCTGGGTGGGAAATGGACGCATGATGAGCAGATGTTTGTGGACCGGCAATTAGTTTTACCAGCGATGAGTTCAGAGAAGTTATAAAATCTAGGAGAAGCGTGAAAAAGGGGCTCACTGGAGGAGTACTTTTAATTAATTTATTTTTTTTATTACGGGGAACTCTGATTTGCGGGTAACGTTTCAGTTTTGATGATGCCCTTATATGATCCGCTTAAAAAATTATCAATAACAAAAAGCAGTAAGCACTTAGGATGTGTATAGAGTTACGTTCAATTTTAAGTTTTGCAGTTTCAAACCCTTACACCTTTTCCAAAATAATACTATTCATAATAACTAATGATATATAAATATTGACATGACGATTTGTTTATATTCTTTAAAATTGAAACATTCTCATCTTTACAAGAAAAGCTTAAAATAGGAAAAAGTAAATTTCTCTTGTTTGGCCGCAAGGACTAGGGACAGTGAAATGAGATCGAGATCTTCATTGAACTAACGACGTAATTATTGGTTGTGAAATCTTATAAACATGAAAAACAATAATTTAGCGAGGACCATTTGATTGTTCCTTTTTTCCTCGTGCAAGACGTTTCTAAACTACTTGTTGAGAAGTTGAACCTGTTGATCTATCGATTAAAATTTCATTTGAGAGAATTCTGTTTTGACTTGGTCATTCTTTTCGTTCTAGGACTAGCTCCATGTCAATCCATTTCCAATCTAATACTTCAAAGAACACAGAAGTGATTTTCGTAATGTCCCGTGTTGTATATCCAATGAACCGATCAATGCTTGAGGAAAAACTCCATTACCATGTTTGTCACAAATTATAAACCCAGAGATTAGACAATAATAATACGATGCTTTAGTTTGTCAAAAAGGGATTTATCCATTTGATCAAGATCAATAAAGGGAAAATTGATTGATGTAGTATGAGTGTATGGGATTATCCAGGACTAATGTTTCGGGTCATGTCCTGATAACCATATACGCCTATTACCATAGAGATCATATATGTGCATGATTGGTGGGTCATATCAGGTGCCGGACAAAGAGAAGACAGTTTCCTAAAATGAGTGGATAAGTAGAAAAGTACATTCGCATCTCCCCTTTGAAATTTGGCATCAAAAAAAATGAAAAGGAGCAATTTCTTCTCCGTGCACACTCCATCGTCACCTCCCACTTTACTTTCCCGGGCCTTTCCATCTCTTGAGCCAAATTAATCCACTCAAACAATTTGAGCGCTGTTTATTCTCCTTCATATTTAGATGCTTCCTATACAGCTCGATGCTTCGAACAGGACCCACGCCGTTGATCGGTCCTTATAGAGGTAATATAGATCTTCTGGGGTAATATATGCCCCATCCATGTTTGTATAAACAACCAAAATGAGCCATCGACATCCAAACAAAGGTAAGAAGCTTGCCACCTTTGCTTAGCACCTGCACATGTGCCTCGCCCTTGATATGACTTGCTGCATATGACAGCATCTCTACCCACACTCCGCTCATCACCTTCCACTTCATTCCCCAAGCCTTTCCATTTTTTTGGCCAATTGGTAACTCTCCTCAAGTGTGGAAACCTGATGGAAGTTATTGGAAGGAATATCATAAAATTTCTTGCATAGCTCCTCCAAATCCTCGGTCGCACCACTGATGTGGTTCCTGTAGCTCAAGCAGCAACTCTGCCGACGTGATTTGGGCAACGCCTGCAACAGCGGACACCACATTATGTTGATTAAGTAAAAGATACAACATCTAGCCAGAAAGGATCTTGCTGAATTCCCTTTCCTCATTCTTGACTGTCGATTTTCTTTGTTGTACCAGATCTCAGTAGCAAGATGCCAACTTATAATACTATTGTCGTAATTAGTCTCAGTGACATGAGCTGAAAAATAGCTAGCTTCCTCACTTAGATTTTGGAGAAACAGATCACCTCTAGCCTCAAATATTTCCTTCACATCTGTTTGAGTTTTTGCATTCTCGGATTTGCGTTTAATCTCCTTAAAGATAAAAATCCAAAGATCCTTAATGAAGGGATTCTCGGACACGTACTTCGTATTCACAATCATTACTTTTTCCCGAGGACAACAGAGTCCAAAAATTGTCTCACTAGCTTGATCCAAATATGAGATGATCTTTTCAGCCATATGCAATGGATAACAGAAATATTAGATAGAACAATGATGCCCCAACTCTGACCACGCTTATACATTTTTCTCGGACTCTCCTTCAAGAACTCAGATAAAAGGTTGCAAGAAAGATGGATTCTGACCACCTTCGAAATATGAATGGTGTATCTAAAACCTCATACATAGCATTGGTATTAGGCTCTACTTCACAAATGGTGTATTGAGGCTTCCTTGAGTCATACAAGGTGGATGCCAACTTGTGGAGAAATGAATCTAGTTTAGATGATTTGAAGCACTTGATTCCGGCAATGGTCCAATCAGAGAAAACAAGCCTGAACAAAGCTATCACATCTAGAGCCATCCTCCGAAATAAGGGAATAAGTAATTCCCACATCGAGTTCGGGAGTCAATGCTTCTTCAAGTGATTGAACAAGACAAAAGCCAACACAAGGTTAGTGAAGGCTACAAAGCGGAAAATGTAGCTCCACCTAGAATGGATTATCAATGCTTTCGTGTGGAGCACCTCATACATAAAATTGAGTTCAACTAATATCACCCTAAATGCATCCATCGCAGAAACTTTAAAGAAATAGTCTTGACTCATTTCGCGTTCATGGTATTCAAACATCAATCTTTGATGAAGACCTTAAATATTTGAAAGAAGTGGTAAGCATCCTTTACCACAATGATCTCTTCAATATTTGCTTCTTCTTCAAGAATATCTATTTCCCCTTGATGATTGGATTCTTCAGCAGACATGTTAGATTCTTTTTTATCACAAAGAAAGTGCTTTGAGAGCATCGATTCCATGAGCCTCTGGAGGCTTGAGTGTTTAAGTGCCAATGTCCTCTCCACATTTTTTATGACTCCAACAAGAAATATCAATATCATTGGAATCACTAACAACTTGTCGTTGGAATATATATGCACAAGGAGATAGATGGCAACACCGACTTGGAAGATGAGACTAAGTAGGTGCCGTTCCCAAAGCGAATTGTCCTCTAGAGAGAAGATAGTGATGGTATCCGGACCACCAAGATGTAACAAAAGAAATGAGGCCCAAAATCCCATTAGTGCTCCATCTACTTCAGTTGCAAGAGTGGATGAATTACCTTGGTTGCAAGCGATGAGACCAATTGTGAATGTAGCTACCCAATCAGCCATCAAATAAGCCAATCGCAAGAGGAAAACGATGTAGTGATTTGCTACTTTTTTTCTAAGGGGTGCAAATAGAATGAGAAAGAGCTGAAGCAATAGGCTTAGTATGACGAAATTTCGAATGCTCCATTTGTTCCACAAATCCAAAATCAACTCAAATGCCATGTTTTTGCTCAATTTAAACTTTATCACTCATGTCTATATAATTTTGGTTTGTGTAGGAGGAATGGTGGGAAATGTATATATACATATTGAGATGATTCCTAACTTGTTTGTTAGAAGAAAGATTCTATTCAACAATCCAATAAGATAAAATAATTGCACGCCACCATCTGCATACGAACCCAAGTAAGATATCTCATGCATTAAATGGTAGAAGAAAAGTATCTCATTCATGATTAGTTTAGTGTGACTAAGCTTTGGATGTTTCATTTTGTTCAACAAATTTCAAAGTGAAGCTAAATGCCACGTTTTTTGCTTATTTTGAACTTATCGCTTCTTTCTATATAGTTTCGATTTATATAGGAGGAATAGTGGGCAATGTATATATACATGTTAAAACATTTCCTTGCTTGTTTGTCGGAAGGTAAAAGAATTGGAAACTAATCATTCTGCAGATGAACCCAATCGAGGTATCTCTAATTGAGTTAAAGCTTTTGCCCATGAGAAAGAAGTTGTTTTGTCATATGAGGCTCCATGGGCTTCAATTTCATGGGTTTTATGGGTCTACATGAGGTAAATTGGGTTTCAAGAATTGGGCCAATGCCAATGAATAAATGGGCTCTTTTATTATTTATAATGTTATTGTGTTTTATTACAAATAATGCATATTTGATTTATTGGCTAAAAATTCAGATGTTGGAAGAAAGAATCTATTAAAAAATTTAAGTAGGTAAAAGAATCATGAACCAACCATTGCACGAGTGAACACAAGTAAATATCTCATATATTAAATGACTGAAGAAGATAATTCAATATGATGAAATTAAGGACGTTCTATTTATTCCATAGATATGAAATGGAGCTAAATGCTGCTTAGTTCTAACTTTGTCTCTCCTGTCTATATAACTTCAGTTCATATAAGAGGAACAATGGGGAATGTATATGTATCCATGTTGAAATGGTTCTTTATTTATTTTTCAAAAGAAAAAATCTATCAAAAAATCTAAGAAGGTAAAAGAATCGTAAACCAACCATCTCACAAATTAACACAACAAAAGTATTTCATGCGTTAAATAAATAAAGAAAAGTATTTCATTGAGGATTGTTTTTGCTTAGTTAAACTTTATTGCTACTCTCTATATAATTTTGGTTTTTATAAAAGGAACAATGGGAAATGTATATGTATACATGTTGAAATGGTTCTTTGTTTGTTTGTCAAAAGAAAGAATCTATTTAAAAAACTTAGGAAAGTGACAGAATCACGAGCCAACCATTTCATGAATGAACAAAAGAAATGTATCTCATGCATTAAATTGCTAAAGAAAAGTATCACATCCAAGATTAATTCAACATGACAAAACCTCGGATATTCCTCTTGTCCCACATATTTGAATGGATGTAAATGCCATATAGTTTGAAATTTTTCGCTTCCCTCTATATAATTGCAGTTCTTCTATAGTGGAAAATGTATATATACATGTTGAATGGTTTCTTACTTGTCCGTCAAAAGAAAGACTATTCAAAAACCTAAAAATGTGAAAGAGTGGTGAACCAACTCTTCCACGAATGAATACAAGTAATGTATCTTTTTTTTTTTTTTTGGTAAGAACAAGTAATGTATCTTATGCACTAAATGATTGAAAAAAAGTATCACATCCATAAATAGTTCAATATGACGGAATCTTGAACATTCCATTTGTTCCATAGATTCGAAATTGAGCTAAATGCCTTGTTTTTGCTTAGTTTGAACTTTATTGCTCATCTCCATTTAATTTTGGTTCATATAGGAGGAACAATGGAAAATGTATATGTATCCATGCTGGAATGGTTCCTTTTTTTGTTTGTAGAAGAAAGAATCTATTCAAAAACCTAAGAAGGTGAAAGTATTGTGAGCCAACCATTCCGTGAATGAACACAAGAAATCTATCTCATGTATTAAATAACTAAAGAAAAATATCTCATCCAAAATTAGTTCAATATGATGGAACCTCGGAAGTTCCATTTGTTCCACAAATCTGAAATGGATGTACTTACTTTAAATTTTATCGCTCCTCTTACAAAATTCCGGTTCATATAGGAGAAATGGCGAGAAATGTGTATATACATATTGATATGATTCCTTACTTGTTAGTTGGAGGAGAGACTATTAAAAACCTAAGAACGTGAAAGAATCATGACCCAACTATCCTGCAAATGAATGCAAGCAAGGTATTTTATGCATTAAATAACCAAAGAAAAGTATCTCATCCATGATTAGTTTAACACAATGGAACTTCAGGACGTTCCATTTGCTCCACATATCCAAAATTGAGCTAAGTGCCATGTTTTTGTTTTGTTTGAACTTTATCACTTCTCTCTATATAATTTCTATTCATATAGGAGGAATAATGGGGAATGTATTTCTAGACATATTGAAATAGTTCCTTACATGTTTGTGAGAAAAAAAAAAACTATTTAAAAACCCAAGAAAGTAAAAAAAAAAAAAAAATTGTGAACCAACAATTCCGCGAATGAGCACAAGCAATATATCTTATGCTTTAAAAAGCTTTAAAAAAGCATCTCATTTGTGATTAGTTCAATATGACAAAACCTTGGAAGTTCCATATGTTTCATAGATCTGAAATGGAGCTAAATGCCATGTTCTTTGCTTACTTTGAACTTTATTGCTCTATATAATTTTTGTTTGTATAGGAGGAATAGTGGGAAATGTACATATACATGTTGAAATGGTTCTTTGCTTCTTTATTCGAAGAAAGAACCTATTCACAAACCCATGAAGGTAAAAGAATCGTGAATTAATCATTCCGTGATTGAACACAAGTAAGGTATCTATGTATTAAATGGTTGAAGAAAAGTATCTCAAGCATGATTAATTTGATATGATGGATCCTCAAACCTTCCATTTGTTTCATGGATTTGAAATAGAGCTAAATGCTATGTTTTTCTTAATTTGGACTTTATCGCTCCTCTCTACATAATTCTGGTTTGTATAGGAGGATTAGTAGGGATTGTTTATATACATATTGAGATAGTTCCTTATTTGGTAGTCGGAAGAAAGGATCCGTCAAAAACCTAAGGAGGTAAAAGAATCATGAACCACCAATTCCACAAATGAACACAAGCAAGGTATCTCATACATTAAATGATTGAAGAAAAATATCTTAACCCGATTAGTTCAATATGACGAAACGAGCATGGCTTTATATTTAAGTACTCTAACACTCTCTCTAATGCTTAGTCTAATTTTTTTTTTTTTTTTTTGCCTAGCATGGAATTTAATTGGAAAGACAAATGGAATCTAGAAAGATTCAACTCAGGATTTTTAGCTTTTATACTTATGTAAGATTTTTGCGAACCAATGTCAACTGTTCTAAAAATTCAAGTTGTTAGATGATGAAAACATGGTTTTATATTTAAGTACTTTAACATATCTAAAAATGGAATTAAATCCCATGTTTTTGCTTAGTTTAAACTTTATCTCTCCTCTCCTTATAATTTCGGTTTGTGTAGGATGAACAGTAGGGAATTTATGCATGCATGTTGGAATAGTTCATTGTTTGTTTGTTAGAAGAAAAAAAAAAATCTAGGAGAAGTGTGAAAATTGGGCTTACTACTGGAGTACTTTTAATATATTCTTTTATTACGGGGAACTCTAATTTGCGGGTAAGATATCAGTTTTGATGATGCCATTATATGATCCGCTTAAAAAATTATCAATAACAAAAAGTTGTAAGCACTTAGGATGTGAGTAGAGTTACGTTCAATAGTAAGTTTTAAAGTTTAAAACCTTACAACTTTTCCAAACAAATATTATTCATAATAACCTAAAGTATATAAATATTGACATGACAATTTGTTTCTATTCTTTAAAATTGAAACATTCTCATCTTTGTAAGAAATGCTTAATATAGGAAAAAGTATATGTCTCTTGTTTAGCCGCAAGGACTGGGGACAATGAAATGAGATCGAGATCTTCATTGAACTAATGACGTAACAAAAACGAAACGAGAAAGAAATCTACATCCTCGAACTTTTCTACGTTCTTGAGTTTCGAAACATAGAGAGAGAGAGAGAGAGAGAGAGAGAGAGAGAGAGAGAGAGAGAGAGGAGAATTGGAGATTCTTGAGTGGTTCAAAGCTTGGCCATCTATGAGTGAGGAATGATGTGCTGTTGGATATGACTTGGTTGCATTTATATAATCACATCTACAAGTGATCAGTTTCAAAGTGGGCTGATTTCCACCCTGAAATTGGGAGTGCCATTGGATATGACTTAAAGGATGGGAAAAATTAAATTTGTTTGGCATTTATATAATCAAAAATCATAACAAATCCCTAAATTTTACTATAATATATATGCCAATACACACATTCTTATTTCTGATCGGTTTAAATGAGTGGATCCATACTAAAAACTCAAAACTGGACAAATAATTACCTGTTTTGGAGTTAGGAATTGGACCAATTCCTTCAAGAATCGCCCAAAACTGGCCGGTTCAATCCGATTCCTTCAAGGTGGGCTGATTCCCACCCTAAAATTGGGAGTAGAACCAGAAGAACCAATTCACAATTTGTAGAACTAAGAATTGGCTACATAAATGATGTGAAAAATTACCTCAAATAAACTAGCTTTTGATGACTTCATTCCAATATTTGTTTGGCTAGCACTAGTATATGCATTGTGTATGAAAAATCTAGTAACAAATCCCTAAATTTTACTATATAATATATTCTTCCAGGATCAACATCACTCTAATACCAAAAATCCAAATTTGTATCACTTGTGACAAATTTATCCAGCAAACCCAATTTTTTTTACCACCAAAACAAATCCAAACTACTGAATATACCTTTGATAAATTTCTCTGTGAAAGTCCACCAAAGCAAATCGAGCTAACACTTTTATAAATTTACCATCTGTTAGTTTTTCCTTGTGCCCTATCTGACATAAATATTATTGTCAAATTATTAAGTTAAATGAACATTTAAATTCCACAGAAGGCAAACTGGCAGTTTAAAAGCATCCAATAATATGACTTTCGTCATCTATTTTATCTTTTCTGAAGTGGTAATTAGTATTTTTTTTTATTGACTATTTTATAAGATATTGTGAAGCAAAACCGACAAAGACCAGTTCACAAGTATTGGGCAATTTTTCACTTGTGATTTTTTTTTTTGGGCCTATTAATCAATTTAATGGATGATATATTTGTCACAAATTTAGTTTCGTTCCAATGATTGCATGAACATAAAGGGAATTTCGTATTTAAAGCCGTTGAAATTAGTTTCCAACCCATTTAAATTATGATTGGCCATAAAATTGTCATAAATTATTTATTTTTTGTAAAATAAATAAAGTCCAAGTTTTTTTGATTTTTTTATCTCTCGCCATAGCTATTCGCTTTTTTTTTCTTTTTTTGTATTTGACAATTTATCACGAGTAGGAGCATGATATCCTTTTTTATTTTTTTTTTTTTTATTTTATTGTGTGTTTTTTATGGTCAAAAAAATAATTTTGGATAAATTTTCATTCCAGGCGAAATCTATACTTAATTTTTTCAAAATATTAATCCATGCTATTAAAAATATATAAATCATTTTTGAAAATTCACTTACAACTCCACATGATCAATTGATTAACAATTTCTTATAATGCAAACATCAATACTCCATGACAATTACCATGATCATAGTGGATGACTTGATGCTTTAAATTTCTGCATCTTTCAATTTACATGTAATTTCAACTTTTCAGCTTTATATAAAGTACATTGAGATTCACCTTCATGGCTGGTTTTTTTCATGTTTATGCATTTTACTCTTTCACTTTATATTTTATATATTGCCTTTGGTCTTTACATTATATTTAATTCTCGCGATTTTATTTTAGTCATTTACTTTCTTGTTCTTATACATCATTTCCTTTTAAGATATACCCTCCCTCGCTTTCATATAGATTTGTTAATCTCTTATACTTCCTTGTTCTCTCATATAGTACTCCAATCCTAACCCCTTTATGCAATATGGGTTAATTGATCGTTTTGAATTGAACCATTTTCGATCCAAACTAAATCCAATTTGACCCACAAATTTGATAGCCCTAATCGTAGTGATTGACCAGTATCTTGCCTGTTGCCTCTAATTATTTTGGGGCTAATGACGTGACTTTTTTGATGTTATGAATGAAATCATCCATTGTGGTGTTGTAATGTAGAGTTTGGGGAAATGTAACTTGATGAAATAATTTACAATATATATGCCCGTAACAAATCTCAATCAAGATATGCACAATCATAAAAGATATTGCACGATCTTAAGAGATATAGAAAATCAAAGGAAATATTCTAATTATCTCTAATGGGAAAATATTCTAGAGATTTATCCTAAAACAATACAATGACAATTATTCCTTTTAGTATAAACCTAATCTACCAATATCTAACGATTCAGTCGCCCTGCATCTCAGGACAGTTCAATGGTTAAGAGCTGGTGAATTCAAATTTTGTGTGGTATGAGTGTTTTCAACTTATAAAGAGGTAATTTCCTCCATGTTTAGGAAAACAAGTGACTAACCAATGTCAGAAAAATACTGCGAACGGTCTCCATCCTCGTACTTCTCCTAAGTTTACCATGCGGTCCTATCCAATGCATGAAGTCAAAATTTGGCGTGACACTGCTATCGAATAAAAAAGGCGTCTCAGAAAAATATAACAAAATTATTTTTAATCATCATTTGGCTCGAACCAAGAAGATCCACGGTATAAAAACCATCAATCCTGAAGCTATCGAGAACTCTTTGCCGTAACTAGAAGGGGTCGAAGTACACAGTGAAGTTCCACCCCGTCTCTTCTATTCAACTGTGGTCAGTCCTCAAGCCTTCCAAACTCGAGCCCTTCTTCGGCACCGTGCCGTTAGCAGTCTTACCCTTCTTTTTCGAGTCCTGCTCGTCAGCCTTATCTTCACTGTACTCGCACTCGTAATCGTACTCCTCTTCATCATTCTCCTCTTCCTCTTCGATCCTGTCCTCCACGACGGCCTCTTCCAGTGCAGTGCTGCCCCTTGTGCCTGCACGAGTCCTTTTGAGAACTTTCACCTTCAAGTTCACTTTTTTGTCGCAGCCAACCACGAATCACACAAGCAGTAACACATCAGATTGTAGTTCCCTTCCACTGGGGCCACAAACTTGCCCATGACCAGCCTTGAGCCACCTCTCACCTTCTCCACTGCTTCTCTGATGGCCTTACTTTTTTCCTTGGCATCTGCCCTCAATCCCTCCATAGTCTCCTCAATTCCCTTAAAGGCAGCACTTACAGCGGCTGCTTCATCCATGAAACTTAACTTCTGAGAAAACCAAAGGCCATTGGAGTTGGGGTCTGCCAGAAAAACCAGAAACTTTCTTCTTTGTTAAAAGGATACCGCAGAGCGTGAGGTAGGGCGCCAACGAGTCCATTATCTCTTTTGAGCGCAACCCAAGCCTGAATCGTGACCACATCGCCCTCTTGGATGCCTTCTTCACCTTCATTCTCGCACGTAATGTCTATTTATAGAGAAGGCATCATCTCTAGAACTCTCTCTGTCTTGCACTTCTGTGCTGGAGAGGCCCGCCACCTGGAGCAGTTCAGCACGGTCCTCAAGAGCAATGTCCCGGAGCTTCTGAAATGTACTCACTTTCTGCAAAAGATAATGAGTGAAGATCTTAGAAAGAGGGAGCTCAGGAGGTAGAAAAAATCTTCGATGCCGTGGTTCCCATTGCTCAGGGCAGGGCTGACTCAGTAATATCCATTTGCACAGTGTAATGCATCATGAAGTGACAATTTTCATTGAAAACCATATTACAAATCCCAGCAATACAAAAGATTCAGGGGCGGGGCTCAAAGTCACTCCACTAGGTGCAACAATTGGTCAACATTTGATTTTAATTAACAGAAAAAAGGATAGCCTTAAGCTCAAACCATCAGGCATTTCATGACCCTTGAGAATAGTAGAGAAAAGACCTCTGACCAGAGGCAACGCATGTAGCAATCATAGACTGACCTTGTGAGCTAACCTCTTAATAACAGATTCGCTGATATGCGGTAGCTGCAGAAAAGGCGCAATGCCTTCACTAGATCCTCCCGTTGTCTTCTTTGCACTGAGAGGAACAACCTACAGTACATTCATAAAACCCCCACATGCTTCCCTGGATTAGTTATGATTTTGTATCTGGTAGAGATAATGTACACTGAAATTTGGTGCAACTCTACATCCCTCCACATCTCAGATATATTGCGAAAAGAAGACAAAGGCAGGTGAGCATAAAAAATATAAGAGGCAAATGGCAAATTGGTATCCAAATTAGAGAAGAAGGCACGTCACACCTTTAACATCATGAATATTGGCTTAAGGCCTGTCTGATAACCCCAATCAAGTGCTGAAAACTACAAAAATTCAGCATTCGATGAGATTAAGTTTGTTTCATAAGCTGAATTAGCATTTGCAGTCCGAATTCACTTAATCTCTTCCATAGAAAATGATTGATTGTTATTGGAATCTGGCCAATTATATTGCTAAAACTTACCAATACTAATCATAATTTTGTATTTGGTAAGAAAATAGTAAATTTTCAGCAATCAATTTTCAGTTAATATCAAACAGCTGTTTATTTTTATTTCGGCACTTGAAATGGTTAACATATCAACTTTGGTGCTTAAATTTTCGGCACTTATTTTTCAGTTTTACCAAACAAGCCTTTAGTATCACTTTTCAGATCATCGGGTATTTGTCATTTTGCTTGTCATACCGTCAATGTATCCATCTGTACTTCACACAACTCTCTGCTACTAGCTAATACTCAAGTTTCAATGAACTAATGTAACTACATATTATGAGTTCAGTTCTCCACAATGTTAGACATCATGAGATCACGGCAGAAAATTCCAAGTAACACAGAATCTCAGCGCAACAAACACACACGCATGCATGCACACACCAATTAAATTCTAAATCTTTCAATTTCGCTAATTGAGTTATAAATTTTTTCATATTTTACCAGTTGAGTCCATTTTGTCAATTTTCGCTGGCATTTATTGACATAAATGTCGGCCGTCCTACGTGGCACAACTACTAGCGTTACATGAACAATTTTTAATGATATTTGTTCGAATTTTTTTAAAAAATAAAACTTTTTCCTTTTTTCTTTTTTTCTTCTCTTTTTTTTCTTCATTTTTATTTTTATTTTACCGTGAGCAGCTAGGATTGCTGGGCACTCGCCAACTAGTAGGCGAGGATCACTAGGCCCTCACCGTCTGCAGGCGAGGGCCGCGACCCTCGCTTGACCTTGCCCAATTCTGGGCAAGGCCGTGACAGCCGCGACGGCCTTTTGAGACCTGAGGTTCTTCGACTTCGCTCGCTCCATTCAAATTACGCAAAGCCCAAGGCCAAGCTCTGAAGGAAGTGAAAATTTCTGAGGGAGTGTGTGAGAAAAAGGAAGGAATTTCATCGGAGGTCGCGCGAAATCTGTGAGGTTGGGGCCTTGAGAAGCGGAAGAGGCTTCGATTTCGATTTGCGCGTCGTTTGTTGTTGCTTCTGCCGTGAAGTCTTTTGATTGTTGGCTATTTCGTGAGGATCTTTGGAAGGCATCGCCGTGGATCGAGACGGTATCGCAGCTGCTCGCCGGTGGCAAAGGAAAAACGGAAAAACAAAAGGAAAAAAGGAAAAAGAAATGAAAAGAAGAAAAAAAAATTTAAAAATACTAAAAAATTCGAATTTTTTTTTAAAATATGATTAAAAATCTATAACACATAAGATGTCTGGCATCCATATCGGAGATTTTGGAGTAACTCGATTGACCAATTGTAAAAAAATTTAGAACCCAAGTAGCAAATCATGAAAGTGTCTAAGACTCAATTAGCAAAACTGATATGTTTATAATTGAATTGGTAAAAATATGATACATTTAACAGTTTTTGGACAATTTTCTAATTGCGGACATTGTATTCTTCCTCTTAAAATACTTTGATAATTAAAAAATTTAGCAATTTAGAGAGATAGCTATCTTTCTGAGTGGCAGCAGAGGCTAATACATCGGCCAATTTGTGGAGGGCAACTAACGTTGGCCTCATTTGAGGATCATATTCATTTCGGAAAAATTCCAAAATTTCCCATTGAAGCCGAGTTTGTTTCTCAAAGTTCCTCCAAATTTCATTTTGTTCTAAAATATATTAGATTTTGACCGCGCTGACCCAATTTTCTCTCTGAGCTCATCTTCGGTGATACTTAACCGCTGGCCAACGTTCATGGGCTCATCATGCACACATCTCGCACCCATTTTTGTGAAAAAAAAAAAAAAAAAAACACGTTTCCTCGATGCCACTCCTGTACACAATCGAGAACTTAAAAAAAAAAAAAAATCTAATTTTCAGATCGAAAAAGGGTTGGGGCTTTTCGGACATAAATTGAAATATTAAAAATGAATGACCACTGCAGATGGGAGAAGAAATTTGTATTGAGAAAGTCATGGAGTGAACTTAACACATTGGACATTTATTATGTGCGAGAAATTCGAGGTAAGGTCAAATAATGACTAAGCGAATCCCTGCTAGGTACGAATGTATGTGTGCTGAGCATACAGTCGTCGGTCGGCAATTAATTTAAAAGGTGATGAATACAAGGGAATTATTGAGCCAAAAGTGATTAAAATCGACGTAATTTAAAGTCTAAGCCTAGAGGACATCGCCCCTACTGCAGGAGAAATTTTCAGATTTTTCTTGATTATGGGGAACTAGTATTTGCGGCAAAGGAATGGTCTTGATCATGCCATCTACTTAAAAAATTATTAAGAAAAAAAGAGTTACGCTCAGTTTTAACTTCTTTAACTTTTAAAACCTTGAAACTTTCCTATCTAAAACATTTCATAATGTGGCAAAATATATTAATGTTTTTTTTTTTTAGTCAGAAACGATGATATTAGTATTCAAGGCGGACAAAAATTACAACCCGTAGATAGGGCGTCAATACACAGCAAAGTCATTAACGGTGCAGGAGGAAAGTTGGGCCAAGAAGGTGAGAGAGAATTGCGTGCTTGGGCCTTAGCGGCCCAATCAGCTGCAGCATTAGCTTCTCTTCGGCAGTGTTGAATCCGCAAGCGAGGAAAGGAGAGACGCAGCACAGAAGCATCTGCAACAAAAGGTCGAATCTCCCATGGTGATGAACATCGATCATTGAGGGTTTCCACAAGGGTCAGACAGTCAGATTCGATGATTAGGTGATCTTCTTCCTTACCCTATTCTAGCAAATAAGTGAGAGTGGAAATTAGGGCTTGAGCTTCGCATTGCAGAGCTGAGGACGCACGAATAGAACTGCTGCATCCGCCGGTCAAAATACCAATATGATCTCTGAGGACACATGCGATTGCACCAGAGTGGGTATCGGAGGTAAAAGCCCCATCAATATTCGCTTTAAAACCGCCTTGATCCGGTGGAGTCCAAAGCCGATTAGGGTTGAGCAGAGTAGAGTTTGTAGTGGCCGATTGATGCAGTGCGTTTCGGTATAGCATTGCGTCAGCGAGGGCTACATCTACAAGTTGATCAGGATCTGTTCGCTGCTGCCGAAAAATAAAGTGATTGCGCGCCTTCCATATCTGCCAGAGGATGGAAGCGACAATCGATTTGGAAGGTAAACCCACCTGACTTTCAAAAACTTGCTCAAGCCACGCATCCATTCGATTTCTATTGTAGGCTGAATGAGAAATTTGTACTCTTTGACGAGACCAAATCTTTGATGTCCATGGGCAAAAGAATAGAATGTGTTCGGTAGTTTCAGGGGTGTGCATAGAACAGAGTTGACAGAGAGGGTCTGGTAAGATGTGTCTTCGAAAGAGATTAAATTTGGTAGGGAGAGCATTATGACACAATGACCAGAGAAAAACTTTAATCCGAGGAGGGGTATTGAGATGCCAGATAGATCGCCAGAGATGGGCTGATGGTTGATAAGAGGATGAGGGAAGGTTGGGGTTTGTAGGATAGGCTAATTGTCTGAGGAAGTTGTAGGCCGATTTAACTGAATACTGACCTGATTTTGCTCCTGTCCAGATAAGATGATCAGCTGAAGGAGCGCGACTTAATGGGATAGTGAGTATCTCCTCAACAATATGCTGGTCAAAATGCTGATGAAGAAGAGAGATATTCCAAACCTGAGCAGGAGGGATTATGAAACCAACAACCAGTTGAGATTCTGCTCGAGGGGATGGTCCACCTATTATGTCAGAGGTAAGCCATTTATCATTTCGAATGTTTATTTGCTATCCATCTCCCACAGACCACTGAAGCTTAGGTAGAATTGTATCTCGACCTAAGAGTAAACTTTTCCATCCCCAAGAGGAGTTGGTTTTATTCCTTGCATGCCAAAAACTGGTGGAATGATAATATAGGCCTTTGAAAAGTTTAGCCCAAAGTGAGGTGGGGTTTTGAAATAGTCTCTAGGCTTGTCTTCCTAAGAGGGCTTTATTAAAGGTTAAGAGATCACGAAAGCCAAGGCCACCTGCCATCTTCCTCTGTTTTAGAATATCCCATGCTCTCCAATGAATACCAGTTGTAGTACTGCTTGTTTGCCACCAGAATTTGGCAATTCTCTGCTCAATGGATTTACAGATAGAAACTGGAAGTTTAAAAATAGACATTGCATATTGCGGGAGAGCCTGCACTACCATCTTTAACAAGATTTCCTTCCCTCCTTTAGAAAGAAAGTGCTCTTTCCAGCCATCAAGTTTAGCACAAACCCGACCCAAAATCCATGCAAACATGTCCTTCTTAGATGAACCCCAGTCAGATGGAATACCCAAATACTTGCCTATCTTAGATATAACAGGAACTCGTAACTCTGTAGCAAGGTTTTGTTGTAAAATCAGAGGACAGCCCTTACCACAGAATAAGCCAAATTTGTTTCTGTTGATAGCTTGGCCAGTCGATAGACAATACTGATGTAAAACATTGGCTAGATTCAGACTTTCTAATGTAGTTCCAGTCAAGAAAAAGATTGCATCATCCGCGAAAAATAGATGGGAAAGAGTAGGGCAGTACCGATTCAGTTTGAGTCCTTTTAGTGTGCTTGATTGGACAGCTTGATGCATGAGAGTAGATAAGAGATTGGCGACAAGGATAAATAAATATGGAGATAGTGGATCTCCTTGTCTAAGACCCCTTGTAGGATGAAAGTAATCTAACAATTCACCATTAAATTTAACACTGAATGTGGTGGTGGTGACGCATTGCATCACCCACGGAACCCATTGAACATGGAAGCCTAGCTGTTTAAGATAGTCCTCTAAAAAATCCCACTCAATCCGATCATAAGCTTTATGCATGTCAAGCTTTAAAACCGCTTGAAAATGTTTCTTTCGATTGCTATGATTTAAATGATGCAAAACCTCTTGCACAACCATAATATTGTCTTGAATCTGTCTACCTACAACGTAAGCACTCTATTCTGATGAGATTAGTTCCGGAAGAAACTGCTTTAAACGGTTGGCCAACACTTTAGAAATGATTTTGTAAGTGAAATTGCATAGACTAATAGGGCGATACTGTTCTAACCTTTCCGGATGAGGCACCTTAGGGATAAGAGAAATTAGAGTCCTGTTGACAGTAGGGGGCATCACTCCTGAATTGAAAAAATTGTTGACTGATGTATAGATGTCATCGTGAATAATATCCCAGTGGTTATGAAAGAATAACCCGTTAAAACCATCCGGACCAGGGGCTTTGTTGGCTCCAAGCTGGAAAGCAGCTTGCTTAACTTCCGCTCTAGTAACAACTGCTGTTAAAATTGCATTCATATCTGCTGTGATGACCTGATGGCATTGTGTAAGAACAGGATGATAATCTCGAAAGCCAGTTGAGCGATAGAGATGTTCAAAATAGGATTGCATGATACGCTTAAGCTGAGTAGGATCACGAATCCAACCAAGGTGCTCATCTTTTAACATGCTGATTCGATTTCGTTGTCGACGTTGGATTGTAGTTGCATGAAAAAAACTTTGTATTTTTGTCACCCTCCCGTAGCCATTGGATCCGAGAACGCATTGCCCAATATGTTTCTTCCCTCTGCCATATTTTGTGAATTTCATCTTGTAGGCTAGATACAAGTGCTTTGTCATAGGTAGGACCTATTTGATTAATGTGATGCTGAAGTTGCTGTTGTAACAAGTAGACTTGTTGCTGGTTGTTGCTGTGATTCTGAAGGGATTTATTCCACTTGGCAAGAGCAAAGGAAGTACGTTGTAGCTTGCTGGTCAATGATTGAGGTTGCATTGCTGATGAAGTCCATACAGTATTGATGATCGATTTACAGTCTCTCTCTTGCAGCCAGAAAGCTTCAAAATAGAAAGTTTTCTTCCTTTGAAAAGAGTGCGGTTCAGTAAGTAAGAGCAGAGGACTATGATTAGAGGCTAAAGCAGGGAAAGCAAATACTTCTGCCCCCGGGTAAGATAACCGCCAGTCAATGGTGCACAGGGCCCTGTCTAGCCTTTCTTTAATGGCTTCAGCACCGTCTCTTTTGTTTATCCATGTATAAAAGCAGCATTTACTTTCAATGTCCATAAACATACAATCATTCGCAAACTCTCGAAAGGAATTTAATCTATATGACTCGATAATCCTTTTGCCCTGCTTTTCCCAGTGATAAAGGATATCATTATAATCACTGATACACACCCATGGAAAGGAACTTGAAGTCTGAATCTGTCTGATATCTGCCCAGACTTGCTGTCTATGATGGAATATGGAAGGCGCATGAAGACAAGTAAGTCTCATAGTTTTAGCAGTCTGATTCTCGGTACAAATAGTGTCAATAAAATGGCAAGTAGAATGCTCGACAGTTAACGTCACCTCCTGGTCATTCCAAAAGATAACCAAACCTCCAGCCAAACCCATAGGATTGACTATAAAAGAACTTGAAAACTTCAGCTTTCTTTGGATACGCTGAATCATCATGTCTTGATTTTTCGTTTCCATCAAAAAAACGATATTAGGCCTTTCACTGGCCACAAGGGCCTTTAATGCTTGAATTGTCAGGGGATTGCCCAGCCCCTGACAATTCCAGCTGATGATCCTCATTTGTCATGTCGTGGCTTTTTTAGGCAAGCCACCTCAGTCCATGTTCCAACCCCTTCAGTGGAAAAGATAGGGGTATCCAGGAGAGTTGAGTCATCAAAAACTGCATTGACATTAGAAGAAATCCCATAAGGATTGTATCTTTTGGTTTTTTTCAGTGGACTAGATTTGGAGACTGATCGTGGAGTCTTAATTTTCTTGCAGATGGAGGAATCCTCGACAACATTGTGTGGTAACATCGGCTGGTTGAACATAATAGATTTATGTTTTAGGTCAACAGGAGGAGAAGGCTGCGGCATAGTTGATGAATGTTCTGCTCTATTTACCACTGTTGCCGAAGGCTGCTTAGGAAGCGGAGGAGCTGGAAGGAGTAATGGAGCTATCTGCTGTTGAGTTTCTGGTACTATTTCTTCGACATCGTCTTGATTTGGATTTAGCTCATAAAATGCAAACCAGAATGGACTATGTTGATTTACCTCTGCCCTCAACCATTTACCATAAGACAAGTTGTCAGGTTCTTCAAGTTTTGCTGCATCATAAGGGATATCATTGCAGTACATGGCATAATGGCCAAGAAGACCACATGAATAACAATAATGTGATAAACGTTCATATCTGAAGTCGAGCCATATATGTTTCCCGTCCACCCTGATGAGTTTACCAGATTGCAGAGGTTCTTTTAAATTGAGTTCAACCTTAACCCGCACTGATTTAGCTGAAGAACTGTCATTACCTTCAATTCTCACCTCCTGGACCTTGCCTATTTGTCGGACAGCTCTTGTAATCATATTTTCTGTGCAGCGTTCTAGAGGAAGACCAAAAATTTGTACCCAAAACACACAAGTTGTAAAGTCATAGCAGTGTAAAGGGGTATTGGGCAACCAAGGTTTGAGAATAATTAGGTGATGGCCAAACAGCCAATGGCCGTTGTCTAGGACGCGCTGCTTTTCACCTTCAATATTGAATTTAAAGATATAGAATCCATCTTCACATGTAGAGATTTGAACATAGTCATTGCGCTAGACTCTTCTTAAGGTGCTCTGAAAAGCAGGAAAGTTGATAGTAGGATTGGACAGAATTTTACCAATTAATGTAAGTTTACATTCTTGCAGTTTCTCTGGCGGTACTTCATCTTCCCAAATGTCAACGCCATGGTTAGGCCAGAGTCGGCCAAGTCGATGGCAAAGAGCAGCAACCCGAGCATCATCTTGGTGAGTAGAGTCGGCCATGGAAATTACTGGTTACGATGAGTTGCGGCGACATGCAAACACTGAATAAGAAAGCACTGGCTGCGATGATGGTGAAAGGGTGAAATAGAACTAAATTGCGCTATGGATGGTGAGATGGGAAGCAGATAGTCCATGCATGCAAGGAGGATAAAGCGGAAGGGGAAGATAGAGCGTGAAAGATAGATATGGCTAGAGAAATTCATGGTAAAAGGACCGCAATTGCATGAAGAAGATGAAGGAATTGACGGATGGAAGAAAGGCCACCAATGCGAAGCAGAACATGGATTTTGTAGCTGAAAGTGGAGTAGAGAGAATTGCGATGGGATGGAATGGAAGATAACGCAGGGGAAATCACCATTACGAAGGCAGAGATAGAGAATCAGGGAAGGTAGGGTTGAAAGAAGACGTAAGAGACTACCATGGCGGTAGAAACAAACTCGACAAAACGAGATCTTTTTGGCAAAATATATTAATGTTGACTTGTCGAATTTCTTCTCGTGACCTTTTGGAGGTGAAAACTCTCAATAGGAAAGTTAATGGATTATAAAGCCAAAAGCCTAGCGCAGACTCTCCAAAACCCTAATAATTGCAACCTAGTTAACATGCAATCTACTAACTGCTGGAATTTGCCTCAAATGCCACCCTTCCAACATGGGAAGAGAGGAGTGGGGTATTCGAATCTCCACTTTCTTAAGGGAGTTAGGGTGGGGATGATTTAACTTTAGGTATGAGTTTCAACTCTCACGCTCTGCAAAGAGATAGGGTAAAAATCTGAGAACGTGAATTAGAATAATAATAGAATATGACCAACCAAAAAGAAAAAATTGCAATCTACTTACCTTTTAGAGCCGCTCCGCTATTGATCAATTATTGCTGATTAACACCTGAGTAAAATTTGGGAGTACATTTCACTTCTATGAGCTAAAAAAAAAAAAAAATGGATTCTGGGGGACTTGATTATGCTAGATAAGTCTAACGCTCTTTAGGTATCTTTTCTCTTTACTTTCAAAAATATTTTGCAATCGGTTTTGGTTAATTTTAAGCCAAAGCCACTAATATGTAAGAGATAATCATGTGGGTGCTCAATCAATAATATAAAACTCAAAAAATCAACATACTAAATAAATTGCTAGAATAGGGCAAAGACTTAAATACGTCAAGCATGCAAAAGCCCTATTAATTCCAATAATTGTTCGGCAAGATGTCAATTAAAAATGCATGCATGGCCCAGGCATCTTTCTAAATGCAATGACATTTTATTATTTTATTACTTCTTTCTGAAAATTAACCTATATAATGCATGACATGCAATTTTATTCTAAATTATGACTATATGACCTAATTTAACTAATGACATGTGACATGAATTATTTATATGACCTAATTCTAATTACAAATAAAAGAAATATAAACCATTTTAACATGACATGATTCAAGTTATATGACCCTAGACATGCAATCACTAAATGACATGGAAATTACGATGGCAACGATGAAGTGGCTACATTGAGATGTCAATATATGCAGCTAATTCTATATTAAATTTCTCGAGACCTGATCCTGCGGACCATAAAATCAGTTCCACTCTACAATTCTCCCAGAACTGGACCTGGACCTCGGGATGGTTTTGCCTAAGCAAAAGTTGGTCAAATTTAACCCACTATCTATCAAACTGAAGCTATGGATGTCATCTAGAGTTGTTAGTCATCTCCGCAAATGAACTCATTGTTTTATGAAACGTTTATTGGGATTTTTCCTGATTCGGAGTCAGAGAGCATGTTCTCGGAAGAGGCAGACTCCAATCCTGCTCTTCATTTAGTGTTAAGGTCATTTGCGGTGGAGACAGGCACGTCATGGGAGTGCTTGGGTTCCTGTGGCTGCTTGCGGCCCAACCAGTGCTTCACTCTCATTTCGCTCCATATCGGCATGCAACCTAGGCGCCGTTGAACAAAATGAAAGCCCGCAAACAAAGATCGAACACATAATGTATTTTCAGGACAGAACACTTAGGGCACGTTTGATAACGTTTCTGTTCCAATTAACAATTTTTAAACAGATTTTATGTTTCTGTTTCCAAGAACAATTTCTGAGTATAAGAACACGTTTGGTAATTGCAAAAAAATTTCTATTCCAGGAACAAAATTGTATTTGGTAAACTTATACAATTTTGTTATTTCTTTTAATTTTTCAATTTTTTTTCAATTTTTTTATTTTTTTATTTTTTTTCCTTCTCTCCTTTGTGGCCAATCGCCGACGGTCGGCGACTGGCTAGGCGAGGTCCGGCGAGCTCGCCCAAGCCTTGCCGATGGCCTTGGTGGCCAGGCGGCGAGGTCAACCTCACCTTGGCTTGAGCTCGCCCAAATCTGGCGAGGCCGTGCTCGCATAGCCAAGGCAAGGCCAAGCCTCACCGGTGGCTAGTGACTCTCCAGCAAGGTCACTGGAGAGGATGACAGTGGAGAAGCTGAGACACCGGAGAAAAGAGGGACTTGAGATAGAGGGCGCCGGCTGAAGAGGAATAAACAAAAGAAGAGTTTTGAGTTTTTGTTCTTTTGTTTCTTAGAAATTGTTTCCGGGAATAAGAAACAATTTTTTTCTACTTCTTATTTATGTTCCAAATTTGTTCTCAGAAACAAAAAAAAAAAAAATTATTCCCACGAACAAAAGTTTTACCAATAGCATTTCTGTTCTTTTTTTGTTCCTCGGAACAAAAGAACAGAAATTTTTGTTCTAGGGAACATAAACAAAAATATACAAACAGGCCCATAGCTATCGCGTCGACCTTTCAATGCGGTTGGCGGTGGCTTGTGACGATTTGAAGATGGTATCAAAGACCGTAAAGTGGGGTGCGGGTTTTATGAATTTCACCCCTCCAGATCGGTTTTTCTCGGGAATCCTCGGACGTGGAGTGTATCTCTACTTTTCTTCCGTCTTTTCATATGCACGAAAGCGCCACTTTAATTTCTCTGTTTCCCTGCTTTCATCTACACGTCGTCAGCCTGCCCATACACTCCACCCGGCGCTCTCGGTTTCCCTGCTCTCGGTTTCTTCCATTCCTTATCTCTGCTTTCTTGGTTTCGCTTTTTATCCCGTTGGACCCAACGTCTCTGCCCTTTTCTCATGCTTTCGGTTTTGTAATCTAAATTTAGACTTGTACAGATGATGCCCCACGCGAGTTATGTATCTCAACAAAATGACCAAGAAGAGGGTACGATTTGGTTCGGTCGTGATCTCACCTAAGTCAACATTTGATGCAGATATGCTGAATGAACATTTTTAAATGCCGAAAAATTTCTAAACACAAACCCATTCCCTAATTTTTCTTATGAAATGCATGAGACATATTCGGGTAAAAATTTAGGTATTAATTGTGTTATTAAATAATTCGTGCATATCGCTTACCATATAAATCTCCTAAATAATATTAGAAAATGAAGAAATTTCGGGATGTCACAACTCTTATCTCCCTAAAAGGAAATCCGTCCTTGAAATTTAGATTTACCTTATCAATTAAATAACTATTAATATTTGTGTTTCATTTTAATTTTCACTTTCCACTTCGTTTTCTCCAAATCATTGATATTGCCACGAGACTAAAGGTATAGTCTTTCTAACTTGTTCCTTTTGATCTAAAATATGTATTGGCTTCTCTGCATTAATTGCTCTCTGGTTTATCTCAATTATATCAGCATGATAGTCAAGAGGTTGTCCGCTCTATATATATATTGGAACCAATTTTTTTCTCAACAAGAACACCAAAACTCCATCCTTTGGCCCTTGAAAATCTGATCTCTTTCTCCCCAAAGCTTTTCCTCAAATTTTGTTTCAGTACTTTTCTCTTCAAAAGTACTACTACCTCTATAGCTTATTCTTTATTTGGCAACTAAATGCCTAAATAAAGCTTTGACCTACACTGCTGGATAGCTTCATATTTTTGGAAGAACTTTCCATTTCTATTGAATAGCAATCGCCTATTTTCTTTGTATATTATTATCATGGAATTATGTAATTTTTTTTTCCAAGAGCAGCTATCTTTAAATATATATGTCTAGAGACAGAAAGAAAACAACATGAGAAAGGGGATAATTGTCCAAAAAGTCTTTAACTTATTGTACGGCGGTCAATTCATTCCTAAACATTGCAATTGTGCCAATTTAATACTAAACATTTTGACAATTTACCAATTTAATCCATTTGGCCAATTTTGATCGAAAATCACTAATGTTGATGTTGGCCTTCCTATATGACACGGCCGATGGACGGCCGATACTAATATGGCCAATTTTTGCAATTTTTTAAAATTTTTCTGAATTTTTTTCTTTCCACTTTTCATTTTCTCTTATTTTCTTTTTTCACGACTCTAGGCAGGCAAGGTCACCCGCCGGCCCTTGTCAGCCATAGGCAAGGGCCTCCGCACCCTCGCCCAAATCTAGACAAGTGTATCACGGCCCCTACCAACTACCGGCAAGGGCCTCAACGCCCTCGTTCGCCACTGATGAGGTGAGGGCCCCAACATATACATGTATGAGTGGCCACAATCCATTTCCAATCTAATTCTCCAAGGAGTAATGATGTAATCTATGTGGTGTCTTATGTTGTATTTCCAATGAGCCCATTGATGTTATGGGAAATCCTTTGTCATACTACTTGCCGTCAATCATAAACCAGGAAATTAAACAGCAATAATTCAATGCTTTAGTTCATCTAAAATGGGATTATCCATGTGATCAAGATAAACAAAGGGAAATTTGGTTGAATTTTTATACGCGTACAAGTGGCGTATTGGATACAAGGCATGACTAATGTCTCAGGTCATGTCCTTAATAACTGATACGCCTATTACCATAAAAATCATCTTCATTGACAAATAGGGAAAAGAGGAAAAGTACATTCGGATCTCCCCTTTGAAATTTGGCGTCAAAGAAATAAAAAGGAAAAGAAGAAGCATATTCTTGTCATGGAAGAGAAGAATAATTTATTAACTGGTTGTCCAATAATAATCACTGAATCTACTTATTGATAAAACAAAATACTTTAGAATGGAATGGAGAGTGAAGCTAGGCTTTTGGCAATACTCGAGATAAGTCGGTGACGAGTGAAAATGTTTCAGTCGAAATCAATTAGACGAGTTCTGCCATCAACAGCCAAACGAAGGTAAGAAGCTCTCCACCTTTGCTCAACACCTGTAAATGTGCCTCTTCCTTGACATGACCTGCCGCATATGACAGCATCTCAACCCACACTCCACTCATCACTTTCCACTTCCTTTCCCCGAAGCTTTCCATCTTATGGGCCAATGCGACCCCCAGCTCGAGCGGCTCGAGCGGGCCTTTCCAATCCAAGACTTCGCCTTTAAAATCCTTGTAGATTGCCTTGCACAGCTCCTTCACATCCTTGAAATCCTTGACATCCTCGTCATATATAATGGCAGCTAAAATGTTTATTGGCATTCCTATGTTGAGTTGGGCATTCCCTGCCACAGTGGACATCAGTTTAGGCTGATTAAGTAAAAGATAAAACATGTAGTCAGAAAGGATCTTGCTGAATTCCCTTTCGTCATTTCTTTCTGTCAGATTCTCTTGCCTATAGCAGATTTCGGTAGCAATATGCCACAATATAACACCAATGTCGTAAGTAGGCTTGGTGACAAATTCTAAAAGATCAACTGCCCCCGGTATACCTTGGAGAAACAGATTACCTCTAGCTTCAAATATCGTCCTCGTCTCTATCAGATTACGCGCATATACAGATTTACGTCTCACCTCCTCGAAGATAAACATCCATAACTTATTAATAAAGGGATTCTCAAGCCTGCGCTTGGGAATCAGTATAAGGATCGGTAATTCCCCGTCGATGAATGTCCTGCAACTTAGACGGAAAAGATAGATGAATATCTTGTAAATTGAATGGAACAAAAAGATGATGACGTCGAACATAAAGATGATGACGTCCCAGCACTGAACGCCCTTGTCCATCTTTTTCAACTTGTCCATCTTTTTAAACTTATGCATCTTTTTCATCTTGTCCATATTTTTCAACCTCACTGTCAAACATTCAGAGAAAATGTTGCAAGCAAAGATGGATTCTGACCACCTTTGAAATATAAATGGTGTACCTAAGACCTGATATGTAGCATTGGCTTTAGAATCAACTTTACGTGTGGTGAGTCGAGGCTTCCACAGGTCAGCCATGGCGGATATTAACTTGAGAACAAATGAATCTGGTTCAAATGGTCTTGTTTTGTGGTGCATGATTTCGGCAATAGTCCTATCGGAGAAAACAAATATGAACAGAGCTATCACATCAAGAGCAATCCCTCCAAAAAGAAGGATATAGGTAATTGTCACATCGAATTTGGGGAGCTGATGCTTCTTGAAGCGATTGAACAAGACAAAAGCCACCGTAATCTCAATGAAGGCTATGAAGCAGAAAATGTAACTCCACTTGGAGCGTATTACCAGCACTTTTGTGTGGAGCACCTCATACATGAAATTGAGTTCGACCGATATCAACCTTAATGCATCTATTGCACAAACTTTGTGAAAATATTTGCAGCTTACATGGCGGTTTTTACATTGCCATAACAAATCCGAGGAGAAGGCCTTAAAGATATTAAAGAAGAAGTAAGCATGCTTCACCACAATACTCTCAGCAAGCTTTGCTCTTTCTTCATTAGAATGTCCACACTCTAGAACATCGAGTTCTTTATTTAACTCCAATAGTGCAACATCTCGCTTCCCATTTAGGGCCCCTAATAACCTGAATACTGGGAGGCTTGAGAGAAAAAGTGCAAGTATCCTCTCCACATTTTTTATGACCCCGGCAAAAAATACCAATATCGTTGGGATCACTAATGACTTGTCACTGGAAAATGTTTGCACAAAAACATAGATGGAAACACTGACTTGGAAGAAGAGACTAAGCAAGTGCCGTTGCCAAAGTGAACTATCTTGTAAAGAGAAGGCAGTAATGGTGTCTGGACCACCAAGGTGTAACAATAGAAATGAGGTCCAGAATGCTTGAAGTACTATGTCTACTTTAGCAGCATTAGCGAATGACTTGCCTTGGTTATGAGAGATGTATCCAATCCCAAATGTAGCTAGCCAATCAGCCATCAAGTAGGCCAACCATAAGAAAAAACAATGAGGGTGTTCGATATTTTCTTTCTAAAGGGTGCACATAGAATGAGAAAGACCTAAAACGAGAGGCTCAATATGAGGATGCCTCGAATGTTCCATTTGTTCCACAAATCGAAAATAAAGCTAAATGCCATGCTTTTACTTCATCTGAATTTTTTATCACTCCTCTATAAAATTTCGCCTTGGATAGGAGGAATGTTGGGGAATGTATATAAACATTTTGAGATGGTTCCTTGCTTATTTGTTAGAAGAAAGAATCTCTTCAAAAACCTGAGAAAGTAAAAGAATCGAGAACCAACCATTTCATAAATAGACATAAGTAAGGTATCTCATGCATTAGATGGTAGAAGAGAAGTATCTCATCCATGATGAATTTAGCATGATGAAGTTTCAGATGTTCCATTTGTTCCATAGATCCTAAATGGAAACAAAGGCTATTGTTTTTACTAAGTTTGAATTTTACTAATTTTCTCTATATAATTTTGGTTTGTATAGAAGGAACAATGGGAAATGTATATGTACATATTGAGATGGTCTTTTGCTTGTTAGTAAGAAGAATCTATTCAAAGAAAGTAAAAGAATCGAAAACCAATCATTTTATGAATAAACACAAGCAAGGCATCTCTTGTATTATATGGTAAAAGAAAAGTATCGCATCCATAATTGGTCAAGTGAAATGTTTAGTGATATTGTAACAAGGGTAGAAAAAAACTGGAAACTTTCTAGGGACATTTTTGTTTAGAAAAACACGCTTTCTCCATGCTACTCCTTCGCACAAAAAAAACCATAATTTTGCCTCAATTTTTTAAATTAGAAAGAAAGGGAATTCTCGAGCATAAATTGAAAAATTGGAGATAAAGTACCACTCCATATGTGACAAGATAGTTGTAATGAGAATGTCCTAGACTAAATTGAATGCAACTAGGTGCTACTTGTATGAAAGAAGTTCAAAGTAAGGTCAATTCAAGGGTAAGCAAACCCCCGCTTGGTCATTGCGCTCTCGTCTTGTCGAGCTCCTCTCTCCACGCTCTCGGTAGTTTGCCCTAACCCCTTTTTCGCGTTTTTCTTCCCCCACAAGTTTTCGCTTCTTCTTCACTCTACTTCTCTAGTTTGCCTTCCCCTCTTCGGTTTCTTTCGTCCTTGGTCTCTCTGATGGCTTCACAAACGACTTCCTTCTCTCGAACTCAACTTCCTTCGCTTCGCCGTAGCTTCGAACTTTATCAAGTTCCAGATTGGAGTGCGGCTCTCTTCCGCGCTTTCCTTTCCCCTGGGTTCTGGTTTTTTTTCGCCCCCTCTTCCTTCTTCGGACCTCGCCTCAACCTCTGCTCTGCGCTACGTCCCCGCCTTTTTTCTTGTCCCTTCACCCCTGTTTCTCTACATGCTGGTTTTTTCCCTTTGTCGCCTCTTTCCCCTTTTTCCATGGGAGGAAGTATCTTGGAGGAGGAGTCACGAATAGCTGCCCTCTGCAACAAATTGGGCAAACTCTATGCTGACCATGAACTGGAAGTTTGGGAAGGCCCGCCACCGCTAGAACAAATCGAAGAATGCAAGCTTATTTTAGTTGGTAATCTCCTTTCAAACCCATTTGTAAATTTCCAGGCTCTTCAATCCACTCTGAAATGCTCATGGAGAACAGAACAGGCAGATTTTTCACAACGTGATACAGGCTTATATGTTGTAAGGTTTAATTCGGTAGAGGAGAAAAATCGCATCCTTGATGGAGGTCCCTGGTCGTTCTCAGGTCATCTTGTCATCCTAAAACCTTGGCTTCCTAACAAGCCGTTGCATTGCTATGATTTCTCTAAATGTGCCTTTTGGGTCCACATTCTCGGTCTGCCTCTCGAATGGTGTTTAAAACAGATGCTGGACAAAGTGGTTCAGCATGTGGGAAGAGTGATTGAAACCAGAGTAGACACTAAGGAGGCTCCTAATTTCATAGCAGGAAGAGCTAGGGTCGAACTTACCCTCAGTCAGCCTTTAAAAATAGGGCACTTACTCTGTATTAATGGCAAGACTTTCTGGCTTGATTTCAGGTACGAGCACCTCCCTCATTTCTACTACTCTTGTGGTAGGTTAGGCTACTTTGCCGTGAGTTGTCCAGAAACTCCCCTCACTGCTGCAGAACTGGAAGGTAAGGAATCAACAGCTTTTGGTCAATGGTTGCGATCAAAATTTAGAGAACACAGCCCTTACTGGCATACCTTTTATGGCAATCTTGTTAGCCCTACTGAGATGGATGATGTTATACCTAAAACACCTCCTTCTTTAGTAACCAAGACCCTTGCGCTCCCCACTTCTGAAGTGCCTCTCTCACCCTCTGGGCTTAATGTCAAGCATGTTGGAGCCTCCTCTACTCGTCGATCAAAAACTGCCATGTTTACCTCGAGTGGTACAACCTCTGCATCATCAACTCAGCCAAGTGTTATGCAAGACCTCCACATGTCTGAGAAGGTGCAGCCACAACAATCTAGACAAATTGTTGTCATACCTTAACCAGCACAAAGAAGGGATCACGATATGCAGGGGGCAAAGTTAAAAGGCACCTCAGATCAGCAGGGTCATCTTCAAGTTGAAGTTGCCTTGCTAAAATGAAGTCCCCTATTTCTGTAGTACCTACTACACTCAATGTTCCAGCAGTAGATTCATCAAAACCAGTCAAATTAAAGAGTCCTCACAAGCTTACCAGAGGCAGCCCTCAGAAAAAAGCAAAGAGGTTCTTGCCTTATGAATCGCTTGCTCCTGGATTACCTATTTTGGATGACAACCAACTAATGGACACCCCTATCCTTGAAGCCGAAGGGATTGAAAATTGAGCGATGGCGACTTGCCCTAAAAAGCCACCAAGGGATAGATGAAGTTTGTAAGTTGGAACTGTCAAGGGCCGGGCAACCCCCTGACAATTCAAGCTCTTAAGGACCTCGTGGTCCATGATCAGCCCGACCTTTTGTTTTTGATGGAATATAAAAACCAAGACTCCTTTTTATCTAGAGTACAAAGGAGACTGCATTACCAGCATAGCTTTTTGGTGTCCCCTGTAGGTCTAGCTGGTGGTTTGGCTGTCTGACCCTCTCTCTGTTAGTGTGGAGGACTCCGCAACCCACTATATTGACTTGATCTGCTCCGGTCCCCATGATAGAAGCCCAATGCGCCTCACTTGCATCCATGCCCCTACATCCTTCCAGTAGAGACAGCAGTTATGGACAGTTTTCAAGCAACCAGCAGAGTTATTACAATGTCCTGGGTATGCATCGGAGACTTCAATGAAATACTAAACCACTAGGAAAAAGTAGGTAAACGTTTCACTCCTTCTTATCGGTTGCGCTCTTTCAGGGACTTCTTAAACATTGCTCACTCATGGAAGTAGAATCTAAAGGTTGTGCCTATACATGGGTGAACAATAGGGACGGCAACGAATTGGTTAAGGAAAAACTTGACAGGGTATTATGCAATATGGACTGGAGGTTAACATACCCAACAGCTGAAGTGTTCGCCCTACCTGCCATTGGCTCTAACCATAGTCCGCTGATTTTATCGCTTGTGCCTCATACTACAAAACGCAAATGGACTTTCACCTTTGAAGCCTTCTGGCTTCATCATCTTGAATGTCATCAAATCATTGCTACTGCCTGGTCCTCTCTTTCTTTAGGTCTCCAGAAAACTCCAGGCTGCTACCACAGCGCTCCTACAGTGGAGTAAAGACAAGTTCAGCAATGGCTATCACCGGATAAACTTACTAAAGCAGCAGCTTCAAGATCAGTCTAACCAACCATCTTGCAACCATGACAACCAGTAGATTAAAAATCTTAAAGCTGAAATTCAACAAATTTGGCAACAAGAGGAGCAATACTGGGCTATGCGTTCACGAGTTAATTGGCTGCGTTGGGGAGACAAAAATACCTGGTTTTTTCATGCGACTACAATACAAAGACGCCAAAGAAATCGCATAAGTATGCTGCCAGACGCAAACAATCTTTGGATTCGTGATCCTACTCAACTTAAGCACATGACTAAGGACTTCTTTTGCAGCCTATATACTTCAGTTGGAGCTCGTGACTTCAATCCTATCCTATCTCAGTGTAGCCCAGCAGTTACAGTGGAAATGAATCAGTATTTAACAGCAGAGGTAACTAGAGAGGAAATCAAGATTGCTACTTTTCAATTAGGTGCCACAAAAGCCCCCGATCCTGATGGCTTTAATGGCATATTATATCATCGGCACTGGGATATAGTGGAAGATGATATTTTTACCTCAGTGCAAGCTTTCTTCACATTTGGTAGGATGCCACCAGCCCTGAATAGAACCATCATCATTCTGATTCCTAAGGTTCAACAAGTAGAGAGGTTACATCAGTTTCAACCAATCAGTCTATGCAACTTTATATACAAAATTATATCCAAAATTCTAGCTAACCGGCTCAAAAAAAAATGGCTTCCTGACCTTATCTCACATGAACAGAATGCTTTTATCGAGGGCAGACAAATTCAAGACAGTATATTGATTGTTCAAGAGGTTATACATCAGTTCAAAATCAGGCAGAGAAAGAAGAATTTCCAAGGAATCCTAAAGTTGGACATGAAAAAAGCATATGATCGGGTCGAATGGGATTTTTTGGAGGCGTATTTTCACAAGTTGGGATTTGATTCTTGATGGATACAATGGATAATGCAGTGTATCACCATAGTATCCATTAGCATTAAGTTAAATGGTGAAACTCTTCCCTACTTTCAGCGTTCAAGGGGCCTACGCCAAGGTGACCCCCTTTCTCCTTATCTCTTCATATTACTAGCTAACCTTCTATCTAGGCTTATCACACAAGCAGTAGATATGAGCAATCTGAAAGGGATAAGGCTTAATAGGCGGTGTCCCACTTTGTCTCACCTTCTCTTTGCCGACGATGCAATCTTTTTTCTAGATGGTAAGCTTCTTGAATGTCAAAACCTATCGAATATTCTGCAGCAATATTGCCTAGCCACAGGCAAAGCGATAAATAGGAATAAATTTGGTCTTTTCCTCAGTAAAAATTGCCTGATGAGTTTGTAGGAGAATCTGGCCACAGAATTGAGAGTCCCCTTGCTACAGAAATATGGGAAGTATTTGGGGATACCGTCTGACTGGGGTGCCTCTAAAAAAGATACGTTTTCTTGGATTATAACTTGAGTCAATTCTAAATTAGCAAGCTGGAAAGAGAACCTTATCTCTAAAGGTGGCAAAGAAATTCTGCTTAAATCAGTGGTGCAAGCCCTCCCTCAAGATGCTACGTCCATTTTTAAGCTCCCTATCTCTATTTGCAAATCTATTGAGCAGAGAATAGCTAGCTTTTGGTGGCAGACTAGCAAAACCAAATCAGGTATCCATTGCAAAAGCTGGGATTTGCTGAAAGAATGTAAAGACAGAGGTGGGATGGGATTCAGAGACTTAGTGGCTTTTAACAGGGCTCTTCTAGGCAAACAAGCGTGGCGTCTTTCCCAAAATTCGTCTTCCCTATGGAGTTCAATTTTTAAGAGCTTATATTACCATTCCAATGACTTCTGGCATGATGACCATGGCTCGAGACCCTCCTGGGGTTGGCAAAGCCTTCTGCTAGGAATGGACTCCATCAAAGAGAACATGCATTGGTCAATAGGTAATGGCCAAACTATTAAAGTCAGACAAGTAAGTGCCTGAGGAAAGGAGTCATTGGTGGCCCAGCACCTAGAAATGAACCTAATAAAGTGGCTAGCTTTATTTCTTCAAACCAGCTCACTTGGGACATTCCTAAACTCAAGCAAAGCTTCGATGACCAGACTATTAATGAAATTTCAACCATTAAGCTACGAACGGAGCCTATCCCAGACCAAATTCTATGAAATGACACGCATACAGGTACATATTCAGTTAAAAGTAGCTACCATCATATTCAACAGTCAAGTCACTTTATCAGAAATACTCGGCCCTCATCATCCTATACCACACCGCGGCGCCTTTGGCAACAGATTTGGAAAATTCAGACAGCTCCCAAAATCCGAATATTCCTATGGTCTATCTGTCACAATGCACTTCCAACTAAGGAAAATCTTCACAGGCGACATATCATAGACGATCCAACATGCCATGTTTGCCCGTCTCAAGTCCCAGAAACTCTGGAACATCTACTACTGCTCTGCCCTAGATCACAACAGGTTTGGTCCCATCCTCACATACATATTACAGTCTCAGCATTTCGCACTCATCGAATGGATGCATGGTTGACTGATCTAATTGGGCATAGATCTCACTTACCTGGTTTAGAAGTCATTGCTTCCCTCCTATGGTAGCTTTCGAAGGCCCGCAACCTATTTATCTTCCAGCAACAGTTCTCCAGCCCTCAACAGATAGTTGATTCGACTCTCACTTCAGCTCGGCTGTCTCTCTCTTACTCCAAGTCGAATCCAACTTCATCAATGGCCTCTCCGAATCCTCTCAGTGGATGGATCCCCCCTGAACCTGGCTCCATTAAAGTGAATCTAGATGGAGCCCTCCCTAATGCCTCTGAAGCAAGGTTGATTGCGTGCTTGTGTCGTGATCATAACGACACCTTGCTCGACGGCTATGCCCAGAACGTTCAGGCCTCCTCACCCCTTCAAATAGAAACCCTAGCCTTATTATCCACCCTCCAATTTCTGTTGCGACAGGGTTTTGGAAATACTCACCTGACCCTTGAATCAGACTGTCTGGAGTTGGTGGAAACTGTGAATCATCGCATGTGGCCATCACAGGTTTGTCAATCTTCGCTCGAGCACGCCTCAACCCTTCTTCGTGAGTGCCCTAATTTTCTTCTCCAGCACTGTCGCCGTGAAGCTAATTTGGCTGCTGACTGGGTCGCCAAGGCCCAAGGCCGAGGGTCTCTGCTTCCAAATTGGGCTCTTGATCCGCCTATTTCTCTCTTCAATTTGCTTTGTACTGATGCCCTCTTTAAGGGTTGTAACTTGTAACCTGGTTTGCTCTTAAATGTCATGCTTATGTTTCGACCAAAAAAGACCCCTGCTTGGTGCAAAATTTACACGCGACGAGACGGTATTCATTGGCTGATAGTCATTTCACCAACGATAAGTTCACGGGAATTATTATCTCAAAGTGATCAAGTTCGGAGCATCTCGGAATAAAATCAAGCTTGAGAGAACTTTGAGAATCGGGCTCACCGCAGGAAAATTTTTGATATTCTTTCTTGATTAGGGGGAATTGAGATTTATAGGTAAGGCGTCGGTTCTGATGACGCCTTGATCTGGTTATATATTTATTAATAACAAAAATAGCACTAAGGGTGCGTGTAGAGTTACTTTAAATTTGAACTTTAAGATTTTTAAAACCTTGCTTCTTTCCCAAGCTTAAACTTTTCATAATATCCCAAAATATATAAATATTGACATGCCGATTCTTTCATTTTCTGTAAAATTGAAACATTCTAATCACTGCAAGAAAAGCTTAAAATAGGAAAAGTAAATTTCTGCGTGTTTAGGAAAACGAGTTACTAATATACGTGGAGGAAAATACTACATACCCATTTACGACGTAGATCTTGTATAGCAGCAAGGACTAGGGAAAATGAAGTGAGATCGAAATCTTCATTCCCCTCCTAACGACGTAACAAAAATGGAATGAGAATGAAATCTCCATCCTCGTACTTTGTCTAAGTTACCATGCGGCCATGTCCAATGCTTGAAATTCAAATTTGGTGCAACACTGCTATTGAATAAGAAAGACGCCTCAGGAAAATATAACAAAATTCTTTCTAACCATCATTTGGCTCCAACCAAGATCCACGGTATAAATAACTATCAATCCTGAACCTATTGAGAACTCTTGCCGTAACTTAGAAGGGGTCAAATTACACAATGAAGTTCCAACGTCGAGCCCAATCCCGTATACAACTATCCAGTCAGCCAACATATAGGCCAATCACGAGGAAAACGACATGGCAATTCGCTATTTTCTTTTTAAGATTTGCAAATAGAATGAGAAAGACTTGAAGTGAGAGGCTTAATATGACGGAGCCCCAGATGTTCCATTTATTCCATAAATCCAAAATGAAGCTAAATGCCATTTTTAACTTAGTTTGAACTTTATCACTCTTCTCAATATGATTTTAGCTTGTTTAGGAGAGAGTGGTGGGAAATGTGTATGTATATGTTAAGATGGTTCTTTGCTTATTTGTTAGATATTCAAAAACCCAAGAAGAATGTACAAGAACCGTGAATCAACCATTTTGTGAATGAACATAAGCAAGGTATCTCATGCATTAAATAACAGAAAAAAAAAAAAAAGTATCTCGTTCATGATTAGTTTAATAAAATGCTTGGTCATATCATATTTAACAAGGCACTTGATATTATTAATGAATTAGATGCCATCTAACAAGTCATATCAGTATACATGTATATGATGTGGGGGACAAAGAGGAGATGGTTAGATAGGATGAATAGATAAAGCATTCGCGATGGCTCAATGCTACGAATAGCGACATGGCGAAAGGAGGTGGGAGAAGAGAAAAGTACATTCGCATCCCCTCTTTCGAGTTTGGAATCAAAGAATAAAAAGGAAAGAGATCATATTTCCTTGCGCAAGAGAAAATTCCCATATTGCAATTCTGTCTTTAGGAGATAATTAGTGACTACTTTGAAGAATTGAGCAGATTCATGGTAGAGATCTCTCATTGCGGGCATTGTACTCTTTCTCTGAAATTACTTGAAAAATTAAATTTTGAGAGAAAGAGACAGAGCTTTCTTAATTGCCGCAGAGGGTCCAACGTTGGCTGCTCCGTGGAGAGCAACTGATGACGGACTCCTTTGAGGATAATAATCGATTCTAGAGATTTTTTTAAATATCCCCGGGTTCGTCTCTCCAAGTTTTTTCGGACTTTGATTTTGTTACAAAATATCCTTAAATTTGATCATTACGAATCGATTATATCCTTCTCGGCTCATCTTCGGTGATACTGATTGCTGGCCAACAATAATCTCAAAGCCCATGGGCCCTGAGATACCTATTTGAAGAGTGCAATAGTTTAATAGCTCAAATGAAACGAGTCTCAATAATCTATTGTTCATGTAACACTAAGGGCGCATTTGATAATGATTCTATTCTCGAAAAACAATTTTTGATCGGCAATGATTTTTTTTTGTTTCTGTTTTCCGGAACAATTTCTGAGAATAAAAACGCGCTTCGTAATTGCACAAAATTTCTATTCTCGGGATAAAAATGTGTTTGGTAAAATTGTATAATTTTGTTATTTCTTTTATTTTTTAATATTTTTATTATTTTTTTCTTTTTTTTTCTTCTTTCTTTTTTTTTCTTCTTTCTTTTCTCTCCTTTGTCCTCCTTTGTGGCTAGCCACAACGACTACCGATGACCAGCTGGGCGAGGTCCAGCGAACTCGTCGAAGCCTCGCTTGGCCACCATGAGGCTCAGCCTCGCCAAATCTAGGTGCCGATGGCCAGCGAGGCTAGCCAGGCCACCGTGGCCGTCAGCAAGGCTTGGACCAACGAGCCTTGCCATGGCTCAGTATCGCCAAGAGCCGACAACACTCCAGCGAGGTCGCCGGCCAAAAGGAAGAAGAAGGGAAAAGAGGAGAAAATAAGAGAAAAGAAAAAATTGTTCTCGGGAACGAGAAGCTACTTTTTTCTACTTCTTGATTCTATTCCAAATCTTTTCTGAGAACGAAAATATTATCAAACATGTTTCTATTCTTTTTTGTTCTCCAGAACAAAAGAACGGAAATAATTGTACCGGATATAAGAAATTATTTTTGCCAAACAGCCCTAATTAAGGTGCAGATTGAATCGCAAAAGCCGATCGTTAATTGGCTATGCAAGCACCCCCCCCCAACCCCTGTGAGATTTGTTGTGTTTTCAATCTAACTTTCCTCGTTTTTATGAACCAAAGTATTGAATGAATGAAGTTTAAATTTTGACCAAAAAAAAAAAAACATAATAATCACGTGCTCATCATGCACACATTTCGCACCCTTTCAAAGGACATTTTGCTATGAATAAATCACAATTTTTTCCATGATACTCTTGTGCAATCGAACACTCAGAGAAAAAATATTTAATTTTTAAGCTCCATTCGTTTTGTGGAACACATTTTTCTCATTTTTCTGTGTTTGGCGCACTTTGGAAAGTTAGTCGACAGAAAATGTTTTCCTGATTAACAGAAAATTTATGCTTAAATCTAGGAAAGAGACTCCCCTTCTAAAAAATGTGGAATATGACTAGATATTTGCGCTTGGACACGATAACCCAAACGCTAGCTCCCGAGTCCTCGGCATTTAGGACTGGGTCTCCAATGCCCTGACTTGGGTCCATAGAAGTCAAGCCCAAATCACCAACGCCCATGCTTGAGTCTATCAAGGCCGGGCCTGAAGCCCTAGTGCCTTTCCCCAATTCCTGAACATCTTACCCTAGGTCCACAAAGGCAATGCTCATGTTGTCAATGCTTTAGCTCTGGTGCTCGACACTTGGGTTCGAGTCCACGAAGGCCTCACTTCATGCGGGTCCTTCGCGCTCAGATAATGAAATGTTCATTACGAGCATGACAGCCATGTGTTCATTGACAGGCAATCATTTCATCACGACGAGTACAGGAAACTTATTGAGTCACAATAATCAAAATTCGAGGTATATTGCAACAAAGTTAAGTGTAGGTAGACTTTGAGAATCGGGCTCACTGTAGGATAATTTTTTATATTTTTGTTGATTATGGGGAACAGAGCGGACGGGTAAAGCCATCGGTTTTGATGATACCATTTTTTTATAAACTTAAAAATAATTAGTAACGAGAAATAGTGAAATAAGTGTTTATGTAGAGTTACGACATATTTTAGCTTTAAATTTTAGAAACCTAGCAATTTTCCCAAGCTAAAACTTTTCATATCGTCCCAGAATAAATATACACTGACAAGTCGATTTTCTCATACTTTTTAAAGTAAAACTTTCTCATCTTTGCAAGAAAAGTCTAATATAGGAAGAAGTAATTCCCTCCATGTTTTAGGAATACAAGCCACTAACATTTGTAGAGAAAAATACTAAGAACGAAATCTCCACCCTCGCGGTCATATCCAATGCACTGAGTTAAAATTTGGTGTAACACTGCTATCGAATAAGAAAGACGCCTCAAGAAAGCATAACAAAATTCTTTGTAATCATCATTTGGCTCGAACCAAGATCCACGGTATAAAAACTATCAATCCTGAACCTATCGAGAACTCGGGCCGTAACTAGAAGGGGTCAAAGTACACAATGATGTTCCACCGTCTCTACTGTGGTCAGTCCTCATCTGTCCCCGAGCCTTCCGAACTCGAACCCTTCTTAGGCACCGTGCCATTAGCAGTCTTGCCTTTCTTTTTCGAGTCTTTCTCGTCAGCCTCATCTTCGCTGTACTCGCTCTCATAATCATACTCCTCTTCATCACTCTCCTCTTCCTCTTCGATCCCATCCTCCACAATGGACTCTTCCAGTGCAGCGCCGCCCCTAGTGCCTGCACGAGTCCTTTTGAGAACTTTGACCTTTGAGTTCACTTTTTTGTCGCAACCAATCCACGAATCACACAAGCAGTAACACATCAAATTGTAGTTCCCTTCCACGGGGGCCAAAAACTTGCCCATGACCAACCTCGAGCCACTCCTCACCTTCTCCACTGCTTCTCTGACGGCCTTACTTTTTTTCCTTTGCATCTGCTCCCAATCCTTCCATAGTTTCCTCAATTGCCTTAGAGGCAGCACTTACAGCGGCCGCTTCATCCATGAAACTTAACTTCTGAGAAAACCAAACGTCATTGGAGTTGGGGTCTGCCAGAAGAAACCAGAAACTTTCTTCTTTGTGGAAAGGATACCGCGGTGCGTGAGGTAGGGCGCCAACGAGTCCGTTATCTCTTTTGAGTGTAACCCAAGCCTGAATCGTGACCACATCACCCTCTTGTATGCCTTCTTCACCTTCAGTCTCACATGTAATGTCTATTGATAGAGAAGGCATCATCTCCAGAACTCTCTCTATGTCTTGTACTTCTGTGCTGGAGAGGCCTGCTGCCTGGAGGAGTTCAGCACGGTCCTCAAGAGACATGTCCCGGAGCTCCTGAAATGTTCTCACTTTCTGCAAAAGATAATGAGCAAAGATGTCAGAAAGAGGGAGCTTAGGAGAAAGAAAAAATCTGCAATGCCGTGGTTCCCATTGCTCAGGGCAGGGCTGACTCAGTAATATCCACTTGCACAGTGTAATGCATCATGAAGTGCCAATTTTCATTGAAAGTCATATTACAAATCCCAGCAATACAAAAGATTCAGGGACAGGGCTCACAGTCACTTCGACGGGTGCAACAATTGGCCAATATTTGATTTTAATTAACCGAAAAAAGGACAGCCTTGATCTCAAACCATCACGCATATCATGACCACCCTTGAGAATAGTAGAGCAAAGATTTCTGACCAGAGACAATGCATGTAGCAATCATATACACACCTTGCGAGCAATCCTCTTAATAACAGATTCACTGATATGCGGCAGCTGCAGAAAAGGTGCAATGCCTTCACTGGATCCTCCGGTTGTCTTCTTTGCACTGAGAGGAACAGCCTACAGTACATTCATAAAACACCCACATGCACCCCACGATTAGTTATAATTTTGAAATTTGGTGCAACTCTACATCCCTCCACATCTCAGATATATTGAAAAAGAAGACAAAGGCAAGTGAGCATTAAAAACGACCAAAAAAAAAAAAAAAGAGGCAAATGGCAAATCAGCCTCAAATTAGAGAAGATGCACGTCAGACCTTTAACATCATGAATATCGGCTTAAGGCCTGTTTGATAAGCCCAATCAAGTGCTGAAAACTAAAAAATTCAGCACTCAATGAGATGAAGTTGGTTTCATAAGCTGAATTGGCATTTACAGTCAGAATTCACTTGATATGATAAGTAAGGGATTCTAAATTCCTTCCATAGAAAATGATTGATTGTTATTAGAATCTGGCCAATTATATTGTTAGAACTTCCCAATACTAATCATAATTTTGTATTTGGCAAGAAATTAGTAATATTTCAGCAACCAATTTTCAATTATATCAAACAGCTTTTTATTTTTATTTTTTTCAGCACTTGAAATGGTTGACATATAAACTTCGCTGCTTAAATTTTCGGCACTTCCTTTTCAGCTTTATCAAACAAGCCTGTAGTATCAATTTTCAGATCATCAGGCATTTGTCATTTTGCTTTACATACCATCGATGTATCTGTACTTCATACAACTCTCTGCTACTAGCTAATACTCAAGTTTCAATGAATTGTAACTGCATATTCTGAGTTCAGTTCTCCACAACGTTAGACATCATGAGATCACTGCAGAAGATTCAAGTAACACAGAATCTCAGCGCAACAAACACACACATGCAAACACGGCCCCCGGGGGGGGGTGGTGGTGGTGGTGGTGGAGTATTTGTTCAGTAGATTGAAAATCAATCTCCTTGACTCCTAATGGCTTGCTCATGCATCAAAACTATTAAAGCATAAATGGCAAAAGTGTCTTTCCTTGACAACCCAAATCTATGGAATTAGTCGACTAAAAAAGATCAAGTTCTCAGCTTCAGCACCTGAATAATGCATTGAGAAAGCTCCACAACCCCAATTGCAGGCCTCAGCCAACCATGTCCTTGGGCAGTGCGAGGAATGACAGCCATCTGATGAAAAGTTAAAACATTACTGAGAGGAAGAGGATAATGAAGCTAGCTGAATGGTTTCACAATATGTCAACAAAGAACACCGACACAATCAAAGAGGTTTTCATATAGCATAAATACTAGTATCTCAGTTCTTGTGCCACTAATTGAGCAGCATGAAACACACATGTCAAGCAAAGAGCTATACAAAGATTCAATCATTTCTGCATGGAACTGCATGAAAAATAACCGCCAAGATATGGACCATTATGAAAAGAACAAGAACAAAGGACATGAGAGACATGATTTCTATATAGAAAGCATGCAAATTATATGTAGTACAAACCCGTCCCACTGCCAATCATCACTAAGAAACTAAACAGCACCTTCATTAATTCTTCAAGTAGCCGAGGTGTAAGTTCCAAAACACGCCTGAAATCACCGACCAAAGCTGGAGACAAGGAATCTGATTCTCTTGTTAACTGAGCCTGAATCAACAATTCTGTCTGAAAGAAATCAAAGCACCAACCACATCTTTATTAAGAGCCAAATTACTTTAAAAAAAAATATTCCACAGACAGCTACTTATGACAATCTTGCTGCATATCACCTTAACGAATGGGGGATGTTGCTTCCAAAACTTAGCTTGTTCTTGCTTGATGTTCTTGAGATCCAGATTCAACTCGCTCCTGACCAATAAAAACAGCTTTTGAAGGGGTTCCTCATCAGTCCTTCGGACTGGAATTTCCATGAATTCAGCAGCCTTGATAAAGACCTCCATAACTTTGCTGCAAGCAACAGTAGACAAGAGAAATGGAGTGTTATAAAACTTTACAGGTCTAAGGGTTCACCAAAAACATATTACAACATCAGGAAGATGCTTGAAAGGGAGTAGTAAAAGTTAAATGAAGGACATGTTAACTGCACGAACGATTGAAGCATCCTACTATCAAAACAACAGTTACAACTTAAACTAACAATTTCCTCCTTCAATAGCAAAAATAAATGGTAGGTCTTGCTTATAACTAACATCCAATAGCATAAACATGACTATTGATGCATAACGCAACAAAATGAATGGGACATGCACATACCTCGGTGCCAAAGATGGTTTCATTAAGCGATAGTAATTGGACAGGGTATGATGCATGACATAGTTTCCAGTATACTTTGATGACCTTGAGAGGTATATCACAGCAATAACTAGTGGCAAAAGAATACAGACGCCCACAATCCAAAGTAGAAGAATTCCACCAGAAGCACCATCGATATCCAGCAGAAACTGAGGGAGAGCAATACCCATTTGAAATCCCTGCACAAGACCAGGATAATTTTAAGTTTTCTCATAGAATATTAATCAGATTAGTAGACAGCTTCAAACAACAAGTTACCTGCTTCCCATCCGGATGGCCATATTTTTCAAAATTTTCCTTAGATATAGGATCAGTGAGAGCTTGATAAGCCTTGGAAATGTACTCCACGAAATAATTGTGTGCCTCTGATAACAGATATATACAAAGTCAGCTTTTAGGATACATGAATATTTAACTAAATCATCCTTGAAGGTATTTGTAAAACCATCAACCTGGATCAGGATTCTTATCAGGATGGTATTGAATTGAAAGTCTTCTATAGGCCTTCTTTATTTCTGAATCGGAAGCTCCAGGTTCTAACCCAAGAATGCTAAAAGGCTCAAAAACTTGAATCTATGCACGCCAGAAAAAAGACAACTCAGTGAGAAACAACATTCAGGAAACTAAAATTCATAGGCATTGATGGCAATAAGAGATGACAAATACAAATGCCAAGAAAAAAAGCTCATAAATAACTGGCACGGGTACCAACAACAGCATAATAGATAGGACAATAGAAAAGTTCCCAACATAGATTTTACCTCCCCGCTCATATTTTTGATGTAGTACACTAGAAATATCATGACGATCCAGAGCAGTACTAATGTCAGGTTGCTGCATGTTGAAAATGTAGAGATCTGTGACAACAAAGATAAAAGAGAACATGCAGTCATAAACTCCGGTACCATTCAAAAACATCGAATCCTTTCAAGAAGCCAACCGTGCGACTCACCCTCTTGAATATAGACCTGCGATACTTCCCTGATCGCAAGCATTCCGAACACTGGCAGTGCGTGATCTTCGATTTCTTGGTAGCAGCATGGCATAACTTCATAACGGTATACGGCACCAAAGGCAGCGCCATTATAGTCAAAATGAAAATAGGAAACAATGCACTATTCTCCTCCGACGCAGCCATGGCGACCTTTCAGCACACAAGATCGCCGCAACGGCAACTAAACCTGCACGAATCAACAAAATTCAGCGCGCCCTTGCAAACTATACTAGGTATACGAGCATAAGAATCCAAACAGCATCCAAGCTTTCCAGTCAGTCGGTCCGTACCGAACTCTCGCACTTAACACAAGCCAACAGCATATCACACATCACGCGTCGCATTATAATCCCATAATCAAGGATTCCGCAATGAAACGCGCCTCAGTGATAATTCCAACAGCTCTTCACCACCCACGGAGACCATGCTACTCTACGCGAATCAAATCACAAGCAGATTTTAGCTCCACCGCGCTACTCCGCTAAGGGAAATTGATCATAAATCTCGCAGAAATCAATCCAAGAACCACGAAAAACCAGCCCCAATCATCAACCCCCCCGCCCCCAACAATCCAACAAATTCGGCACAAAATCAGGCAAACAGATCACGCTAACGAAAATCAAAAAGCGAAAATCGCATGACCAAACACTTCTCGATTGAAAAAACATCCCGCCTCCTCCGATTGAACTGAGGAGTTACCGGTTCCGTCAGGATCGCGATTCGCTGCGGAGGCTGCTGCTCATGCGAGCCCGCCAGCCCAATTGGCTGCGGGCGGCGAGAATCGGAATGCGTGGAGGCGAGACGGAGGAGGAAGAGCTTCTCTCTCCGTGGGGTTTTCTGTATTTCGGATTGAGATCTACGAAATGAAGAAGATGATGATGCAATTGAAGCAGTCGTAACAGTAGGGCTTGGCGGTGGATTACCGATTTTAGCCATGGGAACATGACGGCACGTGGAGGGCATTTTCGTCCACTCGTTGAAGATCTTTAGTCAACATCTAGGACAGTTTTTGCATACGCGCAATTTGGATACTTTCAAAAGGCTTAATGACACAAAAAATCTCGAATTATACTTATTATGGTAGATATCTCGAACCTTTTTTATATCATTAAAAATCTTATTAGTTTGTGTCATTAAAAAATAGGAGTATTCGATTTCTTATCCAATTCTCGATTCCTAGCTTTTGAGATCGAGGACCTGACCAAACGATACTTGGATAGAGAATCGAAATGGACCTACCGATCCAATCCAGTGAAATCGATCACTTAACAAAAATAATTTTAAAAAATTTTAAAAATACTAGATTTGTTACTCTTTTAATGATTATTGCTATTTTTAAAATTAAAATATATATTTTAAAAAAATAGTTAGTCTAGTCCGATTCTCTCCCGGAACTAGAAACTAGACCATAAATCACCGATTCCATTTTTATGAAACTGGGAATTAGACCTATACCCCAGGAAGCCAAACCAAATTGGCCAGTCCGATCTAGTTCAAGCAATTCCCAATTTGGCTAGTTTAATATGCTCATCCCTAATAAATAAATAAATAAACCCTAAATTTATACTTTGGTACGATAAATATATATGAAATTGAATTGAAATAAAAAGTACATATGTCACATTTATATTAGGTTAGGTTTTTTTTGTGATACAAAAAAAAAATTGAGGTATTTATGTCGTACTGGATATGATTTTGGATTTTTTGCCATATTTGCCCAATTGAAAAACCGTCCAACGAAAGAAAAAATTAACCCCTTCTTTTGGCCTAACATCTCGTCTCATCTTATATTATTTTAAGTTAAATAAAGATGCAAGAGATAACGATATAATAATTTTGAAAAATTAAATTTCACTGCTGCTTTTTTCATTATTCATTGAAATTGGTTCGAATATTCTTGTAAACTTCGGTTTTTACTCTTAAAAGGTTTCAAATTTATTACAATTTACATGGCGGGGATAAAAATTAATTGTGTATTTGTCGTTGGTGATATGGCAATTTGTCACCCGAGAATTCATGTCAAATAATAATTATTATGTGAAAAGAGTTATATCTTCTTTCTAGTCAAATAAACGAAATTGATCGTCGAACGTTAAATCTATGCAAACTCCATGGTTGTCAATTTGATTTTCTTTTACAGCATGTTGCAATGTATGAAATTTCAAAGAACAAACATATTATTTGAAGGAGTGAAGTGAACCTCCTTCGTTTGGTCGGACTTCTATGAGAATGTACTTTATATATGTTAGAAATACATATTTATTCATTATAATCGAAGTATCCTTTACTGAGTTAAGGCTTGAGCTACATCTCTTTCACAGTTATTTGAATATACTCATCCTTTGTAAGTAAATTAATTATAATTATTCAAGTGACAAAAATATTTTAATTCATCAAATGAATATTTTTTAATTGAAATTAGTTCGAATTGTATCCTTATTTTAAAGTTTTCAAAGGACTTGTAAATCCATTTATTTTACTTTAAATAATTTTTAAAATTGAATAAATTGTATCATTTGATAGAAAACTGTATTGGTTATAAATATATGGATATATCATATAAGCATGTATTTAAAATTACCGAAATCTCGAATCTAAGCAAATAATCTCTTAACACTATTCTGACTAAATATAATTTTGCCACATATGCTTAACCCCTTTCTTCTATTAAACTTATGTAATAGAGATATTCCCAGGGACTAGTTTGCAATAATTTCTCCGAATGCTAAATTTTGAAAAATATAGCGCCCATTCCGTGTCGAGCATAAATTTTATTAAGATATTCCGAAGGACCGGTTGCTTCATTGCGTATCTAACCTCCAATCTCACTCAACACGTTGAATGGAAAAATAAAAAAAGAAACAACAAATTGGTTGGCTTCTGAATGCACGTGCTTGACTTCAACATGTTGCAATTTAGTCCGACAATTTCCTGTAATTATCGACACTGGTCATTCAAAGCAAAAAAACTATTGTGGACCCTTGGTGACAAAGGACCCACTACCACGGCGTCACTCTTAATACACCTAGCTACTTCTGCCAACCTCCTTGCGTAGCAGGGGATTCAAACCTCTACCTTCTCTCACAAAGGATCACTGAGACCTACCCAGCGAAGCCACCACGGCTGATGGTAAAAAAAAAAAAAAAAGCTATTGTTGTTATCCTATTCTTATTTGCAAAAACAGCCTCGTTTATTGTATTTTTCATTTTTATACTGAAATTTTGTTTTTGTGTAAATGGAATTGCAAACCCAACTCCATATATATCATCCAAATGAGCTTTTCAAGGGTTTTTTTACTTCCGCATTGTATCATGCGTTACTATTATTATTTTTTTGGTAAGGTATTATGGGTTAATATTATTGGTAGTCCTTCATTTGCTTTTTGGTTTCTATACGAAGAAATTGTCCAAACAATCATAAACCTATTACATAAATGTCAACTCGATACTAAATTTTTCAATTTTGTCAATTTAGTTTTAAACTTATATACGAAATCACAATGTAATCTTTTTTTCCAATTGTTGTTGGAAATTACTGACATAGTAGTCCAATAGTCGCAGGCTGTTCTATGTGACAGATCGTTAACAATTTTTAACAAAAATTAGTCACATAGGATTATGATTAAGTTTACGACTAAATGAAAATAAGTTTATGATTGATTGGGTTATTTTTTATGCTATATTTTTATATGACACTGACCATCTAAATAAGTGTCGGAACCTAGAGGGAGTGTTGATTTTGCAATCTCATCGCCAGTCGATTTCCCTGTCTCGTCGCTTTGTTTCAAACAAAATTTGGCATTTGGCGGAGGAAACTCCAGCATACATGGCCATCTCCACCCCAAAACAACCTTTCACCTTGAGAAGCCCTCCACGTTCAGTCCACTTTTTCGTGTTGCAAAACTAGGCCCCAGAGCATCATCATGACCCTGTCCGGTACTCCACCAAAAAGTTCGTCCACTTCTTGCTTTACGCAATATCGGACACGACCCGTTTACACGATGTAAGACTGATAAGGCTGAATCGACAGCTCCTCTAATTTTGAATTCATAAAAATCAACAAATCGACACATTTCCATTATAAAATTCGGTCAAGGTTCGTGTCGTACCATCAAATCCTATGTTTTGTCCGGCTTATTGTGATTCACTTAAAATAAAATGTAGAGAGATTCGTTTAAATGAGGAACATCCAATTAGCAATAGGTGTACAAATTGGCTCATTTCTATTATAAATGCATTGGTGCTATTCTCTTTAAGATTATCAAACATTTGTTTGTCTTTTGATTTTCATGTAAATCATTTAACAAGTATTTACTGAACTTGAAACATTTTAATTCTGACCAGAATTACGACCTATTTGAAAACTTTTCGAATTCGTCAAAATTAACTTTTAGGTTTCAATTTCTATCAAATCTGAAAATCTTCAAAATCCAAATCTTCCAAAAATTCCTAAACTTCAAGAATGGGTGAATCGGAGAGAGGACTTGGTAGAGAGATGTGTAGGAGCGTCTGAATGCACAAAGCCCTGGCAAAGGGCAAAATGCTAGAATCTCAGCTCCCGTCGATCTCGGCAACGTACAGCGCTGATTACGCCATGGAAATCAAGGGCGTAGCAGTGACTCTAATTTGTTGCCTTTTTTCCATCCCTCGTCTACTCCAATCATTGAAGCAGAAAAGCAAAAAAACCGAAATCAAAATCAGGAGGTCTTGCACAGAAAAGACACAAGGCTCAGAGAATCTCGATTCTCGATCTCATCAACGAGCCCTGATCGGGCTTCAGAGTTTGATGGTATATGTTTTCGGATCATCACTGCCTCCAAAATTCGCAGACAATGGAAACGATTCGGCCAAAAAAAAAAAGGCTAAAAAAGAAAAAAAATTGAATCGGAAGCAACAGCGAGAGCGAAGAAGGCCTCAGAAAGCTAGAGAAGATGGAGTGTCGATCAGAGACGATCGTCTCAGATGGTACGGACAATCTTACGCATCACAGGCCCACGCCGCTCGAGCGAGATGCTACCGGCCACCTAAAGCGCTACGGGAAAGGGGGTGAAAGAAGCAAGCAATCGAGAGCCGTGCGACCGAGTGCTCAGCAATCTGAGCTCGAAGCAGATGACCCGAGCGGCCGATGGAGGATCTGAGAACTCTGCAATCGACGACGACGACGACGACGAAGATATTTAGGGTTTTTTTGTGGTGTAAGATTGGGGTCAAAGAGGGGACTTAAATAGATGGCGAGGCGAGGCGAGGCGAAGCGAAGCTGTCGCAAACCCTAGACGCGTCGGCGCTCGGGTCGGGGACCCGATCACGGGCCGCCAGCATCGGCCAGGGTCAAATGGGCCCGAATTTTAGTTTGTTGGGCCCGGGTAGACCATGGGCATTTTAGCTACACGGCCCGATCCATCCATCCCGATTTCACCTCGATCGGCATGTGTTGGACAACGAACTACGCCTGATTGGACCCGCACGTCGTGATCGGGACTCGCTCAATGATCAGTTCTACTCGGGAATAACCGCAGCATGAGCAAAAATAGATAAGAAACTTTTGGTCAGAAATGAAATCAAGTATCAAAAAAATTTAATTTGTGCAGACTGCCCTCCCTTTCTACCATGAAGATATGGTTGGAGAAGATTGTCAGGGACAAGACTTTGTCTTTTCACCGGATTCCTCCCAGCACTAGGGGTGTGCAACCGGTCTGGGTCAACCCGGTTCCCGGATCGGCCCACCCGAAAAACAACCGGTTCCTGTTGAAACCAATTCGGAAACCGGTTCCCAAATATCAGACCCTGTTTGAACCGGGAACCGGAACCGGCTCCGAGGGATTACCCACCCGAACCGGATCGACCGACCGGTTTGGGAACCGGTTTGAAGCCCCCAAAACACACGAGCAAAACCTAATCTGTCCGTGTCTTTCTCCTTTCCTTACTATCTTGCCGAAATCCCTAAATCGCGGCACCCAAGCACCGACGCTCGTGCCGCTCTCGTCGGGTCGTCACCCCCTCACGCTCACCACCGCCGCGCTGAGCCGCCGACCCGCCGAGCTCCACCGACTTTGCCCGCGGTCGCGACCCCGCCCGAGCTCGCACCGAGAACCGACGCCGCCTCCGTTCGATCGCCTCATCCCACCTGCTGCTGTTGCCTCGCCGACGCCCCTGACCCGCAAATCTCCGTTCGATCGCCCCTCGCCGCGAAGTCGCTGACCCCCGCAAATCTCGCGTTCGCAAATCTCCCCTGCTGCCGATCTACTACCGCCCGAACGACGCCCCGCTGCTCTACTCGCTGACACCAACTGAAGCCGCGTCGATCCTTGCCGCCCTCACCAGCCGCGATACCAGCAGCCTGTCGAAGCCACTGCTGAGCTGATCTGCGTCGACCCCTGCTGCAGTACCAATTTGTCTCTTATCTTGTCACATTTGGATCAATACATAAGCTATATTTAGAATATCGATTTTATGGTTAACTCTATAACCCTAGTATAACAACAGCTTGTCGTTTTAAATCAGATTTGGGAGTGCTTCTGTTCTGTTTTCTGGGATCCAAGCCATTCTAATTGTGCTGTCCATCAGGTAACATTAGTCATTTTGTATTCCTTTTTCACACTAGCATTATTTCTGTCCTTAAATCTGCATCCAACTGTTGCTGTCTTCCTTGATCTTGTCTGCATTCACAACACACTTTTAAGCATTTCATCAGCATCAATAGAGTTTACGGCAGGAAGAGCGTCCTGCTTATCAAGCTTCTTCATGACAAAATTGGCAGAGTTAATATCACTAGAGTTAAGCTCAGTGAAACGAGGGAGAGAAGACACTAGTGGGATTAGTTAGGGATAGGACGAGTCTCTTTGCTAATTTTCTATTTATTTAGGTCGGTTTTTTGAAACATCAAGATCGACACGTAGCTATTGGGATCAGCTATGTCAACGCTGACGTGCTTTCTTAAATAGTCAAATGAAGAACAGGGAGAGATCCGAGCTAGATTAGGTGCAAGCAGGCCTAGGAGCACCCAACGGCGCTGTAGGTGATTGCGTGTGCCAGTTCCGATTAGAAAATTCTTTAGTCTTATTTTAGTTCTTTATGCGTCTTCCATTGCTTTGCGATTAGAAATGAAATTCCGGGTTTGGTGGTGAACCTAGGTCGACACATTTTTTCTGACCTCATGCCCACAGTGTTTGCAAATTAATAAGGCAGCCAACGGAATAAAATTTACCATGGACTAGGTCATGAAACTGCTCTTTCGACTAGGGCTTTTGCTTGTGATTTTATCAAATTTTGGTCGCCAAAAACTCAGTGATTTCAATAATTAAAACTCAATTGAGGATGGTCGATGGCCAACTAAAGTATCAAATTTAACTTCGCTTCACCAAAAAGATGACAAAATACTTTTTCAAATGTGGATGAATTGTTATGAATCGACAAAAGTTGTGAAGAATCTTTGTTAATCTTGAATAGGAAAATAAATGATAAGGGATTTAAATGTAAGAATGCCAGGAACAATCATTGTCAGTTATGTATTTTTTAGGAGATAAATTACTGAAAACTAGAGATGAAGGAAAATTTGCAAAAGAACATTTAAGTTTTGTAATTCATTGGAGGTCCTTTAAAAAGTTTACACTTGTGGTACTTACAACTCACAATCATTAGTTACATAGACAGTTACTAAGAAATTAAACATGCTTTACGTGACTTTTTCTACTTAGCAACACTAATTTACAAAGGGTTACATTCGTGATTGACACCAAAGATGCATTGTAAGCATTGTAAGCATGTCTTTCTTGAGCATTCCTCATACTTCAACTTTGTGGAATCCTATTATATATATATATATATATATATATATATATATATATATATATATATATATATATATTTTCAGTTTTCAGTCAATGGATCAAGACAAAAACATATCAATGGAAGTAGAGGGACATGATGAAATGAGTCCACTCATGGAATTGCCATTCCATGGAGCTGATGAAGTGGAATCTGCAACCATGGGCGCGACAAACAAGGTGAAGGGACCTAATTCTCATACCGCTTCCGGTAAAAAGCGAGCTAATCAATCAAATTGTTGGGATCATTTTTCGAGGATTATAGATGAGAAAACACAAAAAAACAGTTAAGGCGAAGTGCATTCATTGCGGGATGGATTATGTGTATAATGTTGATCATGGAACCTCTACTATGTGGAAGCACTTGAGAAAGTGCAAAAAGTATTCTCACACAGATAAAAAGCAAATGTTGTTTGCATCACGTGACAAAAGTGTAGTTGGCGAGGTTGGAGAAAACACTACTAGTGATAGTGTCTTAACGACATGGAAGTTTGATCAAGAACGTTGTAGGCATATGCTTGCTCGAATGATTATTATTGATGAGCAGCCATTTTCCATGGTTGAACGTGTTGGTTTTTGGGATTTTGTTACTGAATTGCAACCTCTTTTCCATCATCTTTCACGATTTATAATGGCAAGAGATTGTATGAAGTTATATTTGAGTGAAAGGACTTGTTTGAAAGCTTACTTTGGTAAGCTTAAATTTATGATTGCACTCACAACGGATATGTGGAGTTCCATTCAAAACTTGAACTATTTGTGTCTTACTGCACATTATATTGATGAAAATTGGCAGTTGCAAAAAAGAATAATCAATTTTGTGATGATGCATAGTCACAAGGGTAAGGAGATTGGTAAAATGGTGGGGAAATGCATTTATGATTGGGGAATAGAAAGGAAGGTGTCCACAATAACAGTGGATAATACAAGTTCAAATGATGTGGCTGTTAGTTATTTGAAAGAAAAATTTTCAGAAGAAGGATTTTTGATTTTGAATGGTGATGCTTTACATATGAGATGCATTGCTCATATACTTAACTTGATAGTAAGAGACGGATTGAATGAGGTGCGTGATTCCATTGCACGCATCCGAAACATGGTTAGGTATGTAAGGAGTTCTCCGGCTAGAGCTAAGACATTCAAAGGTTGCATTGAGAGTGAGAGGATTGCATACAATGGTTCGGTCTGTCTTGATGTTGCCACTAGATGGAACTCCACTTATATGATGCTAGACACCGCCATAAAGTTCAAGAAAGCTTTTAAAAGAATGGAAGAAGAAGATTTATATTTCTTAAGGGAAATTGATAATGATCCTCCTGAAGATGAAGATTGGGAAAATGCCATAATTATTTCTAAATTTCTGAGACGGTTTTATGATGTAACCAAAAAGATGTCGGGTAGTTCATATGTTACTTCAAATCATTATTTTGAGGAGATAGCTAAGTTGTACAAGTATTTGAATAATGTGGCGAATTCTTTAGACCCAAAATTTCAAGCTATGGGTTTAAAAATGAAAGAGAAGTTTGACAAGTATTATGGGGGTTTTGATAAAGTTAATATGATGGCATTGATTGCGGATGCATTGGATCCTACAAAGAAGTTGAACTATGTAAAGTTCTGTTTTGAACAAATCTATGATGATGAAGCAAAAATTGATGAGATGCATGATAAGGTGAAGGTTGCCTTGGAGAATTTGTATAAATCTTATGAGTGATCTTCTGTTAGCTCTTCTAGTAAAGGAAAATTTGGTGATTCAAGTGTGAGTAACAGTAGTAGTGCTTCTAATGTTGATATTGATGACAATGATTGTGAATTCGCTTTCTCCATGCGAAGAAAAAAGTATTGGATAAAAACAAATTGATCGGTATTTTGAAGCCTGAAGATATCAATATTGATCTTTTGATGTGGTGGAAGACTATTCTCCATGGGCATTTTAGCCACAAGGCCCAATCCATCCATCCATCCATCCATCCATCCATCCTGATTTCACCTCGATCGGCATGTGTTGGACAATGAACTACGCCTGATCAGACCCGCATGTCGTGATCGGGACTCGCTCAATGATCAGTTCTACTCGGGAATAACCGCAGCACGAGCAAAAATAGATAAGAAACTTTCGGTCAGAATGAAATTGAGCATCACAAAAATTTAATTCGTGTAAAGAGGGTCGAAAATTTAAGTCAGTAATTCAATCGGGCCTTCTCGATTGATCTTGCTGGTCTTGTTCAATGAAAATCATTGGCCAACATGTACAAGAATGAAGAAAAAGAAATTAAATAAGGGGGACTCGATTGAATATTTACATGAATTTCGCCTGTGCACGGAATTATTAACAATTCCTTTTATAATAGGTCCAAGAGAAAACATCCAAGTCTCCTCCTTACCCAACTTGTTGATTGTCCTTTCCTTCTACACCCTACGCTTTGCCACATTGGAAAAGGCTCTCCCACATGTTGCTAAATCACAGGTGTAATACCCCATATATAATATAAATTAGAAGGAATGTCATGATTACTGCTTTAATAGTTAATCGCGATTCATGAGTTTAATAGCCTTCAAATAAATAATCTATAATATCAAATACTTATTTATATTTTAGTAATTTATTTATAATTACAACTAAATATTAAGCACATATCCCTTGATTATATATAACTAAATAATTACCCCATATGTATAATTTTACAATCCAATTATTACAACTATTAAATGGGGGTCGAAATGATAGCTATTATTACCAAGAAACATTGTAAATGGCAATTAGTCTATGACATAATTACCACAACTACAAGTAAACTTTAACCATTAGGGGTCAAAATGGGGATATTCAAACTAAACTAAAAACTTCAATCTTTTTTTTATTTGGGACTCATTCGGTTCAAGTAATAAGTAAATGAATTTGGATAGTTTGATGATTTGGATTTCGTTTTCTTTTCTTCTTCTTCCTTTTTTTTGGGGGGGGGGGGGGGATTGCCAAATTCAAAAAGTAGGGGAAAAATATCATAAAAGTTATAAACATATTGCATTTGTATCGATATAGTCTTAAAATTTTTAACAATATCAATTAAGTATGAAACATCTTGACTTTGTGCCAATTTAGCTTTAAACCCTTTATTGATGCCAATTTAGTTTTAAAACTTTTGATTTGGTATCAATTTAGTCATTAACCTTTTTGATCTAGTGTCAACTAGTCATTTCGACTAATTTTGGTTAGACAAATTTAGTTTTAAACCCTTTATTGATGTCAATTTAGTCTTGAAACTTTTGATTATGTGTTAATTTAATCATAGACCTTTTGATTTAGTATCAATTCAGTCTTTTCAACTAATTTTGGTTGGATATTATTGCCATGGATGCCAGTCGACTAATGTAGCATAACCAACACTGACATTGATGTGAACAACTTTTAATAATAATTTTTAAAATTATTTATTGATTTGTTTATTTTCTTTTCCTTTTCCCTTTTTTCTTCTTTTTTTCTTCCCCTCCACCTCCCTCCAACTAGTTGCTGACTGGGCGACAAGCTAGACGCGAGAGTCGACCCTATGGCGAGCCTCAAGCCCTGTTGACCCTCGTGCCCTCGTGCTGCATAATGCGATGCCTGACCTCACTAGATTTGGCAAGGTCGAGCCTCACCTAACTCTTGGCAAGGCTCAAGCCCTCGCCAAAATCTGCAAGGTTACTCCTACGAGGGCTTGAGCCCTTGCCCATGGTTGGGGAGGCCCAACCCTCCCCAAATCTAGGGAAGGCGAGCCTCGCTCGCCTAGTGTGAGGCTGCCCTCACAACTACTAGTGAGGACTTGAGCCTCACTAGTGGCTAGTGAAGCTTGTCGGCCCTTGCCTCTGGTTGGTTGCCAAACCATTGGCTAGACGAAGGAGGAGGGGAAGAAAAAAAAAAAAAGAGAAAAGACAAAAAAGAGGGAAAATAAAATAAAATAAAATTAAATAAATAATTTAAAAAATATCAAAATATTATTAAAAGTTATTTATGTTAACGTTTGTCATGCCATATAGCCGACCGTTATTCATATAAGCGAATATCCGACCAAAATTAATTAGAAAGACTGAATTGGCATTAAATAAAAAAAGTTATGACTAAATTGATACAAAATCAAAAATTTTAAGACAAAATTGGTATCAATAAAAGGTTTAAGATGAAATCAGCACAAAGTAAATGGATTTAGAATTGAATTGAGAACCAAGTGAGCTAATGCACAACGATCTAAGATTGAAATTGATGAGTCGAGTGGAAGATGGAATATCTGAGAACCCTGCAATGGAAGACGACGATGACGACGAGCACGAAGATGTTTAGGGCTTTTTGTGGTGAGGTGAAGTGAAGCTGTCGTAAACCCTGGACGTGTTGGCGCTCGGGTGGGGGACCCAATCTCGGGCCACCGAATTCGGCCCGAGTCAAATGGGCCTAAAATTTCATTTGTTGGGCCTAGGTAGACCATGGGCATTTTAGCTATAAGGCCCGATCCACCCATCCATCCATCCCGATTTCACCTTGATGGGCATGTGTTGGGCAATGAACTGTATGCCCGATCAGACCCGCACATTGTGATTGGGATTCGTTCAATAATCAGTTTACTTGGGAATTATTGTGGCCACGAGCAAAAATAGATATAAGAAACTTGTGGTTGGAATGAAATTGTACCCAAAAAATTTAATTCATGGAGCCAAGCGGATCGAAATTTTAAGTTGGTAATTCAATCGAGCCTTATTGATTGATCCTGCTAGTCCTATTCAATGAAAATCATCTGCTGACATGTACGAAAATAGAACATAAATTTCGGCAAGGGACATGATTGAACATTTACATGAATTTCCCGTTTCTTCGGAATCATTAATATTTCCTTTGTAGTAGGTCCAAGAGAAAAGTCTCCTCCTCACCCAACTTATTTATTGTCCTGTCCTCTTACACTCCAAGCTTCGCCACTTAGGGAAAGCCTCTCCCATGTTGCTAAATTGTCGTCACAAGTGTAATACCCCATATATAATTTTGATTAAAGGGAATAACGTGATTACCGTTTTAATAGCCATTTGTGATTCATGATTTTAATAGCCTTAGATCAATAATCTATAATACCATATACTTACTTATATCTCAGTAATTTATTTTAGTGATAATCTTGTGGTTGAAATGAAATAAAGTACAGTGGACCGACGAATCGAAATGGGTGCAATTCCAAACCATTACCTTTGAAGATTCAAAGACGTGAAAATTTGACTTAATTGAGATTAGGTGGAGTATTTGATTTAGCATGATCCACTTAAAATAAGCTCGAGCAATAAACCATGCTGATCCAACTTGATTCGATTACAATCAGAGTCAAATAAATCGACTCACAACTTTCTCTATATTCAAATGCATCAACTTACATTTCACCAGTGGCGATTTGACTAAGGGGTGATAATCTAAGGCCAATAACTCGAGGGATAATACTTGTTCTTAATCAATGGGAAAATTATTCAATAAATCCTAAATTTATTTTACGATGACTAATTAAATTCTAAACTTTTCAAATTTGTCAACTGAGTCATAAACCTCTTGACAACTTCATAATTTAGCTATAAAATTTTTGATCATTTATCAATTTAATCCTAAATCTTTAAAAGACTTGCTAGTTTAATCAATTTGATTAATTTTGACTAGAAAACCGCTAACATAACAATCTAGTTAACTTAGACCATCTTACGAGGCACGGTTAATACTGACATAAATAACTTTTATAATCTTTTTTCCTTTTCCATTTTCTTTTTCTTTTTCCCTCCGCTAACCTTAGGTGATGGTTGCCCCTATTGCCCTTAGGCAAGGAACACCCGTGCTTGAGCTGGCGAGGGTTGCCTAAGGCCAACGGCAATTGACAGAGGAAAAAAGAAAAAAAGAAATAGAAATGGCAAAAGTTGTCTACATCAATGCCATCTCATTTAGGACAATCGACGTTGACTATGCTGCCACCATATCAACGATTTATGGTCAATGTTGGTCGGAAAAACTAAATCAAAAGTTTTAAGATTAAATTGGTAAATCATTAAAAAGTTTTTGGATTAGGTTGATACAACTAAAAAGTTTATGGCTAAATTAACAAATTGTCAAATGGTTTATGATAAAATTGATACAATTAAAATGTTTAAGATTGTATATTAAATGTAGGACTCTTTTGACAATTTTCTCCTTTATCGATATATAAAGACCAAGTGGGGGCTGAGCTAAACGATCCAAACATACGGGATGTCGGGATGCCAAGAAATTTTCACAATGTACATAACATCCATCCTCTCTAACCCTTCGCGTTCGTGGAATGATCAATTGCCCACTCAGTTTAAAACGAACAAATTGCTCCCTCATGCCCAAAAAGAAACCTTTAAAAACAACATAAATTTTCTAAATGGCGAAAAGAACATGCCTCAGAAAACACAATGATGTCCCTTCACGAGAGGTATAATCAAGTCGCTTGTGCATCCGCATGTCATCAATGCAAGCATGCGAGAAACAAGAATGGCTTGCAAATGACGACACTACTGAAGTGCCTTGCCTCTTCGCCTGTAAGAACGTATTTTCTTCATCTTGGTTATCATGGCAAAGAGCGGACACTCCATCTGGAGATTACAAGGAATGAAACGTGGGGTTTCTCTACCTACGGAAACAAACTCTTGTTAATTTTGATGTTGTGGGTGTCTGTCCCATTTCTCGAGGTACCAAACAAGAGACAAGACCACGTTTTTCTTCCATATATAAATTCCTTGATTACCCAAAAGAACATAAATAAATAGGACATTGCTTCCTATTGGATGCCACTTTTTGATTTTCTATTACCTAAACCATTTGACAAAGACCAGGAGAAAGGCACCCCACCAGTTAGCCATAACATGGGATTTGTAGATGGCATAGAGACCATACACCTGATAAAATAAATAAACAAAAGATAGTTTATTAAGGGAATATATATGAGTAGAAAATTAAGAAGATTTTGAAATTTTTGCGAGAATCTATGCGAGGAGGGTGGCATTTTCTATTTTGAAGTTTTTCTTTTTCATTCGTGTGTGGGGGGTTGGCCATCATCTTAGATTATATCGGTTCTCAAGCTTCTTGTTTCCCTCCGACAATCACATAATTAAGGGAATTTATTAATAGGTAAGGCTAATATCATACGACTCGATCCATTTACACAAGATGTAATAAAAAAAAAAAATACAGAAAAAACTCAAATAATACGCCACAATTAAAAGTTTATCATTGTAGTTTAATTGTGTTGCTTATCATATAGAATTGGTTTTGCTTAGGCACCTTGTTTCCTATTGGATGCTATCTTTTGATTCTCCATACCTAAACCATTCGAGCGAAGCCAAACAAAGGCAACCCACCACTAGCCATAACATGGGAATTGTAGATGGCAGAGACCATACAGTATACACTCGATAAAATAAATGGACAAAAGATGGTTAATTAAGGGAAAATATATGAGTAGAAAATTGAGAAAGATTTCCAAATTTCTGCTAGAGTTAATGCGAGAAGGGTGGCATCTTCTCTTTTTTAGTATTCTTTTCATTTCATTTGGATGTGGTGGGTTAGCAATCATCTTAAATTATATTGGTTCTCGAACTTCTTATCTCCCCCTATACTCACATAAAGAAAAGACTATATTATTAGGTAAGGCTAATAATATGTGACTCGATCTATTTATGCAACACATAACAAAAACAAAAAATACAGAAAAACCTAAATAATATGCCATGATTTGACATGCTTAACCCATTTATCAACAATAATTAACATTTTCTTGTTGTAATTTAACCGCGTTGCTTATCAAATAGAATTGTGATTTTTTCTTGCCAACATCAATTGACTTGAGAGCATCAATTTTAAGTTGTAGGAGCATCACTTACATGCACCCGAGTTAGTAGATGCATGGGCACGAAAAGAAACTATAATGCACTTGATCACTCCATTTATAAAATTCAATAAAATAAAATGTATCGAGAGTGACAATTTTAAAATATGGTAGTTAAAAAAATGTCTTAATAAGGGATATAGGGTGTGCATGACAAAATTTCTGGAATGGAAATTGATTTTTGATTAGAAATTGAGAAGTTAAAAATTTTAATTTATGATTTATTCTTCGAATCTATTTCTAGAATAGAAATCTGTTTAAGAAATAAGAAAAATCAAATTGCGTTACCAAATAGATTTATGTTCCAAACCTGTTATGGGGAACAGAGAAATGGAGAAATAGATAAATAGAAATTTTATCATATGCGCCTATAATATCTGCTAGGTATATTTAATGAAAAAAAAAACATTTAGTTTTGAAAGTATTAATTTCAAAATACAGAACGACATTCAAGTCCGAAGGCGGGGGCAATTTGGACCATTCACAAAAAGGCCAAAGACAAGGAGGGCCCCATTTTAACCAGAAATACGTCACCGGAGAAGCCCGTGCTCTGCCTTTTTTAAAACGCACGCTCCCCTACTTCTCCCCTTCTTCTCCTCCTCCCTCTTCCTCGTCCTCCCTCCTCTGTAGAGAGAGAAACTGCCATTGACTCGGCATCACCGTAGTGAGAGAGAGAGAGGGAGATGGTGGACGACGTTACGGTGCGCGTGGACGGGGCCGCCGCGAAGCCGGCTGCGGATGGCGGCGCCGGAGGGGTGGCGGAGAGGGAGAAACAAATGCAAGCGATGGCGGGGGTGGTGGTGGTGGTCGTCGACGGAGGGGAAGGGTGCTCGACGGCGGCGGCGGCGAAGAAGAAGGCGAGGGAGAGAGCGGTGGTGGAGTGCAGGATATGCCAGGAGGAGGACGAAGTCCAGGCCATGGAGTCTCCTTGCGCCTGCAGTGGCACTCTCAAGGTCTCTCTCTCTCTCTCTCTCTCTCTCTCTCTCTCTCTCTCTCTCTCCGTGAGCTTGTTTCGTTTTCTTCTTTCCTTTCGGTGGTTCAAATTGGGGCGTTGACATTCGCCAATTCTGTAAATTAGACGAAACCTGCCTCTCTCTCTCTCTGTGATCAAGGGTCTCGATTTTCAAACTCCCATGTGATCACTCTTCGTTGAAGAAGGTACAAGGGAAAACAAGTCGTCTGTTTTGTCCCCTTTGGAAAAGGTGGAGTTTCGTGGAAATTGCAAATTTTTTTTTTGGGGGGGAGCTGGTCTCAATCGCGTGACGGCTTTTAATTCAGTGGTTGTGTGCTGCAGTATTTTCTTTGCATTTACGACTTTGTTGGGGTTTGGTGTGCTGTTGCGTATTTACTCTGATTTCCTCTTCGAGGGAAACTAACAGTTGAAAAGGTAAAGCACTTGTGTGTGTGTGTGTGCGTGCGAGAGAGAGAGAGAGAGAGAGAGAGAGAGAGAGAGAGAGAGAGAGGTCCTCTACATTTCCTGTCACTATCACTGCCTTTGGCTGACAGTCAGCATGTCAATGACAGAAAGAACTTGTTCTACGATGAATGAAGGAAAGACTGAATATAAGTGGATGAGTAGGAGAGTGGGAGGAGACTTTCTGATGCTAATATGGAGAATTCACGCTGGGCAGGGGACGGATTGGGGGAACAAAGGGTTTCACATGGCATTTTCTCTATATGCCAAACAGTTGATTCACAACTGGCATGGGCGTTCATCTGCCAAGTTAAAACAAAGCATCAGCGATACTGTGAATGCACACACATTAATTTTGACCAATGTTCTGAATGTTAATGTGAAGCTTTTAAACAAGCATTGGTAAATGGCGGAATATTTAACCATGACTCTTTTGTAGTACCTAAGTGCCTCCCCATCTAGTTTGTGACTCACATGGATGGGTTAGTTAGCAATATTCCAATCTTCCTTATCTAAAACCCAACAAATACATGAGTAAGAAAGGGGACGTGGCAATGTCCACAGTAAAGGAAGATTTTTGTTAGTTCAACATTGAGGAATGACTTGAGCATGGTAAAACAGAGGCATTTCGTGGTACGTGACGATGTATGGTAGTGACTGTCCAAAGATTCATGCCATGGGATTTTCGGGTTTATAATATGAAACAAGATACTTAGATGCATTAATTAATAGCATGATGCATTAGATTTTTAATGTACTCATGAAGAAGAGTGGTGGCAGCTACCTCTCACTTCATATATCCACAAGTACTGGGATAATCATTTCGTTTTCCTTGCCTGACTTCTCCTCAAGGAGTTGTACTTCTGTGCTTTAGTCAGTTGAGATTATGACCAAGTCATGCTTTGCTTTATCATTGATCCATAAGTTGAAATCAGTGGGATCTGCTCTAAGCTTTGGAGTTCTGGATTGTCTGATGATATCAGCTCTCATCTTTGTTGTAGTTTGCCCACAGGAAGTGCATTCAAAGGTGGTGCAACAAAAAAGGTGACATTAACTGTGAGATTTGCAACCAGGTAGGACTGCATCTGAGCTTCTTTATCTAAATATATATGTTGAATATGCAAATTCACATATAAAAGTTCTGGTTTTCCATGTGATAGGTTTTTTCTCCAAATTATTCTTTGCCACCTGCCACCATCAGTCCCGATCTTGTGGCCATTGATGTCAGGTAACTTTTAAGCTTCATAAAGAACATAAAATCTCTATATGGAGCATACTTTCTATTTTAGTTGGCCACCAATGTCTAGAAATGCTTTATTTTAACAATTTGTAATCAACATCTTCTATCATCTTAGAGAAAGCAATTAGTTGTTGGGAGACATGCTCTTTTGCATGTTTTAAGGGATTTTACTTTCTTTTTATTTAGCTTTTGGTTTGAAACTTCTTATTTACTTCCATTGTTGGTTTTTTTGTTGATGTTTGAGGGAGATATTTAGCATGGTTATTGATGATCAAGAAAAATGCAATCTTTTCCTCATATCATTCCTCTAGTCTCCGCTGGTCTCATGATTGTTTCTCATTTCTTTTTTTTATCAATAATGGGTAAAGAAAACACAATCATAGTTACCTGATAGTTTTTGTTCTTACTCCAAAGCTCAATCAGTTTAGTGTATTCTCCCCTGGGGAAAACTTGGAAATGACTAAGGCATCAACAGCCACTAGTAATCCACTAGAATAGTAATCCACAAGAGTAACACTTTCTCTTGAGTATTCTCTTATCTACTCAAATCTCTTTCTGTCTTTCAATGCATTTAGTTCTAAATATGGCAAAATCCCGTTATCTGATCCAAGTAGCTTTTATCTTCAACTTGTTTATCTGAAACTTTTATTTTTAGTTTTATTTTAATTTAAGATCTCTTTCCAATAGCATCTAATTCCAAGCTACGTTATTCTTGGTAAGGTGTATTAGGAAGGGAAGAAGTTGCATTTGCTAGTGTAGGGTGTCCTTTCACATAACTATAGGCATTTTCCCCAGAAAGATTGATAAATCATTTGGTCTCCCAGTGGTCTATCATTTTTAAGTGCATGGCAGAGATATTCTTCTAGATGCTATTATTACTGTTGTTTGTGCTCTCACTAGGTTGTCTGATTTGGCAGATTCACACATTAATTCCTTCTTTTTAATTCCACGCTGTACTTTAGCATGAAGTGAGATCCCAGGGTTGTACCCTACTCTTTTGCAAAATATTTGGATGCTATGATCGTGAGGGTGCTGGTTATGAATTGATCATAACTTCTTATTCTATCTATAATCTCTCATGTTCCAAGTTGTCAAGTGAAAACTCACCTAGTTTCTCCATGCTTATGTCCAACCTTGTTTCATTTCACTGAATTACCAACCTGAAATATCAGCTGCAAAATAGATATAGAAGCATGGCATCCTGCTTGTCTTAGCTGACAGTGCCTTGCCTTTGCTTGTCCCATCTCTGCATGCTAGGTCATAATGTTTAATTTTGGATATTACTGTCTGTCGCATCTATGATTCGCCACTGTGGCCTTGCTGAGCATTTGTAGCCTAAGATATTGTGTGCTTCTATTGATTAGGCGAGCATGGGGCCCACATATCAATCTTCGTGATTCTCATCTTATAGCACTAGCTGCTGCTGAAAGGCAATTTCTGCGATCGGACTACGAAGAGTATGCTGTTGAAAATAGTAGCAGCATTGCCTGCCTCCGATCTGTGGCTCTTGTTGTAAGTGACTGGAACTAGGACTTGGTGTTGGTAATCTTCATTGATTATTGCCTCTATCAGGAAGTAAACGTGGATCATTATTTGGCAGTTGTTGATAATTTTACTTCTGCGTCAAGCTCTCATGATTACACGAGAAACTGGAATGGTGCAAGAATCATCAATGTTTTTTGATGTAAGTCTCCAATACCAATGATTCTTTAGAATGCACGGGTGTGCCTGTAACATGAATATAGCAGCACAATTTACTTTTTCTTCAGAATAATTTTCTCAACAAATAGCGTACATGATTGGGGGAAAAATTTGTGTATGGGAGCAGCATCTGTATTTCAGACCATTGATATCCTTACATAAATTATTTTGCATTCCCCTTTCTGCCGTCATTACATGAGTGAAGTTGCGGAGGTAATTGAATCGAGCCGTTGGCGGACTGTAATTACTTCCTACGATTTTGAAATGATAGATGTGTACCCTGCCTTCGATGATAAGTCCCTATTAAATTAAGGTATTTAGAATAGCACTTTAGGATTGAAAAATGGAACTTTTTGGGAACAAAAGTTGAGTTTTGCTATGGCAAGTTTTGACTGATTCCAATCTAAGATTGATTCTGTTTTGTTGAAGGCATTGCCACTTGCAAAAGAGTGCATGAGTATGTGCTTTGCTTTGGTGAGACAATTTGATTATGAAATTCCGGATATTAATCTAATAATTGTGATCATAGTCTGGTCAGCCAAGCTAATAAGTTTATGTTGTAGGCTTTTAGCCTTTAGATCAATGAAAAGATGCAAACGTGCTGAGTGCATCGAACTTTTGAGTGATTAATCTCTTTTGACTAGTTTTGCAGCATGAAAACTAATAGTAATATTGGAAATTCAGTTTCAGGTTTCAGTTCTTCAGTTTGCTGGTTTTCTCTTGCCATGCTACGTAATGGCCAGATCTTGGTACATACAAAGCCGTAGGAGACAGGTACACCATTCTGTTTCACTTGACTGAATAATTAATTTGATGCTGAGAGCATTAGAGATGACTTTATGACGAATGAAAGATGTGGTTTCTTTATCTTATGTAGCCTAGGAATTAAATAATGTTGCATCGCAACTGATCAGAAGAGTGTTGATAATACGTCGCAGGATTGCTCAAAGATTTTCATGTGTTGGGGTAAACAAAAGAAGCAAAGAGGAAAGAGAAGATACATTTTTTGGTTAATTGCAAATTTCCCCAACCTGGTGTCTCTTGCAGTTGCAAAGAGCTTCCCATCCTTTATATCTTTGCAATTATTCCTTCAACCTATGGTTTTTTTTTTTTTTGTTTGGGGGGGGGGGGGGGGGGCAAATAGGCCCTTGTCTTAAAATTTTCCAAAATACCATCCCGACCTTCTGAAATGAAAGACTCCATTACGTTTGTGTTTTTGTCATATTTCCTGTCAGTGAGAAGGAAAGTGCCACAATCTTGAAAGTTAGAAATGTTATATAGAACTAATTTAAAGATCAAGATCTGCATTTAATATCTTTGAAGTCTTAAAAATGTAAAGTTACAAATACTTTTTGGCAGCTGGAATTGATAATCACGGGATTGTTTACCTTCTGTAATGCATTAATATGCTGTATTTTCGGAAAGTTTGAAATTTTGAAGCAAAATACCCAGTTTCACAGTTAGGTCTATCTAAGAATCTTTTAGTAATTTATGTATTCAAAATGTAGAAAGGTGGCAACTCTGCATTCATCAAGCTAAAAAAAGGTAATTTACTTTTTAAGACAAAATAAAATATATATGAATGAACAATGATACAATCAATCTTCTACAAAACTGAAAACAAACGGAATTAAGGATTTTAATAATTTTTAGTGGAAAATGCACATGTTAACATGTTTTAAATGGCATTCTTTAAACTATCTGTCTTTTGTTATGTCAATTTAGGCAGAGGGAAAATACTGTTAGATATGGTAGTGGGAGGTCTTTCCCTATCTCAAAGGTTGGGGGTTTTTGTCAAGATTTAGAGGGCAGGGGTTTTTGCTATATACCTCAAAGGTTGGGGGAATTCCCAATTAACCTTACATTTTGACAGATTATTAAACCTGATTCTTTCTGTCTAAATAATGAGATGTGTACATGAAGATTTGATGACTTCTGTCTAAATTAGTTCAGTTTACTGCCACTTTTAGCTCCTTTTTTGCTGATGCTGGTTTGGTGAGGAAGATTGTTTTGCTTGAATCTTTGATTTTCTTAAAAGTAATAAGGTTCAAGCTGAGAACTATGTTAAAAGTCGTGGAATTTTGGGGTTGCGTTAACTCATTATTATGACTCATATAAAAGATCGTCAAGGAATCATTGTGGGAGTAGATGTGAAGTGAAATAATAGTTTGTATTTGTCTCAATATGTCAACCATCAGAAGATTTTCCTAATTTTGAGTTTTTTGCACCTAAGCTAATTCTGTTCCATTCTATTCTGATGTATTTCTTCCAGGTTTAAGTGAACTATTTTGGCCAAATCATGGATAGCTGGTTGTCTATTGGTACCTGAAGAGGGCGTGCTGCTTATGGATCAGACTTTCTGGAGTAATTGATGTGGAGAACTGCATTTCAACTGAAGGTGTAGTTGTAGTCATTCCCTCTTACTCTGACCTTGGCCAAAAATAGAAGGAAACGAAAACCCTAAAAATGGAAGGCAAAAACTGCTACAAGTCAGAAATGACATGGAAAAGGAGAGAAATTGACTAATTAATGTAATGTGAGGGGAATATGAGAGACAAAATTGATGTAAATGTGTGTTGATGGTTCTTTTTTTTTCTGTAAGTTCCAATTGATCACAAATCAACCGTTGTGGTTGTTCTGTAGTTAGGCTACTACGGCTAGTGATCTCAGTGTGGGCTCTGATATTTAGGAATGAAAAGTGTAAATAATTTCCATATCAATGAATTGCTCGAGTAGGCATTTCGCTTGCTGGAGCTTTATGAACTTTATGGACATGGAAAAACCTACGAGGTCCCTCCTTTTGTGGTCTAAGGTGTCCTAAAGAATGTTTGTCCTTTATTCTAAAGTGATTGGATGTCTTTTATATAAAATGAAGTTGCGAACCCTCCTTTCCTCATGTCTCACTAATCAAATTTTGGTTTCTGAAAAATACCTACTTCTCACTTTTGTAGATGGGAAGTGTGCTTATCTTTCCACGCATGCATAATTGTAGAAATTTTATCTAGTCCACTTTACCGTAGGCGGTTTAAAAATCCGACCATATGTACCTGGATTTTGATTAAAATCTTCTCTAAACTTTTAGCTAGTGTATATGGTTGAAGTGATACAGACCTAGTTTAGTGTCCGATAGGTAGGTGATACTGCCTATCATGAAGACTTACGAGTGTAAACTCATCTATGAAGTGTTCACTGTCTGTACGTGTGAGATAGGAGGATTTCGAGAAAATTTCAAGACTAGAGCAATTTCCTTTTTGTGTAGAATTTCACCAGAGAAGGGTCATGCAAGATAGGGGTGTTTTTCTTTTCACGGTAAACTCCTGTGTTATCCTCGGACCAGTAGGATCGGACCCGTAGGAATATTTGTAATTGCCAAGGCGAGTCCAAGTTTGCAGTAGATGATAAAATGGGCTAAACTAAGCCCAAAAGGAATCCTGCTTATGCATAAAAATCCAATGTCCCTACTTTCAATGATTTAGAAAAGGGCTGCTTATCTTGTAAGATACGGATATCGTAGAAGCACTCGGTGACTACTAGCTCGCAAACGTCAAGATTTGAAGCACCATTTGAGTTGGGACCACAATAACCATGGCCCAATTCACTTTTTTGGTTGAAGCCCAATTCTTCTTCCTCCTTTTTTTTTTGAAGTTGAGCCTCTTACTTCTCAATAGGATTTTGATTGGGCTGCTTTGCACCAACTTGATCCATTCTTAATGGTGATGCAACAAACGCCAGGCGCAATGTTTAGGAGTTTGTATTTGATGTCTATTAGTAATTATTAGTCATTTTTAAAATGTGTTCTGATGAAAACTATTAACAAGTTGCAAATAATGACTGATCTGTTTTTCATCTGCAGATTGTGTAACGTTATAGATCTATTGCATATTGAACCAAAATGGGTAGAATGGAAAAAAAATCATTTCCTTAAGCAAAAGAGCCATAACATAAGCTATCTCCCCAAATTATACTAAAAGCTTTTAAATTAAGTAGATAAATTGTGTACTTATTCATATCTTGAAATATTTGATATTGCAAAATATAAATCTTATTCATCTAATAAGTTTTGTCTATTCTTTCCAACTAAAATTTTGATTCAGGGAATAAATTATGTATATGCAACTTTTTCATATTCTAACATTAATAAGGGATGATATCTAAAACTAATAAATATTTCGAAAGGATAATCGTTATATTTCTCAAACATTTTCCATTAGGAAAAATGTTGGAAGAGATCAATATTGGACTCTTTATGCACTTCGTTATTTGAAATTAGAACTCGATAAACAATTGTTACTCGTTAATATCATAATAGATAAGAAGTTTCTTTTACTTTTTAGCCCTTTTGAACTAACACAACGTAGGCCTCATGCAAATTCGTCCTCTAGCTGGCGGAATTACCAATTTACCCCTAAAGAGGTAAAGCTTTGCACTTAATTTCAGTTTAAGTGGATTAAGCAATTATTTTTGGAATAACTTAACGACCTATCACCATAGGTGTCTAATTGTGTAACCAACCTTAGAATTTCCAGTATTTACAAATTTAGGCCCAATAAATGGTGAAATTACAAGTTTGCCCTTAAAGTTTCAAAGCATTACTTAAATTGTCCGTATTAAGCAATTGTTTCTAACCATAAAATAACTTCTAATCATATTAAGATTTCTGATTTTGTAATAAGACCCTGTAATTTTCAGTATTTGCAAATACGTGCCCTAACTCTGTGGAATCATGGATTTGCCCCTAGAGTTCCAAAACTATACAATTAAGTCCAACTTTGTGGTTAATTCACCATCAATCATTCTAAGCTTTCTGATTCTGTAACTAGTCATCAGAATTTCCAGATTTTGTAAATTCGTCCATAAACTTTGGGAAATTGCAATTTTGCTGCTAAAGTTTTGAAAGTAATTATTCTGAACCGATTGGGTTTCCTTTAATTAATCTAACTTAATGAATCCATAATTAACATTTTAAATCATAAAATCATTCTCAAATTTATAAAATTGTACTCAAACATATTAATTTTTTTTTTCTAAAATCACTCTTAAATCAAGTCTGTTGACGATTTTAAAATTTAAACATTGATGGAGGCTGCCGTTAGTTAGCTAAAAGATTTGAAGGCCGAAGAGTGTCTTACTTGTCATTGGTAGGTCGACTCGCCATACAGATTGCTCATTGAATTTGCCTGGAGTCTACAAGGTGATGCCGTCAAGTTGGGGAACATTTCTTTCCATGAACATCTTTAATAACAATGTTTCTTGCTCGCCAAAAGAGAAAAAAGAGGGAAAAAGAAAAAGAGAGAAAAAAAGAAGTGACATTATCTCATTTTGAATTTGGAAATTAGTGTGCAATTCTGGAATCTATGGTGAGCCATGGATGGGGTAGTTCACATGTTTGTAGGTTCGATTCTTAATTTCTTATGGTAATTGCGATTGTCGACTCCGTAGATTTACACCCTTAATTTCTGCAATAGAAACATTATAGTATGGAAACAGCTGACTTCTCTGTGCTTTTTTTTTTTTTTTTAATGACTAGTTAGTGAATATGCAAGGAATGGTGTTCTACGTTTGTTGGTCAAATTGTAGGATTGGGCCACAGCATCAAACTAAGTCAAGCCTGATCTCATTCAACCTAAGCCAAGCTCATATTTACCAAGAATTCAAATTCAGCTCATTTCCTTTTCTTTATTTCTTTTTGTTTTTGTATTAACCCTTTTCTCTCAAAGCATAACTCCTTTTATTGTTTTCTTCAAGAAGAGATACATGTCACCATCAAAAGTTTTCTATAGCTAAAGGGCCGTGCCTTTCCGAGGAGGACCTCTTACGATTGCTAAGATTCCCAACGAGAGCTCTTCCGGAACATTCCAAGGGCGGACGATACGGTCATTACACCAAGATCTAGAAATCTCTTGTAGTTGGTAGGTTGGGCGGTATGATCTCGTCTGTCGGATGAAAAGTCGATCAATGGATGTAATCTGAGGGCCTCTAGTATAAGAAGGGGTGCATTCCCTCTCATTTGAATTCATCAAACCATTTCAGCAATACAAAGTTTCTTTCTTTCTAGAGTTTATCCTCTAGAAACTTTCTTTCACTACAACAATACAAAGTTCCTTTCTTTCCAGAGTTTATACCCCTAGGAACTTTCTTTCACTACAGCAATACAAAGTTCCTTTCTTTCCAGAGTTTATCCCTCTAGCAAAAAGTAACATCATGTGACAATATTATGTGGAAGCTGTGGCAAAACCTACTAGAATGGCAATTGCAATGAAAAGAGAAATTTATTCTTTGACAATCACCAATATACAGGGCAATCGCAACGAAAAGAGAATTTCATTGTTTTTGACAATCACCAAGATAGCAAGGCAGTTGTAATGAAAACCATTAATGCTACCAGAGCTATAATGGCCGTATACAGGGATGCCCGTTGTATGAATTCGTCGGAGTCAAATTAAATTAAATTAGCCTCCGTCTCGTATGGATGAAGGGTAAGTCTTTTCTCTGGACTCATACGATGCGTCATGATGCGCAGCCAAATTTCCTTCTCCGGCCGATGCTTGGCGGTGGCAGACCAAGAGGCGGGCGAGTTGACGTTTGGCCGATGCTTGGCGGTGGCAGACGAAGAGGCGGCCAAGTTGACGTTTGGTGGTGGCAGCGGCGGCGATCCATCAGGGGCCACGACATACCTCATTTCTTGAATGTTGGACATAGTGGAGTTTCTATGGAGGGAATTGAATTCGATCTGGCTACATTTTATATATTAATATTATTTAAAATGTCAATATATTTTTTTTAATGTTAATATATTTTTATTTAAAATGTTAATATATTTTTTAATATATATATTTTATTTAAAATGTTAATATATTTTATATACATTTTATTGAAAATGTCAATATGTCGTCGGCATATCGTCCCCGCTGCCGGCCAACCGTGATTGCCGACACACTCGGCGACAAATGGTGGAGATTGGCCGTCTGTGCCCAAGAATAAAAAAAAAGTTATTCATATCTAAAAAAAATTATTACAATTAACGAATTTACCAATTTACAATTCTTGCTGTCTTACTATCATGAGAAAGGAACTGTGGAATATGATGTTTTGAACCATGGATGCTATCATTTTCAAGGTCACAATAATCAACCATATGGCTTTATCTCATTTCCTATTAGGCAACTTTGTGAAGCTTTCACTCGTGTAGATATTCTCATCAATTTGTTGCAAAGGAAGCCTCCTGCAGCATGTTCTCTCTATTCATGGTCTTTCTCTCTCATCAAACTCTCTCTCTCTCTCTCTCATTCAGCCGATCAACCACAATCAAGAGAGCCGATCAACCACAATCAAGAGATGGGCACTATATATAGCAAGGTGGTTATTTAGTCATGCGAACCCCTGAAATGCCATAACTTGGCAGGAATGGACACTTAAATGTCATAACTTACGCAAAGTACACTCAAATGCCAAAATCATAGAACAAAATAGATCACTTGAGTATCAATCCGATCAAATTGCATACTTGGCATTTTTTCCAATGAAGCAAGTGCAAAATGGCATCCGTTTTGCATGCTAACATTGCCAAATAATGCAAAAACGGCGTCATTTTGGGCTGACGTGGTAAAAAATAATATAAAATTAATTAATTAAATTTAAAGTTAAATTTAGTTAAAATATGAGAAAATAATAAATTTAAATTTAAAAATATGAGATAATAATAAATTTAAAGTTAAAATTATATGAGAAAATAATAAATTTAAAATTAAAATTATTTAAAATATGAGAAAATAATAAATTTTAAATTTTAAAAATAAAAAAATAAAAAAAAAATAAAAAAGGGGAGTCGGACGGTCGTCGGGCCCAAGCCAAGCGGCGACCCCGACCAACCAACGGCAAGCCTACCGACCCTTTTCTTTAAATTTTTTTTTTTTTTAAATTTTTAAAAGTTTTTATTTATTTTTTATTTTTTTAAAATTTTCATTAATTTTAAAATGATTTATTTTGAATATTTTAAGTAAATTTAAATTTAATTTTTTTTTCATAATTTAATTTAATTTAATTTTAAAATTATTATCTTTAATATTTTAACTAAATTTAATTTTAAAATTATTATATTTTCATATTTTAACTAATTTTAATTTTAATTTTTTTTTCATATTTTAACTAATTTTAATTTATTTAATTTTTATATTATTTTTTTTACCATGTTAGCTCAAAACGACGTTGTTTTTGCATCATTTGGCCACGTCAGCGTGTAAAACAACATCATTTTGCACTTGCTTCGTCGGAAAAATGTCACATTAGTGTTTTGATTGGACTTTGGCTAAAGTAACACTTAAGTGATCTGTTTTTCTTCTAATATAGGACTTAATTGTACCTTTGTGTCAAGTTATGGCACTTGAAAGGTTCTTTTGCCATCACAACTGGCATAGTTTTAAATTATAAGATTGACGAAAATCAAGGTTTCATGTTTTGATTTTGGGGTGATATTGTCTGTACTTACTCCCATTCCCAAGCCCAAGGTTGAAAGGGGGCCGGGGGGAAGTCCATGAATACTTCATCATATGTTGGAAACATTAGGCCATGTAGTTTTAGGTTTCTATTGGCCACTTATTCACCACATCGGTTGTGCTATGACTATTATATACAGCACTACAGATATCTTTGCACTTAATAAATTTGTTCCCAATGTTCTTCCCAGCTGCATATAAGAAACTCACAAGCTTCACCTTTAACCTTGGCATGGTAACAGGATGACCGGGAGAAATTCACCGGCCTTCTAAAAGCCATTGGTGCATATGACAAAGGATTTTCAGCTGATCCGATTATTGGAAGAGCTCTTAATTCGTGGAAGAAACTTGAAAGACAGTGATCAATTCTACTTTTTGTACAGTCAATCAATAGCCACCAATAGCATGGCATCCATGAATGCATACTCTTCAGCAACATGGGTTGAAGATTATGGGTCACCTCCTCCTCACAATTATTTCTGCAGAGGCCGGGAAGGGAAACCCATGGCTTGGTATGTGAAGTTAGTAGTCTGGAGAGCTGCATGGAAAAATAGCTACTTCAATAACAATTTCTTAGGCCCATCGATTTTCATTGTATTCTTGCCTGTTTTGCTGCACTGAGACTCAATGCCGCACCATCACCTGTTTCATGAAAGCACGACGGAAGAATGATAATGGTCTTTAGCATACAAGTTGCTAATTGATACTGTATTTGTGTCGACTGATTGTGGATAAAATCTAATGAGATCAATCAGGCTGCCAAAGCAACAAACGTGGCAATACTTCTCTCCCGTTAATCAATCATAATTTTGATTTTCCTTTTCATATGTGGAAGTATTGAAGCAGTGCTATAAGACTTCTGCTGGTTTTGTAGGATCGCACTTCTATGAAAATAATTTGCAGAATGAGGATTTTTCTTACAGATGTTTTTTTTTTTTTTTTTTTTTGCTACGTGCTTAATTTGGTGCTTGTTCTAATGTGCATTTGAATTGAATATAATGTCCATTGTGGTCAAGATTTGTCTGATTAGGTTTCTTTTGATGATTTGAAATTTGAGAAGCAAAAAGCAACATCGTATGATGAGATGAATATAAAAAATGGTAAACCTTGGTGACATAATGGCAGTGCACTTACTGTTGATAATGTAATAAAAGGACCTTGTGCATGTTGGATAAGACTTGAGACTTAAGAGGAGACTTGCCCGATTTTTGTTTGTTCCGCTTAGGGATATCATAGCATAGCTACCAACGTCGTATGGACTTACCTTAAGAACCAATAATTATCCATGTTTTGGGTTGAGTAACTTACCTACGCAATAGGAGTTGCTATTTTTTTTTTCAGTCATGCTTGAATGGTTGCTGTATCTTGTTTCGTTGCAAATCACTGCCTAAAGAACTTTCCTCTGCTACGTATAATTTGACTTTAGCCCTTTTGCACTCATCATGCTTTTGTTGATCTTAGTTGGCTTAGAAAGTTGGATGGTCTTAGGATGTCTTTTAACTTATATCAAGTATGATTGAGCATCAAGGACTTAAAACTGCAAGGAATTTAGAATTCTCATAGTGACATGTTCACTCCGATTCTTGTCTTATAATGAGTGTGCAGTTTACAGAGTTAATTCTGTAGTTAATGCACTTTCTGATGATTTAATAAGAACAAGAGAGTGTTGATTGTGCGACAATTTTTTGGAAACAAAAAGATGGTGTCTCTTCATTTGAAATGGGTAATAGGAGCCTTTTGGTAGAAGGTCTTAAGCATTAAATCAAATCAACCACATCCACTAGTGCTTTACACATATCTTACTTTAAGTTGAAAGACAAACTTCACATATATGCAATCGACCATTGGTGACCCGACTAGCTCAATAATGTGAGCTTATAGCCGAGTGGGGCAATAAAATGGTTGGATGTTAATGGTGGGATGGACTAGCAAATGGGCTTAGACCATTTGATCTATATTGGCTTTGCAGTCCCCCTTCCAAGGTTAAAAGGGACCCCTAATTACCACAATTGAGTCGCAAAAATCTAGCGTATTATCAACCCATGAGATGTTGCTATCTAGAAGGTTCTTCTTTCCCTCGACCATACTCCTAGAAGGATATTCTCTTCTTTGCAGCATCACCATGTTCTAATAATTTGACGCTCTGAGATTGACTTGACCGCTCTAATCTTAAATGCATCATTTTATACCAAAAGTTATCTTGTTCATGAACAGACAACTAAAAGGTGATCAACCTTTATAATTATCTCTAATTATAAATATTTAACGGAGCTGTTTTCCTAGTGAAGAAAATAAACGCTAATCTTGAAATGATTTAATGAATTAGCAAGTGGTGCTTAGATGTTACAAGACAAGAAGAGTGTTCTTTTGGCCACTTAAGTGATTCTGCAAGTGGTGCATCACAATATAAAGTCAAGCTGGTTTCGTCAGTTATTCCCATCATTACCTTATCTTCTGGATATATGGTTTATTATTGCTATTTCACATGATATAAAATTGTTTCAATAAAAACGCTTTTTTTTTGTCCCCAGTTTTATGTGGCAATTGGTGCCTGTTCTTACGTAGGACTCTTCACATTGGGAGCATGGCGAACTTTTTCTTCGTCATTTTTCACCTTTTCACTTAAAATTTTCTCCTGGTTTTTTTTTTTTGTTTGCTGCAGATAATTGGTGTCCTTGAATTTGGCCCTTCCCATGCTAGCTATCATGTTATTCCTCATTTTGTAAAACAATCTTGCTAACCAATATAGTTAAAGGCTTCTTGAGATGTTTTCTTAGCATTTGCCCCTCATTTCCACTTGTATCAAGCCAGAGATTTTTTTCTCTGGGGGTAGAATTTATGCGAGCATTTATTTGCTTATATTTGCGAGACTCGTATTTCGTGTTCAGTTTGATTTTATTTTATGAATGCTGTGGGAAGGAAAGCCTACTAGTCTGTTTGTCTTTTATCATTTGCTTTTCTTATTCTTCAAGCAAATATACGTTGCTTGTTTTTTAGTATTGATTTCCCTGTAGGTGGTATTTGACCATGATGGTGAGAGTTACCCTTCACACTTTCCTTTTCTTTTGAGGTCTCTTCTATTACGGTAGATGCATTTAATATATTTTTCTTCGAATTGCATGCTTTCTTTATATTCCCCAATTAGCAAAACATGAATAGAAAGAAAGCATGGCTTTGATTTCAAAGATGGCTCAAAACTATACTATTTTATTCAATTTTGAAAATTCACGAATTTCTATTGAAAGGTGATGGAATCTTGGTTGATAGTCCACTGAAGATAGTAACTACACTAATCAAGCTATCTAAGTATGGCTTTAATAATATGTCGTTGGCTTGTGAAAATTGAGCTGATTTGGTGAGGACAAATTCTGGAATTATTAGTTATACTTAGATTGGGTGTGGTAATGAGGCACCGATTTGCTTGCAGTGGCATGGTATCCTTCCTTGTGAAAGGTGTGTTGATTGGAATGTATTTTAGAGTATGTGAATGTCATGTCATTGCATATGTGTGATATGCTTGAGGTGCATGAGGATAGTTGATCTCATGTGATGCCCAAGGCTAACAAACCTTGGAAGTCTTGACTAGCAAACCAGGAATCTGACGATGCCATGATTGGATGTTGGAGGAGAATAACTTGGCTATCAAACCAAGATGCCCTAGAGAAGGTATGCCTAAGGTTAGCAAACCTTGAAAGTCTTGGCTAGCAAGCCAAGAACCCAATGATATTAGGATTGGATGTTGGAGAAGAATGCCTTGGCTAGCAAACCAAAATGCCTCGGTTGGTAGCAAAGATGCTTGCAGCTCGCAAACCGATTGAACCATGAGATGCGGGTGGACCCAAATGACATGACAAGATGGAGAAATGAGACATATGATGCATCATATGTATGCTAGCATTCTATATGTGATTATATTTGGCATTTGAATTGCAATGCATGTTCATACTATCATGCTCGTTGTTTGATGCTAGTTGCATTCTAGGAATTGAGTGTTGATTGGATTGATTGTTTCTAAGTTAGCTATTTTGCTTGTTGAGCGTTAGCTCACTCCTATTGTTTTTTTACAGATCATTGGCCACGCCTCCTACTCTGGAGTCTTCCGGAGCACGTTATGATGCATCCACAACACTTGAGGGCAAGATGCATGAGTTCACGGATCTAGCTTTTTCGGATCTTGTTTTTGTGAGATACACAGCAATTCTTTTGGTGGACATAGGCGTTCTGAATAGTCTTATATCATGCTGTTTCGTTGCCATCTTTCTTTTAGTTGACGGGCATACCGTTGGATCGATTCCATATCATGATGACCATAGCGGTGGCGATGGAAGCGATGGGGAGGCTGTAACTGTTCCTTGGATAATATCTAATTGACAGAAATGTATATAATAATTGTGTCATTCAGGAAAATCAAATCAAGTGATTCCTTCTTTCTTCTAACTTTGAAAGATAGATAAGATACTATCAATGAATAGGAGATGTTCTAAATCAATTAATGAAATGGACATGCTAATTTGATGTATCCCATTTGATATCTTCGTATCCGAGAATCAACAAATTCAACTCGGCATTGTTCACAAAATTTCAGGTCCCCTTGATTGAAATCTAATACTAATAATAAATAAATAAATAAAGAAAAAAATAAGAAGATTTCGTTTATCATTTATAGATCTATTGGATATTGATAAATGCATTGAATTAGTATTTATTTATCAGACTGGAAGGTAAGACAATACATAGATGCAACTCCTTTTTCATATGCCATACATATATGGTACAAAATATATATGAAAAACGCATAATTAACTAATTTGCAATCGTGGATACATATGTATCATGGTCATAGCAAGCGACTCTCAACCTTTCTCCTAAAATTCTAGAGTTTTCTCTAATATTCTAGAATACTCCTAGGAGGAGCGAGCAATATGGTAATTGTACGGCTATGTAATAGTTGGTAGTTGAAGAGATCTAACCTCCACCATCAGATAAAGAGGAGATGTATGGCTATAATTAGCCTCATACTTGTATATATAATGACCTACTTCATCTCATTTATACCATCTCATTGACAAGTAAAATACAAATACAGAGTTTCTCTCTCCAAAATTTCTCTCTAAAATCCTTACGAATCAAGTGTGAATTTCAAGTAACTTAGGGGTTACACGAACACTGGGTTCCTAGGAACCTCTGAGGGAGTTAGCTCCATGAAACCCAACATCTTGTTCAATGCTCCAATATAGGCCTTCACACTTGAAACTGCAATATCCATGCTCGACCCAGTACCACTGGCATTCAAACAATAAATGCAATAACTTGAAGTTTATATGAAGTAAAACAACATGGTTTGTAAACATATTAAACACTCATGTACTTGAAGGTTCGGTGTATAGTCTCCCCAGTTAAAGCATGTGTAGACATGTGGTTGTTTTCACCACGGATCAAAACTCGGGTTGTGGCTATTGCATCAATGCCCTTTGTGACGGCAGTCATGGAGTCGTTGTAGGTACCTGTTCAGCATAATGTAGGAGCACATTTGTTAGTTCTGAAATTGAAAGTCAACACTCAAGAAAATTAATTCCAATATTGTCAACTTTATTTGATACCTATAATCTTTTGCAATGTTAATTTGATAATAAACTAATGATTATTTTATACCCCAAATTTGAAAGCACCTAGATGAAAAATATCTTTTCAATGATTACCGAAAGCAGCTTTTCATACTTGGTTATGATGACAAAATTCAAATGTGTTCTCCCTATTCATTCCTTATTAAATTAACACTACAAATATCCCACTTCTAAGACAATGATACTACAAAAGTAAAATAACATTTGGTAGATGTATTCTTTAAACTGACTTCTTAATACAATATGAGTGTAATAGGACAAAATCAAAAATTCAAACCTTAACAATTAGGTCAATAGCCTTGTATGCTAAATCCACAGGTCCAGTACCAACAGCACAAGCAATATGCTCTTTCCCATCAGCACTAATAAGTTTCACAGTTGCCGTTGACAGACCAAGAGTTTCACACGTAACCTCCCTCTTTATTTATTATCGAAATTTTATTTGAACTGTAGTATTTAATAAATATGTTGAACGAAAAAAAATACATTAAAACTTATGAGCTTCTCTATTAACTTTTCTTGAAACGATTTCAAATTACATGGACTTTACATAAAGTTATATTCATTTTTTTTTTATTTTTTTACTCAATAGATTTGCTTTGACAGATATGGGACATATCAAAATAAGTGGATTTGAAAAAAGTATTTGAAATTGAATGAAATGTCAATATGCATGTTTCAACTAAGTTAAACTTTTTAACTTCTTTTGATAGTTATAGTTAATGATCATTAAGCAAAAAAATCGTATAATAGGCTCCTTCAAAATATTTTAACATAACTCAAATTGAGTAAATAAACTGACTACTTATTCACATGTTGAAATATGTTGCACTTCAAAATACGAAAAAGATATACTTCTCTCTAACTTATTTTTTAATTAACTAAATAAGTTACGTATATCAATAAATTTATATGTTTTCACTTTTTTCAATTTTTAAAATGAATAAGAGATAAAATTGGAATGGTTAAATCTATCGAAAGGATAATAATAATTATTTTGAAAATATTTTGTGTATTTTGAATTCTTCTCAAATTTAAAATTAACAAAAGATGAATATTAGAGAATAAATTTGATATGCTTCCTTTTAATTCGCTTTCTTTCTTGAAATTCGAACTCCATAAAAGATTTGGAAATTACAAATCAATAAAAAAATATTTATTGGGAGAATGTGAGCCAGTTGACGTGCCTTGCCATATGACGATCAGGAAAGCATAGTGCCAACGTGGCCATCCGATTTCCACAACAGAATCTTTTCAATTCCTAAATCAAAGCTCCATATAATCTCTTTTTATCCATTGGCTAGATTTTTATCAGAATTGTAGTCCTTAAAAAATTATTCCAACAACAAGCTAATATAGTAAAGCTTCCGAACTTCTCTCTTTATATTTTTTTAATCAATTTCCAATTATTTGAACTTCACGTAAAACTATGTTCTTATTTATTTTATACTGAATAATATTTGCTTTTAAATAACTTAAGATACATTTAAAATAAGTAGATTTCAAAAGGACCTTTAATCGAATGAAATGGCAATATATCAATTTTTTAACTTCTTTTATTAATAAATAAGTGGTGTTGTAATATTTAACTTTTCTTAAAGTAGATTAGTGTTAGTGTAGTTTCTATATTTAATGAACATTGAGCAAAACAGTTATAACATAAGTAAAATCCATTATTTGTATTTGTGTAGTCATTCCCATCTTGAAATATTCTTCAAATTATAAATCTTATTCATTTGTTTGATAAGATTATTTCCATTTATAATTTAATTTTCAATTTACTGAATAAATTATCCATCAATTTATGTGTATATTTTCAGTTTTTTGAATTATAAGATGAATAAGAGATAAAACTTGAAAGGGATAAATATTTTGGAAAGATAAGAGTTATGATATGCAAAATATTTTTTCTCTTTTAATACATTTCGAAAGGATAATAGTTATAATCAATTAAGAAAGTAACAGCCGGTTGCTCGTTTTCCGCAGTTAAAGACCATCCTAAAAATCCCCCCCACCAGCTAGCGGGGAAGGATAAGAAAATTGGGAGATAAAACATATCAATACTTTTAAACTTCTCTTTAGATGAGAAGTTACTTTTCTTTTTTGCCATTTTGAATTTATACGGCATCCACTTCACGCAAAACTCTTGATCACATGAAGTCTAGGCTTGGGAACCGACATAGTTATAGAAAATCAATAAGCCCCTTATGCGATCCTACTCTCTTTAAAATTGCTTTTCTTTAAATATCCATTGAAATTAGAGTAAGAATCGGAACAACAAATCAAGAGGAAAATGCAAAAACTCCATTAGAACATTTAAATAATAAATCACGACTAGACTAAGTGTGAAGGGGAGTGTTAAAATATTTAAATAATAAACCATCACCTTAAATTTTTAGAATAATTGACAGTAGTACCACTAAATTTCACAAAACCTTAGAAGTAGCAAAATTACTTTCTGAAACCTAAGCGTAAGAAAAAACAAAAGACCGAAGTAAAGAAAATCTACTGTGCAAACGTTGACCTCACTTCCTCTTGCTCTCACCGTTCACCAATGCACCTCTTCGCAAGTACGAACAAGACCATCATCGAATAGAATTCGAGGTAGGCCAGTAACTCACCAATGCGCACCATTTTGCCATTGCCGCGTGTCCATCCGACTATCAGGAAGAACAGAGTAACAGATACCACCGCGGTAAATAAAGATGTTGAGATTTTGAGAACAAGACTAGGATGGTCAAGGGCAACATAAATCAGGAGCGCGGCGCCTAAAACCGCAAAGACGACGAGGGTGAAAAGTAAAAACATTTCAGCCCGGGAAATGTCAAATACGTCAGAGAACGGCCATTACATGCTTGTTGAGGGGTGTGTAGGTCTCCTGCGACAAGCGAACTGTCGGGAGCAGAGGAGTTCGGATATCTGTTCGACATGTCCTTCGGCCTCTGAACAACCAATTCTATATCTGGAGCTCGAGTATCTCCGGTTCTTCCAGCAAAGGACTGGTTCGGATTTGTGGCCATGGCCGACGACTCTTGAAGGTCTGGTGCTGGATTTGCCGCCATTGATTGATAGGAGTCCATGGATGATGGATGAGTTAGTTTCTAATATCAACGACAGTGCATTAATAATCAGATGGGCAAGATCCTAATCCTAAAGGGAGAAGGAATCCAATTATCATGTGAAACCATGAAAAAAGACGGGGGTTAATCAGCTCTATCAACAGACAAATAATGATAAGGGCAATGACTTGAGGCGGCATCTCATCGAACATCATCTACAGAATAGGGTAGGTTTCTTCCCCAAGAAAAAAAAAAGAAAAAGAAAAGTGTTTTAATATTTTAATTATTTTAAAAAAAATCGATAAAAGGGTATCTGAACTCTGGGCCGTGAACAAGAGACCCGGACCAGATTCTGTCCCCGGCCATTCCTGGCCTTCCCCGAATCACGGACACCATCATCGACTATCACTGACCATCATCATGAGACACGTCAGTCTAATAATGCCACCGGGTCATCATCAATGATCACCACCTTGATTCGCCGCGGGAAACGAACGCAAAATAGATGGATCGAAGACGGATGTTGCGATTTCCAAATGAAGTGGAACGTCCAAGTGTCCTCAAACAAGAACACAGCTTCGTTTAGACATTTTTACAAACAATTGGTGGCCGGTTTCAACACATTGCACGAAACATAATCGATTTCGGTCCATATGCTCAAGCATTACTCAAGAAATTAATGTTTCCTTAAACAAAAACAAAACGAGGAGGTTCGTACCTTGACAAAGCGAACTTCCAGAACACGAACGATGATTGAGCGAGCGAGCAGATGATCCGAAACTCGTCACCGGTCGAGGATGAGCGCCGGTATTTGAAGTTTTGGCTCGTCGAACCTCTCACGGCTGAAAAACGGACCGAAAAAAGCGTGCCTCTCGGGTGATGATGACACGGGCACAGCAACGACCACCCCGAAAGTCTCAAGCTTCTCAGATTTGCTTTTGCTCGAATCCTCCCTCCAATTCTGGAACGACCAATCCATGAGAACAAGGCAAAACCCGGCTGCGAGAGAGGCTTTTTGTTGGAAGATATGATTTACAACATCGGTATATATTGTAAATTGATATGGATTGTGTCTATCTTAGGATTAGAAAGATTACAGAATATTTAAGAAATATCCACTTTCTCATTATTGTTACTTCTTTTGTATGTACATTTTTCCTCTCTAAATTCTTCCCTACGTTCTTTCTTCTTTTTCACCTAGTCTCGTGACACTTTTGAAGTGGCCCCGACGAATGAAGAGGAGGTGGATAAACACCCCCACCCCTCCCGGCGGTGACGAAAGTGGTATTCTCAAGTTAATTTCCTCCTTACCCTTTTCTCTCCGTTTCCCCTGTCCTGGGAAGGCCTCTCTCTCTCTCTCGCGCGCGCGCCCACCTACACTAACCAGAACCGGCCCTACATCATATTTTCCTTCAAGATTTGCAGCACCATTTTAGTTGGGCCCACAATAACCACAGCCCAATTCTTCTTCTTCTTTTCCTTCATCTTCTTCTTTTTTGAAGTCGAGACAGTCTCACGTCTCACTAGGATTTCGATTAGGCTACTTTGCACCAACTTGATCCATTCTTAATGGTGATGCAACAAACGCCAGGCGCAATGTTTAGGAGTTTTGGATCTGATGTTTATCAGGAATTATTAGCCATTTTTTAATTGTGTTCTAATGAAAACTATTAGCAAGCTAGAAGCAATAGTTGACCCGTTTCCATCCCCAAGTTGTGTAGTGTTATAAATCAATTGCATATTGAACTAAAACAAGTGGAATAGAAAAAAAAAATCATTTACTTAACCAAAAGAGCCAGAACATAAGCTATCTCTCCAAATTAGACTAAAATCTTTTAAATTAAGAAGATAAATTGTGTACTTATTAACATCTTGAAATACTTGATGCTACAAAATATAAATCTTATTCATCTAATAAGTTTTGTCTATTCTTTCCAACTTAAATTTTGATTCTGTGAATAAATTATGTATATGCATCTTTTTCAATTCTAACATTAAGAAGGGATAATATCTAAAATTGATAAATATTTCGAAAGGATATTCATTATAGTTCTCAAAGATTTTCCATGAGGAAAAATGTTTAAATAGATAAATATTGGACTCTCTATGCGCTTTGTTATTTGAAATTCGAACTCAATAAACAACACAACAACCGATTACTGGTTAATATCATAATAGATAAGAAGTTTCTTTTACTTTTTTTTTTCCTTTTTGAATTATGCACAGCTCTTAATTACACAAAGTTTGGGCTTCGAAATATACCAACTTAGTTATGGAATCAATAAGCCCCTCGTGCAACAAACGCCAGGCGCAATGTTTAGGAGTTTTGGATTTGATGTTTATCAGGAATTATTAGCCATTTTAAAAATGTCTTATAATGAAAACTATTAGCAAGCTAGAAGCAATAATTGATCTGTTTTTCATCCCTAAGTGGTGGAGTGTTATAGATCCATTGCATATTGAACTAAAATGGGTGGAACAGAAAAAAAAAAAAAATCATTTACTTAAGCAAGAGAGCCATAACATAAGCTATCTCCCCAAATCATACTAAAGTCTTTTAAATTAAGTAGATAAATTGTGTACTTATTCACATCTTGAAATACTTGATATTGCAAAGTATAAATCTTATTCATCTAATAAGTTTTGTTTATTCTTTCCAACTAAAATTTTGATTCACGGAATACATATTGTATATGCAACCTTTTCAATTCTAACATTAATAAGGGATGATATCTAAAACTAATAAATATTTTGAAAGGATAATCATTATATTTCTCAAACATTTTCCATGAGGAAAAATGTTAAAAGAGATTAATATTGGACTCTTTATGCACTTCATTGTTTGAAATTCAAACTCGATAAACAACACAACCACCGGTTACTTGTTAATATCATAATAGATAAGAAGTTTCTTTTACTTTTTTGCCCTTTTGAATTAACACGGCGCAAGGCTCATGCAAATTCATCCTCTAGCTGGTGCAATTACCAATTTACCCTTGAAGAGTCAAAGCTTTGCACTTAAATCCAGTTTAAGTGGATTAAGCAATTATTTTTGGAATTACTTAATTACGTATCACCACATGTGTCTAATTGTGTAACCAACCTTAGAATTTCCAATATTTGCAAATTAGGCCCCCTAAATGGTGAAATTACAAGTTTGCCCTTAAAGTTTCAAAAGCATTACTTAAATTGTCTGTATTAAGCAATTGCTTATAACCATAAAATAACCTCTAATCATCTTAAGGTTTCTGATTCTGTAATCAGACCCTGTAATTTTTAGTTTTGCAAATATGTGCCCTGACTTTGTGAAATCACGGATTTGCCCCTAGAGTTCCAAAACTATACAATTAAGTCCAACTTTGTGGTTAATTCACTATCAATCATTCTAAGATTTCTAATTCTGTGATTAGTCATCAGAATTTCCAGATTTTGTAAATTCATCCATAAAATTTGGGAAATTGCAATTTTGCTGCTAAAGTTTTGAAACTAATTATTTTGAACCGATTTGGTTTCCTTTAATTAATCTAACTTAATAAATCCTTAATTAACATTTTAAATCTAAAATCATTCTTAAATTTATAAAATTGTACCCAAACATATTAATTTTTTTCTAAAATATCACTCTTATATCAAGTCTGTTGACAATTTTAAAATTTGAAGCATTGATAGAGGCTACCGTCAGTTAGCTAAAAGATGTGAAGGCCAGAGAGTGTCTTACATGTCACTTCTACCAACAAAAGCTTAGTCCTAGAGAAAGAGAGGTTTAGGGTTACCTTGCTGGAGCAAATTTCAACTCAGGTCAGAATAATCTCAAGATACTCACAAAGTTTGACAGGGTTAGGTTCTCAATGTAAGTACTGTACATGAAGTTGTCGATTACTCGAGTGAGATTCATCTAACTAATATTATGCATAGAAAAAATATCTTCTTTTTCAATGACTGATTCGCGAGGGTTCCCGTCTCTTTCCCCTTATTGGATAAGCATTATACTGTTGAACATTTTAAGTTAGCTAAAAGCAATTTAGAGATAGATAGATGATGGATTTGACGATTGAACACTGGTGTTCACATAATGGCAAGGCGACTTGCATCTGTTATTATCGTTTAAAATAGCAAAAATTTCAATTTAAAGACGTACTTACCTTTGATACCTTACGGGGATTTAATCTACTCCTATTTTCTAATAAAACGATTTCGGTAAACTAGGGAACTATATAGGTTGCCTAATTTTGTTGTAGAAATTTTCGAGATCAAAGATTGGACCATGCAAATGGAATGCACCTTCTATTGGATAAAGGAAGAGATCATCATGATAAAACATATTATATTTCTGTCTATATATATATGCGGACATCCCTTTCTAATGTATATATTATTTTTGCACAGTAGGGTTATGAAAATTCATGAAACGGTGGCCGGGCTTTATTGTATGTGCCAATTGCCATTTAGCTAATAAGCATGCGAAGGTTTCACATATGACTTTGGAGAGAACTTGGAAGTGTTGGGAAGATATTTTCTCCTACTGGCATAAGAGCAATTAGGGCCTATAATTTAACTTTTAAGCAAGTTTGACATTAGATTGGGCCATTTGTCCGACAGGGTATTGTTTATGTGAATGTGTGTGCGTGCATCCGCGCACTTGCTTGCCACAATGCATGCGGGTGCAAAGTCTGGTGCCGATATCGTTGCTTCATCTTGTTTGAATAGTAGAAGAAATTGGCTAATGTTACTACGTTCCTGATTGAATTTTGTCGATCACTATTTTCCACTCTCTCTTTTTTTTTGGTCGTGAAACGGTTCTTAGAGTGCATTCTATTAAATTTCTACGTTAGTACTTTACTGATTAATTGTTAAGTCATTGGATTTTGTTGCTCCGTTGTCTGCAGCAAGTACTATCTAATTATGTGTGAACTCACTCCCTCATGTACAAGAAGTCTGTATATGAGAGCAAGGTGTCATGGGCTGCTGATGGTCCTGTTTTCTGGGGTCGCCGACGGGCTTTTACTGTTCCATTTTCTTCCTTCTCCCAGCCCGACTCCTATCAGAAGCATCATGTCTCCATCCGATGTCAGTACGCCCCGAATGGTGGTCAAGAAGATCCTGGCCAAGCAACAACACGAGGGCAAGGTGCTGCCGTCCGAAGAACCATTGGCAGGTTTGACTTTTCCATCCCCTCTCTTCTCTGTTTCTTCGTACATTTGATTCGATTTTTCAGTGGGCACATAACTTTTTCCGGGCAATTTTCATTTCCTATTGTTCTCTTCTGTTTGCGAGATCCTAAGATTGTGAACTTGCACGGGTGGTTGGATTTTCAGGAATGACTTGAGGAACTAGGATCCCTTTCTCATGCTGGATGAGTTCTCAGGTTTCCGACTGAAAGACGTCTATTCTGTTTTTGGTTGTCTAGCGTGATGCTCGCGATTATTGGTGTTTTTTTTTTTCCAATCAGCTCCCAATGGCTTGTCGAATTTTGCAGCGTCTCCTGCAGCTGGATTTCCTGATCACCCACACAGAGGTTCACACCTATTCCTTCCTTTGTCACTCTTGGATTGAAATGACAAATGCTATTCAGTGTTGACTCGACTCTTGTTGTTATCCCATCTCAATGGACCTCTCTCCCTCCCTCCCTTCTTGCTTTTTTCATTTGTTTCCTTTGTTAATCCATGGAACTCGTCCAATGAGATGAAGAGGATTGAATTTCTGATTTTTCTTTTCAACCTTTCTACAGTAGATGACAGCAGGGAGAGGAATCATCCGCTCAGAGATGCCTGCGGGAGGAGGAGTGAATGAAGGGGCTTCAGCTTTGGATTAATCTGTCCTCCGGAGACAAGATGCATGAGCATCTACCGATCTTCTTCAATTTCTCTTCGGTCCCGATAACAACAAATGGACGTGGTGTGTGCACCTTTATTGTCCTTGGTAGGGGGACTCGCCATACAGATTGCTCATTGAATTTGCCTGGAGTCTACAAGGTGATGCCGTCAAGTTGGGGAACATTTCTTCCCTTGAACATCTTTAATAACAACGTTTCTTGCTCGCCAAAAGAGAGAAAAGAGGGAAAAAGAAAGAGAGAAAGAAAGGGGTGACATTATCTCCCTTTGAATTTGGAAATTAGTGTCTAGTTTTGGAATCTATGGTGAGCTTGGGATGGATGGGATAGTTCACATGTTTGTAGGTTCGATTCTAAATTTCCTATGGTAATTGCAATTGTCAAGACTCCTGTAGATTTACACCCTTAGTTTCTGCAACAAAAACATTATAATATGGAAACAGCTGACTTCTCTATGCTTTTTTTTTAATGGCTAGTTAGTAAATATGCAAGGAATGGTGTTTTATGTTTGTTGGTCGAACTGCAGGATTGGGCCACAGCATCAAACTAAGTCAAGCCTAATCTCATTGAACCTAAGCCAAGCTCAGATTTCCAAATTCAACTTTCCTATTTTTTTCTTTCTTTCTTTATGTTTTTTTTATTAACCCTTTCCTCTCGAAGCATAACTCTTTTTATCGTCTTCTTCAAGAAGAGACACATATCTAAAAATGCAGGGAGGCACCAGACTATCAACGATCGAAATTAAACATATGTACCTCGCAGCAGATTTTTCATTCTTATAGCAAGAGCTGCGCCGTTAGTTATCATCTTCGACCTTCACTGTTCGTCTGACTGCACTTCCATCCACATCCATCCATCACTATATACTTACCACTCAAAAGATTTGAAAATTGTTCAACATGAGAAGAAAAAAATCAATCTATACAGTATTTCTAGTAAAAATTTGGTACTAAAACAATTCTAATACGTTGTTCAAATCCACGCTAGTCAACGCGACCCTTGCTCCAATTAACTGCTGTTGATTGAACCAATCTCACACAATCAACAATATTAACAATATTAGAGTCAAAGTAGTGAAAACCACTGATTTGAACCAATCTCCCACAATCAACACTATTACCAATATTAGAGTCAAAGTGGTAAAAACCTGATTATTCATAATAGCTACGAACACCATTACTTGTTCATAGTAACTATAAACACCATCTAAAGTGGTAAAAACCCAGATTGTTTGTAATAGTTACAAACACAATCACTTGTCCGTAACAGCTAAATAGACGAAGACCATCATCAATAAGACATCGATGCTAGTCAATGCGACCCCTGTGCCGATCAACTACCGCTAATTGAACTAGTCTCCCACAATCAATAATATCATAGTCAAACTTACCATTATAGTGACTATAATCCCTAAATACCTATGGCTGCCATCTTTAGATGAGCAATAGAACATCGAAATTGTGGATATGATTGTAATCAAGATACCGATAATATTGATAACGTTTGTGGAGAGGAAGCCAATTTGTTGACTTCCATCTGCACCTTGATTTGATTCGTTGAACGCAGCAATGTTTGTTGTAGCAGAAGCTACTTAGGATTGCAAATGGGTTTGTCGCTCAATCCTAACTTTTGAGGGGCAGAATGTTTAGGAGGTGTGGCGGTGGTTGCAGCTATCATGGATGTAGTGGAGGTTTCTAAATGTTCAGAAGGTGTGACGGCGGTTGCAACTATCGTGGATGTAGTGGAGGTTTCTACCGTTACATGATGATGGCTGGTAGTTTCTACATAATTAGGATATTTAGGAGGTGTGGTAGCTACAACGGAGGTTTCCGCTGTTAGATGTTGACGGCTGGAGGTTTCTGGCAAATGCAACGAAGGTTTCTCGCTCTGTTGTTGTTGGACCCAGGGGTTTCCGTTAAGAATTTCGTACTAAAATGATTCTAATACATTGTTCACATCCACGCCAGTTAACGCAACCCTTGCACTAATCAACTGCCGTTGATGGAACCAGTCTCCCACAATCAACAATATTTTAGTCAAATTTACTATTGTAGTGACTATAATCCCTGAATATCGAACAATATGGATGCCGTATTTAGATGAGGAATAGAACGCCGAAACTGTAGACATGATCGTAATCAAGATACCGATAATGATGATAGCGTTCACGGAGAGGAAGCCAATTTGTTGACTTCCATTCGTGCCTTGATTTGAATCATTAGACACAGCAATGTTCATTGTAGCAGACCTTAACAAAGTTATTTGGAATTGCAAATGGGTTTGTGGCTTAATCCCTAGATTTTGAGGGGCAGAAAGTTCAGGAGGTGCGACAGCAGCTACAGCTATCGCGAATGTAGTGGAGGTTTCTGCCATTGCATGATGATGGTCGGCAGTTTCAGAATCAAGATATTAAGGAAGTGTGGCGGCTACAACGGAGGTTTCTGCTGTTAGATGTTGATGGCTGGAGGTTTCCATAGAAGGATTTGCTACGGCAGTTGCAACGAAGGTTTCTCGCTCTAGTTGGGTATTGGACCCAAGGTTTTCATTAAAAATTCCGTATTAAAATAATTCTAATACATTGTTCACATCCACGCCAGTCAACGTGACCCCTGCACCAATCAACTGCCGTTGATTGAACCAATCTCCCACAATCAACAATATTAACAATGTGCAAGTCAAAGTAGTGAAAACCGCTGATTTGAACTAATTTCTCACAATCAACAATATTAACAATATAATAGTCAAAATAGTGAAAACCCTGATTATTCATGATAGCTATGAACACCATCACTTTTTCATAATAGCTACAAACATCATCTAAAGTTGTGAAAACCCTGATTGTTCGTAATAGCTATGAACACCATCACTTTTTCATAATAGCTACAAACATCATCTAAAGTTGTGAAAACCCTTATTGTTCGTAATAGCTATGAACACCATCACTTGTTCGTAATAACTAAATAGACGAAGACCATCATCAATAAGACATCGATGCCCGTCAACGTGATCCCTGTGTTGTTCACTGCCGCTAATTGAACCAATCTCCCACAATCAACAATAATAATTGAACCAATCTCCCACAATCAACAACAATAATTGAACCAATCTCCCACAATCAACAATATTATAGTCAAACTTACCATTACAGTGACTATAATTCCTTAATACCGAACAATATGGCTGTCATCATTAGATGAGGAATAGAACGCCAAAACTGTGAACGTCGAAACTATGGACATGATCGTAATCAAGATACCAATAATGATGATAGCCTTCACAGAGAGGAAGCCAATTTATTGACTTCTATCCGTGCCTTGATTTGATTCGTTGGACGCAGCGATGTTCGCTACAGCAGACCTTAACAAAGCTACTTGGGATTGCAAATGGGTTTGTGACTCAATCCCAAAATTTTGAGGGGCAGAATGTTTAGGAGGTGTGGCGGCAACTGCAGTTGTCACGGATGTAGTGGAGGTTTCTATCGTTGCATGATGATGGCCGGCAGTTTCCGCAGAATCAAGATATTCAGGAGCTGTGGAGGCTACAGTAGAGGTTTCTGTTGTTAGATGTTGATGGCTGGAGGTTTTCGCAAGAGGATCTACGGCTGCGGCTGCAGTGAAGGTTTCCCACTCTAGTTTGGTGTTGGATCCAGGGGTTTCCATTAAAAATTCGGTACTAAAATAATTCTAATACATTGTTCACATCCACGCCAATCAACACGACCCTTGCATCAATCAGTTGTCGTTGATTGAACTAATCTCCCACAATCAACAATATTAACAATATTCGAGTCAAAATAGTGAACACCACTGATTTGAACTAATCTCCCACAATCAACAATATTAATAATATAATAGTCAAAGTGGTGAAAACCCTGATTATTCATAATAGTTACGAACACCATCACTTGTTCATAATGACTACAACACCATCTAAAGTGGTGAAAACTCTGATTGTTCGTAATAAGTACGAACACCATCAATTGTTCGTAATAGCTAAATAGACGAAGACCATAATCAATAAGACATCGATGCTAGTCAACGCAACCCTTGTGCCAATCAACTGCCACTGATTGAACCAGTCTCCTACAATCAACAATATTAGAGTCAAATTTACCATTGTAGTGACTATAATCTATGAATACCGAACGATATGGCTGCCATTCTTAGATGAGTAATAGAACGCCGAAGACATGATCGTAATTAAGATACTAATAATGATGATAGCGTTCACGGAAAGGAAGCCAATTTGTTGAGTTCCATCCGCGCCTTGGTTTGATTCGTTGGATGCAGCAATGTTCGCTGTAGCAGACCCTAACAAAGCTACTTGGGATTGCAAATGAGTTTGCGACTCAATCCCTAAATTTTGAGGGGCAAAATGTTCAGGAGGTACGACGGCGGTTGCAGCTATCATGGATGTAGTGGAGATTTCTGCCGTTGCATGATGATGGCCGGCAATCTTCACAAAATCAGAATATTCAGGAGGTGTGGCGGCTACAGCGGAAGTTTCGGCTGTTAGATGTTGATGGATGGAGGTTTCCGCAGGAGGATCTGCTGTGGCAGCTGTGGCGAAGATTTCCCGCTCTAGTTGGGTGTTGGACCCAGGGGTTTTCATCATTGGATGTTGATGGCCACATGTTTCTACATAATCATTAGGAAGTTTAGGAGGTGTGGCAACGGCAACGGCTATGGCGGCTACAACGGAGGTTTCCATAGAATCAGGAAGTTCAGGAGATGCGGCGACTGCAGCAGCAACGGCAGTTGCAATTTTTGCATATTCATCAAGAAGTTCAAGAGGTGCAGTAGCTATTTCCACAGATTCATTAGGATATTTAGGAGGTGCAACGGTTGCAACAGAGGTTTCTACAAATTCATCAAAAGTTCAGGAGGTGCGACGGTGGCCGCGGCTATAGCGGCTGCAGCGAAGGTTTTTGCATAATCATCAAGACGTTTAAGAGGTGTGGCGGCTACAACAGAGGTTTTCGCCTCTAATTGGGTGGTGGTTTGAGAGGTTTCTGCCATTGGATGTTGATGGCCGTAGTTTTCCATAGAATCATAAGAATGCGGCGGCAACGGCTGCAGCATAGGTTTCACAAATGTATCAGGAAGTTCAGGAGGTGCGGTGATTATGGTTGCGGCTGCGGCGAAGGCTTCCGCCTCTAATTGGGCGATGGTTTGAGGGGTTTCCACCATTGGATGCCGGAGATTTCTGCAGAAGGAGGTGTTGCTTCAGCGAAGGTTTCCGCCTCTAATTGGCGGCAGACCAGGGGGTTTCCGCCTCAATAAATGCATATTTTAAATTTTATATTTCGATTTCACGTAATAACTCGCTTCAATATATTGACATGTGTCAACTAGACACCTTCTTTAGCTGACGACTTTTGGAGCCAAGTGAAGGTAAGGAAAATAAGGCCTGTTTCGCAACGCTGTTATTAAAAAAAAAAATCATTTGATAAGATCGATTAATTAAGAATCTCAAACGGCTCAACTAATTCTTTAATAAAATCTCAAAATTAGGATCCTTCCCGATCTTGTTTCTGCATAATCATTAGGAATACAACGACAATGGCTGCAAAGGTTTCCATAGATTTATCAGGAAGTTCAGGAGGTAGGCGACTGCGATTGCGGCTGCAGCGGAGGCTTCCACCTCTAATTGGGCGACGGTCCACCGTTGGATGCTGGAGATTTCTGCAAAAGGAGTTCGGCGGAGGTTTCCGCCTTTAGGGCAGGGGGTTTTCGCCTCTAATTGGCGGCAGACCAAGTGGTTTCGCCTCAATAAATGCATATTTTAGATTTTATGTTTCGATTTCACGTAATAACTTGCTTCAATATATTGCCATGTCTCAACTAGACGCCTTCTTTAGCCGACGACTTTTCGAGCCAAGTGAAGGTAAGGAAAGTAAGGCCTATTTCGAAACACTGTTATTAAAAAAAAAGATCATTTGATAACAACGATTAATTAAGAATCTTCCACAGTTCAACTAATTCTTTTATAAAATCTCAAAATTAGGATCCTTCCCGATCTTGTTTCCAATTTTTTTATCTAGAAAAACTCTAAGTCTCTTGTTTATACTCTAAAATTTATTTTGCCTCACAAAAAATCCTAAACTTTAAATCAAATCTCAAAACTATTTCAAACTTTTTTTTATCAAAAAAAAAAATTCACCAGCTTTTATTCATTTACCTTGAACTTTTTTTGGTTTTAAAATAATCACCACCTTCCAGACTTATTTGAAATCTAACCTTGTAAACCCTTGTCATTAGTTGATTATGAATATTGGCGAAATTAGGGACCATGGACAGTAATTTTTGGGACTATGGTGTTAAAGTAAATTTTTTTAGATGAAAATAAAGTTCGAAGTAAATTTAGGACTTAACTGAACGATTGAGTCTTTTTTAAAAGGAATTAAGCCTAAAATCATGCACATTAAAAGTTTAAATTCGATACTTTGTTAAATAGTGCACCGTAACAGGCCAAAAAAAGGGAAAAATTCTTTAAAAAAAAAGGATCTAGAATGGACGTTATTTCAAATAAAGACCAAAAATGGTAAATCAATCTTAAATAAGGGTATGAAGTGCTCAAATTAGTTTTAAATAAGGGTTCAAACTTCTCATATAGCCATATCCTCATGGGATTGTTTTTTTCCCGATACCTAGATAGGGGCAATTTCATCCAAAATTTGTAGCAAGGTACAAATCCAGAAAACAGAAAAATTGCAAATTGAACTCTGAGTTCATCGATGATCGAACTCTCAGTCCGTCTATTCTCCACTCTATCATGTGTACTTCCTATCCTGATGCCTCAACTTTGTCACCCAACAACAAATCGCTCCTTGTCCCCTTGAAAGTCCATTGTCTGGAGCTACATTATCTGCTAGAGGAGCGGGAACATTGATTCCATGTAATAAGTTTAGAGAGGCCGTTAAATCTATCGTCAACACCTAATTTGAAGTTTTGAATCTTTTCGTCCGGTGTTAGCAATTATTGAGCATTATGATCTTGTGCTATCATGTGATCTCAGTAAAATTTGAAAGCTCAATATGTCAAGTTAGAGCATTGACTTCTTTTATCTACGGCTTGTGATCTACAAGCTCAGCCTCTCCTTTGCTAGAAGAGCTAGTGAAGTGGTGGAGCGTGTGCGTGATGTGTTTAGGTTTGGACAATCTTCATGACCAGCCTCCCCAATGATGTCAAAGAAAGGTAACTCCAGAATCTGCTCTGGTGGTTGCCTCGCTACTAGGCGTTGCAAGTGAACTTCAAAGGCGAAAAGCCCATGGGCTATGCGCTGTTCTCGACAGCTAAGTGGATTTCTTGTCACTTTCATTCACTCTTTTTCAATGGCTATATTAAAGCTTGAGATCATCTCTCTTTATCCACTATAAAAATTTTATTTGAATTGTAGTATTTAATAAATATGTTGAACAACGAACCGATACATTAAAACTTATGAGCTTCTCTATTATCTTTTCCTGAAACAATTTCAAATTACATGGACTTTACATAAAGTTATATTCATTTTTTATTTTCTACTAAATAGATTTACTTTAACGGATATGGGACATATCAAAATAAGTGGATTTGAAAAGATGTATATGAAATTGAATGAAATGTCAATATGCATGTTTCAACTAAGTTGAACTTTAAATCCCCACCTTCTCAGGGGGGATGGGGTGGGGACGCGTAAGTTTCAGGAGTGGGTTTCGACTCCCACGCCCTGCAAGAGGCAGGGCAAAAGTCTGAGAGTGAGTGTAGAGTAGGAATAGAGTCGGACTGACAAAAAAAAAAAAAAAACTAAGTTGAACTTTTTAACTTCTTTTTCACATAAATTATTGTGATAATTATAGATAAGGATCATTAAGCAAAAAAATCTATAACAGGCTCCTTCAAAATATTTTAACATAACTTAAATTGAGTAAATAAACTGACTACTTATTCACATGTTGAAATATGTTGTACTTCAAAATACGAAAAGGATATACTTCTCTCTAACTTATTTTTTAATTAACTAAATAAGTTATGTATATCAATAAATTTATATGTTTTCACTTTTTTCAATTTTTAAAATGAATAAGAGACAAAATTGGAATGGATAAATCTATCGAAAGGATAACAATAATTATTTTGAAAATATTTTGTCTATTTTGAATTCTTCTCAAATTTAAAATCAACAAAAGATGAATATTAGAGAATAAATTTGATATGCTTCCTTTTAATCCGCTTTCTTTCTTGAAATTCGAACTCCATAAAAGATTCAAAAATTACAAATCAATAAAAAAATAATTATTGGGCGAATGTGAGCCAGTTGACGTGCCTTGCCATATGACGATCAGGAAAGCATAGTGCCAACGTGGCCATCCGATTTCCACAACAGAATCTTTTCAATTCCTAAATCAAAGCTCCATATAATCTCTTTTTATCCATTGGCTAGATTTTTATCAGAATTGTAGTCCTTAAAAAATTATTCCAACAACAAGCTAATATAGTAAAGCTTCCGAACTTCTCTCTTTATATTTTTTTAATCAATTTCCAATTATTTGAACTTCACGTAAAACTATGTTCTTATTTATTTTATACTGAATAATATTTGCTTTTAAATAACTTAAGATACATTTAAAATAAGTGGATTTCAAAAGGACCTTTAATCGAATGAAATGGCGATATATCAAATTTTTAACTTCTTTTATTAATAAATAAGTGGTGTTGTAATATTTAACTTTTCTTAAAGTAGATTAGTGTTAGTGTAGTTTCTATATTTAATGAACATTGAGCAAAACAGTTATAACATAAGCTATAAATCCAAATTATGTAAAGATTATTTGTGTAGTCATTCCCATCTTGAAATATTCTTCAAATTATAAATCTTTTTCATTTGTTTGATAAGATTATTTCCATTTATAATTTAATTTTCAATTTACTGAATAAATTATCCATCAATTTATGTGTATATTTTCAGTTTTTTGAATTATAAGATGAATAAGAGATAAAACTTGAAAGGGATAAATATTTTGGAAAGATAAGAGTTATGATATTCATCGTCTCTTTTAATACATTTCGAAAGGATAATAGTTATAATCAATTAACAAAGCAACAGCCGGTTACTCGTTTCCCGCAGTTAAAGACCATCCTAAAAATCCCCCACTAGCTAGTGGGGAAGGATAAGAAAATTGGGAGATAAAACATATCAATACTTTTAAGCTTCTCTTTATATGAGAAGTTACTTTTCTTTTTTGCCCCTTTTCTTCATCACATGAAGTCTAGGCTTGGGAACATTACCGACAAAGTTATAGAAAATCAATAAGCCCCTTATGCGATCCTACTCTCTCTTTAAATTGCTTTCTTTAAATATCCATTGAAATTTGAGTGAGAATCGGAACGACAAATCAAGAGGAAAATGCAAAAACTCCATTAGAATATTTAAATAATAAATCATTAACTTAAATTTTTAGAATAATTGGCACTAGTACCACTAAATTTCACAAAACCTTAGAAGTAGCAAAATTACTTTCTGAAACCTAGGCGTAAGAAAAAACAAAAGACCGAATTAAAGAAAATCTACTATGCAAACGCTGACCCTGCTTCCTCTTGCTCTCACCGTTCACCAATGTTCCTTGTCGCAAGTACGAACAAGACCATCATCAAATAGAATTCGAGGTGGGCCAGGAACTCACAGCCCAGGCAAAGTCCAATACGCCAGAGAACCGCAGGCCGTCACATGCTCGTTGAGGGGCGTTTAGGTCTCCTGCGACAAGCGAACTGTCGGGAGCAGAGGAGTTCGGATATCTGTTCGACATGTCCGTCAGCCTCTGAACAACCAATTCTATATCTGGAACTTGAGTATCTCCGGTTCTTCCAGCAAAGGAAGGGTTCGGATTTGTGACCATGGCCGACGACTCTTGAAGGTCGGGTGCTGGATTTGCTGCCATTGATTGATAGGAGTTGATGGATGATGGACGAGTTAGTTTGTAATATCAACGACAATGCACTATAATCAGATGGGCTAGATCCTAATCCTAAAGGGAGAGGGAATCCAATTATCATGTGAAAGCATGAAAAAAGACGGGGGTTAATCAGCTCTATTAACAGACAAATAATGATAAGGGCAACGACCTGAGGAGAAATCTCATCTAACATCATCTACAGAATAGGGTAGGTTTCTTCCCCAAGAAACAAAAGAAAAAGAAAAGTGTTTTAATATTTTAATATTATTATTTTTTTAAATCGATAAAAGGGTATCCGAACTCTGGCCGTGAACAAGACACCCGGACCAGATTCTGCCCCCGGTCATTCCTGGCCTTCTCACGGCTGAAAAAGCGAACTTGATAAAGCGAGGAGGTTCGTACCTGGATAAAGCGAACTTCCAGAACACGAACGATGATCAAGCGAGCGAGCAGATGTTCCGAAACTCGTCACCGATCGAGGATGAGCGCCGGTATTTGAAGTTTCGGCTCGTCGAACTTCTCGCGGCTGAAAAACAGACCCAAAAAAGCGTGCCTCTCGGGTGATGATGACACGGGCGCAGCAACGACCGCCACGAAAGTCTCAAGCTTCTCAGATTTGCTTTTGCTCGAATCCTCCCTCGAATTCTAGAACGAACAATCCATGAGAACAAGGCAAAACCCGGCTGCGAGCGAGGCTTATGAAGTGGCCACGACAAATGAGGAGGAGGTAGATAAACCCCCCTGGTGACGAAAGGGGTATTCTCAGGTTATTTTCCTTCAAGATTTGCAGAACCATTTCAGTTGGGCCCACAATAACCATGGCCCAATTCTTCTTCATCTTCTTCTTCTTCTTTTCCTTCTTCTTCTTCTTTTTTGAAGTCGAGACAGTCTTACCTCTCACGAGGATTTCGATTAGGCTACTTTGCACCAACTTGATCCATTCTTAATGGTGATGCAACAAACGCTAGGCGCAATGTTTAGGAGTTTTGGATTTGATGTTTATTAGGAATTATTAGCCATTTTTAAAACGTGTTCTAACGAAAACTATTAGCAAACTAGAAGCAATAATTGACCTGTTTTCATCCCCAAGTTGTGTAGTGTTATAGATCTATTGCATATTGAACTAAAACGGGTGGAACAGAAAAAAAAATCATTTACTTAACCAAAAGAGCCATAACATAAGCTGTCTCCCCAAATTAGACTAAAATCTTTTAAATTAAGCAGATAAATTGTGTACTTATTCACATCTTGAAATAATTGATACTACAAGATATAAATCTTATTCATCTAATAAGTTTGGTCTATTCTTTCCAACTTAAATTTTGATACTGCGAATAAATTATGTATATGCATCTTTTCAATTCTAACATTAAGAAGGGATAATATCTAAAACTGATAAATATTTTGAAAGGATATTCATTATAGTTCTCAAAGATTTTCCATGAGGAAAAATGTTTAAATAATATTGGACTCTCTATACGCTTTGTTATTTGAAATTCAAACTCAATAAATAACACAACAACCGGTTACTTGTTAATATCATAATAGATAAGAAGTTTCTTTTACTTTTTTTCCCTTTTGAATTAACACAACGTCCACCTCATGCAAAGCTCTTAATTACACAAAGTCTGGGCTTGGAAATATATCGACTTAGTTATGGAATCAATAAGCCCCTCGTGCGATGCAATGCTTTTGTCCCTTTGAATTTTTATTATTGAAACATCCATTGAAATTAGAGCAAGAATCGGAATGACAGATCAAAGAGAAAATCCCCGGTGAATTGAATTTTGGGTACAAAAGACCAAACAAGGTGCGGAAAAAGAAGAAGAAGATGTAGGCATGGAAAAAAAAACTTGCAATTTCCAACTCTACAATCGACTGTACCAAAGGGCATTGAAAAAAAAAACAACCATAGACCCTTCGAATGGAGAAAGAAAATTCATGCAAACCCCGACCCCTCTTCGTCCTGATCAGTTACGGACCTAGTTTAGGGTTTGATAGGTAGGGGATACTGCCTATCATGAAGAGTCACGAGGGTAAACTCGTCTATGAAGTGTTCACTGTCTGTACGTGTGAGGATTTCGAGAAAATTTCAAGACTAGTGCAATTTCCTTTTTGTGTAGAATTTCACCAGAGAAGGGTCATGCAAGATGGGGGCGTTTTTCTTTCCATGGTAAACTCCTGTCATGTCCTCGAACCAGTCGGATCGGACCAGTAGGAACATTTGTAATTGCCAAGGCGAGTCCAAGTTTGCAGTAGATGATAAAATGGGCTAAACTAGGCCTGAAAGGAATCCTGCTTCATGTATAAAAATAAAAATCCAATGTCCCTACTTTCAATGATTTAGAAACGGGCTTCTTCTTCTTCTTTTTTTGGATTTGATGTTTGTTAGGAATTATTAGCCATTTTAAAAATGTCTTATAATGAAAACTATTAGCAAGCTAGAAGCAATAATTGATCTGTTTTTCATCCCTAAGTGGTGGAGTGTTATAGATCCATTGCATATTGAACTAAAATGGGTGGAACAAATAAAAAATCATTTACTTAAGCAAGAGAGCCATAAAATAAGCTATCTCCCCAAATTATACTAAAATCTTTTAAATTAAGTAGATAAATTGTGTACTTATTCACATCTTGAAGTACTTGATATTGCAAAATATAAATCTTATTCATCTAATAAGTTTTGTTTATTCTTTCCAACTAAAATTTTGATTTAGGGAATACATATTGTATATGCAACCTTTTCAATTCTAACATTAATAAGGGATGATATCTAAAACTAATAAATATTTTGAAAGGATAATCGTTATATTTCTCAAACATTTTTCATGAGGAAAAATGTTAAAAGAGATAAATATTGGACTATTTATGCACTTCATTGTTTGAAATTCAAACTCGATAAACAACACAACGACCAATTACTTGTTAATATCATAATAGATAAGAAGTTTCTTTTAGTTTTTTGCCTTTTGAATTAACACGGCGCAAGGCTCATGCAAATTTGTCCTCTAGCTGGCAGAATTACTAATTTACCCCTGAAGAGTCAAAGCTTTGCACTTAAATCTAGTTTAAGTGGATTAAGCAATTATTTTTGGAATAACTTAACTACGTATCACCACAGGTTTCTAATTGTGTAACCAACCTTAGAATTTCCAATATTTGCAAATTAGGCCCCCTAAATGGTGAAATTACAAGTTTGCCCTTAAAGTTTCAAAAGCGTTACTTAAATTGTCTGTATTAAGCAATTGCTTCTAACCATAAAATAACCTCTAATCATCTTAAGGTTTCTGATTCTGTAATCAGACCCTATAATTTTCAGTTTTGCAAATACGTGCCCTAACTTTGTGAAATCACGGATTTGCCCCTAGAGTTCCAAAACTATACAATTAAGTCCAACTTTGTGGTTAATTTACTATCAATCATTCTAAGATTTCTAATTCTGTGATTAGTCATCAGCATTTCCAGATTTTGTAAATTCGTCCATAAACTTTGGGAAATTGCAATTTTGCTGCTAAAGTTTTGAAACTAATTATTTTGAACCGATTTGGTTTCCTTTAATTAATCTAACTTAATAAATCCTTCATTAACATTTTAAATCATAAAATCATTCTTAAATTTATAAAATTGTACCCAAGCATATTAAGTTTTTTCTAAAATATCACTCTTATATCAAGTCTGTTGACGATTTTAAAATTTGAAGCGTTGATAGAGCCTACCATCAGTTAGCTAAAAGATTTGAAGGCCAGAGAGTGTCTTACTGCTACCAACAAAAGCTTAGTCCCAGAGAAAGAAAGGTTTAGGGTTACCTTGCTAGAGCAAATTGCAACATGGTAGAATACGTTCAGTTTCTTGGCAAAATTCGGCCCTTCAGGTCAGAATAACCTCGAGATACTCACAAAGTTCGACAGGTTAGGTTCTCAATGTAAGTACTGTACATGAAGTTGTCGATTACTCGTGTGAGATTCATCTAACTAATATTATGGATATAAAAAATTGCTCCTTTTCCAACGACTTACCTGCGAGGGTTCCCGTCTCTTTCCCCTTATTGGATAAGCATTATACTGTTGAACATTTTAAGTTAGGTAAAAGCAATTTAGAGATAGATAGATGATGGATTTGACGATTGAACATTGGTGTTCACATAATGGCAAGGCAACTTGCATCTGTTATTACCGTTTAAAATAGCAAAAATTTCAATTTAAAGACGTACTTACCTTTGATACCTTACGGGGATTTAATCTACTCCTATTTTCTAATAAAACGATTTCAGTAAACTAGGGAACTATATAGGTTGCCTAATTTTGTTGTAGAAATTTTCAAGATCAAAGATTGGACCATGCAAATGTAATGCACCTTCTATTGGATAAAGGAAGAGATCATCATGATAAAACATATTATATTTCTGTCTATATATATATATGCGGACATCCCTTTCTAATGTATATATTATTTTTGCACAATAGGGTTATGAAAATTCATGAAACGGTGGCTGGGCTTTATTGTATGTGCCAATTGCCATTTAGCTAATAAGCATGCGTACACGAAGGTTCCACATATGACTTTGGAGAGAACTTGGACGTGTTGGGAAGATATTATCTCCTACTAGCATAAGAGCAATTAGGGCCTATAATTTAACTTTTAAGCAGGTTTGACATTAGATTGGGCCATTTGTCCGACAGGGTATAGTGTAAGTGAATGTGTGTGCATGCATGCGCGCGTTTGCTTGCCACAATGCGTGCAGGTGCAAAGTCTGGTGCCGAATATCGTTGCTTCATCTTGTTTAAATAGTAGAAGAAATTGGCTAATTTTACTACATTCCTGATTGAATTGTGTCGATCACTATTTTCCACTCTTTTTTTCTGGTCGTGAAACGGTTCTTAGAGTACATTCTATTGAATTTCCTTTCTTTTTATGAATGTTTCTGGAGTTCTACGTTAATACTTTACTGATTAATTGTTAAGTCATTGGATTTGGTTGCTCCGTTGTCTGTAGCAAGTACTATCTAATAAGATGTGTGAACTCACTCCCTCATGTACAAGAAGTCTGTATATGAGAGCAAGGCGTCATGGGCTGCTGATGGTCATGTTTTCTGGGGTCGCCCACAGGCTTCTACTGTTCCATTTTCTTCCTTCTCCCAGCCTGACTCTTATCAGAAGCATTATGTCTACATCCGATGTCAGCACGCCCCGAATGGTGGTCAAGAAGATCCTGGCCAAGCAACAACACGAGGGCAAGGTGCTGCCTTCCGAAGAAGCATTGGCATGTTTGACTTTTCCATGCCCTCTCTTCTCTGTTTCTTCGTACATTTGATTCGATTTTTCAGTGGGCACATAACTTTTTCCGGGCAATTTTCATTTCCTATTGTTCTCTTCTGTTTGCGAGATCCTAAGATTGTGAACTTGCACGGGTGGTTGGATTTTCAGGAATGACTTGAGGAACTAGGATCCCTTTCTCATGCTGGATGAGTTCTCAGGTTTCCGACTGAAAGACGTCTATTCTGTTTTTGGTTGTCTAGCGTGATGCTCGCGATTATTGGTGTTTTTTTTTTTCCAATCAGCTCCCAATGGCTTGTCGAATTTTGCAGCGTCTCCTGCAGCTGGATTTCCTGATCACCCACACAGAGGTTCACACCTATTCCTTCCTTTGTCACTCTTGGATTGAAATGACAAATGCTATTCAGTGTTGACTCGACTCTTGTTGTTATCCCATCTCAATGGACCTCTCTCCCTCCCTCCCTTCTTGCTTTTTTCATTTGTTTCCTTTGTTAATCCATGGAACTCGTCCAATGAGATGAAGAGGATTGAATTTCTGATTTTTCTTTTCAACCTTTCTACAGTAGATGACAGTTGGGAGAGGAATCATCCGCTCAGAGATGCCTGCGGGAGGAGTGAATGAAGGGGCTTCAGCTTTGAATTAATCTGTCCTCCGGAGACAAGATGCGTGAGCATCTACCGATCTTCTTCAATTTCTCTTCGGTCCCGATAACAACAAATGGACGTGGTGTGTGCACCTTTATTGTCCTTGGTAGGGGGACTCGCCATACAGATTGCTCATTGAATTTGCCTGGAGTCTACAAGGTGATGCCGTCAAGTTGGGGAACATTTCTTTCCATGAATATCTTTAATAACAACGTTTCTTGCTCGCCAAAAGAGAGAAAAGAGGGAAAAAGAAAGAGAGAAAGAAAGGGGTGACATTATCTCCTTTTGAAATTGGAAATTAGTGTCTAGTTTTGGAATCTATGGTGAGCTTGGGATGGATGGGATAGTTCACATGTTTGTAGGTTCGATTCTAAATTTCCTATGGTAATTGCAATTGTCAAGACTCCTGTAGATTTACACCCTTAGTTTCTGCAACAAAAACATTATAGTATGGAAACAGCTGACTTCTCTATGCTTTTTTTTTTTAATGGCTAGTTAGTAAATACGCAAGGAATGGTGTTTTATGTTTGTTGGTCGAACTGCAGGATTGGGCCACAGCATCAAACTAAGTCAAGCCTGATCTCATTGAACCTAAGCCAAGCTCAGATTTCCAAATTCAACTTTCCTATTTTTTTTCTTTCTTTCTTTATGTTTTTTTATTAACCCTTTCCTCTCAAAGCATAACTCTTTTTATTGTCTTCTTCAAGAAGAGACACATATCTAAAAATGTAGGGAGGCACCAGACTATCAACGATCGAAATTAAACATATGTACCTCGCAGCAGATTTTTCATTCTTATAGCAAGAGTTGCGCCGTTAGTTATCATCTTCGACCTTCACTGTTTGTCTGACTGCACTTCCATCCACATCCATCCATCACTATACTTACCGCTCAAAAGATTTGAAAATTTTTCAACATGAGAAGAAAAAAATCAATCTATACAGTATTTCTAGTAAAAATTTGGTACTAAAACGATTTTAATACGTTGTTCACATCCACGCCAATCAACGCGACCCCTGCTCCAATTAACTGCCGTTGATTGAACCAATCTCCCACAATCAACAAAACTGTCGTTGATTGAACCAATCTCCCACAATCAACAATATTAACAATATTAGAGTCAAAGTAGTGAAAACCACTGATTTGAACCAATCTCCCACAATCAACAATATTAACAATATTAGAGTCAAAGTGGTAAAAACCCTAATTATTCATAATAGCTACGAACACCATTACTTGTTCATAATAACTATAAACACCATCTAAAGTGGTAAAAACCCAGATTGTTTGTAATAGTTACGAATACAATCACTTGTCCGTAATAGCTAAATAGACGAAGACCATCATCAATAAGACATTAATGCTAGTCAATGCGACCCCTGTGCCGATCAACTACCGCTAATTGAACCAGCCTCCCACAATCAACAATATCAGAGTCAAACTTACCATTATAGTGACTATAATCCCTAAATACCTATGGCTGCCATCTTTAGATGAGGAATAGAACGCCGAAACTGTGGAGATGATTGTAATCAAGATACCGCTAATATTGATAACGTTTGTGGAGAGGAAGCCAATTTGTTGACTTCCATCTGCACCTTGATTTGATTCGTTGGACGTAGCAATGTTTGTTGTAGCAGAAGCTACTTGGGATTGCAAATGGGTTTGTGGCTCAATCCTAAATTTTGAGGGGCAGAATGTTCAGGAGGTGTGGCGGCGGTTGCAGCTGTCATGGATGTAGTGGAGGTTTTTGAACGTTCAGGAGGTGTGACGGCGGTTGCAGCTGTCGTGGATGTAGTGGAGGTTTCTACCGTTACATGATGATGGCCGATAATTTCCGCATAATTAGGATATTCAGGAGGTGTGGCGGCTACAACGGAGGTTTCCGTTGTTAGATGTTGATGGCTGGAGGTTTCCACAGAGGATTTGTTGTGGCAGATGCAACGAAGGTTTCTCGCTCTAGTTGGGTGTTGGACTCAGGGGTTTCCGTTAAGAATTTCGTACTAAAACGATTCTAATACGTTGTTCACATCCACGCCAACCCTTGCACTAATCAACTGCCGTTGATGGAACCAGTCTCCCACAATCAACAATATTTTAGTCAAATTTACCATTGTAGTGACTATAATCCCTGAATATCGAACAATATGGCTGCCGTCTTTAGATGAGGAATAGAACGCCGAAACTGTGGACATGATCGTAATCAAGATACCGATAATGATGATAGCGTTCACGGAGAGGAAGCCAATTTGTTGACTTCTATTCGTGCCTTGATTTGATTCATTAGAGGTAGCAATGTTGGTTGTAGCAGACCTTAACAAAGCTACTTGGAATTGCAAATGGGTTTGTGGCTCAATCCCTAGATTTTGAGGGGCAGAAAGTTCAGGAGGTGTGGCAACAGCTGCAGCTATCGCGAATGTAGTGGAGGTTTTTGCCATTGCATGATGATGGTCGACAGTTTCCGCAGAATCAAGATATTCAGGAAGTGTGGCGGCTATAGCAAAGGTTTCTGCTGTTAGATGTTGATGGCTGGAGGTTTCCATAGAAGGATTTGCTACAGCGGTTGCGACGAAAGTTTCTCGCTCTAGTTGGGTATTGGACCCAGGGTTTTCATTAAAAATTCCGTATTAAAATAATTTTAATACGTTGTTCACATTCACGCCAGTCAACGTGACCCCTGCACCAATCAACTGCCGTTGATTGAACCAATCTCCCACAATCAACAATAGTAACAATGTGCAAGTCAAAGTAATGAAAACCGCTGATTTGAATAAATTTCTCACAATCAACAATATTAACAATATAATAGTCAAAGTAGTGAAAACCCTGATTATTCATAATAGCTATGAACACCATCACTTTTTCATAATAGCTACAAACATCATCTAAAGTTGTGAAAACCCTGATTATTCGTGATAGCTACGAACACCATCACTTGTTCGTAATAACTAAATAGACGAAGACCATCATCAATAAGACATCGATGCCCGTCAACGTGATCCCTGTGTTGTTCACTGCCGCTAATTGAACCAATCTCCCACAATCAACAATAATAATTGAACCAATCTCCCACAATCAACAATATTAGAGTCAAACTTACCATTACAGTGACTATAATTCCTTAATACCGAACAATATGGCTGTCATCTTTAGATGAGGAATAGAATGCCAAAACTGTAGACGTCGAAACTATGGACATGATCGTAATCAAGATACCAATAATGACGATAGCCTTCACAAAGAGGAAGCCAATTTGTTGACTTCTATCCGTGCCTTGATTTGATTCGTTGGATGCAGCGATGTTCGCTACAGCAGACCTTAACAAAGCTACTTGGGATTGCAAATAGGTTTGTGACTCAATCCCTAAATGTATCGTCGGTTACAAGATTCATAAGATTATATCGATTTATTTCCCCTCTTTCCCAAGAGGATGTAATGTGAGAAACACATCATGTGACAATGATAAATGATCTAACCAACCAATCAGAAAGCGAGATATACACACACTGAATGCCACACGACTGCCGCACGACCATCGCACGACCGCCGCACAATCACCGCACGACCGCCACACGATCGCCATACAACCACCGCACGACCACCGCACGACAGTCGTCGTCAATTCCACATCCGACTCGTCGGCGACGCCCTTCAAATCCGAATCCGCCACAGGCAAGCGAGATCCCAAATCGGCGACGGCGAAATCGGCGATGACTCTGACTAGGCGGTTCCGATGGAGTTTTAGAGGCAACATAATATGGTGTGTGGTGTGAATAAACCACTATGTTGAATTTGATTCTCTGGCGGGGTCTATCCTGGTCTTTAAAAATGTTTTAGCCAGATCTTTTTTTTTTCTTTTTCTTTTTCTTTTTTTTTTCTGGGTCATGTTTTAGCTACATGTGGCTTGCAATATATATAATGTTATACATTTGTGTGTTATATATTTCGAGCCCTAGATTCCATTTGTGAATATCGCTCGCTCACGATCGACAACTCGAGGATCCACTTGCCGATCTTCTCGGCAGGCTACGTGTCCAACCCGTGGTGCCTCCAGGAGCTCGCGCGCATGCCATTTTCCTATCCGTCCCGCAGACGCAACTCAAGGAAGAAAAAAGGGAAAAAGAGAGAGAGAAAGAAATCAAATTTGCATTTCCATTTTCCGCAAAGTCCTCGCTTAAACTTACGGGTTCCTCAAACATTGGGCGAATCGACGGATGAACATACTCTTACTACCGTATCGTCTTTCATTATACCAACTTCAAAGTGCAACAAACCAGTCTCCCACAATCAACAATATTTTAGTCAAATTTACCATTGTAGTGACTATAATCCCTGAATATCGAACAATATGGCTGCCGTCTTTAGATGAGGAATAGAACGTCGAAACTGTGGACATGATCGTAATCAAGATACCGATAATGATGATAGCGTTCACGGAGAGGAAGCCAATTTGTCGACTTCCATTCATGCCTTGATTTGATTCATTAGATGCAACAATGTTCGTTGTAGTAGACCTTAACAAAGCTACTTGGAATTGCAAATGGGTTTGTGGCTCAATTCCTAGATTCTGAGGGATAGAAAGTTCAGGAGGTGTGGCAGCAGCTGCAGCTATCGTGGATGTAGTGGAGGTTTCTGCCATTGCATGATGATGGTCGGCAGTTTCCGCAGAATCAAGATATTCAGGAAGTGTGGCGGCTACAGCGGAGGTTTTTGCTATTAGATGTTGATGGCTGGAGATTTCCATAGAAGGATTTGCTACGGCGGTTGCGACGAAGGTTTCTCGCTCTAGTTGGGTATTGGACCAAGGGTTTTCATTAAAAATTCCGTATTAAAATAATTGTAATACGTTGTTCACATCCACGCCAGTCAACGTGACCCCTGCACCAATCAACTGCCGTTGATTGAACCAATCTCCCACAATCAACAATATTAACAATGTGCGAGTCAAAGTAATGAAAACCGCTGATTTGAACAAATTTCTCACAATCAACAATATTAACAATATAATAGTCAAAATAGTGAAACCTCGATTATTCATAATAGCTATTAACACCATCACTTTTTCATAATAGCTACAAACATCATCTAAAGTTGTGAAAACCCTGATTGTTCATAATAGCTACGAACACCATCACTTGTTCGTAATAACTAAATAGACGAAGACCATCATCAATAAGACATCAATGCCCGTCAACGTGATCCCTGTGTTGTTCACTACCGCTAATTGAACCAATCTCCCACAATCAACAATATTAGAGTCAAACTTACCATTATAGTGACTATAATTCCTTAATACTGAACAATATGGCTGTCATCTTTAGATGATGAATAGAACGCCAAAACTGTGGACGTCGAAACTATGTACATGATCGTAATCAAGATACCAATAATGATGATAGCCTTCACAGAGAGGAAGCCAATTTGTTGACTTCTATCTGTGCCTTGATTTGATTCGTTGGACGCAGCGATGTTCGCTACAGCAGACCTTAACAAAGCTACTTGGGATTGCAAATGGGTTTGTGACTCAATCCCTAAATTTTGAGGGGCAGAATGTTCAGGAGGTGCGGCGACAACTGCAGTTGTCACGGATGTAGTGGAGGTTTCTATCGTTGCATGATGATGGCCGGCAGTTTCTGCAGAATCAAGATATTCGGGAGGTGTACTGTAGGTTTCCGTTGTTAGATGTTGATGGCCGGAGGTTTTCGCAAGAGGATCTGCTGCGGCGGCTACAGCGAAGGTTTCCTACTCTAGTTGGGTGTTGGACCCAGGGGTTTCCATTAAAAATTCCATACTAAAACAATTCTAATACGTTGTTCACATCCACGCCAATCAACACGATCCTTGCATCAATCAGTTGCCGTTGATTGAACTAATCTCCCACAATCAACAATATTAACAATATTCGAGTCAAAATAGTGAACACCACTGATTTGAACTAATCTCTCACAATCAACAATATTAACAATATAATAGTCAAAGTTTTGAAAACCCGGATTATTCATAATAGTTACGAACACCATCACTTGTTCATAATGGCTACAAACACGTGGTGAAAACTCTGATTGTTTGTAATAAGTACGAACACCATCAATTGTTCATAATAGCTAAATAGACGAAGACCATAATCAATAAGACATCGATGCTAGTCAATGCGACCCTTGTGCCAATCAACTGCCACTGATTGAACCAGTCTCCTACAATCAACAATATTAGAGTCAAACTTATCATTGTAGTGACTATAATCTATGAATACCGAACGATATGGCTGCCATCTTTAGATGAGTAATAGAACTCTGAACCTGTAGACATGATTGTAATTAAGATATCGATAATGATGATAGCGTTCACAGAAAGGAAGCCAATTTGTTGAGTTCCATCCGCGCCTTGATTTGATTCGTTGGATGCAGCAATGTTCGCTGCAGCAGACCCTAACAAAGCTACTTGGGATTGCAAATGGGTTTGCAACTCAATCCCCAAATTTTGAGGGGCAAAATGTTCAGGAGGTACACGGCAGCTGCAACTATCGCGGATGTAGTGGAGATTTCTGCCGTTGCATGATGATGGCCGGCAATTTTCACAGAATCAGGATATTCAGGAGGTGTGGCGGCTACAGCGGAAGTTTCCGCTGTTAGATGTTGATGGATGAAGGTTTCCGCAGGAGGATCTGCTGTGGCAGCTGCGACGAAGATTTCCCGCTCTAGTTGAGTGTTGGACCCAGGGGTTTTCGTCATTGGATGTCGATGGCCACAGGTTTTTGCATAATAATTGGGAAGTTTAGGAGGTGTGGCAACGACAACGGCTACGGCGGCTACAAGGGAGGTTTCCACAGAATCAGGAAGTTCAGGAGATGCAGTGACTGCAGCAGCAACGACAGTTGCAATTTCTGCATATTCATCAAGAAGTTCAAGAGGTGCAGCAGCTATTTCAATAGATTCATTAGGATGTTTAGGAGGTGCAACGGTTGCAACAGAGATTTCTGCAGATTCATTAGAAGTTCAGGAGGTGCGACGGTGGCAGCGGCTATAGCGGCTGCAGCGAAGGTTTTTGCATAATCATCAAGACATGTAGGAGGTGTGGCGGCTGCAATAGAGGTTTTCGCCTCTAATTGGGTGGTGGTTTGAGAGGTTTTCGCCATTGGATGTTGATGGCCGTAGTTTTCTGCAGAATCAGGAAGTTCAAGAGGTGTGGTGATTGCGGTTGCGGCTGCGGCGAAGGCTTCCGCCTCTAATTGGGCGATGGTTTGAGGGGTTTCCACCATTGGATGCCGGAGATTTCTGCAGAAGGAGGTGTTGCTTCGGCGAAGGTTTCTGCCATTAGGGCAGCTGACGGGGGGTTTCCGCCTCTAATTGGCGGCAGACCAGGGGGTTTCCGCCTTAATAAATGCATATTTTAAATTTATATTTCGATTTCATGTAATAACTCGTTTCAATATATTGCCATGTGTCAACTAGACGCCTTCTTTAGCCGACGACTTTTGGAGCCAAGTGAAGGTAAGGAAAGTAAGGCCTATTTCGAAACACTGTTGTTACAAAAAAAAAATCATTTGATAAGATCGATTAATTAAGAATCTTCCACGGTTCAACTAATTCTTTTATAAAATCTCAAAATTAGGATCCTTCCCGATCTTGTTTCCGCGGAATCATTAGGAATGCGACGGCAACGGCTGCAAAGGTTTCCATAGATTTATTAGGAAGTTGAGGAGGTACGGCGACTGCGATTGCGGCTGCGGCGAAGGCTTCCACCTCTAATTGGGCGACGGTCTGAGGGGTTTCCACTGTTGGATGCTGGAGATTTCTGCAGAAGGAGTTCGGCGGAGGTTTTCGCCTTTAGGGCAGAGGTTTCCGCCTTTAGGGCAGACGGGGGGTTTCCGCCTCTAATTGGCGGCAGACCAAGTGGTTTCCGCCTCAATAAATGCATATTTTAGATTTTATGTTTTGATTTCACGTAATAACTCGCTTCAATATATTGCCATGTGTCAACTAGACGCCTTCCTCAGCCGACGACTTTTGAAGCCAAGTGAAGGTAAGGAAAGTAAGGCCTATTTCGAAACACTGTTATTACCAAAAAAAAAAAATCATTTGATAAGATCGATTAATTAAGAATCTTCCACGGTTCGACTAATTCTTTTATAAAATCTCGTAATTAGGATCCTTCCCGATCTTGTTTCCGCAGAATCATTAAGAATGCGGCGGCAACGGCTGCAAAGGTTTCCATAGATTTATTAGGAAGTTCAGGAGGTATGGCGACTGCGATTGCGGCTGCGGCGAAGGCTTCCACCTCTAATTGGGCGACGGTCTGAGGGGTTTCCACCGTTGGATGCTGGAGATTTCTGCAGAAGGAGTTCGGCGGAGGTTTCCGCCTTTAGGCGGACGGGGGGTTTCCGCCTCTAATTGGCGGCAGACCAAGTGGTTTCCGCCTCAATAAATGCATATTTTAGATTTTATGTTTTGATTTCACGTAATAACTCGCTTCAATATATTTCCATGTGTCAACTAGACGCCTTCTTTAGCCGACGACATTTGGAGCCAAGTGAAGGTAAGGAAAGTAAGTGCTATTTCGAAACACTGTTATTACAAAAAAAAAAAAATCATTTGATAAGATCGATTAACTAAGAATCTTCCACGGTTCGACTAATTCTTTTATAAAATCTCAAAATTAGAATCCTTCCCGATCTTGTTTCCGCAGAATCATTAGGAATGCGGCGGCAACAGCTGCAAAGGTTTCCATAGATTTATTAGGAAGTTCAGGAGATACGGCGACTGCGATTGCGGCTGCGGCGAAGGCTTCCACCTCTAATTGGGCGACGGTCTGAGGGGTTTCCACCGTTGGATGCTGGAGATTTCTGCAGAAGGAGTTCGGCGGAGGTTTCCGCCTTTAGGGCAGACGGGGGGTTTCCGCCTCTAATTGGTGGCAGACCAAGTGGTTTCCGCCTCAATAAATGCATATTTTAGATTTTATGTTTTGATTTCACGTAATAACTCGCTTCAACATATTGCCATGTGTCAACTAGACGCCTTCTTTAGCCGACGACTTTTGGAGCCAAGTGAAGGTAAGGAAAGTAAGGCCTATTTCGAAACACTGTTATTACAAAAAAAAAAAAATCATTTGATAAGATCGATTAACTAAGAATCTTCCACGGTTCGACTAATTCCTTTATAAAATCTCAAAATTAGGATCCTTCCCGATCTTGTTCCCGCAGAATCATTAGGAATGCGGCGGCAATGGCTGCAAAGGTTTCCATAGATTTATTAGGAAGTTCAGGAGGTACGGCGACTGCGATTGCGGCTGCGGCGAAGGCTTCCACCTCTAATTGGGCGACGGTCTGAGGGGTTTCCACCGTTGGATGCTGGAGATTTCTGCGAAGGAGTTCAGCGGAGGTTTCCGCCTTTAGGGCGTACGGGGTTTCCGCCTCTAATTGGCGGCGAGACCAAGTGGTTTCCGCCTCAATAAATGCATATTTTAGATTTTATGTTTTGATTTCACGTAATAACTCGCTTCAATATATTGCCATGTGTCAACTAGACGCCTTCTTTAGCCGACGACTTTTGGAGCCAAGTGAAGGTAAGGAAAGTAAGGCCTATTTCGAAACACTGTTATTACAAAAAAAAAAAAATCATTTGATAAGATCGATTAACTAAGAATCTTCCACGGTTCGACTAATTCTTTTATAAAATCTCAAAATTAGGATCCTCCCCGATCTTGTTTCCGCAGAATCATTAGGAATGCGACGGCAACGGCTGCAAAGGTTTCCATAGATTTATTAGGAAGTTCAGGAGGTACGGCGACTGCGATTACGGCTGCGGCAAAGGCTTCCACCTCTAATTGGGCGACGGTCTGAGGGGTTTCCACCGTTGGATGCTGGAGATTTCTGCAGAAGGAGTTCGGCGGAGGTTTCCGCCTTTAGGGCAGATGGGGGGTTTCCGCCTCTAATTGGCGGCAGACCAAGTGGTTTCCGCCTCAATAAATGCATATTTTAGATTTTATGTTTTGATTTAACGTAATAACTCGCTTTAATATATTGCCATGTGTCAACTAGACGCCTTCTTTAGCCGACGACTTTTGGAGCCAAGTGAAGGTAAGGAAAGTAAGGCCTATTTCGAAACACTGTTATTACAAAAAAAAAAATCATTTAATAAGATCGATTAACTAAGAATCTTCCACGGTTCGACTAATTCTTTTATAAAATCTCAAAATTAGGATCCTCCCGATCTTGTTTCCGCAGAATCATTAGGAATGCGACGGCAACGGCTGCAAAGGTTTCCATAGATTTATTAGGAAGTTCAGGAGGTACGGCGACTGCGATTACGGCTACGGCAAAGGCTTCCACCTCTAATTGGGCGACGGTCTGAGGGGTTTCCACCGTTGGATGCTGGAGATTTCTGCAGAAGGAGTTCGGCGGAGGTTTCCGCCTTTAGGGCAGATGGGGGGTTTCCGCCTCTAATTGGCGGCAGACCAAGTGGTTTCCGCCTCAATAAATGCATATTTCAGATTTTATGTTTTGATTTAACGTAATAACTCGCTTTAATATATTGCCATGTGTCAACTAGACGCCTTCTTTAGCCGACGACTTTTGGAGCCAAGTGAAGGTAAGGAAAGTAAGGCCTATTTCGAAACACTGTAATTACAAAAAAAAAAAAAAAATCATTTGATAAGATCGATTAAGTAAGAATCTTCCACGGTTCGACTAATTCTTTTATAAAATCTCAATATTAGGATCCTTCTCGATCTTGTTTCCGCAGAATCATTAGGAATGCGGCGGCAACGGCTGCAAAGGTTTCCATAGATTTATTAGGAAGTTCAGGAGGTACGGCGACTGTGATTGCGGCTGCGGCGAAGGCTTCCACCTCTAATTGGGCGATGGTCTGAGGGGTTTCCATCGTTGGATGCTGGAGATTTCTGCAGAAGGAGTTCGGCGGAGGTTTCCGCCTTTAGGGCAGACGGGGGGTTTCCGCCTCTAATTGGCAGCAGACCAAGTGGTTTCCGCCTCAATAAATGCATATTTTAGATTTTATGTTTTGATTTCACGTAATAACTCGCTTCAATATATTGCCATGTGTCAACTAGACGCCTTCTTTAGCCGACGACTTTTGGAGCCAAGTGAAGGTAAGGAAAGTAAGGCCTATTTCGAAACACTGTTATTACAAAAAAAAAAAAATCATTTGATAAGATCGATTAATTAAGAATCTTCCACGGTTCGACTAATTCTTTTATAAAATCTCAAAATTAGGATCCTTCTCGATCTTGTTTCCGCAGAATCATTAGGAATGCGGCGGCAACGGCTGCAAAGGTTTCCATAGATTTATTAGGAAGTTCGGGAGGTACGCGGCGCGATTGCGGCTGCGGCGAAGGCTTCCACCTCTAATTGGGCGATGGTCGAGGGGTTTCCACCGTTGGATGCTGGAGATTTCTGCGAAGGAGTTCGGCGGAGGTTTCCGCCTTTAGGGCAGACGGGGGGTTTCCGCCTCTAATTGGCGGCAGACCAAGTGGTTTCCGCCTCAATAAATGCATATTTTAGATTTTATGTTTTGATTTCACGTAATAACTCGCTTCAATATATTTCCATGTGTCAACTAGACGCCTTCTTTAGCCGACGACTTTTGGAGCCAAGTGAAGGTAAGGAAAGTAAGTGCTATTTCGAAACACTGTTATTACAAAAAAAAAAAAATCATTTGATAAGATCGATTAACTAAGAATCTTCCACGGTTCGACTAATTCCTTTATAAAATCTCAAAATTAGGATCCTTCCCGATCTTGTTTCCGCAGAATCATTAGGAATGCGGCGGCAACGGCTGCAAAGGTTTCCATAGATTTATTAGGAAGTTGAGGAGGTACGGCGACTGCGATTGCGGCTGCGGCGAAGGCTTCCACCTCTAATTGGGCGACGGTCTGAGGGGTTTCCACCGTTGGATGCTGGAGATTTCTGCAGAAGGAGTTCGGCGGAGGTTTCCGCCTTTAGGGCAGACGGGGGGTTTCCGCCTCTAATTGGCGGCAGACCAAGTGGTTTCCGCCTCAATAAATGCATACTTTAGATTTTATGTTTTGATTTCACGTAATAACTCGCTTCAATATATTTCCATGTGTCAACTAGACGCCTTCTTTAGCCGACGACTTTTGGAGCCAAGTGAAGGTAAGGAAAGTAAGGCCTATTTCGAAACACTGTTATTACAAAAAAAAAAAATCATTTGATAAGATCGATTGACTAAGAATCTTCCACGGTTCTACTAATTCTTTTATAAAATCTCAAAATTAGGATCCTTCCCGATCTTGTTCCCGCAGAATCATTAAGAATGCGGCGGCAACGGCTGCAAAGGTTTCCATAGATTTATTAGGAAGTTCATGAGGTACGGCGACTGCAATTGCGGCTGCGGCGAAGGCTTCCACCTCTAATTGGGCGACGGTCTGAGGGGTTTCCACCGTTGGATGCTGGAGATTTCTGCAGAAGGAGTTCGGCGGAGGTTTCCGCCTTTAGGGCAGACGGGGGGTTTCCGCCTCTAATTGGCGGCAGACCAAGTGGTTTCCGCCTCAATAAATGCATATTTTAGATTTTATGTTTTGATTTCACGTAATAACTCGCTTCAATATATTTCCATGTGTCAACTAGACGCCTTCTTTAGCCGACGACTTTTTGAGCCAAGTGAAGGTAAGGAAAGTAAGTGCTATTTCGAAACACTGTTATTAAAAAAAAAAAAAAATCATTTGATAAGATCGATTAATTAAGAATCTTCCACGGTTCGACTAATTCTTTTATAAAATCTCAAAATTAGGATCCTTCCCGATCTTGTTTCCGCAGAATCATTAAGAATGCGGCGGCAACGGCTGCAAAGGTTTCCATAGATTTATTAGGAAGTTCAGGAGGTACGGCGACTGCGATTGCGGCTGCGGCGAAGGCTTCCACCTCTAATTGGGCGACGGTCTAAGGGGTTTCCACCGTTGGATGCTGGATATTTCTGCAGAAGGAGTTCGGCGGAGGTTTTCGCCTTTAGGGCAGAGGTTTCCGCCTTTAGGGCAGACGGGGGGTTTCTGCCTCTAATTGGCGGCAGACCAAGTGGTTTCTGCCTCAATAAATCCATATTTTAGATTTTATGTTTTGATTTCACGTAATAACTCGCTTCGATATATTGCCATGTGTCAACTAGACGCCTTCCTTAGCCGACGACTTTTGAAGCCAAGTGAAGGTAAGGAAAGTAAGGCCTATTTCGAAACACTGTTATTACCAAAAAAAAAAATCATTTGATAAGATCGATTAATTAAGAATCTTCCACGGTTCGACTAATTCTTTTATAAAATCTCAAAATTAGGATCCTTCCCGATCTTGTTTCCGCAGAATCATTAAGAATGCGGCGGCAACGGCTGCAAAGGTTTCCATAGATTTATTAGGAAGTTCAGGAGGTACGGCGACTGCGATTGCGGCTGCGGCGAAGGCTTCCACCTCTAATTGGGCGACGGTCTAAGGGGTTTCCACCGTTGGATGCTTGATATTTCTGCAGAAGGAGTTCGGCGGAGGTTTTCGCCTTTAGGGCAGAGGTTTCCGCCTTTAGGGCAGACGGGGGTTTACGCCTCTAATTGGCGGCGAGACCAAGTGGTTTCGCCTCAATAAATGCATATTTTAGATTTTATGTTTTGATTTCACGTAATAACTCGCTTCGATATATTGCCATGTGTCAACTAGACGCCTTCCTTAGCCGACGACTTTTGAAGCCAAGTGAAGGTAAGGAAAGTAAGGCCTATTTCGAAACACTGTTATTACCAAAAAAAAAAAATCATTTGATAAGATCGATTAATTAAGAATCTTCCACGGTTCGACTAATTCTTTTATAAAATCTCGTAATTAGGATCCTTCCCGATCTTGTTTCCGCAGAATCATTAAGAATGCGGCGGCAACGGCTGCAAAGGTTTCCATAGATTTATTAGGAAGTTCAGGAGGTATGGCGACTGCGATTGCGGCCGCGGCGAAGGCTTCCACCTCTAATTGGGCGACGGTCGAGGGGTTTCCACCGTTGGATGCTGGAGATTTCTGCGAAGGAGTTCGGCGGAGGTTTCCGCCTTTAGGCGACGGGGGTTTCCGCCTCTAATTGGCGGCAGACCAAGTGGTTTCCGCCTCAATAAATGCATATTTTAGATTTTATGTTTTGATTTCACGTAATAACTCGCTTCAATATATTTCCATGTGTCAACTAGACGCCTTCTTTAGCCGACGACTTTTGGAGCCAAGTGAAGGTAAGGAAAGTAAGTGCTATTTCGAAACACTGTTATTACAAAAAAAAAAATCATTTGATAAGATCGATTAATTAAGAATCTTCCACGGTTCGACTAATTCTTTTATAAAATCTCAAAATTAGGATCCTTCCCGATCTTGTTTCTGCAGAATCATTAAGAATGCGGCGGCAACGGCTGCAAAGGTTTCCATAGATTTATTAGGAAGTTCAGGAGGTACGGCGACTGCGATTGCGGCTGTGGCGAAGGCTTCCACCTCTAATTGGGCGACGGTCTGAGGGGTTTCCACCGTTGGATGCTGGAGATTTCTGCAGAAGGAGTTCGGCGGAGGTTTCCGCCTTTAGGGCAGACGGGGGGTTTTCGCCTCTAATTGGCGGCAGTCCGAGTGGTTTCCGCCTCAATAAATGCATATTTTAGATTTTATGTTTTGATTTCACGTAATAACTCGCTTCAATATATTGCCATGTGTCAACTAGACGCCTTCTTTAGCCGACGACTTTTGGAGCCAAGTGAAGGTAAGGAAAGTAAGGCCTATTTCGAAACACTGTTATTACAAAAAAAAAAATCATTTGATAAGATCGATTAATTAAGAATCTTCCACGGTTCGAGTAATTCTTTTATAAAATCTCAAAATTAGGATCCTTCCCGATCTTGTTTCCGCAGAATCATTAGGAATGCGGCGGCAGCGGCTACAAAGGTTTCCATAGATTTATTAGGAGGTTCAGGAGGTGTGGCGACTACGATTGCGGCTGCGGCGAAGGCTTCCACCTCTAATTGGGCGACGGTCTGAGGGGTTTCCACAGTTGGATGCTGGAGATTTCTGCAGAAGGAGTTCGACAGAGGTTTCCGCCCTTAGGGCAGACGGGGGGTTTCCGCCTCTAATTGGCGGCAGACCAAGTGGTTTTCGCCTCAATAAATGCATATTTTAGATTTTATGTTTTGATTTCACGTAATAACTCGCTTCAATATATTGCCATGTGTCAACTAGACGCCTTCTTTAGCCGACGACTTTTGGAGCCAAGTGAAGGTAAGGAAAGTAAGGCCTATTTCGAAACACTGTTATTACAAAAAAAAATAAAAAAATCATTTGATAACATCGATTAATTAAGAATCTTCCACGGTTCGACTAATTCTTTTATAAAATCTCAAAATTAGGATCCTCCCCGATCTTGTTTCCGCAGAATCATTAGGAATGCGGTGGCAACGGCTGCAAAGGTTTCCATAGATTTATTAGGAAGTTCAGGAGGTACGGCGACTGCGATTGCGGCTGCGGCGAAGGCTTCCACCTCTAATTGGGCGATGGTCTGAGGGGTTTCCACCGTTGGATGCTGGAGATTTCTGCAGAAGGAGTTCGGCGGAGGTTTCCGCCTTTAGGGAAGACGGGGGGTTTCCGCCTCTAATTGGCGGCAGACCAAGTGGTTTCCACCTCAATAAATGCATATTTTAGATTTTATGTTTTGATTTAACGTAATAACTCGCTTTAATATATTGCCATGTGTCAACTAGACGCCTTCTTTAGCCGACGACTTTTGGAGCCAAGTGAAGGTAAGGAAAGTAAGGCCTATTTCAAAACACTGTTATTACAAAAAAAAAAAAAAATCATTTGATAACATCAATTAATTAAGAATCTTCCACGGTTCGACTAATTCTTTTATAAAATCTCAAAATTAGGATCCTTCCCGATCTTGTTTCCAATTTTTTTATCTAGAAAAACTCTAACTTTAAGTCTCTTGTTTATACTCTAAATTTCATTTTGCCTCACAAAAAATCCCAAACTTTAAATCAAATCTCAAAACTATTTCAAACTTTTTTTTATCAAAAAAAAAATTCACCACCTTTTATTCATTTACCTTGAATTTTTTTTGGTTTTAAAATAATCACCACCTTCCAGACTTATTTGAAATCTAACCTTGCAAACCCTTGTCATTAGTTGATTATGAATATTGGCAAAATTAGGGACCATGGGCAGTAATTTTTGGGACTATGGTGTTAAAGTAAATTTTTTTAGATGAAAATGAAGTTCGAAGTAAATTTAGGACTTGAATGAAGGATTGAGTCTTTTTTAAAAGGAATTAAGCCTAAAGTCATGCACCTTAAAAGTTTAAATTCGATCCTTTGTTAAATAGTGCACCGTAACAGGCCAAAAAAGGGAAAATTTCTTTTAAAAAAAAGGATCTAGAATGGACGTTATTTCAAATAAAGACCAGAAATGATAAATCAATCTTAAATAAGGGTATGAAGTGCTCAAATTAGTTTTAAATAAGGGTTCAAACTTCTCATATAGCCATATCCTCATGGGATTGTTTTTTCCCGATACCTTGATAGGGGCAATTTCATCCAAAATTTGTAGCAAGGTAAAAAAATGCTTAAAATCCAGAAAACAGAAAAATTGCAAATTGAACTCTGAGTTCGTCGATGATCGAACTCTCAGTCCGTCTATTCTCCACTCTATCATGTGTACTTCCTATCCTGATGCCTCAACTTTGTCACCCAACAACAAATCGCTCCTTGTCCCCTTGAAAGTCCATTGTCTGGAGCTACATTATCTGCTAGAGGAGCGGGAACATTGATTCCATGTAATGAGTTTAGAGAGGCCGTTAAATCTATCGTCAACACCTAATTTGAAGTTTTGAATCTTTTCGTCCGGTGTTAGCAATTATTGGGCATTATGATCTTGTGCTATCGTGTGATCTCAGTAAAATTTGAAAGCTCAATATGTCAAGTTAGAGCATTGACTTCTTTTATCTATCGACAGCTTGTGATCTACAAGCTCAGCCTCTCCTTTGCTAGAAGAGGAGCTAGTGAAATGGTGGAGCGTGTGCGTGATGTGTTTAGGTTTGGACAATCTTCATGACCGGCCTCCCAATGATGTCAAAGAGAGGGAACTCCAGAATCTGCTCTGGTGGTTGCCTCACTACTAGGCGTTGCAAGTGAACTTCAAAGGCGAAAAGCCCATGGGCTATGCGCTGTTCGCGACAGCTAAGTGGATTTCTTGTCACTTTCATTCACTCTTTTTCAATGGTTATATTAAAGCTTGAGATCATCTCTCTTCATCCATTATCAAAATTTTATTTTAATTGTAGTATTTAATAAATATGTTGAACAACGAACCGATACATTAAAACTTATGAGCTTCTCTATTATCTTTTTCTGAAACAATTTCAAATTACATGGACTTTACATAAAGTTATATTCATTTTTTATTTTCTACTAAATAAATTTACTTTGACGGATATGGGACATATCAAAATAAGTGAATTTGAAAAGAAGTATATGAAATTGAATGAAATGTCAATATGCATGTTTCAACTAAGTTGAACTTCTTAACTTCTTTTTCACATAAATTATTGTGATAGTTATAGATAAGGATCATTAAGCAAAAAAATCTATAACAGGCTCCTTCAAAATATTTTAACATAACTTAAATTGAGTAAATAAACTGACTACTTATTCACATGTTGAAATATGTTGTACTTCAAAATACCAAAAGGAAATACTTCTCTCTAACTTATTTTTTAATTAACTAAATAAGTTATGTATATCAATAAATTTATATGTTTTCACTTTTTTTCAATTTTTAAAATGAATAAGAGATAAAATTGGAATGGATAAATCTATCGAAAGGATAACAATAATTATTTTGAAAATATTTTGTCTATTTTGAATTCTTCTCAAATTTAAAATCAACAAAAGATGAATATTAGAGAATAAATTTGATATGCTTCCTTTTAATCCGCTTTCTTTCTTGAAATTCGAACTCCATAAAAGATTCAAAAATTACAAATCAATAAAAAAAATAATTATTGGGCAAATGTGAGCCAGTTGACGTGCCTTGCCATATGACGATCTGGAAAGCATAGTGCCAACGTGGTGATCCGATTTCAACAACAGAATCTTTTGAATTTCTAAATCAAAGCTCCAGATAATCTCTTTTTATCCATTGGCTAGATTTTTATCAGAATTGTAGTACTTAAAAAATTATTCCAACAACAAGCTAATATAATAAAGCTTCCGAACTTCTCTCTTTATATTTTTTTAATCAATTTCCAATTATTTGAACTTTACGTAAAAAACTATGTTCTTATATATTTTATACTGAATAATATTTGCTTTTAAATAACTTAAGATACATTTAAAATAAGTGGATTTCAAAAGGACCTTTAATCGAATGAAATGGCAATATATCAAATTTTTAACTTCTTTTATTAATAAATAAGTGGTGTTGTAATATTTAACTTTTCTTAAAGTAGATTAGTGTTAGTGTAGTTTCTATATTTAATGAACATTGAGCAAAAATGTTATAACATAAGCTATAAATCCAAATTATGTAAAAATTAATTGTGTAGTCATTCCCATCTTGAAATATTCTTCAAATTATAAATCTTATTCATTTGTTTGATAAGATTATTTCCATTTATAATTTAATCTTCAATTTACTAAATAAATTATCCATCAATTTATGTGTATATTTTCAGTTTTTTGAATTATAAGATGAATAAGAGATAAAACTTGAAAGGGATAAATATTTTGGAAAGCTAAGAGTTATGATATGCAAAATATTTTGTCTCTTTTAATGCATTTCGAAAGGATAATAGTTATAATCAATTAACAAAGTAACAGCCGGTTGCTCGTTTTCCCGCGGTTAAAGACCATCCTAAAAATCCCCCACCAGCTAGCGGGGAAGGATAAGAAAATTGGGAGATAAAACATATCAATACTTTTAAGCTTCTCTGTTACTTTTCTTTTTTGCCCTTTTTGAATTTACACGGCATACACTTCACGCAAAACTCTTGATCACATGAAGTCTAGGCTTGGGAACATTACCGACATAGTTATAGAAAATCAATAAGCCCCTCATGCGATCCTACTCTCTCTTTAAATTTGTTTTCTTTAAATATCCATTGAAATTAGAGTAAGAATCGGAACGACAAATCAAGAAGAAAATGCAAAAACTCCATTAAAATATTTTAAATAATAAACCGTGATTAGATTAAGCATGAGGGGAAGTGTTAAAATATTTAGATAATAAATCATCAGCTTAAAATTTTAGAATAATTGACAGTAGTACCACCAAATTTCACAAAACCTTAGAAGTAGCAAAATTACTTTCTGAAACCTAGGCGTAAGAAAAAACAAAAGACCGAAGTAAAGAAAATCTACTGTGCAAACGCTGACCCCGCTTCCTCTTGCTCTCACCGATCACCAATGCACCTCATCACAAGTACAAACAAGACCATCATCAAATAGAATTCGAGTTGGGCCAGCGACACACCAATGCGCACCAATTTGCCATTGCCGCGTGTCCATCCGGCTATCAGCAAGAACACAGTAACAGATACCACCGCGGTGAATAAAGGTGCTGAGATTATGAGAACGGGACTGGGATGGTCAAGGGCAAGACAAATCAGGAGCGCGGCGCCCCCAACCGCAGAGACGACGAGGGTGAAAAGGAACAACTCTCCAGCCCAGGCAAAGTCCAATACGCCAGAGAACCGCAGGCTGTCACATGCTCGTTGAGGGGGAGTTTAGGTCTCCTGCGACAAGCGAACTGTCGGGAGCAGAGGAGTTCGGATATCCGTTCGACATGTCCATCGGCCTCTGAACAACCAATTCTATATCTGGAACTTGAGTATCTCCGGTTCTTCCAGCAAAGGACTGGTTCGGATTTGTGGCCATGGCCAACGACTCTTGAAGGTCTGGTGCTGGATTTGCCACCATTGATTGATAGGAGTCCATGGATGATGGAAGAGTTAGTTTCTAATATCAACCACAATGCACTATAATCAAATGGGCAAGATCCTAATCCTAAAGGGAGAGGGAACCCAATTATCATGTGAAACCATGAAAAAAAGACGGGGTTAATCAGCTCTATGAACAGAAATAAATAATGATAAGGGCAAGGACTTGAGGAGGCATCTCATCTAACATCATCTACAGAATAGGGTAGGTTTCTTCCCCAAGAAAAAAAGAAAAGAAAAAGAAAAGTGTTTTAATATTTTAATATTATTTTTTAAAAAAAATCGATATAAGGGTATCCGAACTCTGGGCCATGAACAAGAGACCCGGACCAGATTCTGTCCCCGGCCATTCCTGGCCTTCCCCAAACCACGGACACCATCATCGACTATCACTTACCATCATCATGAGACACGTCAGCCTAATGCCACCGGGTCATCATCACTGATCACCACCTTGATTCGCCGCGGGAAACGAACGCAAAATGGATGGATCGAAGACGGATGTTGCGATTTCCAAATGAAATGGAACGTCAAAGTGTCCTCAAACAATAAAACAGCTTCGTTTAGACACTTTTACAAACGATTGGTGGCCGGTTTCAACACATTGCACGAAACATAATCGATTTCGGTCCATATGCTCAAGCATTACTCAAGAAATTCATGTTTCCTTGAACAAAAACAAAACGAGGAGGCTCGTACCTTGACAAAGCAAACTTTTGGAAGACGAATTGTTGCGAAAAGGTGAGACGGCGCTTCAAAACCAATTCTTCATAATCAACCTCCTGTCACATGGCCACAAGTCTATATATATAAGTGAAACCCTTATTTTTTTACCGACTTCTCATAGGATTTTGTTTTCTATCTTAAACGATTTTATCCAAAACATATCTCTATGTATTTTAAACAAAATCTAAATCTATGTTAAAAGTTGGACTTTCTTATTTTAACGGCCAATTTCTCCAATGTAGATTTGAATTTTGGGAAGTTGATCTTCGGATCTTTTTTGCTCGATTTCAAATGTCCGCAACATATCTAATTCGGAATATTCGAAATTTCGTATTGGGCTCAAATTCGAAACATAATCTATCAAGCAAGAAGGGGATGTTCCGAAACTCATCACCAGTCGAGGATGAGCGGCGGTATTTGAAGTTTCGGCTCGTCGAACTTCTCTCGGCTGACAAACAGACCGAAAAAAGCGTGCCTCTCGGGTGATGATGACATGGGCACAGCAACGACCGCCACGAAAGTCTCAAGCTTCTCAGATTTGCTTTGCTCGAATCCTCCCTCGAATTCTAGAACGACCAATCCATGAGAACAAGGCCAAACCCGGCTGCAAGCGAGGCTTTATGAAGTGGCCACGACGACGAATGAAGAGGAGGTAGATAAACCCCCCCGGTGACGAAAGGGGTGATTCTCAAGTTATTTTCCTTCAAGATTTGCAGCACCATTTAAGTTGGGCCCACAATAACCCTGGCCCAATTCTTCTTCTTCTTTTTTGACGTCGAGACAGTCTTACTTCTCACTAGGATTTCGATTAGGCTACTTTGCACCAACTTGATCCATTCTTAGCCATTTTGGATTTTTGGATTTGATGTTTATTAGGAATTATTAGCCATTTTTTAAATGTGTTCTAATCAAAACTATTAGTAAGCTAGAAGCAATAATTGACCTGTTTTCATCCCCAAATTGTGTAGTGGTATAGATCTATTGCATATTGAACTAAAACGGGTGGAACAGAAAAAAAAAATCATTTACTTAACCAAAAGAGCCATAACATAAGCTATCTCCCCAAATTAGACTAAAATCTTTTAAATTAAGAAGATAAATTGTGTACTTATTCACATCTTGAAATACTTGATACTACAAAATATAAATCTTATTCATCTAATAAGTTTTGTCTATTATTTCCAACTTAAATTTTGATTCTGTGAATAAATTATGTATATGCATCTTTTTTAATTCTAACATTAAGAAGGGATAATATCTAAAACTGATAAATATTTCGAAAGGATATTCATTATAGTTCTCAAAGATTTTCCATGAGGAAAAAAGTTTAAATAGATAAATATTGGACTCTCTATGTGCTTTGTTATTTGAAATTCAAACTCAATAAACAACACAACAACTGGTTACTCGTTAATATCATAATAGATGAGAAGTTTCTTTTACTTTTTTTCCCTTTTGAATTAACACAACTTCCACCTCATGCAAAGCTCTTAATTACACAAAGTCTGGGCTTGGAAATATACCAACTTAGTTATGGAATCAATAAGCCACTCGTGCGATGCAATGCTTTTGTCTCTTTGAATTTTTAATATTGAAACATCCGCTGAAATTAAAGGAAGAATCGGAGTGACAGATCAAAGAGAAAATACCCTCTAAATTGAATTTTGGGTACAAAAGACCAAACAAAGTGCAGAAAAAGAAGAAGAAGAAGAAGAAGAAGAAGAAGAAGAAGAAGAAGAAGAAGAAGAAGATGCGGGTGTCACGGCCCGAAAGAAAGCATGTCCAAAGGTTCCTACGGGACGGGCATGACACATCCGACCCTCGGCTTATCCCGTCTACTTGGGTTTTCTTGAGTCTTCTAGAATACCTTTGAGACGGGCGTTAAAGTAATTGTACTGTTATGTAATAAATACAGGTAGCCGGTAGTTGAGGAGATGCAATCTTCACCGTTAGATTCAAGGGAGATATATGGAAAAAAAAAAAAACAAAAGGTTTCTATAACTAAAGGACCGTGCCTTTCCGAGGAGGACCTCTTACGATTGCTAAGATTCCCAACAAGAGCTCTTCCGGAACGTTCCAAGGGCGGACGATACGGTCATTACGCCAAGATCTAGAAGTCTCTTGTAGTTGGTAAGTTGGGCGGTATGATCTCGTCTGCCGGATGAAAAGTCGATCAATGGATGTAATCTGAGGACCTCTAGTATAAAAAGGGGTGCATTCCCTCTCATTTGAATTCATCCAACCATTTCAGCAATACAAAGTTCCTTTCTTTCCATAGTTTATCCTCTAGGAACTTTCTTTCACTACAGTAATACAAAGTTCCTTTCTTTCCACAGTTTATCCTTAGGAACTTTTTTTCACTACAACAATACAAAGTTCCTTTCTTTCCAAAGTTTATCCCTCTAGCAAAAAGTAACATCGTGTGACAATATTATGTGGAAGCTATGGGAAAACCTACTGGAATGGCAATTGCAATGAAAAGATAAATTTATTCTCTGACAATCACCAATAGACAAGGCAATCGCAACAAAAAGAGAATTTCATTGTTTGACAATCACCAAGATAGCAAGGCAGTCGTAACGAAAACCATTAATGCTACCAGAGCTATAATGGCCATATACAGGGATGACCGTTGTATGTATTCATTATGTGCAAAAACTCCAAACATAAGAACGAGGATTGTAATGCAAACCATGGAGTGAAAGACATATGCAGCATAGCGAATTCGACATTTTGAATTGTGCTCCGAGACGTAAATCGTAGCCATGAGTCCCATCATGCTGATGGCAATCAGGAGGACGTTACCGGCTACCGAACTGGTGGAGAAGAGCACTTGTTCAGATGCCCAGCGGGGTGCTACTGTGTCACCGGAGTCAAAGATCGTGCCCCAACGGGGTGCTGCTCTATCGCCAGATTCAAAGATCGTGCCCCAGTGAGGTCCTACTGTGTCGCCGAAATCAAAGATCGTGCCATGAACAAGCAAATACAAAGAAACTCATTCAATGAGATGAGACACATACCAATAGACTTTACAATAAGAGGTTTTCCAATACCTTCCCAAAACCAGTAATGGCACTCGCACAAGTACCATGCCCTGATAATGCTAAAAGAATTTGAAGCATGATATTGATCACGAAGCTTTGAAATGCGTTTTAAAGGAATTTTTCCTATTGAAAATCACCCCCACGGACCATTTGGCGAGGCACAGGGCGAGCCAAGGACGATATTAGGCTATTAGCCCCACCCCGTCCCGTTTATCCACCGCGTTTATATTTGTTGAGAAGTATAGCTAAGTAGAATCCTGCTCATAAGATTGTGGGACTTTTAATAACTAGTTATAGATGGTATAATTCAAAATTGTAACGAAAATTCCAATCAATTATGTGTTTTAAATAAATAATTTTAAAACATGAATGAATTTTTCCCCATACAGGACACAGTGCCCCTAAGAGGACTATCCCCCTCCTCCCGCTCCTCCTTCTTCTCCTCCTCCTCCTCCTCCTCGAGGCAAGGCGGCGGCCGCAAACCGCTACCCGGCCTAGTCTCCATCCTTAATGTCATTAATAACTAGATCTACTTATCATTTAATAAGAGTGCGTTTGGTAACGATTTTTTTCTTAAGAATAATTTTTCATCATAAATGGTTTTTTCTGATTCTACTCCCGGGAACAATTTCTGAGCTAAAATACGCGCTTGTTAATTATCCAAAATTCATAGTCCCATGATAGAAATGCATTTGGTAGAATTCTTAAATTATTTTATTTCTTTTAATTTTTTAATATTTTTATTTTATTTTTCTTAATTTTCTCTTTTTTATTTTTCTTTTTTCTCTTCTTCCTCATTTTTCTTTGTAGCCGATTGCTAGCCACGGTTGTAACCGACGCTGCTGGGCGAGGTTCGATGAGCTCGTCAAAGGCTCGTCTGGCCACCAACAAGGTCGAGCCTCACACTAGTTGGCAAGACCGAGCCTCATCCAGCCACAACAAAGCTCGGGCCGATGACGCTCTGGCGAGGTCACCGACCCTTGTCTAGCAGATTGCCGGCCATAGTCGAGGTCAACAACCAACCAAAAGGAAGAGAAGAAGTGATAAGAAGAGAAAAGAGGGGAAAATAAAAAAAAAAATATGAACTAAATTGTTCCCGAAAACAAAAAGCTACTTTATTTTACTTCTTGATTTTATTCTAAACCTATTTCTGGGAACAAAAATAATACCATCGAGTTTCTATTTTTTTTTTCGTTCCGGAGAACAAAAGAGCAAAAATTGTTGTTTCTCAAAAGGTTACCAAACAAGGCCTAAATGGTAATCTTTTACTACTCCCACTCATAACCAATTAAATTTAACATTCCGTTAAATTAGATGGAGACAAATCAATATGCTTGCTAAATAATTAAAGGCATTATTTGAGAAATTGTGCTGTGCTTAATTTGTAGTTTTTTTAGCCTCCAAAAAATCTAATTTAGTTGTATTGTGCTCATTTTGATTCTGTTGGTACTCTGGAAAGTTTAGAGCACAAGTTACGAATTACTCCAAGAAAAACTTATTTTATTTGTTGTCAAGCAACCGAGACAAGATAAATTACCTAATATTTATATAAATGCATATGTATATGTATAGATTCATAAACCTATAGATTTTTGGAAAACAAAATAAAGCCGAGATGCATCATAAAAAGCAAGATTTTGCTTTTATGCCGCCCAAATTTTAATCGACAATATAAGTCCTGGATCTACGAGGAGAAGGATAAGTCAAGTCAATATTCAACTTAGAAATTAAAAAAAATAATCAATTAACTCTCTCTCTCTCTCTCTCTCTCTCTTTTTCACGAGTCATGAGTCTTGTTCGGTTTTCAATTTAAGTTATTTTGTCAAATCTTAGATTTAGATAATTGATCCCCGATTTATAAATTTAACATTTCATTCACGACACTTGCTTGATTCCCAACACGGGCTCTTTCGGCCTGCTCGAAACTAATTCAAGCCTGAACTCATTCAACCGAAGCCAAGCCCAGATTTAACAGAATTCAAAACGTAAGCCCATTTCCTATTCTTTTCTTCCTTTTGTTTTGAGATAAATGCATTGAAAAACCTAAAACTTATCATGAAAGTGCAATTAAATCATAAAATTTATCACAAAGTATAACTAAGTCATAAAATTTTAAAAGATCGATCAATTTTTGAAACTTGTTAAATTGGTCCACTTAAATCATTTCGTTAATTACACTTTTTGAAAATTTTAAAACTTCGATTGAACCTTCACAACAAATTATAAGACTTGATTGCACTTTGAAAGTTTTAAGATTGGATTGCATTTTTATGATAAGATTTAAGAATTGATTATATTTTTTGTAAATTTTAGGACTTAATTGCACTTTCATGATAAATTTTAGGATTTTTAATGTATTTATCATTTTTGTTTATTGATTAACTTTGTTCTCTCACAGCATACTCCTTTTATCTCTTCTTCAAGACGAGCTGAGAAAACACAGATCTAAAAATGCAGCTCACTGCACCAGACCATCAACAACGGAAGCTAATTGCATTAGCACATCAAGATATTAAACATACGTTCCTCGCTGCAAATTTCTCATTCTTAAAGCAAGAACTACGCCATTAGTTATCATCTTCAGCCTTCACTGTTCGCCCGACCGCATTTCCACACATGTCCAACCATCCCTGTTTATTGGATTTTAACTCAAATCATGACTTACCGAGACAAGAGGATTTGAACATTCTCCATTGACCTCAGCCATTTTCTCGCAGTAGGACATAGGACACGAGAGTAAAACGCGGTAATAAGAAAAGACGTTCAATTCCTGTAAAATTGCTAAATTTTTACTTAAAAGATTTGAAAATTGTTCAACATAACTTATTAACTTTATCCATTTTCGGATTAGACAAAAACAAAACTAATTCACGAACAAGTGGAGTGCATCTCAAATTGACAATCACGTAACATCTCGAGATTTCCCATACACAAAGGACCATATACAATTTAAGAAGATCAGGCCAAGTCTCGTCGGATTTTCAGAATATTCCCAAGGACGGTCGATATGCTAAATATAACATGTCCTAAAGCATTCTTGTCGTCTTGGTAGATGAGAGATAAAATCTCCACCGTTAGATCGAAAAACAATTAACAGGTTATAATGAAAAAGACTATTATATAAATAGATGTGCCCCTCGCCTCACTTGTATTATGCAACATTTGAGCAATATAAAACATTGTCTGCCAAAGCCACTCTCTCTAAACACTTTTTTCTCTTTCTAATCCAGACAAAAGGCTTAGTTTAGGCACTCCATTAATCCAACATAGCCTAAGTTGTCACACAATTCCGATCCCAAACAATTGACCTATGACACATGCGTGCAGAGTTAAGGGAACTCGATTTGGACTTTTCACTAGTGAAAATTCAGTTCATGACCACTAACGATTTTAATCTTAATTGTTTTCCAAACAAACATCAACATCAATATAGCTAGTTGTCCATAGTAGCAATCCAAAGGAGCACCATCATCGCTAGAAATCAATGTGAACCAGGATGACCCCTACGCGCATAGACTTGGAGCAGCTGCACCAGCCTCCCACAACCACCACCACCAGCGCCCTACAGAATGATTGAAGGAAAAATAGACACTGGTCCGATGTCAATCATTGTAACCACGTAATAACAACGGCATCAAGGTTTACAAAGAAGAAGCCATTTGCTTGGCTTTGATCGGTTGCCACGTAAGTTGTTTCATTGGAGACCTCGAAAATGTCAAGGATGTGGCGCAAGCATCTAGTGGTTTAGGTTCGAACTCCCCATCACAAGCTCAGGTGCTTCATCAGGAATAGGTCAATGTGCGGATGGTTCCGCCTCAAACTAAGAAATGTCAAGGAGGGTGGACGCACGTGACGAATCTAGGTCCGAACTCCGCATCACAAGCTAGTTTGGGCTATTGTTATTGCCAAGACAAGTCCAAGTTGACGGTAGATGATAAAATGGGCTAAAGCCTTAATGGAATTCCATTTCATACGTATATGATCACATTATTGTGTAAGAAAGTGAAATTTGATCTTATTCAAGTTGCAATGTCTTCAAAGTTCAAAGGCAGCCATCGACTATTGGGAAAATTTTCCACTTGCTTCGTGTTTGCACATTCAAAACCATTAAATTTCAGGGGTTATCTTCTTTCTTAAGAAGAAGAGAGCCCAACTTTAGAAGAAGAGAGCCCAACAATTCAAACCTCTTCAAGATGAGTAGGAAAGAGCGTTTAATACATCACTATGTCAATGCTTTTCCTATTCTATGATCGCAACTTTTTCATATGTGTAGGCACGAATTACTGTTCTAAATGTGATTGTGCTAACTTTGATTTATCTTGAAAAACCTTAAAATTAGTTGATGAAGGAGAACAGTACCATTTCTTATTGACTTGAACAGCGAGTCGGACCCAATCCCAAATGAATAAGGATTGCTTCCTAATTGTGCAAAGTTTAGTTACATTTCCCCGGAATCCATCCAAATTTACATCCTAAGATCATCATGCTAAATTATATGTAGTTTGATGATAATCTTGCTCATTTCAACCCCAGATACATTGGGTGCGTTTGGGAAGGCTTTTGGGGAAAGCCCTTAGAAAAATGCAAAGACCTTTGACTTAAAGATATTTTTGAAAATGCAAAGTGTGTTTAGTAAATTGTACTTTGAAAGTCCATTTGAAGTACCTTTGAGCAAAATGGTGTTTGGGGAAATAATATTTGCAAAGGGCTTTGATGATAAAAAAAATTATAAAAAGAAAAATAAAAAAAATTGACCGGCAAGGCAGGCGGTCGCCGGCGAGGAAAATGGCCGCCGGCGGCCTCAGGTAGCCCCCGGAGAGGACCGGCGAGGGTCGCCCAGGGTCGGGCGACCTCCGGCAAGGGTCGCCTGACCCCAGGCGACCCCCGGTGGCCTTTCACGGAGGTCGCCCGACCCAGATCTGGGTCTGCCGGACGTCGGGCGACCTCGCGGCGACCCAGATCTAGTTGTCGGAGGTCGCGCGACCTCCGGCGACCAGATCTAGGTCACGCCTGAGGTCGCGTGACCTCCGGCGACCCAGATCTGGGTCGCGCCTGAGGTCGCGCGACCCAAAGAGCGCGACCCAGAGAGCACGAACCAGAGCTGGTCACAGCGACGCGACTTGCGTGCTGTCGCCGGGACTCACGAGCGATCGCCGCGACTCGCCGGTGATGGTCGCCGCGACCTCGCCGACCTCAGCCGTGACCTCGCCGGCCTCTTGAGCTCGTCTCTGATCAGCGGCGTGGCTGGAGAAGGAAGACGATGAACAGTACCATAAACAGTACCTTAGGTATTCCGAGAATGCTGAAAGCCCAAGGCAGCCTAGGACCTGCCTTGGGCTTTCAGCCTTGCAAATGCTAGCTTCCCCCGTAAGCCCCTTCGAAAGTAGTTCCCAAACACCCCAATTTTGGCCTAAAGATCTTTAGCTCTCCAAAGCCCTTTCCAAAGCAGTTTCCAAACGCACCAATTGTTCCTAACCTTGGAGGGAGGGAGAGTCCAATTATTGTTTGAAACATATGATGATATTTAGTCTTCTTCCGATTCGTAGGATGATGAAAAGATGGGTGTGATCGTCTCGATGACAAAATACATAATGATTAGGATAGAAACTCGAGGGAGGCATCGCATCAAACATCGTCAACAAATTCAAAAAAGAACAAAGAAGGGTAGGTTCTTTTCCTTTCGAAAAGTATTTTTGCATTGACAGCGATCTCTATTATTGTTTTCTCAAGGAGCTATCATTAACCATCCGAAAGAGAGAGCGACATGTTAATCTTGTGAGATTTACAACGCTATAATCAAATTAAACTCAGCAAATATTGCCGATTTCCACTCTCAAATAAATTTATCCTTGGATAACTACAAATCTAGACGTCATGGAAAGTAGATTTTACAATTGAGCAAAGAGTCAAGACTCGGATTAGGAAGATAAGAGAAAAATGCCATGTTAACGCGTCTCGAATGGTTCACATCTCAAGACAAATCGCCAATTGATCAATAAAACCACTCGAAATTTCGTCATGTGGTTTGGCAGCTGTCTTTGGCAAAAAAGTACCAAATCGTGACTCCTTTCAATCAGTCATAATAGCGAAGTTGATAAGAAGCCGCTCATTAGTATTATTTCCAAAGCAACATTTTATTAGAGTCAAGCAATTTAACGTAAATAAATACTGTCCCCATTGACAAAAGTATTGATTTTCGCATAAAATGGGGACAAGTCCTTTCAGAATCAAAGAAATCTGAAAACCCTCAAAATAAAAATAAAAAATACACTTTGAAAAATATTTTCCGGTCTCAATCATTCAGCTTCAAATATTAAATGTTGGATTCCATGTTTCATGCCACAATTCCCGTTGGCCCTAAATTTCCCTGTAAGCAAAGTCCAATTTGGTCAACCATATGACTGACCACCCACCTAACTCCTAACGTACTCACCTATACACATGTATATATATTGATTTAATAAATATCAAATTAGATTTAACCCGAATGTGAAGTCAATTTACCGTCAGAAATCTGTCGGTCAAATGTTCCGGCTGAAGATACAGAATACAGTCAAAGGAATGTCCAATCATATAATTTTTTGAGGATATAATATGCAGAACTAGTCTTTTTAATGCTTTTTTACCATGGGCAATTGAATCATTGATATTTTATGTTAGTGAATTAAGTCCTTAACATTAAAAAAAGTGTATTCAGATTCTAATCCTACCCTAATGTAGCCATCGGAGGTTTTCAAAGGCTAAAAATCCCATATGTCACTTATAAGACCTTTTCATCATGTCAAGTGAGCACAGGCAAAAGAGACACTTAGATTTATGAAATTAAAAATCCATTATCGACAAGTTTATGATTTGAATGCACCTTTTAAAAATATAAAAATATAATTCATCAAAATAAAAATTAAGGAATCCATCAACTAACAACCAAAACTTTAATGACTAATTCCGCACTAATGTGTTTGGTGAGTTCCATTTAGGTAATGGCACATACATATGGCTCCAAAACGGCGAAACCAGAACCACCAACTAAAAAAGAAATAATCTTCTGGAGATTGAATATATTATTGTGTTATTGTATTATTAAATTTAAATCAAGAGCAACTCTTTTGGACTGACCGTCTTTTAATTTTTCTTTTCTTTTCTTCTTAACAACAATAAAAAAATTTTAAAAAAAAAGTTAGAAGAAATTAATTATCTCCCAGACGATCAGACCAGTGCAAGCATGGAGGGTCCCAAAAAGAAGATAATTCCTTAATCGAGCATGCGCAAATGGACTCCACCAATCGCTTAGCTGCTGCTATGATGATGAAGCCATTCGACAAATCAATAGATGTCACTGTCTAGTCATTGGCGTATCCTACGAGGTTAGAACAAATTAAATAATTTGAATAATAGAAAAAGAATAAGAGAGCTTCTATATGGTGTACCTTTTGCTTAAGTTTATGCATTATTTGCGACATTCCGATCCAATGAATCTTTTTTAAAAGTGTTATGGCCCAGCGATCCCAAAATAATCATGAAGCACCGCAATCCATTTTACGATCTTCAATTAGTTGGGCGTCAAGGAATTTTCAACGGCAACTAGAGGTCATTCGTTCAAATCTCACGAGGCAAGAGAAATTATTTTGGAACTAAGACTTGAGGGTTGAGGCAACCTACGCGAATCAAAAATTTAGACTTAAATGAGTTTATGGGATTTACTTCACTGTAATGTTTTTGGATCATTGTAAAGATATAACTAGGCAATAAAGTGATACGTGAGTTACGACATACAGTTCAAAGTTCGCCTTGTTCTCTACAAGTTAAAATGAGTGGCTATTCTTGAACCTAGTCCCTCTATTTTGAGGTGCTCATGTGGACAAGTATGCCTACCAAAAAAACATACTAAGCCGCAGGGTGAGTGGTTAGTTTATATCACGGATGAAAATGAGATATGTTTGAATATCTGTCTCATTAACTTTTTGTTATTTCCCACTTCATTTCAAACAGGTTACAAATTTTGAGATTAAACTCCAAATCCACCTTACTAAAGTAGACGGTATTCCCCCCCCCCCCCCAAAAAAAAGTAGTTGGTAACCCGACAAATACCCTTTATCATATCGAGTAAAAAAATTAATAAATGTATTGAATATCTTAAAACTTGTCATGAAAATACAACTGAATCTTAATACTTTCAAAATTTACAATTAAGTCCTAAAACTTGTCACGAAATGCAATTGAGTTCTAAAAATTTCAAAATATATAATCAAATGTGACTTAGATTAGACCAACTTTAGGATTTTATTGCACCTTTTAAAAAATTTAGAATTCAATTGCATTTCGTGACAGATTTTAGGATTTAATTAGACATTTTGAAAGTTTTAGAACTCAATTGAATTTTCATTATAAGTTTTAGGATTTGATTGCTTATTTTAAAAGTTTTATAACTTAATTGCACATTTGTAATATGTTTTAGGATTTCTAACGTATTTATCTCAAAAAAAAAAAAAAAATCTCCCACTATGAGCTAAAATGAAAAACCTGTGAGCCTCTTGAAATGAACGCCTCTATTTTCATGTGGTCAAAGTCACCTGTCATGATTAAATAGTAGATTTTCATAATTATGGGTGTTTTTTTTTCTTTTTTCAGAATAACATTACATTCTATAAGTCTTTCAAATAAAAAATTAGCAACTAATCACCAAATTTGTTTTTAATAATGAGCACACACCGAGATTTCTAATTGTTGTTATGACTTTGCCTTTCAATGGTACACGTCCAAGTGGAAAGGGTGCCAAGGTGAAAGAGAAAAAACCTGAATTTTTTCTTTCAACGTCTCTAATGCTATCGCCATTTTTTTTTTTTTGGTAAATGGTGAGAATTATATTGACTTTAAACCAAAAAGCTGTAAGAAGCTATACAACAAGAACTCCGCACCAAAAACTTGCATTCACAAAGACAAAAGTCAGAGCGAGTGGAATGGTGCCAAGGTGAAAGAGAGAGGAATCTACACAGGAGCAAAAGAAAGCCAAAACAGCGGCAAAAGCAAACAAAAACCAAAAACGGGGAGCACAAACATTACACAAGCAGCCCCACCAAGGTTAAGGACGACACCAATGCTGGAGAGGGTTCCGACAATCCCAAAGCAGCCCCGTCAGGGGCTCCCATCTTCAAATGCGAGGAAACCGACAGAACCTCCGAACAGGAGACAGTTGGAAGACACCCCCTACGCAAGAAGGTCTAATGCTATCACCGTTCATGATTATGGATATGGAAAATGTACATTAGTCATAGAGCGAGGTTAGTCTCCATTTCCCTCCATCACAGCCTGGAATCTTAGATAAGTCAATCACCTTAGCAGGTCTAAGGTTGGCAACTTTAAATACCAGGACATCCGTGATCATCGATGTTGGACCGCCTTGAGGGTACGTTCGGTGGCGGAAGGGGAAGAAAAATGTATGGAAATTTGAATTTTCTCTCCACTTAAATTCCAGGAAAATTTTCAAGTTTTCTTTCAATATTCACTTCCTAATTTTAGAGAGGTGTCAATCTCACGCGAAAAGCCACTATAGGAGGATTTATTTTTTTATGACATATCCTACGTTCGAATTTTACCAGTCGTATCATTTGCCCCTCATACTTTTTTCAAATATACGGGGTTGCTTCCATGACTTCTTTGAGCTAAAGAAGAGGACGGACTCTGAATTACATTCAATTGATTTAAATCCATCTTGTTTCCGTTCCATGAAGAACCTACATTTCATGCTATATAGTGAGAAAAAGTTGGGAAAACAAAAAGGAAGAATTATCAAAATATTCCTAAATTTATTGTAATTATGTTAATTTAAACCTAAACCTCTTTTCTTTTTCAAATTAGACCTCGAACTTTTTGCATTTGAATCAATTAAGTTAATATAACTAAATTTAGCTAGTTAGTGATGACATGAAGGCTAATTATCCTATGTGGTGCAATCGACAATAACATAGACAATTTTAATAATATTTTAATATTTTATTCGAATTTTGTATTCTTTTCTTTTTCCTTTTTTTTTTTTTTTTTTTCCCTTCATCGTCCTCCACTAGATGATTGCCCAGAAGAGCTAGCGAGGCTGGTCTCGCCCATCCCTACCTCACTAGTGGTCGGCAAATTCAAGCTCGCCTAGGCATGGTAAGGCTTGCCCTCATCATCCTTTGGCAAGTTCAGCCTTGCTAGCTCTTGTCTTTAGCTAATCGCTAAGTTTCGACAATTTGCTAGAGGAAGAAGGAGAAAAAATAAATAAATAAAGAATTCTAAAAAATAGTTCATATCATCATTGATCGGCCAAAATCAATTAAATGAACTGAATTGACATAAATGCATAAGGACTAATACTCAATTGTCAAAAAAAAAAAAAGATTTATGGCTAAATTGACATAACAACAATAAGGTTATGATTGTTTTATAATTTTTTTTCCAAAAAAAAATTAATATGAAAACTTGCTTGTTTGATATGCGTCTCTTTGGGGAGTAGATGCTCTATCTGGTTGGTCTCTCCACACCATCTTGTCAATTTAAATCATTCATCCATGCGAATAACGGTAGTTTCAAATTTTACAATTAGTGTATCAATGGTTGAGATTTATTGAGATACCGATACGATAGAGGGTGGTTCTCCGTTTCTCAACTTACTATCGGTTTCGTATTATGCCAATCGGGCTTTTGCAAGGTTTGGAGTGACTATGGGGATTTCTCGATGCTTGAGTGAGTCCCGGTTCAAAATTTCAACTTCGGACTTGAGAATGAATGGTCATCGCGAGGACGGAATCCGCAACTGATTCCGTCAATCCAAGCTCAGCCCGCTTTTCATTCCGTGCTACATGCGGTCGAGAAAAAATGGGAGAGCAAAATTAAAAGCAAAAAAGGCCAAATCCAAATAAAATAAAATAAAAATTGCACTATCTTGCGCGGCGAAAATATCTCTACTTTTTCAATTGATGGAAAAAGAAAAAAGAGGCATCAACTTTTACTTGAAGGACAGAAACATTGCTTTAAGTTTTCGTTACATGTGAACTGATATGCAGGCTCCGTTTGTATGACATAAAATATTTTCCAAAAAAAAAAAAATTTATCTTGTTTTTCGGTATTTGGTTCACTCCAGAAAATAAGTCAATGAAAAATGTTCTCTTAATCAACAAAAAATTTATGATTAGATCCACGAAAGTGATTTTCCCTATAAAAATCGGAAATTATTTTATAATATATGATTAAGTATTAACGCTTTGTTCGAAAGTTTACTCTTGGGCATGGAAACCCCAATAACAATTCCTAGGCCTCGTCTTCTAGGACCAAGCCTTCGGAGCCTGGGCCTAGGTTTATCGAGGTTGGGTTGTGACCTTGATACCATTGCTTTGATCTCCGACACTCTTGCTCATGTCCATCAAGGCAAATCTCAAGACTCGAGCCCCCATGCTTGCACCCAGGTCTAGGTCAAGCCCAAAGATTCGATGCTTGTGCCCAATGCCTCAGCACTCAAGCTAAGGTCCACAAAGGTCGAGCACAAGATCCTGATACTCAAGCTCATATCCCTAACAACTAGGCTCAAGTCCACGAAGGCAATGCCTGGGTCACCAAGGTTGTGCCCAAGTCCATCAAGGTCAAGAACGAGACCTAGGTGCCCGTGCCCCAATCCTAGCACTCGAGTCGAGGTCCATCGCAACTAGACCCAAGATTCTAGTGCCCGTACACAATTCCTGATTGTCCATGCGCAATTTGTTAAAGCATGACTAATAAATATTTATTTAAAGTCAAATAAGATGTTCTATATCCAATGACAAGAAATATTTTTCATTAATTTTTAGGTTTCATCTACTACTTGCAAATATTATCATTTTTCTAAAAAATTACTTACAGAGATGTTAAACTTTTTACAAAATAAACAGAGACTAAAGTTTAGGATGCTGATGTGTCACAATAAATAAGGTGAAACGACAGTCATTCTTAATCTTTTGAATTGATAAGTCATTTGTTCAACGAGAAAAAGGGAGCTGAAAAAAATAAATAGTCCCAAATTGAGCTAGGTTTTCTTTTTTTTTCCCTGGAGTTCTTCTTCACCCGGATAGAAAATTAATGTTGCAAATCTGAGGATTTTGAGTGTCTTAGTCAGTCTTATTATATGGAGAGAAAACTTAATGAAGGCTGCTTTTGTACAATTTTTTGGATTTATATGAAGAAATTGGGATGCATTATTTTCGGGCACAATTTTTGGCTAGGTGGCAAAAAGATAAAATAATATAATGAGACTGCTTTGTTTTTTGCGTTTTTTCTTCTGGGTGCGAGGTGTACGGTACGGCAAGCGTGGTCATTGCTCCTTCAGAACCCAAAAGGCAGGAAAAAATAAAAAATAAAAAAGGAAAAAAGAAACGGCGGGAATTCGCCAAAAGGCGCAGGTAGAGACAGCAGACAAGACGGAGAAAGAAGCAGACAACCTAAAGCGAAAACCGCGTGGGTCCCACCCTCCCTTCGGACCAAATCAAATCTCTCTCCCTCTCCCTCGTTTGGACTTCTGGGCGCACGCACGGTCGCTGTACGCCTCGTGGGTCCCGCGTCCTGAATCCTGATTTCTCCCAACTCCCACCCGCCCCCTCCCCTACGTGCACCCCACTCGCTCCTCCCCTCTCCCGCCACGTGTCGCTGACGAAGCGAGCGCGTGCCCGTGAGGGCGCGTGGCTGGTCCGGAGCGGGAGAGGGGAAGAAAATGAGAATCGAGAAGACGCTAAAATTAGGGAGGGAGGGTGGGCCCCGCGCACCGCCCACCTGTTGCGGTGGCTTCCGCCTGACGCAGCGATTCCCGCCTAAACCACTGCCGTGACGACCTGCGTCTTATCTCATGACAAGAGAGTTCTCGGCCGGCATCGGGCCTTGGAATCACGAATGATTTGAAGATGATTATGATTTAAATCGAAAATTTCGTACAAATTTAGAGGACTCTTGTGATTAAGATGGCAATTGACGAGTTAACTAACATCTATATTGACACATGACACATAATATAATATGACACAATATGTTTTTTTTTTTTTTATAATCCAAGGAACCCGTAATTAACCAGCCATGACGAACAATGGTGACACTAATGTAACAAACCCATCACTCCAACGTCACACTTAAGACACAAAATGCCTTCATTGGGTTTTGAACCCCTCATCTTTGGGGAAATATCAATTAAGTTTTTATCCAGTATACGACACAATATGTTGACCAGTCATTTCTTTAAAATAGATTATTCGGATATGTTAAGACACGTATATTTATACATGTGATAAATTATCATTTTTATGATTATTTTTAAATCAAATTAATTTGATTCAAATTCACAAATAAATAAATAAATAAACTATAAAAGGGTCTAGAATGAATTTATGCTAAAAATCATGAGTAACAAAAAATGAGAATCATAAGAGAAGAGAATATTAAGTTTTTCTTATTTACTATTTTATTATTTTTATTATTTTTTTTCATTTTATATTTGAACCTATCATTTATTGAAAATTTTTAAAATTGACTTCATTCGAACTTATGAACTTATGGACTTGTGCATTAAAGTTGATTTTGTGTCGGCTTTTTTGACATCTATTACATGTCGAACACAACATGAGAGCTCTCGGAAAAAGTTGGTGCTTCCCACTTAACAAGTACTTGAGATTGCCTTTCCATGCCTTTTTACCAATAAAACCCCTCGACAATTCACGTTGAATATTCGAATCAATATCACTGGTTCGTGTCATTTGCATCGTTACATAAATATTTCATGATTTTTTCTTCTGCGCCGAATCGACAAAAAAAAGCGTGTTGATTAGCATTAGTTGCGAGTTGAGCTGTATTCGATTGAATTCAGATTTCTCTAAATAAACATGCATTCGCAAGATTTTGTAATCTCATGATGTCATGTCAAGAATAGTTACTTAGAGTATCCATATTTTCCTTCAAAATTTCAATCATTGCGCAACACCCGCTAAATGTTGGTTTGGCTATTAGCACCCCTGACTCATGACATGCGATTTGACCGAATTTAAGGTCTAAATAGTTTCCTAAATCAAGAGTGAGGCTATGATTTCAGTTCGTATTTATCGGTTCAATTGATTCATAATTTTCGTATGTTTACTTATTAAGTAATGTAACTTTTCTCGTATTTATGACAAACGACATGATTTAATAATTTTTTAATAGTTAAATGTAGATTTTATACTTTGCGATACAGTTATGAATGAAACGTTTACATTAAAATGGATCCTCGTGTTTTAACAATGGGAAGCAATGCCTCCTTCTACGTAAAAGTCATGACATGTACTCAAATTTTTAAATTAATTCTTTACGGGTCACGAGTCCTATTCAATTTCCAAGGTGTTATATTGAATCTTACGATAGTTTATTGATTCACAATTTATAAATTATGCATTTCATTTACGATACATATCTTGATTTAATAATTACCATCCATTATAATTCCGGTTAGTTGCTCGTTAATCCATCGTAATTGCACGTGTGCCTTAGTCCTTCCCCCATCCACGAAGGCATGGAAGCGAGCTCCATGGTACCGGCAGAGCATCATTGATGCAATATGAATGACACAACTGAATCGTGAAAGTGGCGTTAGAGAGTTTGTTGTAAGAATCTCATGACCAAAGGAATATCGTGTGGAATATGTCCAAAAGCGAGATTGGTTATATGTGCACAAACAAGTTGGAAGTTAATTCCATTATTTTCATGATGGCCGACAGGGAAATAGTTACTCTATTGAATCAAGACGTGTACTTCCCTCCAGATGGTGAAATATCCAAGTTGATGGGAGATACGAACTAGTCAATCATCCTAAGACATTCCACGATACAAGTCATATGATCAAAAGCAAGGCTAGCGTAATAAATCGGTTAGCCTACACTGCACGGTTCCTTGACCAAGGTCAATTCCCTAACCGTGTCAAATGGTATCAAAGCAAGGTTCATGAATTGTATGTGCGGATGCCATCCATTACTATGTGTCGACACAAGTCAAAAATCCTTCATTGGTTTTGAGCATGACCGGTAAAAGATGTGGTGAAGTTGTGTTCTTGTTGGGCAAGCATGGTCCGTTCATGTAAAGCCTAGAGAGTGCGGTACGCGAGAAAGCAAAAATTAGTGATGCATTTTGGTGGTCGAGCATTTACCATAAATGTAAGAGCTAGGGAGAGGCAGTGATGGTTAGGGGAATGTGAGGAATTGACGAAATAGCCGGGAGAAGTATGAGAGACGCGATATGGACAATACAAATGGATCGTGGAAATAGTGTTAGGGAATTTGTATATGACCAAAACAAACAACTCACATTGACGACAGTGAACCGACTTCAAGGGGGATGATTCCCAGTTAAAAAAATTGGGAATTGGCCTTGACTTGTTTGCTTCCCAATTCTAGAAGTTTGGTTCCGGGTTTTATACTTTGACCCTGCCAACTCTACCTGAAAATCTACCTAGAATCTGCAAGGCAGGTTTAAATATCGAACCTAGAATTGAACTGGTTTTTAATGGTCTACCCCTAATCCTAGGTAAGTTCTTTTACTTCAAAAAAAAAAAGTTGAAATTGAATATGCTTGACATATCATCTTGATACATAAAGAATCACATTCATTTTTGACACATACATTGTGCGTACATAATAAAATGAAAAAAAAGAAGAAAAAAGCCACCATTGGTTCCCAAATTGACCTTGAAATCAACAGGCTTGGTTCTAAGTTAATAGGATTGGTTCCCAATTGCAAAAATTAGGAACTAACCCTAGCAAGGTAAATTCTAAATTCCATATCCCTAACTTATTTATCTTGAAACTGTTTACTCCTAAACAAAATAAACGTACTTTGCAGATGATACCGAAGAGGCTCCAATTTTTTCCCTCGACAAGTCATGTACCGAGCATGTGTTGGAGGAAAAACTGATGGGAAGTAAAGGTAAGTTGAAAATGAATTAAACAATCGAAAGGATGTTAAAATTTAAGGTACAACAAATGACTACTGACTAAACAATGGTAGAAGGACCAAAGTGGGATAAAAACAAGGATCAAAAGTGAAATTCCTAAAAGTTCATGCAATGACAGCGTAATTTCCCTAAAATTGAACTTATTATTTGTGGGTGGACTTGGTGTTAACGGTTTGATATCTGCCAAATGCAAATTAAAGTAATCGACTTAGTATAAATTAAAAGTTATTGGTTCTGATTTGATTTGGATTGAATTCTTTCTTGAATCATTTGATTTGGCCGCGATTTGACTTGGGTTAAGATTGCCGCCTAAATATAATTAAGAGGCCCCTTACTCAATTGGGTACATTTAGAAAAGGTGAGCTTTTATTGATTTAGACATCAAGATTGTCCGAGTTGACGAAATGACAATTTAGCATACTTATAAAATTTTAATTTGATCATAATTTACAAAATAAAAAATTATAGTTAGGGCAAAAGAAAATAGTTGAGTATTTGGATGGCCCGACCCCACAAGAGTGAGCTAACTCAAAAAATTCGTCCTCAGTTCAAATTTTAAGATGCAATACATGAAGTCATAAGTGTCACCAATAGCCGATCAACCATACGGCCCACCTTGAAGATTTCGAGACTTTAATCTTGAAATCCGTGATTTGTTTGTTACAATAAAATTCTCAAAAGTAATTCGGCTTGGTTCAAATATATTCAAGCCAAATATGTTTATCTCCAAAATAAGCATTTGTCAATTATAGTTTTTAAAATCAAGGTGTGACATCGTTAAAATATCTACGGGAAAGTTTGTATGCTTCACTTGAAGAAATGAAATTCTCACACCTCGACCTTAACATGGAACAACTTTTAATCGGGAGTTATAAGAACTTTAAGTACAATCGAAAAAGTTCATCCAAGCTTTTCTATTACCACGTTATCTTAAAAATCTATCTTTCAATATGTTTCGAGAATTCTTTTCCAATTTGAATCCTAGTACCCCATCATTTTCAGCACCTGTGATGTTTGATCACTAATTTCATATTGTGTATGAATTTGTTAAAATTTACATGTAACTTTAAAATTTTTAACATGTTCTCTTTTTGAAAAAATAGTAGGCCTCGAGGATTATTAATTTTTTAAGCAAATAAAATGAACTCTTCTAATGGGTACGTAGCTTGTTTAACGACTTTATTTTTATCATTTAAAATATTAGCAATTAAGTTTAGTTCCTTACGAGGCCCTATAGTCTTGGCTTTACCGATCTATATTTGACCATATCATAGAGGTGAACTTAGTTAATTGCACACAAAAATTGACTTCTATATTTTAGAATGAATCGGTTACCAACAGTGTTTTTTGCATAATTTCAAGAAGTTGTGAATGCGATTTCCATTTTTCGACACATCGAAAAAAACAAGAAGAATATACCATCAATAATCCTCAATTATCCCCAATGTCACACCAATACACTAAACTTTATTTTGTACCACTAAAATTTTAAAATTTGTACCATCGTAATAAAAATACCCTCTACCTATTATAAAAAAAAAAAATCATAAATTTTGCCCACTAGGACACTACTATCTCAATTTTTTTCCTTGTCACTAATACCCAAAACTTGTATTAGCGTGACCAAAGTTTGGAGTATTAGTGTCCAATTGGTATAGTTTGTTGTCTAATTGTATTAATGTGACAAAATATAACTCACGGACTTTTGGTGCATGTTCAATATGAAAATGCTCGAGATTGTCATTCTATTAATTTGAGTTCAAGGATAATATTAAACATTCAAATTGAACACGTGTCAAAAGTTTATGAATTACATTAAACAAATTAAAAATCAAGGAATGACAATACACATTGGGTTAAAGTTCGGGGTACATATTGAGTAGATGGGCCAAAGTTCGGGGATCATTTGTGTTATTTATCATTTATTTTATACAAAAGAAATTTAAAATGTTAGTGTTACAATGGGTATGATTTAGGGTTTTTTTAGTGATATGAAATAAACACAAATAAGAGAAAATACGTATTAAGCACTCCATAAATGAACCGCAGGGATCACTGCAACCCAAGAACGAAGCTACCGTTTATGTAGAAAGAAATAGAAGAAGCCAATTCCCACATGTCGTTATCAAGATATGTGGAAAAAGAAAGACATCAAACAGAAGTTAAACTACTTCTTGCGTGGTTGTAAATTAGCTGTCAAAATGTTCTTTTATTTCACTAAAAAAGCTATATAATCGGCCGCATATGGGACACATCATTGTCATCCTCGTCAATTTTTAATAACAATTTATTTTTAAAAAGAGAAAAATTGATAGGCTCTCCCCCAGAGAAAAGTTGAAAAGAAAAAAATTAATAAAATAAAAATGGCTGTCCACTGATTTATACTTAACTCCTGTACCTTTATATTAATCTCCTCCCTAACCCGTCTCTCTCCCTCCCTTTCTCTCTCTCCCCTCTTCTCTTTCGTCTCTCTTTTCAACACCTGCTTTTCTCTCTCCGCGTGTCTGTTTTCTCTTGCGAGCAGTTCAGTAGCTTCGCCCGTTCAACGTTTCTGGCCCTTGGACTGCTCAAATCTTCGCATCGGTTTCGTAAAGTTTTCATCTTTACAGCTCTCAAGCCGAGGAATCTGTAGTAGAAGACAAAGGTCCCATTTTTAAGAGAGCCAGAGAGGAGGCAGTGAGGCTGCTGACTGCCAGTCTGAGCCCGTGTTGAGTTGTGTTCTGGGTGCTTCTGGGTTCATCAAAACAGAGCTCTTCTTGAAGTCTAAGGCCGTTTTCACTCTCTCTTCAAGTCAGAATTCGTGGGAATTGCGTAAAGACTGTATCTTGACGGTGCTGTTTTAAGAGGGCGGATTTCCTGCTCACCTTAGAATGCGGTGTATATGTTCTTGGTGAGTTCTTGTAATGTCTAGCATAAGTTCTGTTTATGTTGCTGGCTGTTGCTTCTTCAATCACGGAATGGGGTTGTTCACTTCCTCATGTTCCTCTATCAATTTGCCTAAAGAAAAGCTGCAAAATAGTTTGACCTTGGAAATGGAGGGGATTGTTTTTTCTTTAAGACGGTTGCTTTTTTTGACTTTGGATGCTGTTGTTTTGGCGCTTGCGTCCTAGCCCTGAAGCATAAAATATTGTTTGTGCCCTGTTTTCAAATGTCCTACTTATACCGTATTGAGTGGTTGCAGAAAGATGAAAAAAATGCTTCAGATGCATGGAATAAACTTGGTGATCTAGAAACATCAGATTGCTTAAATATTTCGAGTATAGTAGCCTTTCTGTTACACCGACGCAAGGCATTATTTTATCAAGCTTTTACGCCAGCCGGTGATCTTGGGCATAAAATTGAAGCTTTAACTGGCTTTTGTGGCGATGATTGGGGTTTTTGCATTAATTTAAAGCACCCTTGTCTGTTTGTGTTGTTAGTGATATTTAATTGTTAATGACATGGTACTGAATAGACTTATTAAAATAATGGTTTAGGTAAACCTATATCTGTCATGTTGTGATATCTGGCATGCTGTGGAGGATGGACTGGTGGATTGTCTTCTGGGCAAAACAATGGACAATACTATTGAAAATGATATCATTGTCCATGCTCTTATCGATTTGTTTATTGTTTGCATGGTGTCGTGTGCGGTTTATCCAATCCACGATTTATTTAATGCAAGCAAGAATGCCTTTTAAAATACTCCATTGAGTTTTGAGTTTTTGTACTCTAGCGTGGCTCCATCATAGGTTCAGTCCTATTGGATGGTCAACAGCAATTTCATATTCTGGATGTGCTGTCTCTGCATTTTGTCAACCGCTTTGGTGTCATGCTTGAGTATAGTAGGAAACAAACCTTTGTTGTGCTGCCTGATGATATTTGAAGAAGTGGATGAACCTCATATAGAAAGAGGTACTTGAGCTTCCCAATGGCCTTTAGAAGCATAGTGCATAGATCTTGTTAAAAGCCAGATTTAGGCACTTCGGTATCTTTTTTAGCTTCTTTACTTAATCAGGACAAATGGCTTTTGTTAGAACCTAAAACTTTTTGGGAGAGATGTTAGAGAATGTCACGACTCTTGAGAAACGATGAGCAGAATAAATATGATCTTCAATTAATTTGCAATTTAGGCTGAAAATAGATGCAGAGTGAATGCTTGAGATGCTTGTGAAACTTAGGGAAGACTTGTCAGTAGTCACAAAGATATCCAAATCATCATCTGCCCTGAATTGGTAGGATATGCAATGGCTCCTATAATTTGATGAAAGAAAATGACAACTAGTTTTCAAAATCACAATCTCCGCTTCAAAATATCTCCCCTTTATATGGTTCCTGTTACATATGAGCAATTATGTGTTGTGTCCATCTTGAAATCATAAATTGTCATCAAAAGCTATACTTTGTGGATTCTTGTCATCTTATGCTGAAATGCTTATAGATATATTTGTGCTTTGTATCAGGGAGAGAAAAGGTTAAGGGAAAAGATGATGGAACAAAAAAGGAGTCCTTGCAGTGTTGACCACAGTACTTACACCTCCCTCATACCCAAGCGTCAGAAGAGTGATTTATCCATCTCAAACAAGGTTTCTTCATTCTCTCTGTCCCCTTCTTAGATTCCATTTAACATAGGGTTTGCAATCTTCTGATCTATGTCAGGCCAAAACAAAAAAATTCTAATGGAGTAATTACTACCTGGAATGTCTTGGTTCCTTGACTTATTACACTTGACAGAAGATAAATTTGCACTCCAAACACTTTCCTTCGTCTAGTTTCTAATTCATGGAAGTCGTTGCACCACCTGTTTATTTTCACTGGCCATGTGACAAAATAGATGAATGATCCTAACTATGCCTCTTTCTCTTTCTTACCCTCTCCTTCTGGTAATAGGAAAGGAAAGAGAAGCTTGGAGAAAAGATTGTTCAACTGCAACAGCTTGTTTCACCGTATGGGAAGGTACATGAATAAACAAATATGAAGATGACTATAACCCCTTAATTTTCATCTTTTACAGCTAAGAGGTCTTTGAAAGCCTGTTGGTTACCTTGTCAATTTAAGATCCATAAGCTGTTGCCTATGCTGTTGGCGTCTATGCAATCACTTGTAATGAAATTTTTTCCCTGTAATGATCCTATTTCAGACAGATACAGCTTCAGTACTGTTGGAGGCTTCTGAGTACATACAATTCCTCCATGAGCAAGTTAAGGTTCGGCTTTCTCTGGTTACATATGCGCATTGCAAATTAGTAGCATACTATTAAAGTAGATGCTATTTTGCTTATGCTGGTATACAGTCAATTTGACAGGTTCCTTCAAGTCAGTAATCTCAATAATATCTCTTAGCTTTTTCGGCCAAACTTTTAATCTAGAGCATAATGTTTTGGCTTTCTAGGTATTGAGCGCACCATACCTTCAAACTGTGCCAGCAACTACAATGCAGGTTAGTGGACCATGAGGGACAGTGGGAAGCAGCATTTAGTTCACGGATTTTCTTCTTAAGCAAGTTTCTTATTTTCATTTTGTGAGATAAAGCACCTCCTGTTAGATTGATGTTCTGTACTGAAGCCATAAATGTGATTGATATACAACTAGTTTCGTGCATATCCTGTCTTTTGCTTCATGGGGTGTTTCTACGGTTCCCTGGAAACATGGATTGCCACAAAATTGTAAATGTTTCGATTGCCAAGTATTTGCATCTTCTCCACATTATCTAACTTGACCACAAAAATTTATGGAAATAGCGATCTTTTTAGCTTGCTTTATAATTTTAGCAATCATACCTCAAAAACCTGGAAGCAGCTCTCATGGCTTAGCTCCGCCAACAAATGATGGTTCAAATTATTTGGGTCTGGACGTTCATCTGTAAATTTTGTCAGACGTCACCTAGCTTTTGATCCTTTGAGAAATATGAATAGTCTGAATATTTTTTTTTTCCTTATTCCACAGGAAGCAGATCAGTACAGTCTGCGAAGCAGAGGTCTATGCCTTCTCCCTATCTCATGCACTGCTGGATTTGCTAGCACCAACGGTGCGGACATATGGGCTCCGATCAAAACTACTTCCCCTAGACCCGAAAGCCAATCTCGCTTTTCGAGTGAAGGCTCATCCTTCGTCTAATGTAAACATGATCACGCAAAAGGCGTGGACATGGTGACCGCCTGGTTTCTCAGTAGCATCACTCGTTCTGCTATTTATATATGTATATTTGAAAAGCTTGAGCAGCATATCTTGACTAGAAATGATGAACGTAATGGTTATGAAAAGTTTTGAATATATATATAAACCCACATCTTTGGCCATGTTGCTTTAGGACCTCATGTGCCAAATTGCTTCTCAAATTAGTTGAGATCCCCCTCACCTTCTGATGCCAAGCTCGGGCATCGATGGAATCATTCTCCTGTGTTTGTGTTCTTACTTGCTAGTCTTGCGTGGTTTACATATTTAACCTTAATATTCTGTCTCAAGGGGCATGTGGATCTGTTGGCCAGCGGGGAGGGCTCCGGGATAAGAACCGAGTTTGAAATTCGGCACTAGCACCAAAAAAGGGAAGTAAAAACGTACATCCTGTCTGTCGACTTGAGCTTTTGGTTTCCGGGGTGGTATCAAAGTAGTGATTGGTGTGTTTGAATTACAAGGCCTCTTGTCGAGGTCTTTTTAAATTTAGAGCATTTGTCGGTCTACACGTGAGAGAGAATGGTAAAATGACATAGAAAACTAGTTGTCGAGCGGCAAGTGCATGTGGATGCTTACATCGCTCCAATGAAGACGGGCTTGACTCTGCCGGAAGTCCACACGTGTGGGATAGAGTACGTCATGAGCCACATCTGTCCATGATAAAAGCAGTAGATGTTGAAGCCTGGGGCAGAAGTGTAAAAGATGTTGTCTATGTTCATTTTAAGGTTTTTTTGTGTTGGGCAATCAATCATGATAAGCCGAAGGTATATAGAAGCAGAAATTTTTGGCGCGTCTCGTGGGTCGAATGCTGCAATACAATTCAATATTTCCTAACTACTAAGCCAATACCATGCTTTGTTGATTCTAATGGATTTCTAAAATCAAATGATCAGATATGAAAATTTGCTAAAAATTTACCCTTGGGCCACTTATTAAACAATTAAACAAGGAATTTTAACTTTTTAAAGCATGGAATGTGTATATTGAATAAAAGATGCAAACCTTAGTGCTTGTCCGCGACTCAAAGCCCTTATTTGCAAAGATGGCAATTTGGAAGTCGGAGTGTCACAGAAGTCTCACCTCTGCTTTCATAATGGCATAGCCCTTCTTTAGACCATATCAAGAGAAAACTGGCCTAATGGATCCATTTATTTGGCGGGACTGATTTGTTCGACCAGATCAAGGTAATCACACGACCCCCACATGCGCACGCACAGAGAGAGAGAGAGAGAGAGAGAGAGAGTTGTGATCGGAGCTTCTTGAAATTGAAATGTAACAAAGCTGCCAACGTAGAGAGATCGACTATTGCAGACGCCCAAAACACATCGAACTTCTCCACTGAACACATTCTGTAAGATTGTAGATCTCGATCGCAGCTCTAAGCACTCTGCATTCACGTAGAAAGATGATTGTCCTGTAATCTCAAGCATTGATACAGCCATTCAGGATTGAAAGACATCTTACCACAAATTTTTTATTTTCCATCATATAAGTAACAAACACATAAACAAGGCGAACCGTCCTCATCCCAAGCCGTCTTTTCTTTGTAATTGCCTTTAATGGCTGGTATCTTGCACCTTGCTTGACAGGTGGTATGACAAAGTACACACAACATACACCTCTAGTTCTCCCCAAAAAGAGATAGGGTGAAATGGCGTTGGACATCAGAACCTACATCTGCTTTGGGAAAAAAAAGTGGCAAAACCGTTTCTATTAATCTCATGGTACAAGTACAGACTGAATGGTACATGCAGGTTCAGACATTGTGCAACACTAGCTGCTGCCTTCGGTCATGGCGGCAGATGAAGCACTCTCGTCGGTCTTGCCGGCTGTAGCATTTGACTTGACATAGGAGGTGGCCACATCTAACATCAACTCTACCTCTTTCTTGTACTGAATTATCGATCATAACATACATTAGAAGATGATACTAAAGAAAAAGGGCAGGAAAAAAGAAGATACAATGCTTTAAGCAAAAGATGCACAGACCTCATCGATAGCCCCCGACCTGATTTTGGATTGCATTATACACCATTTCTTAAAATGGGCACCTGCAGAATTGCAACTTCTCTAAGTTATCGCAGCACAATCTTTTACCTTGAATTCTATCAGAAATGAAACAAAGGAACATCACAACTAAGGAGTTAAGACTCCTGTGCAGGAGATTTCAGGATCATTGGTCACAGAGCTGGAATCAGACAGTAGAATGTAAGGTAACCTATCTGCAGCAGAAGTCTAAGATAACATTAAAACAACACAGGACTTTGTTCAACTTAATTGCCCACACTCACTAATTAAACAGTGAGGTGTCAAAATTCCACTTAAAGGAATAGCCAAACTCATGCTACAAGGGAAAGATGTTTCCTTGACCAATTATTCTCTACATACAGTGAGTCCAAACTGGTTCACCGCAACAAGTGAACAATGAAATCAGCACAATCAGATATTCTCTGGACAACTGCATTCGCCCACTTTTTATGTATGTCCCATGTTCCCTTAATGGAATCTTAGTGTCAAGCAAATATTTTTCATCTAGCAACAACAGTTCCAATGTCTTCAAGCATTTGTGAACTAAAAAAGGACCAAGCTTCTTTGTGTGGTGATAATTTTCATCAACCAAAATGTTAATGACTGGTTGAAATCATAATCCTCGCCATTAAATTTTCTTGTTCTCTTCCAAGTACATGCGCTCTGGTACTTCATTCATGTTTGTTTTGTTTCCTCCACTTTAATTAAATATCTGGACAACTATCAGCCATTTACTCTATCACAGATATCTGAGCTTGGTAAGCATGTCGGTTGAGATGAAAGAGGCATCGGACCAAGAATTATGTCGCTGATATGGGGCACCCATTTTTCATCTTCAAAAGCATTATCACCCCCCCCCCCCCCTTTCTTTTCATCCATCCATCTTTGTCTCCAGATGTTTAAGGCCCAGTACCATCTCAATCATTTCCTTTTTCGCAGATGAATGCTATATCAGTTGCTATTATCTAACATCATGCAGACCATTCAACAGGTTCGTCTTCCGAACCAAACAGCTCTGAAATTTCCCAGCATTCTGAATGTGTCCAACATTTTATGGTCGACGAAAAACTGACCAACGAGATCACAGACTTGTCCTGAAGATTGACCTCAACAGAAATCAGTGCTGATTATTGTACCTATGATGGCTTACATCAATTATCCTCTAGATTCCATTCCACACATTACGTGTGGAATGAGTTTGCCAGTCAATTACCTATATCAGTTATCATCAAACAAATTAACCATGTTGTTAACTGGTATTAGGCAAATCTAAAACTCCTTTGTGTATCTTGTGTGGCACACAGCAACAATGACCATCTAGGTGAGTGCTCCACATCACAAATTTAGTTAGGAAGTAACTGATGGATGATAGATCCCAAGGAACATACCAACTTTAATAACAATGGTACATGAGCTTTCATCATTCGTTTCCAAATGCCACCTACAGTGAACCTGAGATGGCAAAATCATTTCAACATAACAAATTATGTGGAATGTAGACAGATAGGACGACAGCCTTAAGCAAAACGTGTATGCTGCACATTGGCATGTAAAAAACATTCAAAGAAAATTGAGAAAGAGAGACCGCTACAGCAAATTATCAAAGATGGTTGTGTGATGGATGTACATTGTTCTGTGTGCAGGTGCGCACATGAGAGAGAGAAAGAGGACAACATGAGATGAACCATCCATAAAACAAAATCGATAATACCAAAATGTATTTTCTCCTCTCAAAAACTGCTCTACCTTTATAAAATATTTCTCATTTTTTTTCATGTGCCCATCCTGTTGTCTTTAATCATTTCCAAAACCCTTAAATCATTCAACTGCCTTCACTAACAACATTTATTGGTGTGCAGATTCTCATGAAAAAGGAGATTTAAGTTTATTAGTTTTGAGCACTTTTAACAGAATGGGAGATCCTTACATAGCTGCATGGAAGTAGGTGCAAGTTGCGTCATCCAACTCACACATAGAATGAATAAGAAAATAACTAAAAATGTCAAGAGTGGTCCACTGGTCCTATTACTGGTGCACCTCTAAGAGGCCCTAACCATATCCAAAGTAACTGGCATTACTAATTGCATTATGATACTTCCAGGACTCTCCAAAATCTATGGTACAAATTTACCATGAACCATCGAAAAAATGTGACAAGCTGATTGACATCACAGTTACCAATAAAAACATGAAAAACCAAGATTTATGTAATTCTAAAAAATGTTGCTATCACTCATATGATTATACTTGATTAAATAGATCAGTACTTTTTAATGGGATCTTAAAATGAAAAACAAAATTATATGTAAAACCTCAAAGTAGGATCCAAAAGGGACATCATGTGCCTGCTGGACTGTCTCGAACACCTACAAGGAAGAGGAACATTTTCTCAACCATAGTAGATTTAGAACCATAAGGAGATGCAGAAAAGAAGACACGGATAAAACCTAAATGCAACAGACGCTGCAGAATGTCAGCCAAAAACAAAAGGAGGGGCTATAGAACAGCTCTACAAGGCAGGTTTACATGTAGTGAATAAAGAGAACATTGACGAGAATCAATTAAGAAGCTATGGCAAGCAAGCATACCAGAGTTTTCTTATCTGGTGATAAAACAGCATGCTGATACTCTGTCATGGCCGTGTCAGGTGGGCACATTGGACTGCTACAAAGAGATCTAAAGGTAATCTCCCTCACTTGACCATCATATTCGTCAGCAGCATGCCATTGCCCCATCTGGAATTCCATAACAAAAATAGCATGAAATTTCTATTCTAACAAAGATGATTTGTCTTGCTGGGTAAACATAGGGTTCGGCAATCATAGGAGAGAAACTATGATGCCAACAGCCATCTATTGAAGTAAACCCCAGTTTAGCCACCAGAAAACCAAAGCAGGCATTAGTATCACCCTTAAATATGTCTATGGACAAGAAAACAATGAGATATTCTGTTATATTGTAACAAACTAAGCAACATGTTTTCATATCAAGTAGGATGAAATCTGGCTTAACCTTGCTTGTCTGCAATAAAAGGAGAGTCCCAACATCATTCAAACTAAAGCAAGAACACGATATGCAAAAGATGACTCTTACAGAATGCTAAAGAGATGCACCCTTCAAATATGGACAGGCAATAACACAGATGAGATAAACCAAGCCTTGTCAACACAGGAAACTCCTACCAGCGCAGACAGGCTATGAATACAGACAGACAATTATACTGAGTAGCAGCCATGGAACTACTGAAGATCAGCATGCTATTTAAATTAAGCTGGTCATCATGAGCTCACAGAAAAAAGGACAACATTGTAATCAAATGGAATTTCATAAAGGCATATTCGAAATTCCTTGATCAGAATGACAGCTCAGAAAAGGTTTGTGATGAACCTATGGGTTAAAGGAAACATGAGGATACTGAACTAGAGAAGCAACGCAAAAGGCCATGCAATTGGATGAACATAAAGTTTTTCTGTTTTCTTCTTTAATGCCCACTTAACTTTCATTTTTTCTGGACATGAGCATAAAGTCTAATATACTTAACCGATGAGGCATCCACTAACTTTTATATTGTATATTCAATCAATGCTTTAAAATCCGCAATGCCATCCCGCAAGATTTACAAGCCCATGACAATGCTCTTGCTTGTAGAGTCCATAAGTTAACACACCATAAGTAGCCAGAAAAGTTTGAGGCACACAGTCACAGATTAATTCAAGTCTGAACTGCATCAGCCACCCAATCAATGAAAAGTCTATCAACTGAACCATACTTGTGCTACAAAAAGGAAACAAGCTCGATTCTAGTTAGGACTTCAAGCTCGAGCAACTCATATGGAGCTTGTTTATAAAGAACATTGAAAAATAAATTATACATAACTTGATTTTTTGAAACCCTTAATGAGTTTCTGTGCTATCTATCTCATATGTTTAGATGCAAATTAACTATAAATAAGGGACACAGATGTACTAACGAAATGCCAATGGCAATGGTAATTAATGAGAAAACAGCTAACAAGGCATATCCTGTGGCTTGATCATATGCATTATTTCGAGTATGTTTACTATAAGTTAAGTAGCAACTTACGACAAGATTAGTATCCTTTCTTGCTGAACGGTACTCGTTTATATACTTCGAATCGTCACTCAAAAGTACATTAAAGACTTTTTCCGCTGAGCAAGGGAAGGTGCCCTGAGAGAATAATCAGTCAGATTGTGTTCACAATAAAAAATTAAACTTCAGTGTGAAAGGGAGAATGTTCACTTTGTATATTTCAACTAAAACTTCTTCTTTAATGAAAGGTTGAAGCTTTCCAGTCTTGATTACACTATCTTCAGGAATCTTGAGAGACCTTCTACTACCCCTCACAGAGCTACTATGAGCTCGTAATTCTGACTCAACCTTTTCCTGTATTCCAGAAAGTATCAATGTCAGAACACGTCATCTACTTTTTAGATTAAGGAGCACATCTGGAAGGATGAGAACTCAAGTACTTCAACACATCAGGTAAAATCTTATAACCAAGACAAAGGGAAAATTTTAGATACTGTTTACTAGAGATTTATCAAATTGAAATCATCCTCAAATCAGTTTTTCAGTTTTAGAATTTCAAGATGATACATTGTATGTGAGTTCTAAAAGTAGAAGCCCACAATTGCCTAAATATAAAAAGTACTCTCCCTAACAATAAGAGATTGTTAGCATCCAAAGCATTTAGCAGTATAATGTAGTGCCAGCAAGCACAGTTTCCTTCCCAATCACAGATAAAAATGCAGGTCCTTCGAATAGGCTAATGCAGCCATCCACAACTTATGCTAAAAATAAATCTAAAGATTATAAAGACTTTAATATTGTTTCACTCATTTCAGAGTATAAAGTACTATTAATGCAAATCAAGAGTAACCCCTGGCTACGTGAAAGTAGGACAAAGACTGTATCATTGTCCAAAACGAAAGCAAGGACATTGAGGGCAAAGATAAGCCAGTCCAAGCTGGGAAATAAAGCACTTAATTTATATGAGATCAAATTGTATGTGAGTCCTAACGCATGATCAGCACCAATGTACCAGTAAGCACAGTTGAAAACATGAGCTTTAAACCATTGGTGGGTGGGTGGGTGGGTGTGGGCACATTTGTGTTGTTTTTGGTTTTTTTTTTTTTTTTTTTTTTTTTTTTTTTTTTTTTGGGGGGGGGGGAGAGAAGTTTGGAGGTGTTTATTCCCTTCAGGTAGGGATTGGGGAGGGGCTAAGGAATTGATTGAGAAAAAAGACAGATAAATTCAAACAAAGTAAGAGAAGAGACCTTCTTCTCAGCTTCCAACATTGCATGGAAGTTGCTTAATGAACGCTGTAGAGCTCTCAATGCATGGTTCCTGTTCCAAAAGGATGCGAACTTATATCTAACTCTACCTGGAAATGTTTAAAAAAAATCAAGATCACATAGAATCTATCATTACCATTCGAAAACAGAAACTTAAAAGAGTCTCACTACTCAAGCAATTTTGCTAAGGCAAATCCACAGAATTACATTCTTCTATCCAAATTTCAACTGACAGGAAGTCATCACTAAAAAGGCAATGTTATTCAAAGGTAACAACTTTTCTCCTCATAAATGGACGCCTATCACTCAAACGTCCCTGCTCATAACTAAAACGACTCTTCCACAGACAAACGAAATTGTCACGTTCCATATGCAGTGAGAAGTCACATTGTCCAGCTGATAAAACAAAGGTCCTAACATGAAAAGCAAGCCTAGAGCACCATCATGTTTGCATCTTGTTACAAAATTGAGACATATGCTTGCTAGAAAAATGTCTCTTCATTACTTTAGGAAAATAAACTGAGTAAAAGCAACAATTTCACATGCAGTCTTTCACATAGTATTTATACTATTACTGTAAGTAATTATTTAGAGCCCACATGAAACTGAGTTTAAACGGACTTTGACAAACCAAATCCAGAAAACAGGTACAGATTTAAACAATATTTTAACTGGAAGACAACTCATTATAAATGTTTTGGAAATCTAAACTTTCCTAATTGACACGGGTAATTTTCTTGGAATGAGTACTTCTTTGACTACCAAAGTATCTCAATCAGTGTTCTTACTATTTACAGCTATCTTAACTGGCGCCCTAAGGTTCTGACCAAAAAAAAAAAAAAACTGGTGCCCTAAGGTCATTTGTGATAAAACTAGTTTAAATTTCATATAAATTTAGAAGGCCAAAACAAGATCAAGAAGCAGATAGCCCAACTAAACCACACAGAAAACTTTGGCTCTTCACAAATTAACCGACTACAGGGTCAAAGACTAAAAGCTATGATCTCAATTCTTTCAGATTAGCATTAAAGGAAAGAAACAAAAAAGCTAAAATTGTTAGGATTGATTCATCAGTTTTCCCTTTAGGCATCTGCTTTGCATTGGTCAAACAAGACAAGCTTCCCTCCATGTAATAAAAGACAGTTCATCTATAACAACAACAGAACCAAATTCTTTTCACCCAATAGCCAGGTATATGGACTTAATTAACCAGCGCATGTCACTGGTTTGCTAACTAGTTTCCTAGATAATTGAATCTCTTAGACTTACCATCAGGACTTCCCAAAGGAGGTACACCATGTCCACCCGCACCCATGCGAAGAATAATCGTTATAGCAGGGTTGATAAATGCATGCTGGCTCCTTTTTATCTAAATCAACCAGGTTTTTTAGGCATATAAGCATCCCTAATCATTCAACAACCAAACATCATATAGATGGAAAGAACATACCTCGTCAATATCTTGAAATGGTACAACCACCTGCATTGAAAACAAGGGGAGAGTTGGAAACTTGGTGAGGACAATGTAACAGGAAAAGATGTAAAAGAATAGGCAAATAAATGAATAATATTTAAGACAGAGCCATGAACTAGACTAAGCCAACATATCTGTATTGAAGGTGATGGGCAGTCAGATTTTCAGTCTCTATCTATCTATCTATCTATCTATAGTTTGATGCAAATAAAATCAAATTCTCAAATAAAAACACAAGATAAAAAAACTTACCTTCATTTGCTTTGAAAAGACATTAGAGTGAAAGCAAATGTGCCATGCTGAAACATACATTCGACCATGATATAAGAATGATCTCTCAAGGGCACATGAATAACTATGGTCAGCAACCTGAAACAAACAAAGCGTGAGGCCTCCAGCTGGAATTAACTGACAAGTATTTAGTGAAAATCAGATTAAAGTTCAAACCAAATAAGAAGCAAACATTGATGAAAACTTCATGAACTCACCTCGTCTGGAAGGAGATTAAATATTGTTTGCAAGGGCCCAGGCTTCTGGTGAACCACTGTTGGTCCTTGCTTATCTAGGGATTTTCTCCTACGAGCAGTAGTTCCAGAATATCCATTTATGCCCCTGAGAGAGATCATAGGAACAATCCATCAACAACAACAAAAAAAATAGAAGGGTTCCATGAGACCTTATCTGTTCAAAAGTAATAAGCAACAAGTATTGCTTGCAAAAATGCAACATCCAACTTTTAAAATAATATTTAATGATAAGTTACAAGAAAGGTCAGTTCATAACACTTTAGGTTGCAAAAACATTTCAGCACCGATTGATGTTAGACACTTACTGCATAACAAGAATGGTACAGCTTAAATTGTTTAACTGCCCATATCATGTGTTCATACACTCTTCGAAGCTCCTTTGATTTTTGTTGCCATATAGCACAGCCTTTAGCATTCATAGATAAACTCAATGAAATTAAGCATGTTTATAATAGCTAATTAAAGATAACTTATATTCAGTTTGTCTACCCTAGTGTAGATTTAGATATGCAATTCTGCAAAAGTTTCACTGTGACAATTAAGAATTGTGCTCCCTTTTCTTTGATTTAACAAAATGCCATGAAAGAGGATAATCCTTAAAAGTTACATATCTGTATCATAATTTTTAATGGCTAAGGTTCATGTATAGAAAGCCAATAAAAAACATTACACAGTGCCAACATCCAAATCTAACCCCCATCCCAAGGGTCAAAAACTCCAAAATCTGCATCTAGTTAGATAACACATCCGATTTTTTTCAACTTTCTATCATCAAAGGTCCAAGTACACCATACACCATCCACGTTTGATGTTTACAGCAGACCTTTCCACCCTCATCTATATCTCTCACAAATGTAGTTGCAGTTTTTGAAGATCAAGCAAATGCTAAGGACCCGAATGATAACTATAATGATAAAAAATTGATTTCTGGAAAAGAAATAGATTTTTTTATTTCTATTTCTAGATGAATTTCTAAGCAAAAATATGCATTTGGTAACGACATAAAATTTATCCCTTTTTGACGATTGGCGACCGGCAGCTATCAGACGACGACAATGGCGACCGGTAGACGGCGGCGGCGATCAATGACCAATGGCAAGGCTGACAACTGGCAGCAGCTGCCGGCGGTTGGGAGTGGCTACAATGGATGGTGAATGGCAGGCAGCGACTGCTGCCGCCTACGGGTGATCAGTGACCAACGGCAGCCGGTGATGGTGGCGGTGGCCGAGAATGGTGACAACAGACAGTGAACGATGGTCAGTGATGACGGATGAGCGACTGACTAATAGAGAGGACAAAAATTGAGAAAAGTTTTTATTTCTCATTTCTGGAACAGAAATAAAAAAGTAAAAAAAATTTACTTCTGATTTTTGTTCCAAACCTATTTCTAGAGTAGAAATCTATTCCAGAAATAGAAAAATGAAACAGTTTTACCAAACGGATTTCCATTCTAGAAACAAGTGTGGAGTAGAAAAATTATTTCTAGAGCAAAAATTTTGGTTTGTCATGCACCTTCTATTTCTGAAGTAGATTTCTACTCCAGAAATAGATTTGTAATAGAAATGAGAAGTAAAAAATTTATGAAATAGAATTGAGAAATAAAAACTTTTCTCATTGTCCGTCCTCTCTACTATTCAGCCACCCACCCGCTGGGCCCCGCCCGCTGCCAATCGCCGATCGTGGCTGCTGCCCCGAGTAGGAGAAATTTTGTTTTGTTATCAAACAAAATTCTATCTCAAAAATAGAGATTTTGCATCATTATCAAATAGGAATTTTTGCTCAGAAACTCATCAAAAAATAGAAATAAAAAAATCTATTTTTCTTCTAGAAATCAAGTTCAAGTGAAAAATTTTATCGTTCACACCCTAATTCTAAGCTATGTTTAAAAAGCCAAGGGGATGTTGATAATCCCAGGACCAAGAAATTTTAACATCCCAGTTTCTTTTCTAAGAAAATTTTTACTTTGTTCTTACATAACTATCTTCATCTTCACTCCTTTCTTTTCCTTCTTCTCAAATAAAGAGAAATTTTAACATCCCACTTTCCTTTCAACCGTTTTCATTTCTTCAACTTTCTTCATTTCTTAAGCAAGCACAGAATAACAGAGTAGAATATTCACAGATTCCGATCAGTCATTCAAAAGAGAATAAGACACTTGATCCAGAAAAAAGAAAAAAAAGAAGAAAAGAGAAGGGATACTAAAAATGGAATTTTCATTTCCATTTCGCATATGGAGATAACCGCAGTCATATATAGTCATATAGATATAACAAGAAATGGGCATAACTCAAAAGGGGCAATTATAAAGTCAACAAAGACAATGCTACCTTGTCGAATTTACAGGTAACTTTGTTGTTTTAATATGAAGACAAACCTGACAAATAAATACAGCATAGTCATTAAAAGTGTAATCACAATATATTCAGAATGCAACCTACTTTTCGAACATGAATTACCTGCCCTGACGAGCTATCCAGAGGATACCATTCAGCGCCAGTTTGACCTTCACTTTCAACTGGTACAGTCACTGAACCAAGAACAGCACTTTTCCAAATTATATCCCAATCATATATGGTCACATTAATCTGCCAGGCATATAGGACAAAGTTATTGCTCTTGTTTATCAAAAAAGAATGGTACTATAACAATGCCAAGACAAAGTATCAATATAACAAACTTTCCACTGTTCAAAAAATTAATACCACACACAACATTAGCTCAAAAAGATAAAGGTCGTTCCAGCCAAAGATAAACCAAAGAAGCTGAGACTGCATCTGCATTTCACTAAGATATAGATGCTACAAAGTGATCCCATTTCTACTAATAGAAGAAATATTTAAGTAATAATGGAAGTGTCAAAGTCACTTACCTTAAGAGGAGAAAGAAAGAAATTGTCAAACTGACTGTAACACAGAAAATTGCATACGCTGAGTGTTTGAATCATCACAAAGAAAGAAATTGTCAAACTAACTGTAATACAGAAAATTGCATACGCTGAGTGTTTGAATCATCACACTTTATTCATCATTTACACCTAAAAGTTCATGTATCTTATATTGCGATACCCTATGTTCTAGAATCTCAAATTTTCACAATGATCATGATAATTTTGATTAAGGAAGGATTCACAAAGTACTTTCCTGGCTATAGAAGCCTCTAGCAACCAGTCTGTTTGTCGCAAACTTTTGGGGCATTTGAGACAATTAAAGACAATTTCAATTGCTAAATTCTCATTTTAGTGACGAATTCTACAGTTTTCTCGTCATTCCCAACAAGATGAGAGTGCCCTAAAAACAAACTTCTTTCCATGAATTTATTGCTGATGTCATCATCATCGTTACCAAATTTCCAATACCTTTAGCATTCTTTGCATATCTCAATGAACATTATCCAAGTACTTAAAGTTTATTAGAACAAGTTTGGTGCATTGTTCTCAATTTTCCAATTTGCGCTTTTTAATCCTAATTATGGTTTAAATCATTTACACATTTTAAATCTTCCTTTTATTCTTCCTGCAAATTGAAAGACGGATAAAGCAATTTGTTGTCTTCTTGTTTTCTTAAAATCTTTCTAATTTTTAGAAAATTTGAAACCAAGAAAAGCTATCGAATGTACTTCCTAACCAGTTTACTCAAATCAAAAAGAGCAAACTGTAGATTTAGTAAGTAACCAGACGCACTCTAAGACTCTCATTAACCTTTTAGATCATTATGCTGCATTTCTTTACTTTCAAGCTACCCAATGAGATATCCTCGAAATGCATTGAGGCCCATTTTGCATGAATTGAAGCTTTCGAAAGAACAGTTTCCTAACAAGATATTGAAGCACATTTTAATGGTTTGAATCCCAGCACTGCCTGTTGGAGTGCCATAATGCCCCGAACCTCCTGCTGTCTATTTGATGTGGTCACATCAACATATGTTTAAACGTAAGGGGAAGTGTTAAGAGATGAGACTTGTGTTCATTATATGTCAGTTTATAAAAATTCATGCTATTAGAAAAAAAAAAAAAAAAAAAAAAAAACATTTCCTAACATGATATCAAGGCGAAGATAATCTTTCGACTCCAACACCACCTCTTATTGTTATGTGCCCCATCTTTCCAATGCGAATATGTTCACATCTCGAATTTCAAGTATAGAGTCCAGCTCCACAGGAAGTCAAGTACTATTGGATATGCTCCATTTCCTTTTAACGAGAGAAATTCACTATAAGGAATCCAAGGAGTGCTAACACAGTTAATAAGGAATCTGCAATGTCACTCAAATAAGTCAAAAGACATGCTTCTAACAGTTTAAGCTTGGCGAAAATGGTTCCCCACACTATTCTTCATTTTAGAGTGGACAACATGCTATGTTGTGTAATTCCAGTCCTTTTTAAAAAAGTCAAGAGAAATCAACTACAATGCACAAAAGGACTACCAACCCTTTACAGAAAAGAGCTTAAAAGCCAAAAAAAGAGCCTATTTACAAGCTAAGAAATCCAATAAGTCAATTATGATATTATTCAGACATATCACGAACCCATTTTCTAACAGTTAAGTTTTTGCAGAAACAGCTTCCCAATGCTATCCTTCTTTGTAAAGTGGCCAACATCCATAGTTGCTTTCCGCTTTGATTATTGGCAGATCTAGTTACAGCCAATACACAATTTTGATGCTTTAGCTAGCTTCTGAAGGATCACTCAATATAAAGAAGGCAGTTTTGGACAACACTTATCTAACAGTATGTACTACCACATTGCTGCCGCCCTTTTTCACAAAAACCATAAACAAAACTACCTCAAATGATACATTAACCAACTATATGAAGGTGGACTGAGAACATACAAGACGGACATATGTTTGCCAATCCATCATTAGCTAGAAAGGTAACATGTGAAGTGCCACTTACCTTTATTTAGCAAAAGAACTTCCAAAGGCAAATTAAAAATGCAATAACTGCACACCATGAATTAAGGGCAAAAAATATTTCAACCTATTAAAAGAAGCAAAATCTTTGAAAGAACAAGTAGAAGTACGCTAAGGTGCCCTTAGCATAAGTAGTCTATTTTGATCTCCAACTTTGAACTTAAAAAATCTTAGAGAATAGAGAAATGAACGAATCAAACTACTGGTGAGCTACCCACACTTAACCTATCGTCTATCCTAATTTACCCCAGCTTTTTGGGCTTTGAGTCAAGTTCAAGTAGTTTGTGACACAAACTTGACTCAATTGACTCACCAAGATCAATCAAGAACGTGTATTGTTCATAATAATCTTTATACAGCTTTTGCCAAAAATTAGGTTGTATCCCTTTTGAGCACTTTCTTGATGCCTACTCCAAGGACATAATCGTCACGCGTGATACTAATATAACTCTTTTTGAATGGAAATAAGTTGTCACACTCTTTTCATTAACTTAATCTGTTCTCAATTTATTTAAGGCTTAAGCAAAAAGATCACATATTATCACTCCTTAAAAGTGAATCACGGTACAGCACAATTAAAAAAACTATGGACAAAGATATAAAAAGTTTATAGCCAGACAAGCCTCTTTTTGCAGCAAGTTCACATCAATAAAAATTTACCACAGAATATTCAGTGTTATTGCCTATACAGTTTAATCATCTTAACTGCTTACAACTTCTGGATATCAAATAATTAGTTACCTCAACAGGAAGCTCATCTACAGAAAAATTGAACTCCTCTCCCCACATAGGATTCCTAGAACCCTGCACCATTGAGCTGCAGCACAAGGTGATTATTAATCAGAAAACTGAGTGTAAAAAATTCATTGAAAGGAAAAACAGAAAATCATTATTAAAGGACATTACAGGGCAAACTCTTAAACCCATGAATACATAACAAACAAGCAACTCTTCTCATAAAATTAGCCTTCCCTAGGTTATGGGCTGTAAACGGATAAATGAATTTTGCCCTTCAATTGTCACCGGAGATAAGTTGGGGGAAACATTACTACTGTGGAGGCACACATATACGTGTGGAGACAGACGGAGTGGATTAATTGTCTAATTGCTATATAAATCTCCACAATAGACGAGTGCATTAAGAAATCCCTATATTTTTTCTCACATGAAGAAACAGTATATGACCGATTTGCCTTTCATAACTAGTCACGTGCTATACCGTGGTCCAATATGTTAGAAAAGTTTGGCTGGAGTCATCGCCATCAACAGATGCCAGTGGCCACTGTAACACCATGACCACTAGAGCAACTTGCACCATTGTCTCTTTTAAATTGCTCGGTACTTCTAAAAACACACAAATTTGACTCATCTATTTGGCCAAATCAGTCAGCTAATGTACCCTTCGCTGCATCAGTTTGCACCAAGGAAAGACCACCATCGGGATGGGTCGACAAGTCTGAAAAAAAGTGCGGGCATTGTGTATAAAGGTCATCTTCATATTTTTCCAGTTACAATCGAGTGAGCTTCATTATCATTTCTACAATAAATATTCACAAACCTTAGACAATCTATGAGGAAACTGAAGATTTATTTACTGGACAACTGCATGGGTAACAACAAATCAAATAACCTGAATCGCTTTTCTGTACCACAGGTTATGATAGCATATGGATCTGAAGTGCCATTCAGATTTGCACCAATAAGATTTTTAGCAGCTAACAATTCCACCTGAAAAGGAACATAGCCACAAACTACCTTATTATGGGAAAAGACCTTTCTAAACTCCAAAAGAGTAATTAATAATGTACAATTCTTTCCGCAGAAGATTTCTGAAATACACATGGAAAACATATATAATACCTTAATTTCATAGGCAGAATTGCTATTAGAATCTCCCTTCGAAAGAGCCATCTACAAAATAAGTGCAGAACTGCATGTCAAACAAGTAGAAAATTACTAGAAGAAAGGTTGGATACTCAGCAAGAACCCCATTGTCAGAGCCAAAAAAGTGTTAAAAACAACAACAGTTGCTCGTCACTTGTAAGACATCTATCCCTATCTCTTTAAAACATTCTTCCAGTTACAGTTATTAATACTGGATCACCAATAACCTGATACATTACAACAAATTGCTATAATCATTATCAGTTACATTCTTAAATGTAGTATCAGCCCCCAGATAATTGCCGCAAAATACAAAACTCTTTGAAATTTCCATTGCAAACGCTAAAAGAAGGGAGTCGTATTTTCTCAGAAGAACTAGAGAACCTACAGGGGTAAATAATCAAGAGACAAAATGACGCCTGATAATGAGCAGGATCTCACTCTACTTAACCTCCAGTTTTCTCCAACTCATAAAATGTAAGCATCGTGTCTCACATGGTTTTTTTTTTTTTGGTAAGAGTGTCTCACATGGTTCACATTACCAAAATACAAGAAACAGGGGAAAACCTTTGAAAAAAAAAAGAAAGCATCAGCAGTTCTGCCATTTTAATAAATTTCAGCCTGCTCCGTTCTACGTCCATGCATAAGGAACTCCGAAACGGTAGATTAGAGCAGATTAAACACGGTCAGAGACGTCGCACCTGTACGGCTGACCTTTCATTATCGCCGTTCGGCACTGAAAAAGGGAACTTGTCCCGGAGAAACTTTTACTAAATAGTCCCAAAAAAGGTAACTTTACACGAAACATTACTCACAGAGACCAACAAAGCTCATCCCCCCAACACCAGAGACGACGACAACCAAAAGGATCCTCCCGTCAAACGCATTCCAGCTCGACCACGACCATGATCAGCCGATCACCAGCTCCAAACATAAAAAATTAAGAGAAAAATAGAGCGCGAGCGAGAGAGAGAGAGAGAGAGATAGAGAAACCGTCATCGGAATCTCCGCACCTTGCCGTTGTCGTCCCCGGAAGCGGCGGCCGAACTCTCGCCGGGCAAGTCGGGGCAGCCGCTCCCGTCGGCCCCGGACGTGAAGAACCAGTACGCCAGCGTCACGAACACCGCGGTGGCCACCGTGACCTGGACCTCCCACCACGAGGGTATCAGAACCTCCAGAATCGCCGTCTCCATCGCCATGATCGCCGCAACAACAACAACACCACCAACACCAACAATAATAGCAACAGCAGCACCACCAGCACCACCACCTCCGAACGACGAAACTACTCGCGCATCATCTTCGCCGTCGCCGTCGCCGCCGCGAATCTGGGGAGGAAGGCCGATCGAGGTTTTCCGGCGAGGGTTCTAGGGTTTGGCGAGCGACGGTGGAGCCGAGCGATCGCGGAAATGGCAGCATTTGAATGACGGAGAGAGCTAGATAGAGAGAGAGCTAGAGAGAGAAGAAACAGAGAGAAAGTCAATATTGGAGGGAGAAAGAGAGACGCTGTCGCCGGAGAGGAGAGCATGGAAGATCACGACGAGGGAGTTTGTTGACCGATTTGCCCCTCCTTACGCCCGGCGAATATGCTCCGCGCATCGCGCGCCGGCTTCGGTGGCGAGGGCAGATCGGGAAAGACGATTGTGTCCCGTCGATTTTTCTTCTTTTTTTTTTTTAGGTGGGAATTGGTAACGGCAATCGATTGATCGATTGAGAAAGATAGTAAGCTTTTTTTTTTTCTTTTTTTTGGATTTTGATGAAAGCAACCCTATGCTCGATTTTTTGTCGTGTTTAGTACTTGATTGCAAAACTCAAAGATGCTTCTAATTGTACTAATTTCATGTTAGTGATTCAATTAATTGATTGATATAGTGTATTATATATTTATTCTATTATAGACGCCTCTTCATAAATTATTGATAACATGACGCCCAAAACTCTAGATTATTTTTAAAAAAAAAATCTCCTTTTTCATTGCCATGACATAATTTGTCACGCCCTCTGCAAAAGTGGGTATGAATATTGCTATTGTGTCATGCGATGTGACACTTACTTGTATATATAATGACATGACGATATTTAGTGATGATGACACATCGTGTATTGTGTTGGTCATATTTAAATGCGGCTAATGGTTGATTGTCATATGTGACATGTTGAATATTTTTAGCCCTATGTCTTAAGATAAGAATCCTTATAGATGCCGCTGCAATCGGAAACCAATTGAGTTGATAAGCATGAGTATTTATTCATGCTTGACTTGGAATAGAGGTAGGTGCTAATTTTTAATTTCACGACAGATTTTAAATATATAAATATTGTTTGGTCAAATCTCTTTGATTAAAGGTAGGTGTTTATTTAAAAAATTGGCAACGGATTTTAGATAAATAAAATTTATATAGTCAAATCTCTTTAGTTAATTAAAAACTAAAACTTTCAATTATGCCAATTTATATGTAAACCTTTGAAGATTTACCAGTTTAGTAATAAACATATTATTTGGACAATTAATCGGAAAAACTACATTGATAAATTGTTAAAAGATTTACAACTAGATTGGTAAATCATCAAAAGATTTATAACTAAATTACCACTATTAAAATGTTTAAAATTAAATTAGTCATTTTATGATGGGTTTAAGATTTCTTTAATAATTTTCCCTTATCAAAACAATTTCTTTTATTTAATTTACAAGGTTAAACTAATATTATTCTTTTATATCCATAGGCCTAGATAAAACGAATGCATTTTTTCGATGCATTCTAAAGCAAATTCAAGAGGGTCTTAAGACGCCATTTACAATTTAAATATTACCACATAGGATTTTTTAATTTAAATAAAATTAATCTCGAATATTAAGTCTTTATTAAAAATATAGAGGTTCGAACCCGACAGAGATTTTATAAATATAAACTTTTGACCTTTTCCACCATTAAAACATCTGGATAGGCTTTCTAGTTGAGCTAGTCTACTGCGCGTATTTTGAGTATTTCATCATAGACAGTGAATTCACCTAATCAAATTGAAAGTATCTGCACCTGTGAAATGAATAGCGATATAAAAAGAAAAAAAAAAGGATAACGATGAACATCCATCCTTCCTCCCTATTGAAAGGGACTATAAATCAGGGGTGAGCATGTATGAGCTAGTTCAATTGAAGATCGGTCCAGTTCTTGATTTCAAAAATTAGGAACTTGCTTGATCGGTTCGCCCAAACCTAGTTAAGTTTTTTAACTCTTTTTCTTCATTTGTTCAGTCTTCAATGTGTTTGGCGTACTATTCTTAAGCAAAAAGAACTCTATACGTGTTTAATATGATGTGTATTATATGTTTAACAAAATGAAACGAAAAAAAAAAGCCTTGGTCGATTCCAAGTTAACACAATCGGTCCCTAATTCTAAAAATCAAGACCTAGCTCTGACAAGATAGATTCCACATTTCAAGTCTCAAACTACCGATTCCGAAACCAATTGCTTCCACTATAGATGTCTAACTATGTCGGTCTAAATCATCATTGCTTATATAATATACGACACATTATTATATACTATGAGGGTCCCAATCCCTTTTTCTCGAACTTTCTCAATTAATTATTTTACAAATATCTTAGCCAAAGGTAAATGCATAAATCAACAATTCCGTTTCATCTCCCACATGTTTCGATATTAAAATTTCTATGGGAAGAATTCCAAATAAAAATCTAAAGTGTCATCACTTTCTCAAATAATGGCATAAAGTGGAATTTGTTTTAAATAATAGTCTAAAATGATTATATTAGTTTTAAATGAGGGCTTGACTTTCTAGTTGGTTGACCACCGACGGTAGCTGGAGAGTGTTGGCCGAGGGAAGGCCTCACCTTGGTGAGGCAACCGCCCTCATTGGTCATAGGCAAGGTTGACCCTCATTAGCAGCCGACCAAAGATGGCCTTGCCTTGGCGAGGCAACCCTTGCCCTAAGCGAGGCCACCCTCGCTAAATCTAAGCAAGGATCGCCTCACCGGTGACCGACCAAGGATGGCCTTGCCTTAGTGAGGCAACTCTTGCCCTAGGTGAGGCCACCCTTGAGAACTACAGGCGAGAGTCGCCTCACCAACGACTGGCGAGGGATGGCCTCAACTCAAGAAGGCCACCCTCCCCAGATTTGGACAAGGGTCACAACCAACGAGGTCTCCAAGCCCTCACCCAAAAAAAAAAAAAAGGAGAGAGAGAAGAGAAGAGAAAAAATAATTTAAAATAAAAATGGCATGTTTACAAAATCACCCTTTAACAAGATGGAATATTTAGCCAACTGGCGAGGTCATATTTGCTATAACCACTTAGACTTTTATTTGAGATTGATATAATCACTTAAACTTTTATTTAATACAAGATTCACTTCAAACTCTTATTTAAAAAAATGAGGGTATTTCAAGCCCTTATTTGGAATTTTCCCAATTTCTTTCACTTTTATGACGCAATAATTTTCCTAAAAAAAATTCAATAATGAATTATCTTTCATCCTTCTACATATACAATTTCATTGAATTGTGTAGCTTTACTACAATTTATTTTCATAGATTTTACAATACAAAGTGATTTTGCTTAATCTTGTAGATACTAGTTCCGTGTGCATGCGTGCATATTTGCTAGTCCATTTAATACAAAGGAAATATGGATGAATAATGGATTGCTAGGGGACTCTATGTATTTAGACAATAGGGAATTAACACCTAATTTACCTACTTTCTTCAATATGTGTCAATTTCCCTGGACTAGATGATTTGATTGGCCTTGACCCAACTACATGCTTAGCATAGTAAGTTTAATGAGGCCAAATTACAATAATAAAAGGGCTGAAATCAGGAACTTGTTCACGAAATTTATATATACTGAACAAGATGGAATCGTTGAAAGGCTACCTTTGTCAAATTTCCTCAAACCTTAACTTAGTCATGAAGCTTGGTACTCTCCAACAATTTTCTTTTTCCGCTACTTTTTTATGAGATAAGTATATTTGAAATCTTAAAAATTGTCATAAAAATGCAATTAAGTTCCAAAACTTTCAAAAAGTGTAACTAAATCATAAAGCTTATTAAGAAAGTGAAATGAATTTTAAAACTTTTCAAATTGGTGTAATTAAATCTTAAAAATATGTCAAATTGGTGCAATCAAGTTCTAAATTTTTTAATATTGTTCGTTTGTCAAGTTGAATGGAGTTAAAAAAAAAAATGACTTGATTGCACAAACTTGATATTTTTGAGATTTGATTGTTCTTTTTAAAAATTTCATGACTCAATTGTACTTTCTTGACAAATTTTAAGATTTTCATTATTCTTATCCTCTTTTTTTTTTTTTTTTTGGTAATTTCGTTTATAGGAATATAATTAGAGAGTCCTATGAAATGTCTTGCAAGTCCCACAAATATATTGAATTCAAACATTTAATGTGTACTAATGATTTTTATCAAAAATAATTCGCAAGCAATTGATGAGATTTAAATAGCTGTAATTTTGTTTTTTTCATCTTCAGCGACATCTTAATTGAAGCTCTCCTTTGAAAAAGATTCAAATTGGCACTAGCATATGTTTGAAAAATAATTAATACCAAAAAAATTCCAAATTAATACATATGTGATAAATTTATCTAAAACTAATTTTTGATCTCAAAAACCCTAAATTGGTACATCCATCACAAATATATCATTTATAAATTTCTGTCAAATTAAATTAATGTCATGAAAAATCATAATTGATACACTTATGATAAATGGAGAATAAAACTCTAAATTGATAATACCCATCAACTATTATGTGTTACCCAATAATTTGAAAGTCAAATTCAATCTAAAACTAATACATGATAAATTTATTACCCGGTGTAATAGTTTGAGGTTTTTGATAATGAAAAAATTAGTTTAAAATAAATTTATTATAAATATATTGATTTGTGGTTTTTTATAGTATTAATCTTTCGAAAAAAAGAAGAAGAAGAAAATGTGGAGTTAAATGGAGAAGTAAAGATATATTTTTGGGTATGGACCAATAGGAAAACACCAGGTTTCAGAGGAGCAATAGGAGAGCGGCACGTACCCAACAAAAAGAAAAGCGGGAAGGGTGTTTTTCTTTAGGTTTTTAACGTTTAACTTCCTCGTATCTTCGCACTGCCTGCCTCTTCCTCCATCAGCCGCCGTGCCTCCTGTCCTGGTCGTCAGCAAGTGCGTGTCCGGCTCCGCACCTCGCCGCCGTACTCCTCCAAGTAAAAATTCCTGCCGCTCGCTTCGTTCCTAAGCTCGGCCTCGGGCTAATGCCTGCATGTCGATTCTCTTTAGCGCAACTGGGTAGTGGGAGTTTTCCTTAGTGTCGTTCGTTAGTTGCTCAGGCTCTGTTGTGTTGCTGGAACGAATGGAGTGCACATGCTGATGATCATTCTCGTTTTTTTACTGTTTTTTTCCTTTTGTCTGGGTAATTTGCTGCGGCGAGAGTTCGTCTTGTACACTGACCTTGCTTTTGTTGACACACGGTTGCATCCACAAGGGTAGGATGTTGGTTATGTGAGTCGGTAGTTTCAAAATGGCTTCTTTCCAGCTTAGCTTGTCCTTGAAATTACCTTGGAAAGAGGGTCGTTTTTATTTTTATTTTTTTGCTCTCCTTTTGTTGCATGATTTGAACATGAATATTGGGTATGCTGAAATTGGTTTAGAAAGATGGATGCGCAAAATGACTTGGCAAACTGTTGTTGGGTGAAGAAATTTCGCAGATGAATCTTAGTACACCTAGCACTGCGCTTTGGGTATTTCGTACTGCCTTGTGCTTGACATGAACTGGTGGCATTCGTTTGAGGTTCCTTGAGGGGAAATTGTCCAGAGGGTGCTCAATTTGAATTTAATGGAATAGTTTGCAAAACCATGGGGTGGCTTATTCTCAACTGTTGATGGACATGGTTCCAGATTCTGACCCAAAGTTTGCATCAGAAACCTTGCCCAGCGAAAGTACTGCAGACGCCTCTTGCAGTGGGGATTTAATTTGCATTTGGAATAGCGACAAGAGGGCAAAATCTCGATGATGGGATCTGAGTTAATTAAAGATGTGCCCAGAAGTGCAGAGGATGCTCAAGTTGATATTACTGAGTTCACCAATTCTGGTAACGAGGAGCTGGCCAATGATCAGGATCCAGATGCAACTGAATGTTCTAGTTCTTTTGGTGGCACTCTATCCGATTCCGAGTATTATTCTGGGATGAGTGAAGCTGAAGTAGATTCGCAATTCTGCAGGGACAGTGATTTTCCATCTGCACTTGATGCATTTGATAGTATGTTTCGAATGAGGTGCACATCTTCAGCCTTGTGCTCTTTACATCTAGCATACTTTGACAGTTATTGCAATGAACTTTTTCCCAGATTCCAATCAACATTGGCAGTAATAGAATGTTGTCAATTGTTAAAGAGGGTTGAAAAATGGGGATTCTCAACAGGTAGATGAAAAATTTAGTGAGGCCCATCTTAATTATTTGAATCTCTGCATGATATATTGATGCAATTGCATTACTTGATGGCAATTGGGGATAAGCAAGCTTTTAATTGTGAGTAAGAAAATTGAGTTTCTCTTAAAATTCCTTTCTTTATGTTTGGATACTAGTTATAATCATCTGCAGTAATGTAATCAAACTATCTAGTGGTTTGACAGTTCGAGTGTTGTTCTTGTAAAATTTTGTAGGATCATAGCCAACTGCTCTAAAAACTTAAGCTATTAGATGAAGGCGTGGTTTATAATTTAAAAATTCTAACGTTCCCCCCCCCACGCTTAGTCCGGTCTTTTCCTTAGTATTAAGCATGGAAATTTAATTGGAGAGGTAAATGAGGCTAGAAAATTTGAACTCAGAACCTTCGACTCGATACTATGTAAGATTTTGTAGGACCATAGCCAACTGTTTTAAAAGCTTGAGCTATTAGATGAAGGCGTAGTTTATTATTTAAATATTCTAGCAATCCCCTTGATCTAGACATAAGAATATTGCTTAGAAACACTCCTTTTGGACCTCTTTCTTAATGGTTAACATCAATCATTTTTAACAGAGTGATAGCAAGTTGTACCAACCTTATCTCTTAGAGATGTTGGAAGTCTAGAGAACATGTCTATCATAAGCATCTTGCTAAACATGCATGTGACGCTGCTGGAGTTACTGTGAGACTTCGTAATGGTGACATATAGGTCTTGCTCCTGATGCTGGTGTTTAAACGGTTTCAATATGCTGATGTTGACTATTTGAGCTTTTCATAGTGATGAATTTCCAATCAAATCTTAAACCTTTCTGAAAAACCACAATCAGGCTCTTCCAATCACCATTATATTGCCTAGATGACAGCCTTAGAGGTTCCCAATAGAAGAAATAGGATAGGGGATCATCAAAAGGACTTGATTGCATTTATTAGAAAAGATTTATTGCTTTACTGCATCAATTACAAGGTTTAAGATTTGATTGCAATCTTTACATAAGGTTTTGGACTTCTGCCGTAGTTACCCTAATTTCATGCGCACATAATTATCTGTGCAAAAAACTTCCATTAGTAAGTCCAATATTATGTGTCTATCATCTGCTCCTTATTTGTAGATGCTTTCTGCTAGAATGTTTCGAAGATTTTATGTGCACTCCTTGAATAATGAGTGCATTCTTTTAATTTCCATGTTCTTAAGTCGCATAACATGTTCTTATGAATCATTTCTGTGAGAACTAATCAACAGAGTAGCATAATATGGAATTCCACCTTTCAGGAAGAAGAAGTTGACAGATCACTGGAGGACGTTCATACGTCCTCTGATGTGGCGGTGCAAATGGACAGAACTGAGAATAAAGGAAATTGAGTCGCAAGCACTTAAATATGCTAAGGAACTTGCAGCATATGAACAAAACAAACATTTGGCATCAGATCAATGCCCAGATCCAGTAGAACAATTTGGTTCAAAGTCGCTGCCATTTTCTGGTCACTGCTATAAGAAAAAGATCATGAAGAGGAGGAAAAGAAAGAAGATTGAAGACACCACAGATATAGCATCATATATGTCGCATCATAACCTTTTCTCTTATCTTGGTAGAAGTTTCTTATATATAAACGCAGCACCTTTGTCGGGTGTCTTGCTAATCAAATAGTCAATGCATGACCCTATGATATGCTCATTGCAGAAAATAAGAGATCGGATCAGGAAGGAACTTTTATTGCTGATGACTTTTCTAACCCAGGTGTTTTTTGCTGCATCCTGATTACTCTACGTGTTTCTTCCATTTAAATATGCAGCGAACTCAGCTAGTTTCTTCTGTTAACAAAGTTTCCAAACTTGTGGTGGGGGTGCGACATAATCTCTTTCCTTTGTTCTTTAGGAGCATCTTTCTTTCTTTTTGTCTTCTTGGGTGGTAGGTGGCAATGGTGTTGGAAGATGTTGACCTTGATCATTTAAATTACTTTGACTGATGCTCCTTCAGATGGAAAGGATAATCTATTAATTCAATAAATTTTATATGAAGTTCCTAAGCATAGGGACTGCAATACAACAGTTGACTGCACGAACAGATGCAAAAGAGGTAGCTAGAGGCATACTGCAGCAGTAGACATTCCATAGCTTAGATGACTCCAGATAGCAAAATTTTCAAATTGCCGAGAAAATTTTATTGTCTAAAAAATATAATGCACTTGCTTCCCCACTCTGGTAACCTCTACAGTCTGAGAAGGAGTGTGCATAGTAATGAACCTACTGCTTCTTCTGGAATTGTCTTCTCTTACAAGTCACAGCCTTATTCATTTGGCATTCTTCTGGTTCTTGCTACCAATATTATGCTGTGTTTCTCTGCTTCCTGTTCTCAGTAGCAAATAGCACTTCTACCACTTCAACATCCTACCAACCTATACTTTACAAGGATAATTTGATATAGAAAATAAACAATGATGACCGTGGAGAGACCGTCTTTTTCCTTCTTCTTGTCTTTTGGTGCTTTGAGGTGGGGTGGGGGCCTGGGGGTTGGGAGGGGAATGAGCAACTTAATTCTCAGAAGAATCAGGATGAAGATAGAAAATATAACAGCTTTGTTTTATATTTTGCTGCCATATCTAATACATGCATCTCAAATGGTCAACTGAGTCATATGGTTCTTTCCAGTTCAGCTGTCAATAGCTATTTTCTTGATTCACTGTAAAGCTTGGTGATGCTTTTCTTTTAAGTGACTTTCTGCTTTGTCAAATTCCATGGGACCGTGAATAAGAAGTCTTTCCTTTTATTGTTCATGTGGCAGTGTTGCCAGACAAGAGCAGGATTGTCAACACCGAATTTGGACATAGCGATAGCCAAGCATCGATTGAGTTCAAAGATGGTGATATGCGCTTGGAGCAGTTACTGCAGACAATTGAAACTTTGCATTCTAGAGTTCATAAATTGAAAGGCCAGCTTGATGTGGTGATTATACAGAATGCTGCTAAGTTCTCTTCTTCTGAGAACTTGACCCTGCTTGCACCTTATGAAGCACAGACTAGTTGTGCACCGAGTCCTACGTTTTCTGCTGGCAATGGAGAAGTGAAATCAGTTGGTGTATACTCCTCAGCTCAGCACATGCCAGAGTGTGACATAGGAGATCTTGTTCTGCCTGAAAGTGTGGTTTCAAGTTATGGGCATGCAGTTCCTGTTCCTGATGTAATTGAAAGCACTGTGGGATTATTATCTGCTACCAATGTTACCATCCAACAGCCGCTGATCAGGGATACAAGTGAAGATGTAAGCTTTCAGTGGCTAACTTACTTGACAGGCTTAAGTGCATATCTAATCCCTGACAATTTTTGTTCATATGCAGATGAACATAGTTATTATATAAAAAGCTCTAAGCTTGCACTTTGCTTTCGTGCAGGATTTCCTGCATAATTTTTTATAGGCGAAATTGATGACTGTCCTTTATTTTCAAATTAGGTTGGTATATCTACTAGATGTGTGGTGTTTGGGTTCTTGTCATCCTTTGCAATGATTGTTAATTTTTCATCCTTTTAAATAGATTCATACCACCTCTTTCGCTATAATTTCTTCCTCCTTTTTGCTGGACTCGTATTTTGGTTGTCGTGTTTATAGCATGAAATGTTTTCTCACGTTCCTGGTAGGCTTCTTTAGCATATTGATTAAGCTAGGGCACCTGACTATGCTTTTTTTGATCTGCACATTTATGTTTTACTATGTTTTCTTATTATCACAGACTTTCTAGTCATCCACAATTCAGGCGCTTTCACGTGTTTATAATTAATGGCTGAAGATTTCTCAATCACTTAAATTATTTTTATATGATTTCTGTATTTACAGATAGTGGAAAATGTCCTCATACATAATGAGCTAGCTGAAGGAGAGAGTCAAATGCTAAAGAGCTCAGAAGTGGAAGCATTACTGAAGCAACCGGAATTTGATAAAGGAGAACAAGATGAGAGCAAGGATCCTTCTCCAGTTCCTGCTTTGAGGCCTGAGCCCGGGGTGAAAGGCGTTGCATCACAGCAGGAGTCGACACTAAAATCATGTCTAGCCTCAGATATTAATTTTCCTAAGAACAAGAGGAAACGAGCAGAACGTAGATCTGGTTCAGGCGGTTGGACCAAGAAGTGCCCAGGAGAGCCAGATAGCCAGTGAGAACTTTTATTCCTCTCCAGGCTGACAAGGGCTCGGTGACCAAGGTTAATGCAGAAGTCCTTTGTTCTATATTAGCAAATCTTCAGGTCAGGTATCAGGATTAGACAGGCTTGTGGTAACTTATTGGTTGTCGCGGCCTTAGGTCTTTCTTCTCCAGTAAGTTGCAGAAATTTTCTGTTAGACCATGAATCCAAACTAGCAGTAGCTTTCTGAAAATGGACTTTTTCTCTGTTGTAAATCTTGAGTTCTAGATACATATAGTTTTCAGGAGAGTTAGTTTTTTGTGAGAAAAGTCACATGATCATCTCTCTAACTCTCGAAAACAAGTTCTGCGTATCAGCTAATCTGAGATTGGATGAAGGTTGTATGGGTAATTCGATCGTTAATTTATGCTTGCATGAGTTAAAATTAGGAGGAATTTTCTTTCTGAACTTGTTACTTCATTTGTCAATTGGCAAAGCAAACCGAAGGAGGTGCGACGACGACAAGAAAAATAACAATGAAGCCTCTTTCTCTAAGACTTGGCTTCATAATTTTTTGGAAGAATTCTAGGTTCCGTCTGCCAAAGAGCGTTTCTGGTCGGTAAATTTATAGACACACTTGTAAAATTCGAGTTCTACCTGTTACGGAAAAATGACCACCGACTAGATTTAAATTAGCAATTCTTATTTTAATGACTTATCAATGTCTATTCGATCATTTTCAAGTTACCGACTCTACCAACTTTATTTAGGTCCGATGATGAGATAACTATTTAATTTTTAGTTTTTGGCTACCGACTTTTATCGTACCAATGATGATCAAATCGTTTGCTGATTATCAATTCTTTTCAATCGACTTACAACTTTCATTGAAGCTGGCAATTTGTAAATTATTGCGAGAAAGAAAAGGAGGGGAAGAAAGAAAATCAAAGAGACATTTTACCTCGACGTTAAAGCAGAAAAGCAGCCTTAAGAAAAGGGAGGAAAAGAAAAGGGAGTGAGAAACGAAGATGAATAGCTGCGAACGTCACTCATCAGCCACTTCCCCCTAAATTCCGTAAGGATGTCCTATTCATGTTTGTCGTCATTGATCGCCCTTTTCCTTCTCGTGGACCAAATGATTTGGTCTCCAATGTACGAAAGGCAAGAGGAAGACCGGGAAATCTCCCGACATTTCTTTTGACCGGAGAAAGCCTTCAACTTTCCACGCAGCAGTATCTGCGATCGTACCCCGCCACCAGTCTCTTCTTTTTCGCACAAATTAGACCCTTTCCTACAAATCCCTCTAACAGATGAAGAGGTCATTGAAGAGGTCATGAGCAATTCTCCCCATGCACCAACTTCTCGTGACGTGAACCCTATTTGCAACTTGAGTTTTTGATGCGATGTATATTAACATGCTCGAATTTAGACTTACTCTTTGATCTCCTCAGGCCAAAGGTATCAGGCATTTGCTGTTTGCTCCTAACAGCCAACTACTGAAAAGTACGAGAGATTTCATTCATCAGCCACGGTTATCACACCAGTATGTCCCCATAATTCTCGATGCGTATGGAACATGAGGACTGCCATATTTGACGCGGATTAATTAAGGAACTTGAAAGCCCCGGACACCCGCCACTTGGGCTTTAATGCAAAAGAGAAAAGGCCATAGCGCACCGACAAACATTGATGGTCGGCCTTTTGTTTAAGCAGAATAGATGAAGAGAAAATAGCTGGAACACACGGCTCATTTTGTCAGACTGCTAAGAAAGCTTGCTCAATCACGACACAGAGTACTTTAGTCGGTATAACTTGAGCGTGGCATAGCAGTTTCCCTGCATGAGCCACTAACCCGGAATATTTCGTTTCAGATGGCAAAAAGAATGGTTAAGAAAATGCGAGCCCATTAACCTAACAAGTGTTGTGGTAGCTATATTTGACAGCAGCAACTACCCAAGATGGAATATCAAACCGACAATCATACATACTGCTTTAAAGAAAATGAAAATAAAGATTGTCGGATGAAGGAACGAGGGAGCATAGAAACATGTCAAGAAAACTTGTTCGGAATTACTCAATTAATCCTCTGCACTCTACGAAAAATGTCTATATATACCGACTGTTAACATTACATTCCCACTACAAGCCGCATTTGCCAAAAGGTCCAATGCTCGATACTAGGCTAATCTGACAGCAATCCACAAAGCCCATCTTAGCAAAAGCTAAAACATCCAAGCCAATTCAGAGGACTTTAAAGCCTTGAGCCGGCATGAGAAGATGAACATCTGGTTGAAGACCTTCACACCAAGAGTAAAAACCCTGCCACGAAAAAGGAACATGAAACGAACCAATTGAAAAACTAGAAAAAGCAACTTACCAAATCAAAATATCATAAGGCAGACTCCAATATCCCAAAATTGACATTTTATTGATATATAAGAACTAGATTATATCAACACAAGACCTTATTCCAAGACTATTACCAATCACAATACTAGCAAACAAACTCTTAGCTGAACTATGAAACTAAGCAGAGCACATTGCATATCAAAAGCGAGATAAAGATCAATAAAACATCTAGCAAAATTACTGGGCTAGGACAATTTGAGTTCACATAAAAACTAGTCACCGAACATAAATAAAAGCATGACTCATTTCTGATGAGGATAATTTCTATGTAAGTTTTATAATGTGTAAAATCAGGGACATTCAATTCCACTTAATCCCCAAAAAGGGACATTTCACAAATTTATACAGCTCTCATAGACTGCAACTTCAAAATCATTCTACCTAGCAGACAAAATCATAAATCACTATTCGACAGAAAAATACATCATATTTGCTCCATAACCTTCATGCTTGCCAACCCTCTTTACATGCGATGATTCCAATCCTTTACTAAGCAAATTCCCTAGAAACAGGAATTTTCCAAGAGAATAGTTGAAAGTGTATATTACCTCAACTAGTGACCCTATCCTTAACAGTAAAATGCACTGACTTGGCCGACAGAACTTTTTGTAGAGTTGTAGTCATGAAATTAGATTGTAGTAAAAAAGGAGAAATACAAAGGACTAAGAATCTCAATGATCTAGATGATGAAATGACAGCACATTTTTAACTGATAGTATGGTTAAATAATGTATTCAAGCAGCCCCCATTATGTTATTTACCTTCTATAGTATTAAGTTTCCTTACCAAATCTTGGCTGTACATATCCTTAAGGATTAGGGACTCTAAAGCTGAATTAGTACAAGCATTACAGCAGGTTACTACAGCATATTCGAAGACTTAAAGAAGAGAATCTATTGATTTTCAATCTCCACTAACTTGGTCCAACGGTAGATAAAGGTGAAATCTCAAACTTTCAAGCATCTCACTTATCAAGGCTACAACCTAGCAATCTTGAAAATAATAAGGTATGCCCACTTGAGCTGTAATTTTCTATTGGAGCCTGGACTGGAAGACTACCCTGTGACTAAAGCAAAAATTTCTTCATGACAAGTATGACTGAAAGGGACTGCCTGCTCTGGTGCACCATAGTCAACTTTGCCAAAATATAACACTAATGTACACAGTATATTGTTTTGGGCGCTGAGAAAAATCAGAGTAACTACTGCAAATAGATGTAGAAAGTAACCACGCAGACATGAAATCAATTTCAAAATTCACCTTAAAAAGAACATCAAATCCGTTATTCCTAAAATGAGAGAACTTAATAACACATGCTTGCTAACTCTTAAGACATGAAAATTATATTTGACTGTTGCATTATTCATCAATATAGCCCAAGATTCTTACTCAGAGCAGCCTAGTCCACACCCTGATTCCTCTATTGCTAAAACTACTTCAACCAATTGGAATAATGCCCCACTAGCTAGCGTGATTAAGTCCTTTGAAGGATTGTTATTCAAAGCATGAGATCCTATTAAATAAAATATAATTCGATCTGCAAAGGCTGAAACTTCAAACTTTTTCACACATCTTAAAGTTGATCATTCACTGGATTATGTCTAAGCTAAGATACAGAGAGTCATACCAAAATCACTGCGGTGGCTGCTGAGATTGAGGTGCGTTTGGTGGAGGCGGCATTCCTGGACGCGGTGGCCCATAAACAGGCACCTGACCGCCAGGCGGGGGAGGCATCCCTGGGCGCGGTGGGGGAGGAGCAGGCATCCCAGGCCTCGGCGGAGCTGGTGGCCCGCGCATCATCTGAGGCGGCGGCGCCATAGGCGGCCGTTGCCCATACTGCTGAGGAGGCACGGGGAACTGCGGAGGAGGCACACCGCCCGGCCTGGGTTGGAACTGCCCAGGGGGCATAGGCCCAGGGGGTCCCCGACCCATCTGGGGCGGCCCCTGCCCGGGGAAGGGCGGCGGCATCTGGGACGGGGGCCGAATAACTGGGGCGGAAGGGTACGACACTGGCGGCGCTGAGAGCTGCGGCATGGGCGGCCGCGACATCTGCGGCTGCATCATCCCGGGGCCGGGCCACCAACCCCACGGACAGGACCCGCCAGCCCGGGCTGCGCCTGCACGAGCGGGGCGGTGGGGACGCCCCGGCCAGCGGCGCGGCCCATGCCAGGGCCGGCGGCGGCCGCGGCGGAGGCGGACTTGGCGCGGGACTCGTCGGGGGGAGGGGGCCCCTCCACGGTCATGGAGATGACTTCCTCGCCGCGGAGGAGGACGAGGCCGAGGGTGCGGCGGTCCTCGCGGTCGGCAGGGGCGCCGGCGGCGGCGGCGGGGGGCTTGGAGCCCTTGGCGGGGGGGAGCTTGCGGAACTCCTCGCAGTCGCCGAGGACGAGGTTCATGTGGCGGTCGAAGGCCATGAACTTGCCGACGAGCTGGCGACCGTCCTGGATGGTGACGCGCATCCGGTAGTTGATGTACTGCAGCATCTTCGAGCTCTTCGACATCGACATTGTTGCGGCGGCTCTCCTCGGCTTCCACCTCCCTCGCCGGCTGCCGGATCTAGGGTTTCGACTCGCCGATGAGGTTTTAGAGAGAGAGAGTGCTGCTTCGAGTTAGATAGAGAGAGAAGATTTCTAGGGTTTTTCGAGGAGGGAGGGAAAACGCGAGCGGGGCGAGGACGAAGGAGGAAGCAACGACAAACGGTGCGTTTTGTGGGGGATGGTCTCCTTTGGGCCTGCGTTGGGCCCGGTCGTGGGAACTGGATCGGGTTTGGAAATGGGTCGGGTGATTCGGGTTCGGATCCACCCGGGTTTCGGGTCGGCTGACGATGGTGCTACTTTTTATTGGTTGGAAATGTTGGTGCTATTTTTATTTTTTTTGTGATATTTACTCTTGGGAAAGTTACAGAAAACTCCCCCCCCCAAAAAAAAAAAAAACTACTTTTGCCCCTAAATTTTCCCAGCTGCTATATTATTACCCTTTGAGTTTTCATTTTTGTTATGATCGTCAGCCATTTTTTTATATTATCCATTAGCATGTGTAATGAATGCACGTGACTTTCATAATTTTTCTTTTTGTCGGTATAATTTTGCACTTGAAAATCTCTCTTTTGCCTTTCGCTTTTACAAGAAATGAAAAGAATATATAAAAATGAGAAAAAATAGATTAACCAAAGTATTAATATAAAAAAGTAAATATCGTTAGCACTATTAAGCAATCAATTTTTAACAATGATGAACCCTTTAAATATAGATAATGAGTAATTTATTTTAATTGTTTCACCTTTTTTTAATCCAAGTCTTTCCCTTTTTATTTAATTTGTGCTTATTCTCTTTTCTATTAAGTGGTTATATTTATCCAATTTTTATTGTTCAATATCATTTTTAAATTATTTTATTTATTTATTAGCATATTATCCAATTAGTTTTCTCTAAATTTTCACTATTTTCTCATTTTTATAGCAATTAAGGGTAAAAAAATGGTAAAATTTCTTTAAAAATGAGATGAAAATATGCTTTTACTCTATAAAAGTAGCAACAAAGAGTGAACACAAATTACAAGTTCAAGTAGTATGTGTAACAGTTAAAAGTTCGAACACAAAACGTGTACTCCCCCAACATTTCGAGGAGTTTTGTTTGATATCCCTTACCTTTTTATGAAATAAATTCCAATAGGGTCAAATTGGTAATGAAAAGAATCATGTGGGATTTTTTGGGTCATATTAGAAATTACCACCTCTTGCGAGCATAAATGTATACATATATATATATATATATATGGAAAAAAAAATATTCTGACAAACATAAACATCATCCACATTTAGTTTTAGTTTTTAATGCACTAATCGAAATGAAAATTTATTGCATCAGAAACAACTATATCACATGATGGGCTAGAGGTTTCTTGATGACCACACAAGGCATTTGATGATGCTTTTTTCACTTTTTCTTTGAGAATCCAGGGCACGAAGCCCGAGCATAAAGATCTAACTATTTGGGGACCAATGTAATCCACTCCATTATCCTTCATGAACCAAGTAACATCCATTTAACCTGTAGAATAATGGGAGAAGAAGAAGCACCGGACTAAATTGAAATTCGTGAAGATATAAGTGACTAGACCTTTTCCCCTTTTGAAATATCAATGAGTGGCAGAAGCAAAGCTCGTCTAAAGTGTCCCAATCAAGCACCACATAATATTTTGCAGGAGACATGTGAAGAGACATGGTTGTCATCAGAATGAATTAAAAACTCAAGAGGGGAAAACTTTCCATTTCTTTTCTCTGATTAATTAACCCAGAAAAGGCTAAGTTGCGCCAGGCATGATCCCCAATCCAACAGCCCCCAATCATACTGTCTAGGGGGTGTTTCCAGGCAGCTTTGGAGAGTCTTTGAAATCAAACCACCCACGGTTGATTAATCATTTCATGATCCCTGGGCTAAAAAAAAAAGTTTGGATCTCAGGGTCCTACCATTTGCAATATGATATTAACACAAAACGGTAAAAAAAAATTAAAAATTGTCAATTTCCACAGATTTTATTCCTCAAGGCATGCCCTTGAAGGGGAAAAAAGGGGAAATTAATTTAGTAGAATCAATTGAGTAAAGCTGAGCAGTATTATTAGGAGGGCCACCCTTCATCAGTTGTGAAGTGTGTGAAAAGTGGGTGATTAGGGTTTGAGGAAGGACACTGAAAAAGATTGTGCTTTTTTGATCAGCAATGATTTGATTCCAACAGGGCAGGGCAGGACGAGCAGTGGAGGTTTAGACAAATTGAGATCTGTTCAAATAATATTGCTTTGTGCCAACCTTGACAGCCCCTTTTGAGTTAGGCTAACATCATTATTATCCGGGTTCAAAATAGACACTTGCACACATGCAAAGAATGTGATGATATAAGTGCCAATTGACTCTTTTGTACCCATATAAAGCCCGCAAAGTAAATTCAAATTTCGTGTACACAACTCTCTCTTGCGATGAATTCGCCGAGGAATTAATTCTACGAGACCTTGCTTCTTGCATGAATGTATAATTAGAAGAAGTGGATTCAATTTTGGCGAATACATCATCTGAAAGGAGTTGCCAACCCGTGTGAAGCTGAATGACAGGAAGCAGGCCGGAGAAATCAATAGCTAGTGGAAGGCAAAGGAGGGGAGGGGGTGGGGGAATAAAGAAGTGGGGGGAAAAGGAAAAGAAGCTGAGCACTGCTATGCTGCCATCTTTCTTTCAGTCATCACAACTTCTAAAGCAACATGGAAAAAGCAAGAAACAGAGAGAAAAAAAGAAAGAAAAAAAAAGAAAAAGAAAAGCAAAGCTCTCTCCAAATTCATCATCATCATCAGTCACTAGCACTCACTTCTTTCTCCTAGTCTTTCCACACACACACAGATGAAACTTCCTTTCCTCTCTCTTTCTCTCTCTCCCTCCCTCCCTCAACTTTCAAACTTCCCACCTCACACTTCATTCCTTTCTTGGTTCATGCAAGATCCCAAGACCTCTCACCCAAGGTATGCTCTCTCTCTCTCTCTTTTTCTGCCAAACTCATATGGGTCATGGACATTTGCTTAAGCTAAATCTAGCAGTTTTCTTTTAATACAAGGACCAGACTTTTCTTGTGCACGAGCTAGAGAGAGAGAGAGAGAGAGAGATGAAAGGGATGGGAATTAAGGGGGAAACGGTAGAGTTGATTTTCTTGATCAAGAGATTATGGTTCACAGCTTTCGCATAATGTCATGTTTTGGCAAGCTTGTTTATCGGTTGAGTTCTGTGGGCGATGTAAGGCCACCAACAGGCTGAACGTTAAGCCTGTTTTTGAAGCCACTGGACTTTGATGATCTCCCCCTCTGAAGGGTCTTCATTCAAGAACGTCATCATCGGATCCGTCGCTCATCTTCGAAATCGCTCAGTTTTGGCATTCGTGAGTTGTAGGCGAGTCAAACTATTCGCGAGCTATTCCAGCTCCGCTCCCAACCCGGTCAAACTTTCCCGTGCCTTTTTCGTAGCTCTTTTCCTATGTGACCAGGACGACACCGAGTCTCTTGAGAACTTGATTTCAATCTGCTGATTGGCATTCGGTAGCAAAAATTGTAGAAATTCTAATAATCTTTTCTAGGTTCCACAAGCTTTGTCCGAATTATTGATGACCAAGTACTGTAGCACGTACAATCTCAGGTATTGGGCCCATCGGTCCAGTCTAAGGTGGACATCCATTGGTCAGTCAATGATTATGCCAAGACCAATAAGTTATCATTCTATATGTCCCGTCAACCAGCGTCTCGAAGCTTTATTTACGCATATCGCTAGAGCAATCGGTGCATTAGAAAGTGCGATGCGTCTTTACTTAGCTATTCATGTAGGTAGATCATGACACGGTGCATTGACAATGGGTACAGACACAGGAAGCCCTGGTATCAGAGAGCAATTCAGATGGCAACCCTATGGAGATCAACCATGGCTAAGCCTGCAGATATCCCCTTGCCGCCTAATGCCACCATATGGAAGACCATCACCAAGTCGGCGGAAATCCCGATCTCGGCCCCGACCTCGCACCGGCAGAAGCTACGGAAGTGCAACTCCCTAAGGGTCGCCACCTCGTTCACCCGGGTCTGCCTCTGCGCCCCCATCTCCTCCTACAACGAGGTGTTCAAGGCCGAGGTCCCGCCAAGGCGGAGCAACAGCTACCCGAGGTCGAAGTCGATTGCCACCTCGCTGGAGCGGACGTCGCTATCCCCGACGTCGCCGCCGGTTGCGTTCAGCGCAAGGCCCAGCATCGAGGGGAGGAGGGTGTTCCGGGGCAAGTCGTTGACGGATGACGTGCTGATGAGGAGGTTCGTGGTGGAAGAGGAGGCGATGATGCAAGTCCGGAGGAGGAACCAGATGGAGGTCATCCGGCGGAGGAGCATGATGAGACGGAGGAAGGTCGGCCCGAGCCGCCTTAGTAGAATGGTCATGGCCGGGGCGGAGTGACCAAATTTCTATCTTTACCTCCTCTTTCCTATGATCAATCAACGAGTAGATAAGCTCTCTAAGATAGCTTGAGTTGTGATTTTCCTCCATCTTCACATGTGGGATTGGTTTCTAATTCGTCTGTGGTAAAAATTCATTTCATTAATCACAGATCAGAATCGACTGCTCTGGTAATGTTTCGTGCGTTGAAGAGCTGGGTCATTCTCTATTGTTTGATCTTGAGCAGAGAATTGATCATCGATGCTCAGCCGTTTGTATCACGTTCCTTGTTATCCATGTACAAACATCATTGGATTTTCATAACGCACTGCTCCGAACTTGCGACGAAGATGGCAGATCTCCGATTTCTATGATCTAAGATTATCACGGCCGTTAGCCTTTACAAATTATCGAAACATAACAAGCTTTGCGTTGATGATTTTGTTTCGGTTGGACCAGAGATGATCATGGAACTGAAGATGGGCCGGTATTAGGCCGACTTTATACAAAGCTATTGGGCCAGGAGGGCGGTATTGGGTTTGGGAAGGTTTTTGTCACTAATTTTTTTATTTAGAACAAGGGGAAATGACAGGTCCTGAAATTTGGTGCAATATGCACTGTAATGTCTAGAATTATAATTTATTTAATATGATCCATGATTTATGAGTAAATATTTAATGTAATCATTTCGTTTGCTCAAATGACAATTATTTCCATGACGTTAAAGTTGGATTTTTATATATGATGAATCAACATGTTTATCCTCTCATCTACTTCAAACAAGGTAAAAAAAAGGTGTTAACATGTGCATTGCTATTTGATGACATGAATTATTATATCCTAATTTGAGATGAAAATCTTATGTGGATAATCTACATGTAACTTTTTTTTTTGGTCCACCGTTAAAATTTAATGGATTAGAAGTCGATCAACGGATGTAAACTTAAATTAATGAAATGACATTGAAGATTTTTCAATAGTTTAGGGATTAGATTGAAAAGTTTGGATTCACAAAAATTTATGGACTATTTATGTCAAATTTTCTTAAAATAATTGGCAATTAAATTCCACCTAAAACAATAATTTCCCACATTAAAGGATTCATTAATTCCATCGCAGTCTTCCTTATTAATTACATTATACTATAGGACTCAATAGCCAAAAGTGGCCCCCAGAGTCTTTGGCCTCTTCCTAAGTCAACAAGAGAAATTATCAAAAACAATTTTCCTAAATTTCCTAATGACAAATCGATATATTTTTAAGTATATAATTATTGAGGCATGATTCATACTCTCCATCAGGAAGGCATGGGATCTTACTATTTCGTTATTAGTTTGAGCCCATGAATAATTACTAAGCACATATAGTATCTTTTTTTAATAATTAGGAATTATAACAAAGAGGTGATGGGTACTAATTATAATGAAATCCTCTAGTTTGAGGACGAACTAAGATAAATCTTGTATCTCGATTGTTCTTTCTTGCCTTTCCTCTCTATTTCATGGTTTGTGTGCACCTAATCGTAACAATAATAACGGCGTGACATGTCATTTCGTATGTGGACCTTCACAATTTCAACATGAGTCACTTTCGCTCCCTCTAGCGGAGTGATATCTCGCCCCCACAAGTACTCCCGTGTCTAGCCACAAAAAAAAAAAAAAAAAAAAAAAAAAAAAAAAATTGTGACGTTCCCGATATAGGCGCCGAAATTAAATGTTAACATGCCTTCTTTATAACTTATAAGGCAGGAAGACAAATTTCAATGGCTAAGCTCGAAACGAGGGCGATCATAGACTTCTAGAAAGATGCCTGAGGCTTTCGGAACATACACGAAATCAGCAAAACTTATTAATCTTGAATTGCGCAAATGGTCAACGGGCGTGAACGGATCGAAAGCAAAGCGCGTCATTACAACGTAAGAGACCATGTGTTCTGTGCTCAATTTGACCCCCCCGGCCGTGGGGTTTGCGGTTGGCTTTCAAATTCGACAGCGTCTTCCGTTCTTGTCCTGGAGTCTAAAGTGGCGAACTACAACCGGGTCAAACATTTGGAAAAAGGGAGGAAGAAAAAGAGAGGAGAAAGGGACTGCCCGAAAAAGAAGGTTTTTGCAAATTGAAGGGGGGGTCTCTGCTCCAGAAATGACGATTTCATGGTTGGTCCAAATTTGATTGACATCTCGAGAGGAGAGGCACTAGGCAGGCCGACGAGATGGTTGACCCCATTTGTTTTTTTTTTTTTCATTTATTTGGTGGGTTAAGCTCCACTTCCAGAGATTAATGTCACGGGTTGAAAGCTTCCTGATGGAGGACAAGACCGTGTAGTGCCTTGTGAGCTAGAAGACTAGGGCCGGCTTCTATTTTTGTAAGGATCCTCTACAAGTACGGTATAGGGCAAAAGCATCATCATAATATTGTTCCTCGAGTGGGAGATGTGCGGATTCCTTCAACACGACAGCTAGCTTTGGCCGCCTGCTATGGTAAATATTGCTGGGGAGAATACGGTTCCTGGATGGGTATGGAAGCGACTCCATTAAAAACAGTTTCTAGTTTTGAGACTTAAAACTTATCGTGGGTGCCTTGAAAAATATCATGTTTTTTTGACTCAGTTCTAATGTCTACCTAGAAAACAGTTTTTTTTTTTTACTGTTACAGTTTTTAAAAAACTGAGACAAATAATAGTTACGGCAAAATATATGAGTAACAAAACGGCTCAAAATAAAATATCCCTACAAAAGAATCATAAATATGAAGTAATAAGGAAGTTAAGTTCATTTAAGAAAGATAAATCATTTTCTTTCAACTTCATAAAATAGGTTGTAACCACCGATTCCAAAACTTAAAACCTAGAATCTACCCGCATAGTATCAATTCCAATTTTTGGAATCATAAATTGGATTTATTTATATGCGTGGGAATTGGAACCATTGCATGGCCCTAATTATTAGGGGAACAACATCAGTTTCCAATCAATTTATACGTGGGAGGTCAATCTCTCGTTTAGAGATTTTTTAAAATGATAATCATTTTGATTTCCTATTGCAAAGATGTTAACATCGTTCCCACAAATCAATTGCGTCATCCACTCTGAATAACCCACATTTCACCTCAATAACACAAAGCCTCACTTTTTGTCCAGATGAGAATGAGAGCGTTCGGACTGTGACGTTAGCCTACAAGAGCAATATTTGCATGCTCTCAATGAATTCGAGATTAGATAATTGAGCATTGGAAGCAATTCATTAATCTAAATGTCTATATAATGTTACATCACTCAATATACCAACTCTATAGATCTGTACGAAAAATTTGAACATCATTATTAGAGAATACAAAGTATACTCAAAAAAGTTTCAGCTTCACTCAATGTAAGCTTTGCATAAAGTAAAAGGTAGAGAGAACTCAATCTTTTGCTTATAGATGAGGCCACTCAACAAGCAATTGGGTTGATTGCATAGTTGGATAAGATAATTAGCACACCATCCTAATCATGCGCTTGTATTCATTTCATTCATTCCCACCGATAGTGCAAATTGCAATAATGCAGGGCTTGCCAATGTTTATTCTATACCATAGTTTATTTGGTCTATGGCCATTAAGAACCTGCCGTCTTCCTATGGATTTCCGGGGACCATGACGTCGGTAGCCCAACTGACATGTACCGCAAATTTTTTTTACCAATTACTTATTGCAATATGTTATTCCGATGTAAATAATAAATATCCTAGGATTTCACAAATTTTCATTTAAGGAGCGTGGAGCGGACGCGCCGTGGAAGGCGCGTGGGAGTGAAAAGTGGGCAAGAAAAAAGAAAGAAAGAGGGAGGGAAGGAGGGAGAGAGAGAATATTTTGTCAAAAAGGGGTTCACCTCCATCACCAATCCAAATGGGAATAAAAATAAATAAATATGTAAATAAATCTGCAAATAATAAGATAAAATAAAAATAAAATAATAATAAAACATGAAAAGAATGAAGAAACAGGATGCCAACCTAACCGTTTCCATGAGTGGAGGTTGCCTTCCTTGTCTCTTGCCCCTCACATTAACAAAGTCTTTCTGCCCATCATATCCACATTCCACACCATATGATATGGTGGTTGAAGTTGGCCACCCCTCTTGAGTGACCAATTCTCCTCCAACCTCATTCTCTCTTCCGTGACCAATTCATGAGGCAAAAAGTACACCCAAAATTTATGATTTTGAGCATGTAAAATGAATATATTCGCCGAAAATTCGCACCAGGTGTCAAAAGGGTCCAGGACGAGGTCCTTTTGAGTCGGTCATTAATTCACATGTATGAGCTACACGACCTAAAAGGATAGGTTGAACGGTACTAGAATGATATCGGCCGTCAGATGCGTGGACCCGACGTGTGTGGGGGAGGAATTTTAACCGCTTGGGGGAGAGGAGTGAAGGAACAGGAGAAGGAAGTAAATTGGTGCAAGCAAGCCAGGTGCGAAAGAGCAGGGGAGGCTCCAAAAAGGGCACTTGGGTTCGGCGTGTAAGCAGATATATAGCTTGAAGAAAGAGTCCATCAGGGAGAAATTAACAGGGGCGTGCGTGAGAGAGAGAGAGAGAGAGAGAGAGAGAGATCTTCTTCTTCCTGGTTCTTGCAGTTGCAGCAGCTTTTTGGAGGTGTTTCTGGAAGATAGACAAGCTCAACAACAAGGTCCAACGCAAGGTAGAACAGAACAAGAACATGATCTGATGCTGCTCTGCAAGTTTATCTCTCCCCCTCTTTTTCTTTCTCTTTTTGGTCTTTTGGCTCTTGGGTGGGGAGTTTTTTTAGTCTCACATGCAGAATTGTGCCAGATATCTTCATGGGTTGGCATGTAATTAGCTCAGTTTTCGAGAGGTCCATCATCTTCTTGAATTGTTGGGTTTAGCAGGACACAGGCATCTCTTTTTTACCTGGTCAAGATCAGAGAATTTTTGTAGGATTGGTGTTCTAACAGACCCAGTACTCTGTTGTTTTCTTTCTGGGTTTGAGACAATTTTATCAATTTCTTGTGTCCCTTGGATACCTTTCAGAGAGCAATTAATGTCCCTGTCACTCCTGTGAAATAATTCACTCCTTCCACATCTCATCATCTAGCACAGAGATAACCCATAACTCTCTCTCTCCTCTCTCTCTCTCTGTATAGGACAGAGGATGTCTGGATCCTCTGAGAATTAATTTGCAGCCCATGGTTGGTAATTTTTTCTTAATTTTTGGGGTGGTAATTTTGGAAATTCTTGTTCTGTACGCAGAGACCACTGCAGACTGAGGAAGCGTATAAAACTGGTAATATTTGTCTTTTCATGACATTTCATTTGCTTTAATATTGTATTAACACCATTTCCGCAAGTATCTAAGCGGATACTCTGGGTTTGGCAGCATGCACTTGTCTTCATTTTGCCAATCTAGCTCAAAAGGACCACCTTTCTGTAACCATTTATCGACAGATGCCGCTTCCAATCTCATTTCTACTCTAGTTTTTGGCCCTTGGCTGTTAGGCTGATTGGTGAGGCCTCTAGGATTTTTCTTCCTGTTGATTCTTTTTGCCCTTCCGAGCATAAAACTTCTGAAAATTAAGGGTGAAACTCGGTTCTGTGGTTTGTTTCGCATCTAATTCTGTATCTGTTAAGATTCTGGCGAAAAGTCAATTTTATAGCTCATCACATCCTGAGAGCTGTTAGCTTTGTAAGTTGCAACGTCTTTTGCTGTTAACCGTTCATCAATTTGTGTTTGTTTAATTTGATGATTGGCTTCTGTTTTTCTCGAAGATTCATCTGAATTTGCTTTTACTGTCGTGGAAGCACTTTCCTATCCTGTGTTCTCCTGTAAATACAAGAACAATAGCCAACCCCTTACATATCTGAGATACAAATTAGACTTTTATCATTCTGGTTGAAGTTTCTGAACTAGTTAATGTTTGCTTTTTTTACTGGGAAGATGATTTACCCCATGAAGTGGATACATGTTATACATGTTATCAACCATTGGACAATGACATCATTTGTTTCTGGGACTATGCAAACGTCTTTTCTAATTATCAGTATGCTTCTCATCTCCAGGAAGAATAGTAATGCGACTGACATGGGGAAGAGAGGGAGTTGGTTTGCTGCTATCAAAAGGATTTTCGTAGCCAATTCCAAGGAGAAACCAACCAATGTAAGTCTTATTGCTTTCAGCATTTTGAACTGCGAGCATGCTAGAATTCTCGTTTTTTGAGTCACACAGAGAAGGAAAGACATGATCCATTTTGCAACCTGTCACAATGTTGTGCAGTTTATTGACCTTCTGCTCTCTAGCTCAACTTAATGAATGATGAGCCTGGTGTCTCCTAAAGCAGCTTATTGCTTCTAGAGGAGCTTGTGTTCTCAAAGTGACAGCTTCAGTTTTGGCATAATTTTTCAGGACACAAAGGTAAAAGAATCGAAAGGGAAGAAGAAAAAGGAGCCGGGACAACTGAAGTATGGAGAGAGGAAGTCATTCAAGATTCCACTCTTCAGAGAGCCTAGCAGCATTGAGAAGATATTGGGAGAAGCCGAAAGAGAGCACGAGATTCTATTTCAGCCTCCCACGCCTCCAGAGCAACTGCAAACGCAGTTGATTGTGCCTCCTCGAGTAGCTTCAACAAGCAATCTGTCTCAAAGGGCTGCTTCTCCTAGAGTTGTTTCTCCGAGAGCCGCTTCACCTAGAGCTGCCTCACCAAAGGTAGCATCACCAAGAGCTGCTTCGCCAAGAGTTGGTTCGCCTAGATCTACCTCCCAAAGAGCTGCTTCGCCTCGAGCTCCTTCACCAAGACCTGCATCTCCCAGGGTTGCTTCTTCCAGAGCTACTTCTTCTAGGAGCTTTAATCATCAGAAGGAAGTCATTGTCCAACCAGAACTGAGCATACCTCTCCAGCATGCTTCAGCTACTAAGATTCAAGCTGCCTTCAGAGGGTATATGGTGAGGATCTGATTGTTTCTAGTTGGTCTGATTTAAAACGTATTTATAAGGGAAATACTCTCTGTGTCTGCACTCGTGTGAATGCGTGCTTGCACATGTGTGCTTACATGCTTGCATGGGTGTGTTCAGCATGCTTGCTTGCTTTTTGGGGTGAGAGGAAAAGAAGGGGCTCTTACATGGCAATAGCAAATTTGTTGACTAATATGATGTTATAAGAGAATAAATTGCTTAGGATGTTTTTATTGAGTGAAACATGGAACTGCACTAGAGACGAATTGCAAATACCCCAGTGGAGCAGATCAAAGTGGCAAAAGATCTGCAGATGGCTGAGAAGCATCTGAGTTGTGACTCCTTTTATTCAATTATTTGTTGTCGTCGACACACCTATTGGGGTAACATTTATTAGCTTCATTTTATGAGGGCCTCAGTTCAGCTATATACATGACCTAGTTTCAAGAGAACCAATGCGAATTGTAGTGTCGTTGATTATAGAAACTATAAGGATCGATATTGACTGCTTCTGTTATATTTTTCACACCGCCACTTTCTTTTTCAAAGTTTTTGTTGCTGAAGTTAGGCCTAGTTTCTGCACTCAGCTTGCCTGAGTTGGTGTTAGCAATAGAGTTTGTTTGATTTTGACGTTCTTTCGCTAACCCAAGTGTCCATTTGATGTGATTTTGTGCTTCTAATGAAGGCAAGAAAAAGCTTCAGAGCTCTAAGAGGCTTGGTAAGACTTCAAGGAGTCATAAGAGGGCAGACTGTCAGGCGACAAACGATGAATGCCTCAAAGCAAATGCATCTTTGTGTGCGAGTTCAGTCACAGATTCGATCTTGGAGGATTCAGAGGTTAGAAAACCAAGCACGGAATCAAGCTCAGTACAAGAACGACAAGGAAGTGGAAAGCACCTGCGGCAAATGGAGCCTAGCAGTAAGTTTCTATGAGATGACTTGATCTTTTATGCCCATGTATCGTGAGGCTTCAACATTTCAGGATCTGAGAGTTTTATGGTCTTGTGCTCTGAGATTCCATAGTCCAATGCTAGGCGAGGCTATTGCTATCAACTCTTCGCATTAGGAAATGCTGGATAGGTTGAATTTGAATGGTGGATGTTCTGATTTATTGCCATTTGACTTTAATAGATGTCTCGCAAATTAACTAAAGAGAAGAACGAATTAGACTAGGTTTCGTTGCTCCGGTTTTGCCATGTCCAATTGAGAAGTCCATTGGCAATGTTCTTTGCTAAGGAATATGGCACCGATCTCCTGATGTGATATTATCAACTCCAACCCCTCAATGTTAACTAAGCCATTCCCATCATAATTAGTGTCCAAGTTTCGACACGAACTTTGACTTTCAGGTTTCTTTTCCTAAATGGGATCTTCATTAATTAGTTCGAGTGTTGGTGCAGTCTGAGGCAGGTAACAGAGAGGGCTGGGACGAGACCGTGCACACAAAGGAGGAAAGAGAGGCGAGGCTTCAAAGGAAGGCGGAGGCAGCCATCAAGAGAGAGAGAGCAAGGGCTTACGCATACTCTCGTCAGGTACACTCATTTGACAATTTTCTCTGCATTGTCCGACAAAGTCTCAGCTTATGCTCCGCATACAATAGGTCCTTGAAACACATCTATTTTGTCAGACATGTCCTGCGGAGTTTGGACAGTGAAATGCTAATCGAGATTGCATTATATTATCTAGAAACATCACCGCGTTGATCTGCATGAGAGTTAATGATTCTCGTGAGAAAGCATCCATTTGTGAATAATCAAATAATTGGGATTCATGTCATTTCCTCTCGAGCAGAATTTGTGATCATGGTTTATTCACTATGCTGTTTGTTGACCCTTGTGCCTGCAGTTATCGAGAGCTAATTCCAGAACGGCTCAAACATCTCCGGCAGACATCCAATCAGGTGTATTTCCTTGGTGGTGGAACTGGATAGAACGACAACTTCCCTTGTCCAATCCGGCTGAAAACCAATCCGTGAAGAGTTTCCACCTCACACCACCAAGGCGAAACTCTGAGCCAAAGCCAAGTCCAAGGATACTCTCTAGCAACCACAAGCTTCAGACACCTGATAATTTTGACGCCACCACACCAAGATCATCGAGATCGATGATGGTTTGGTCATCAAAGCAAGGACGGGCGACGCCAACGGGAACACCAAGGACCAGCAGTCCAAGCATAAGCAAGTATTCGATGCCAAGAGCTAGCGAACCCGTATCTCCCTTTGGTTTGCCAATGAGGGATGACGAAAGCCTCACTAGTTGCCCGCCATTTTTGGTCCCAAACTACATGACTCCAACCGTCTCTGCCAGAGCAAAAGCAAGAGCTAACAGCAATCCTAAAGAAAGGCGTCCGGGCACTCCTAGCAGCGAATCTAGCAGGCGTCTCTCGTACCCTTTTACACGAGGAATCGGATCAGCATTTGCTTGGAACAAAGGCTCCGGCTCTCAAAACGCCTCGAATAATGATCAGCACGACCGGCAGTCCGTCGGGAACATGAGCACCGGTTCGACCGCGTCTTCCATGGTCGGGAGGAAGCCATTTAACAGATTCGTGTGATTCTTCTTCAACATAAACTTACTACTTTTCCTTTCTTGGCGGTGATGTTCCTTTTTAATTCCTTCCTTTTGCGCTGGAGTGTATTAGCGTTGCTGAGTGACAGAACATTGATTGGTAGTAAGGAGACAATTAGGAAAACCATGATGTTTGTATGTATCTGATTCTGAGAGAGGCTTGCTGCACACTGATTTATTTAGGTGGATAAGGGGTGGTTTGTGATTATTAGTCTATGTATTGTATTTGCTTTACAATGAGTTTCCTTGCACTGTGCATATCGATCTGGTTCTTTTATTTCATGTCTGTATCAGCTTTCTATCATCTCCATACACACCAAACTCTGCTGTATGCTATCTAAACAGAGTCCTGTCAAGAGTGAACCAATGCAGATGTGCCATGACCTTGTCCTGGACTAGCCCGGATCGCGGCATGCTCTCGCAATCACGCACGGCATCGATGTGCAGTGTACAGTATAGCACGAGTGATCTAATGTCATGTTGGTTTTCTGTCGGTTTCTGTTTTTGAGAGAGATACTTAAGGCTCATTTCTAGTGCTTGATGGAGATTCAAGAATGGCGACGTCTTCAAAGTCACAATTATCCAAAACTGACTTTCGAAAAGTTACAACACAAGCGACCTAATATCGTGTCGCTTTCTGTTTTTTTAGAGATGCTTAGGCTCATTTTTAGTGCTCGATGGGAATTCAAGAATGGTGACGTTTCTGTTTTTTACAGATGCTTAAGCTCATTTTTAGTGCTTGATGGGAATTCTAGAATGGTGACGTTTAGAAAATCACGACTATTCAAATTGACTTTCAAGATACGCATCATGGATTTTACATCGATTGAAATGTACTTCTTTTGTTTGAAATACTCTTTGAATAAATTTAAGTGGTTGGAGAGCATATTAAGATGAGTAGCCAAAAGCATTCAATAATCACAATCATTTGCAATGATTGTGATTTCTGAAAAATTTCACCCCAAGGCGTGAGCCGCCTGAAGGAATTGGAGACTAAGGTGGGCCATGTGTCAATTGGAGCCTGACCCAACAATCATCGTAACTGAGATCTAGCCCATCTATCTTACCGCTAAGCATTTAGGGCCTGAAAGCTATTAATTTGTTTTCCTTTTCTTGAATTTTGAAAATTAATTCGTCTCCTACGTGCAAGCAAAAATAACAGAGGCTCAACGCGTGGAAAGTGAAATATAACTTATATAAGTATAATTTTAATAGAAAGTGAATATTTTCTGAGATTTGATCGATTTATAAAATAATTATATGATGACAAAGATCCAAAATTCTCATGCGACAACCATTTTAGATTTAAGAAATCGCCTTATCATTACCTTTTAATCACCGATTGTCCGTGGTTAAATTTATACTATTATATGGTATTGATTTATCTTAATAATGGAGATAGGCTTAAAATAGATTAGACTTGTTAAAATGGGTCATAGAGTCATATCTTAACCTAAATTTGATGAGCCGAATTGTTATATGAATTATTTATATTCGATAAATGGGTTATAAATAGATTTAAAATGATAAAATCCAAAATAATACGAGTATCAAAAGTATTCATAACTTACTTAGAATTCAACCTATGATTCTCTCTTCATTATCTCGGATCACTAGATTTGTATTACATAAAAATAAGCGTGAAATGATAAAGTTCAAACACAACTTACTTTAACTTAATCCACCTCACTTTCTTTCATCTTCACTCGCATCATGTGTTCATTCCTCCGGATTATGTTAACTACAAAAGTCTTTTAGTAACATGGGTGAGATTCGATATATGTCATTAGATTTGTATTATATGAACGGCTAGTCAAAAGTGAGTTAAACGAATCAATTTAGGTTAGACCATTTTCAAATCGACCCACTCGCTCGACAAATTTATTACAAATTAAGTAGCCGACGGAGCCGGTCACACCGGGAAAGATGGCCGAAGTACATCTTTGATGGTACTCGACATGTGACCGGCGCCCGGCGGTCACGAGAAAGGGGTCGAGATTCCAGTGGCGTGCATGCAAGGAAGTGAGGGTGCCAAGTGGGTTTCCCCCCCCGCTTGTTTGGCGACGGGGTTAGACGCGTACTCGTCCGGGGTTCGTCTTGTCCACCTGTCCAAACGAGCAAGCGCGTAAGTCCCTCCACTTTTGCTCACAATTTAATGCCTTCCGACCTCGCGCCGAATAATATCAGTTGACATTTGACACACCACCTCTCCGATATCTGCATTATTTAGTCGAATTTAAGATTAATTAAAAAGACAAAGACGTAATCAACATTTTTCCTTAATTTTTTTACTCAACCCATTTTTTTTTTTTTCATAAGCATTACTGCTTGATTTTTAATCACGTAACAATCATCGATCGGCGCACACTTGCATTGGAATCTGCTGTTTCATTTAAATTTTATTGCAACGACGTCATTTCCAAACACGAGATTCCATCACCAAGCATGATGGTCTTGTCATGATCAAATCTTTAATCATATTTCATGTGGAGAGATTTCCTACCTACTGAGACATTGACGGAGGTGCGGCTCTTGTACATGTACGAGCGGACCTAACTAATCGTGAGTTCAAACAAAACATTCTGCATGAATGTAAAAATTCCATGATATTGCTATCAAGTGCAGTTGTATTACTCTAGTAGTCCATAAACTTTAACTCAATTTGTAGTACTTTCTTTGAAATTTGTGTTTTTTCAATAAAAAAATATAAACCCTGAAATTTTTTGTAAACATTCAATTTAATCTTTAAATTATATAACAAATATTTGATAAATTCATCTTTAAATTATATAAAAAAATATTTGGTAAATTTATGGATTAGATTGAATATTTATCAAAAGCTCATGAGTCATATTAAATTAAAAAGTCAAAAATAACATTACACTTGAAAATGACATTATAATTTATATCAATATTTAGGAATCATTTGCGTCCCAGTGAAGAAAAGATTCTCGATTTTTCCAACTTTCCTTCACAGCCGCACGACCTGGTAATCCTCGGTATCATCGCCATCTCCGGATCGGTCGATCATGCGTATGTCCGCGTGACATTTTTGGCTAAACATTGGTAGTTACCAAATAAATCAGGCACTTAAAAACCGCCATAATTAAGACCACAGGGGCAATCTCGTAATATGGGCCCCACGGCGAGGGCAATCTTTTCTCCGCCCAAACCTCTTTTTCTGTCCGTGCACGAGATGTCCGCCACTCCCAACGTCGGACGCCCTCCATTAAAGCGCGCTCCATCTCCGACCGAAGGAAGAAGCCGAAACGCGAAGGAGGAAGAGGGAATCCGGCGAGACGGGCGATGGCGCTGAAGCTGAATCATCCTCTCCACGTCGCGTCGCCGCCGCGGCAGCTGGCGGCGGCGTCGTCGGCGGCTGCGTTCTTCGCGGCGCTGCCGGTGGCCGGCGTCCGGCTCAGATCTCCCAGGTTCCGCATGGCATCCACTCTCCGCTCCGATTCCAGGTCCGTCGCTTCCGTTTCTCGATCCGCTTCGGGATCGCGCTCGTTTCGGTTCGGTTCCTTGAAAAATGGCGTGGCCTCCCCTGAGTTTTCGCAATCGAATGGCTTTTCTCGCCCGCGCTTCGGTTTCCACGTCCGAGTTGAGCGAATCAGTTTGCGTGTTTGTGTGGATTTTTGTATTTGGTTTTGAATTTGGAGTATCGATCTCTGGTCTGATTTTGTTTTGACGCCGTCGGAGTCTCGATGATGATCTCTTTTCCCCTTTTAATCGAAATGCTGCATGATTCTTTTGTAAAAGGAATTGCGCGGTCTCGATAGCCTCGCGATGCAATTCGAGTATTCTTCTTTTGATTCCGGCACTGCGCAAACTAATCGTCTTGAGAGCGATGGCTGCTCTGCTTTTTCAACCTTGTAAAAAGGAAAGATCAGAAAGAGGGATGAAATTTAGTGCGACATGCTAACTCGATCTCGCTTTCCTCGTCAATATCGAACGGCCAAGGGAAAATCATTCGAATCGGCTCGAAGACAGTCGTTTTCAGACGTTTTACTTTCCCTCGAATCCGTGGTCGGTCGTTTTCAGACGTTTTTTCTTTCTCTCGAATCCGTGGTCGGGGCTGACTCCACGAAGAAACCGCCTTTACTTTGTATGAACCGTGAAAAAAGGTTTCGGTGCATGTGTGGTTTGTCGTGACCCGTTGGTCTTTGGTGGAGGTACGTGCGATATTTATTACAAGCTTACATTTTTAATTTATCTCGTTTGATGCTCACCTTTTCGATTTTCTTTTGCGTGAAGGACGACTTATTTATTATCTGTTGTGTGTGCGCGCGTGTTTTTTTCTTTTCTTTTTTTTTTTAACGAAAGATCATTTGATTTGCTTGATGGGTGCATGAACTTGCCATCTGTGGTTTTTCTTTGTGCTGGCGGTTTTGCCAATGACTTATTCAGCGTTTAGAACCTGGGGACAAAAATTCTGTTCCAACTTCCTACCGTGTCAAGACAAGCAATCCAGCTGCTTAGACTTGTCCAATGGACAATGAGGCCTGTGTTAAATTCATAGTCCATTTACTTGGTCCTCATTATAGAAGTTAATGTTGTACTCTTTGATACGATGTAGCTGTTATGACATCCTTTTTTGTACTTTTTCTTTGGCCAAACTTGTATCACAGAGTAATCTAGTCTTTTCCAAGGCATATTAGTCAGTTGGGGAAAGTAGCTTGAACTTTTCCATATTGGTTATTCTTCTTATTAAATTGTTCTTTTTGTTCTTTTAGCTGGTGTACATGTGACTCCTATTCACCTTCAGGTCCTGGTCATGTTGAGGTCGTTTTTCTTCAAAATTCAATAGGACTTACGCTGAAACAAATTGAAGGCTTTGAGTTATGGTTGCCTAGAAAGTGACTATCAGCTAGATAGTTGAGGTCGTTTTCCTTCAAAATTCAATAGAACTTACGCTGAAACAAATTGAAGGCTTTGAGTTATGGTAAAAAGTGACTATCAGCTAGATAGTGATGCTTTGTTCTTATTCCTTGTTTGTTCTCATTGACATTTTACTGATGCCCAAATATTTTGCTTGAGGCTGCATAGCAGGAGCCCATCTAAGTTGACAGAAGGGCTCTTTGTTGGGTTTTGATTGACATTGCTTGAGCTGTTCACAAAAACATTACATTTTAATTTACTATGGTTTACTTAAAGTGTTATGTTATGGACTTCATTTTGTCGCATAAACTGTCGGTCCTTGGATTTATGTTTCTTATTCATCCATCATGTCCAAGATTGTGCATCTTCGACCTTACTCTCTTGGCTTGTGCTTGGAGAAAGTGTTCTGACACATTGAAAATTTGGTTGTGTTTTCTATTCAACCTTTTCTTTTTGTGGCAGTATGACCTCAATACTCTAGATGAATTCTGTTGCTAGATTCATATGCTTTTCTTTACCTTTTGCTTGGTTCGGTAGGTAATGATTTACCAAATAGGTTGAGCCTCCTTTTGTCTTTGTGCTCTTTCTTTTTGAAAACCAACAAATCAAGAACTCTTTCTATAAGCAAGTAAAATTTCTATTGCCTATTCAGTCAATCATATTTAACCCCAAGAAATATAATACTCTTTGCTGCTCAGTTTGAGTTTCCCTTTCAATCCCCTCTATGTGCTGATTAAGCTAATATGAGACATGTACAACACAACTTGCAATTTCATCAGCAGAGAGAAACTTCCTCCATAGGTCTTATCTCCAAAGTTGATGCAGCTGTAGCGAAAACTGACTTGCAGTAAACCAGGAACTCTTCACTCCGTGTTATGCATGATGCCAACATGCTAGAGCCTATGATAAATGAATGCTTTCCTTGTTTGGTCATCCACTTGGGATTATACTTTGATTTGGTTTGGATTTAACTAAAACAGAATGAATGTTGTCTGTTGTGGTAGGGAGGTGGAAAATAGCAAGAAGCCATTTATGCCTCCTAGGGAAGGGCATGTTCAAGTAACACATTCCCTGCCACCCCAAAAGATTGAAATATTTAAGTCAATGGAGGATTGGGCTGAGAAGAACATCTTGGTTCACCTGAAACCAGTTGAGAACTGTTGGCAAGCACAGGATTTTCTACCAGATCCTGCCTCTGATGGATTCGAAGAACAAGTAAGAGAACTGAGGGAGAGGGCAAAGGAAATTCCTGACGATTATTTTGTGGTTTTGGTTGGAGATATGGTCACCGAAGAAGCCCTTCCGACTTACCAGACAATGCTTAATACCTTGGATGGGGTCAGGGATGAAACAGGTGCCAGCCCTACGCCTTGGGCGATTTGGACTAGGGCATGGACTGCTGAGGAAAATAGACATGGAGATCTCCTTAACAAGTACCTTTACCTATCTGGACGAGTAGACATGAGGCAGATTGAGAAGACAATCCAGTATTTAATCGGGTCAGGAATGGTAAGATCCTAATTACAGACTTGATGGTGATTTTGTTGAAGTTGAGAATTCCGAAATTATTTGCAACTGCTTGCATGTGCTTGGTACCTACGCCTTTAATCAAGGCATTCATGCTCATTAGACTCAGAGTCTGATATGCAGTGGAAATGCACTATGGTAAATGCATCTGTAACTGGTTAGAACATGTTCCACAGTAAGGTGCTAAATGTAATTCCATCATGTGAGTATCTTCAACGGCATAGACACCCCGCATCTGTCCTTCCTCAATGAATTCATGCTTGTGCTGCACACTTCAGCTGTGCACTGCTGTGGGTTTCTGTCAATTCGATTCCAACTTTTTTTTTTGGAGGAATTACTGTTTCTAGGACTTTCTTTATACATGTTTATATTTTTACCTGAAATTTCATAACGATATCTTTTTACCTTGAATTGTAGGATCCTAGAACTGAGAACAATCCTTACCTCGGCTTTATCTATACTTCGTTTCAAGAAAGGGCAACGTTTATTTCTCATGGGAGCACTGCGAGGCTTGCCAAGGAGCATGGGGACTTGAAATTGGCTCAGATATGTGGAACGATTGCCTCGGATGAGAAGCGCCATGAGACTGCCTACACCAAGATAGTGGAAAAGCTGTTTGAAATCGACCCAAATGGAACTGTCTCTGCTTTTGCCGACATGATGAGGAAGAAGATTTCTATGCCGGCCCATTTGATGTTCGATGGTCGCGATGACAATCTTTTTGAGCACTTTTCGGCCGTTGCACAGCGTCTTGGAGTCTATACAGCAAAAGATTATGCAGATATTTTGGAGTTCTTGGTGGGCAGATGGAAGGTGGAGAACCTAACTGGGCTTTCTGCAGAGGGACGGAAAGCCCAAGATTATGTCTGCACTCTGCCTCCAAGAATTAGAAGACTGGAAGAGAGAGCTCAGGGAAGGGCGAAGGAAGGTCCAATCGTGCCATTCAGTTGGATTTTCGATAGAAAACTGCAGCTCTAGAGTGGGGGTACGTGACCGCAAGTTCCAGTTTCGCTCTCTTTCAGTCCGCTTCTATATAGAATTATAAACAGAACCTGTTGGAGTCATGCTTCATCGCAATCACCGCAAGCCATTTTGGGAGAAGTTGTCTGGGAGCACCATGCTAGATGTAAATGCGGTTTATTTCTCTCGTAGTAAGAGAGATAATTAGCCGTGCTGGCTGCTGTAGTTTTCGATATCATGTTCTGTAATGGTCCCTCTTTTCTATAGGAAGTTCCATACTGTCATGTGCCTAGCAGATCGATCTGTGCCGATTTTGATAATGTGAAAACTCTAATAAGAGGAACTTCCGATATTTTTGTACTTGTGATGTGAGACTGGCAATTTTCTTTTGTGTAAGCTGAAGAATTCCCGGGGGTTAACAAGCCCCGGCTACTACATGTTAGAGATTTGCCTTGGTAGATTGTTAACTTTACCAACACAACCCCTTTTATATGGGGGCTGAGCGATTCTAGGTTTATGGTTCCAGGTTCCGTATAGGGAACCAGAAATTTACCTAAAATTTACCTATCATAACAAGTTTCTCATCTTTTAGAACTTTTACCCCCACGTACCTTAGAATTTGGAACCTATTCTTGTACATGTTCTATGATCTACTTAGGTTTCATTTTATTATTAGTTAAACGATTGCAATAAATTATCACCTTTAATAATCACTACCTGTTGTTACAATTTACTAATTATAGGGCTCGTTTGGTTAAGCTTTTGAGGAATGTATTTGCAAAAATGCAAATACCTTTGGGTGAAGGAGATTTTTCAAAATGCAAATATTATAAATACCTTTGGGTGAAGGGGATTTTCCAAAATGTAATTTGGTAAAATTTGCATTTGTAAAAGGCTTTTATTAATTTAAAAAAACAAAATAACTATTTGTATTATTATTTTTTTTTTTTAAGTTTGGTCATCGGACCGCCTAATCTAGCAGTCGAATGGTCACTGGGGTTGCGCGATCCAGGCGTCACCTAAGATCCGGCGATGGTCGCCTCAAGTGGCAGTTGCCAGCGCGTGTGACCCTCGCCGGCCTTCGATCGGCTTCTCCACCAGAGAAGATGAAGATGAACAATGATGAACAGTATTGAAACTTGCATTTTCAAAATGCAAGTTCCCAATGGACCTCCACCCCTCCATTCCCCCAAAGGCCTTTGAAGTTCCTTAAAGATGCAATTGCATTTTCTCCAAAGTCTTCAAAAAATCGAATCAAACACTATATGCATTTGGCCAAACCCCTTTAGAGCCCCAAATCTCATCACAAATGCTGAACTGAATAGGTCATAATTTATATTTAGACATACTAAAAATATGAAAAGTTAGCAAAATTAAAGTCTTAATCATAAAATAAAGACTCGGACTAGTAATTTCAGATTATATACTCATTATCGAACGCCATGGAATATTGTAGTTTTATGGAAAAATATAAAAAAAAATATTTTAAATTCTAAAGTTTTAGATTCCATCAATTTAGAACTTGAAATTTATCTATAAAAACAGATTTATCAATTTAGAACTTATCTTACATATCTTGAAACCTGGAATTAAATAAGTTCCCTTAGTATAGTCAATCAAGCTTTAAAGCTGTGTTTGGAGATTTCAAGGTAAAATAAGATACTTTCTTCCTTCCAGATCTAATCTGGCAATTTGGCACCAAGCTGTGTTAGGAGATTTTGAGGTAAAATAAGATACTTTCTTCCTTCCAGATCTAATCTGGCAATTTGCCACCATGCACCATGAAGGGTTTTGTCATCAGAGGAAGTGAGTTTCATAAGCCAAAACAATGCCATATTACCTTTGCTGCTGTGTCATTTTGAAAATAGTCCAGTCCTTAATCAGTTCGGCAGGCGAATTTACCCAAAATCTTCGTCCAAGTTCAAGATATGTCTTGGTTAGGTCCAAGAAATGAAATTGCATCGAACATTAACTGCTCAAAGTATGCCGTATGCCGATCCTTGAGTCTGAGCTTGTCTTGAGCACTCGTCATTACATGAGCATTTTTGCAAGAGTTTTACTCCTCGCCCTGTTCCTATATTTTCAATGTCTTATCCAAACGAATCTGACGGCGAAGCTCTAATATTTTCAATGTCAAATTAAATTCCACCCCTATTCCTATCTTTTCAATGTCTTATCCAAACAAATCTGATAATAGAGCTCTCATATTTTTAATGTCTAATTAAATTCCATCCAACAATGTCTAATCCAATTCCTTCCCACATCAAATCCGATAAAGTGGACATCAAACTACGCCAAACCAACGCCAAACCAAGATCAAATTCGATCAAATTCAGCCGAGGCCGACAGCTTTGAAAATTTTAAGACTTGACCAAATTTAAATTAGAAAATTTTTTGAAAATAAATCTAAGGGAAAGATCAAAACTTTTTCAATATTTCTTCTATCGCATCTTTCCAAACAAAGACAATATTTTTATCTAATTCCAACATGATTTCCGAGCGATTTTCATTTCGTACTTCAATTCAGTTCCACCATTTCCCACTCCTATTCTCTTCAAGCCTTCGAAATTCAACCAAAAATAAAAATAAAAATAAAAAAAAACCGGCTCGGGCTTCTAAATCGGTTCCGATTGACGAAAAAACAAAACGAAGAAGAAAAAGAACGAAAAAAAGGTTCGAAAGAGGAGGAGGAGAGAGAAAACGAAGGGGGAAAATGTAGCGACTTGTTCGAGGCCATCATCAAAACCGAGAGATTTGATAGGCACGGAGAATCGCGGATTGTTATCGCCAACCTTCAATGCAATTCGCGCCATCGTTCGGTAAGGAACCGACGCCCTTGCTCTGCAAATTGGCTTCCCTCCACATCACTCAACAGATTTTTACGGTATCGAAACGCTTTTGACAAAAGAGAAATACACAAATATGAAAGAAGAGTTCAAATAATGTAAAGCCGAAGAAGACGATCGAACATGCACGAGAGATTCGCCTCAAAACCCTAACAGAGAGAGACATTGGGGAAGAAGGAGCAAGAGCAATTCACCTGCCAAGGGCTGAATTTCTGAGAAGATGGAGAATGGGGGTAGCAAGCGGCGGTATATATAGGCGCAAGGGAGAGGCGATAAACCCTAATTCTCTAGCGAAATGACTGACTTGCCCTCGAGACTTGCGGTTGAATTTCTTTTAACGAGGGAGAATTACACGAATTGTACTTTGACTAAACGTGTAATGTGATTCTTGAACTTAGTCACTAAATTTTATTCCGATTTTTAATTTAATCCTTAAGATTTTTCCTAAATTATATGAAAATGTTTGGTGAATTCTTATATTTACTAAAAATTTATGAATTATATTAAATAAATTAAAATTTCAAAAATCACATTATATACTAAATTGAAGCTTATTAATCATATTAAATAAATTAAAATTTTATATATCATTCGCTTCATCCTCTCTTTTAGTCATATGAAAACATCTCCAACATGGGAAATAAAAGGCTTATAGTACATATGTCCTGGGGATGTTGTCATGATACTTAAGTAACACTTTTGGTCCTGTTAAGACAAAAAAAGAAAAAATGAAAATGACGATAACCTTTTTCACATTTTTTTTCTTTTTCAGTCAAAATCTTTTTCGCTTTTAAAGAGTCTATTCTAATAAGATGTAATTTCATGGTCCACAAGAGACCCCATGTCCTTATAATATTTTCCCATTAAGATTGAAATGCAACGGGCGTTTGCGATTTAATAAATATCGATTTGGACAACTATGAATCGAAGAAAAGCAGAAAAGACATGGTGTCTCTTGAAGACCATAAATTCCCCCATCTTGTATTGTGCCTTCTTCCTTTTACTTGCCAATGCAAAAGCAAAAAGTCACTAATGCTGGTTTACGTATGTGTTGCGTTCGTAAGCATGTATCGGATTCGAAATTGTTTAGCCCCCCTATATAAAGTTGTGTAAATACAAATGAGCATGCAGAACTTAAAACAGAAAGCTTCTTTCTTAATTTTGGGTCATACTATATAGATATAACAATCTAATCGATTATCTTTTATTTTACTTTTTTTTTTACAATTGATTTTTGATATAAGACTCATGGAGTTTAGTAACGTGCCAAAAAAAACAAATCTACTTAGATATAATTAATTCAATTACACGGTGTTAGCTATATTTTGTCTCCTAATTATGTATTCACATTTGATGCTCCTGTTCATTTTCCATGTCAAATGTATTACTTATCGTCGAAAAAGTGACAGAATTTTACTTGATCAGACAAGGGGGCTGCGGATACAGAGTGGAAATGTTTTGGTTGTTGATCTGAAAATTCTCTCTGTGAATTGGTTGATCCACGTGGACATTTGACAGCAATCCCCAGGACCTCGGGCACTCGGCCCAGCGGTCATTGGCGGCTGCAGAATGGAACCGAATTCAGGAAAGGAAAATGGACATCTCAGCGCCACATCAGATGCCAAGTAGGCGGCATTTTGATAGAGAAATTGGATAGACACTGGTCAGACAACATCTTCAAGAAAGAAACAGAAGCGTGGCTAGTTTGGGGCTGTACCTGAGTAAGACAGTTCTGCCAGCCGGTGAAAGCAAACAAGGTTTTGGCCTTAAAGCTCTCAATTACAAAAATACAAGATTGTCGCTGTCAATCACAAATGCAGAAGGCTGTGACCAAAAGTGACAAATCCGTCGGGTTGAATAGAAATGATGACAGCATAAGTTATCACTCAGTATAGCCGTCAATCACTATGCCAGAAAGCGGAAGACAGACCAGATAGAATACAAATGGTAGATCAAGAAGTAACGTGAGAAGGATAAAATAACCGGCAAGATGTATGTGCATAAGGCAGAGAATATCAGCAAACAATGCTGCTCTCCAATCTCCATAAATCATTCAGAGAATTTTCACGGTTCAGGCTGCATCTTCTCGCATTCTTCTCGGATTGACTGGAAAAGAACAGAGGAGAGGTAACGTTCACCGAAGCTTGGGAACACAACCTGCAAATGTTGACATTCACGTAGGCATTAAGTAATGGGTATGGGTATGAAAGAATGCATAAACAGTGCAGAGGACAAATCAAGAGATTGCACTATCGTATATTTAGCATGCTTTCATAGCTCCCTATCTTGTTGCATTTCTGGAGTAACACCCAGCAGGGAGCTCCAATGCTATGGTAAACACCAATTAGCTTAAAATATAAGCCTAAGAAACCAGAATGAATGCTCCAAGTAGAGACAATGTACTGGCTTGAGTCCTGCCCATTATGGCATTCAAAAGGAGGTTTTGCATAGCTTTTCAATCAACAATGGCAAGCTTTGGAGGGAAATTTGAAATTGTTAAGAGTATTGAGCAAAACCAAGATATTCTCAGCATGAGGTCTTTCTATAGCTGAGCCTCTGCAAGGGAGGTGAAGACTCATTGCAGAAGGTTAAAAGAAAGATATTGAGGATGCTTAATATCCACAAGGGATAGTTAACACATCAGAACATTACACTCTCAAAGAATGCGCAACAGCTAATCCAACTTAAGCACCTAGAAACAAAAGATGGTCAGAGTCTTGATCACCTTAGCAGTGCGATTCAGATAAACCTCCACCAAAGATCATTTCAACTACTCATTAAGCTTCCGTTAGTTACAGTTGCTAAATCCACTCCAATGACAACCATCTCCACAATGACAGGCTATTCTTTGATATCTTATATCTGTAACTAATGTCAAGAAGCAAGTCACATTCGAAAGAAACGTACCGCAATGAGTTTGCCGGCATTTTCAGGTCTCTTTGCAACCATCATTGCAGCGGCAGCGGCAGCCCCAGAAGAAATGCCGACCTGGTTACATATCAGAGTTAAAAATGATAAAATACACACAGGCTTTAGAGCACCTGAAAAATTTTGCTCCAGTTGGAGAGACGCAACCCAACCATTTAGGGGAAAGATGAGTAAAAGCGTAGACCATATAGCTTCAAACCTAACCAAACCATCATCCTATATTTCCAATGCAAATTGAAAGTAGGAGATGAAGCATCCAAATGCTAAAAGTCATCAAGAGGAGAAGGATAAGAAGCTGCTCAAATCATCAAATACACGCTGAAACATGAAAAGGTACATGAATTTGAAAGGTGACATTACAACTAACCATATAACAAAATATTCATAAACCATAGTAACGGCATTGTCAATTCCTTTGGACAGTCTCCAGAACCTAAACAAATACATCAACTATGACTGCGTGTCATTACGAACTTGCTGAGTGAAGTGTGTCCATTGAATTCCATAGCAGAAGTCAAGTTTGCCATTTATTAATACAAGAAAGTCCACAACCTCCAGGATGGCTATATGCAGCAGATAACTTTAGACTGTACTTGCCAGAAACATTACTTGTAACAAAATGACACCTTACTTCTGCATACATCTAATTCAGACAATAAAGAATCTCAGAGCACTGACCAATAAGCCTTCCTGAAGAGCGACTTGCTTTGCAGTCTCAACAGCTTCATCACTGGATATCTGCCCAGAAAAGTCAGACTTAACAGTTACATCACACTTTTTATTCCACTACTGCAACAAAACCCAAATGTATACAAGTTAATATAAATGGATCTGGCTTCACCAATGCATCACGTTAGTAAATTAGATCATAGTATGGAAATGTGGAAAAAGAAAGCCAATTGTTGAAAAAATGACATAAGGTGCAGGCTCAGCCAGTTTGCTAATTTGGGCCAGACTACACTTGGAAGATACTTAAGGGGTCACTCACAATGTTAATTGGGAATGTGAGTTCTTTTTTAAAAATACAAAGAAAAATGCTGCATAACTTCTTATGCAAACACGCAAACTCGAAAAATGAATCCTGTACAGATGCATAACAAAATTGTAAAGGTTTGCACCTCAATGACTTCATCAACCAATTCTCGATCCAGATTTTTTGGCACAAAACCAGCTCCAATCCCCTGAATTTTGTGAGGACCTGCATAAAAGAAGAGAATATAGTAGTCTTGAACTGCAGATATTAAGTTCCATAAAAGTGGTCCAGTTATCTCTATTTGCTGAAGAATTTTTACCAGGCTTGCCACCAGATAGAATGTTGCTTTCTAAAGGTTCCACTCCTATTACCTGCCATAAACAGAGCCAAATGGAGAGCAAAAAAGAAAATTAGTGAGGCAAATCATCTGAAATCCACAGCTTTCTTGTGCAAGTTAATGAAAATTGTTTGCTGAATTTACACAAGAGCATGCTAATGGTTATGGATAAAAATGAAAAGTAATTTACACATGGCACTAGGCAGGGTCAGTGCCAGCTAATAAATTTTCACCTTTATTTTGGGATTTTTTTGTTTAAGGAACCGTCCAACCCCAGTTATGGTTCCTCCTGTACCAATTCCAGCAACAAAAATGTCCACCTTGCCTCTTGTGTCTTCCCAGATCTCAGGACCAGTCGTCTCATAGTGTATCTGCAGGAAATCATTTCCACAACCAGAATAGCAGAAAAGATCAATTTATGCATTATCATCCATGTGGCACTTATGATCCAAAAAAAAAAAGACGTGGCACTAACAGAAATATAATGAGCTAGATGCAAATTCCTTTGTTCATTTCATGAAAAGCGGGTGAAGAACACCCCAAGTGCCACAACTTTGCACGAGGGAACACATAAGTGCCAAAACTTCCAAAGGTACACTTAAGTGCCAAAATCAGAGAGCTTGATGACTTGGCACAGGGGCACACATAAGTGCCACCTAGATTTAGAATTGATTGAATGGATGCATAGGTGTGCATGGGTTGGGTAAAAACAAAACCCAAGGTTACCCATAATGTGAGAAAACAATTTTACTTGACAAAATTATCAGGCCTTGATGGACCTGAGTGGGCTTGCCCAGGCTTAGAAGGGAAACTGCTTGCCCAAATTGTGCTTCGAAATCTGAGGTCTTGATGGGCGCCCAGGCACATGATGAGGTCTATTTATTTGGAAAAATAAAAAACAAGCATAAATTGAGGTCTAACGAGAAAAAGCAGAAAGCCAAACATACCTTTGGATTTGCAGGGTTATCAAACTGTTGAAGCATGTAGGCATTTGGTGTGCTATTCAATATCTCTTCAGCTTTTTGAACAGCACCTTTCATTCCCTTAGCCGCATCAGTTAAAACAAGCTCAGCTCCAAATGCTTTGAAGAGAACCCTTCGTTCCATACTCATTGATGCAGGCATTGTCAAAATCAGTTTATATCCTTTTGAAGCAGCTATAAATGCCAGACCAATGCCTGTGTTCCCACTGGTTGGTTCTACTAGAATACTCTGAGCAAAAGAGGAACACAAAGTGTTTGTCAAGATGATTAGAGAATATTTAGCACAATAAAATAGGAAATTTATGGTTTATCCGATGTTTTGCAACACATCAAACCAAATGTATTCCTGGGGGGAAAATAAAATCTGTAACAACCCTATCTAAAAAACATCAGACCAGGTGAAAGATTGTCTATTGAAAATGAAAAGGAAAGTTACAAATCTGTCAAATATGAAGTGGACTTTCACAGAAAGACACCATCATTGCAAAGCAGGCCATCATCAAGCTTTAAAACTATTTGATAGCGGAAGTTTCAAACGAATAGCGAAAACTGAGTCCGGGCCTTTTCGTAACATGGAAACAAATGCCAAAGAAGATGCTTGAAAGCAAAGTCAATTAGTTCATCAATCAAGGCCAAGCTTCCTTGAAAAAATATTATTCCCGAGTGAATGATAAACATCAATATTGCTTCTCCAACAAGCGTGCAGATAACTAAGCTGCATATCCCATTGGTTACCTTTCCAGGTGTAATGAGCCCTTTTCGCTCAGCATCAGCAATCATACTGTGACCAATCCTGAAACCAGAAATCCAATAATATTAGCAGTCAATATCTGAAGTTTTCCACATAGAAAAGATACATGTCAAATACAAAAAACACCTTTGGGTGTAAATTATATGAGCATTAGATAGTCCAGGGCAATTAGGTTGAAAAGTAAAAACAAGAAAGTTAACAAATAACGCCTCTTCTGATCGTCCAGATAATATCGGTAATAGATTCTCTATGTTGGAATCACCATGTTCTTGAAGGCCATTCCTTACAAACACGCAACAGAAGCAAGTTCAGATCCCATACCTGTCCTTAACACTGCAACAGGGTTCCATGATCTCAAGCTTGGCAGCTACATTGGCAACACATCCCTTAACCAAATTATTCAAGTAAACCATTGGTGTTCTCCCAATGAGCTGTGCCACAAGCCAACCAGTTGAGCAAAGTCATTTCAAAAGACGAATTTAATGATCTTACACACAAGAGAAATAGAGATTGAGTAAGAGTAGACACTTCCAAAGTCTTAAACAAATAGAGAGATAAAAAACTTGCAATTAAGTAAGAGATGAAAAATTTATCACTGAAGCAGACAGCAAAGATATACAGTACTTTCTTACCAAAAAAAAAAAAAAAGATATACAGTACAGAGAAGAACAAAAACCTCCTCCAAGGTCCACTTCCTTAAAAGACACTCAGAAACCAATTCAGGCACCATGCCAATCCCAACAAAAAACGGAGGATTTTCACTATCCTCCCAATTTTAGTGTAGCAACCAAGAAAGAAAAGGGTTAATAATCTCCAGCCTGCTGCTGATTGGTCAAGCACAAATTTAACTGTAAGACACTTCTTAAAGGAGACACACGTCTGTGCAGTGAGGAAAGCGCTGGGCTGAATCTTCCCAGAACAATGATCAATGACTCCATGTCACAACATTCATTTCCAATTACTTTCAACTCTCCTAATTTAACAGACACAGAGATACACGACAACATGATCCTAAGCAGGTCTAACGCCCAACACCGCAATCTGCCGGATTACTTACGAAGAACATAAAGCCTTACCAATTTTCTCCATTTCACATCATCCTTAAACCAGAACCACTATCACTACTGTGAAACGGAGACTCTCTGATAATCCAATATCGCATGATAATTGATACTCGAGACGCAAACTCGCTCTCAATCCATTTCCGCCGAGCACGAGAAACTGAGGAATCGCAGAGCGAATCTCCAAACAACGCGCGATAAACTAACAAGCTAAGCATCGGGCAATCGAAGCAACACGACTCGACAATCTCATTCCCAAACAAAAAAAGGAAAAATCCGCGGGTGACGGCGCTGCTCTCGACTTTCAGGTACCTGAGTGACATCTTCCGCAATGTTCAGGCCCTCGATCTCCGTCTGCGGCGTCACCGAAACCGCCTTGCACACCAAAGAGAATCCCGAGGAAGTAGAAGACGACGACGAAGAAGCGGAGAAGCTGCCGAGCGACTTCTTCTTCAGCCTGAGGGGATCGGGGAGCGATCTCCGGCGAGGCTTCGCGGTCCCGGATTGGGAGGTGAAGGGGAGCCCGTGGCGGGAGGAGCACGCCGTCGCCGGCGGCGGAAGAGAAGGAGGAGTGGTCAGCGAATTGATCGCCAGGGACGACGGCGCCGCCATTTTCGCCGGCGTAGGTGGTCGGAGAGAGAGAGAGAGAGAGAGAGAAGGAGGATTCGGCTGCTGGCTTCGTTCGGTGGAGAGGGCACGCGGTAAAATATAATTTCTCCGCAAATGTTTAACGATCTTGAGGAATGACGATGACGTCATTAATGTCGTTGACCAATCTTCTTTCCTTATTTTGCCAAAAATGCCATTTACATAATAAACTAAACATCTTCTTGTTCTTTCTTTTTTTAAATTTGTTGGAATTATAATCTTGTTTTAACAATTGAGATTCTTTCTCTGTCAATTAAAAGTTCTAACGAATTCGTGATATCGAGGACAATGTAAAGCAAATCATTGCCATTATTTTATCCTTATTATTTGTCCGTTCATAAAAATATGTCATAAATTACTATTAATAATGAAAATATCTTATATTGATTAATTATTTCAAGTGATATGAGTAAATATTTTTCAAATTATTCATACATCATGGAACAAATGACACCTTGGTAAACTTTTTGTTGTTGATTAAATACAAAATATTATCATAATAAGAATGACATTTCAACAAGTTTACGCTAGTGAATAATTTGCCAATACTCAAAATTAACTGTGTAATTTTGTCTACGACTCAACATGGACATGGACTTAAATAGTCAACTTAAGCATCATAATCCAGCTTGAGTTTGGAAATAAGATCCCGTTGATTATCAATCCGAATCAATGAATAATTTTATGTTAAAAGAATGTCCCCTTTTTAAGTTATTCAAATCATCAAACAATGCAATTCAGAATGGTCTATTTTAAACTCCTATTAGTCCTATTCTTTCTCGATTACTAGCACAAGATTGCATACCAATTTAAAAGACGCCAATGAAAAAGCCAGCGATTCTAATTCTATGATCACGGTTCCTACACATAACAACATCACCGGTTAAATTCTACAAGTGACCAAGTATAAATATTTCACGAACGACCCACTTCTCCGAATTCCAGGTACGATATATTCCCCGAATTTCGCCTCGCATCTCACTCGATCAACAAGATCAGTACGACACATAATGGTCCCGCGATTTAGCTGCTTACTGCGGATTCCCAAAAACGTGGACTTCCTCGCCGTAGAAAAATATGGTTTGATAAGTACGAGGAGTGAGAAAATTGTCCCTTTTTTTTTTGGAAAATTTGGGTCCACAAGCGGGCCTTTTCCTTTCAAGAGGAGAGAAAAAAATCCAACTCGTCCCCAAATTCCGTCCAGTTTCAATGTACCTGCAAAGCTTTTCTAATACCTTTTTGTTCTTTTCTTCTCTCCTCTCTGGGGCCTGAAGGCTAGAACCAGCTAACTTTCCGAAGGAAATCCCAATCATGGACCCCAGAAAAGTCACTCTAATTCTTCTTGTTTTTTTCTAATAGCGAAAAGTCAATGAAGCAAAGGGGGAGAGAGATGTTGGCCCACGTTGAAAAGTAAAATGCTACAACTCAAACAAATCACTCCTTGAAAAGTTCCTAAACCCATATGCTCCCGAGAGAAGTTTTGTCACCCACTAGTAAGGAAAGCCTGCTCCAAAACTATGTAAGCCCATCAGATCTCGCCAAGGTATATCTGCTTGTCGCTACTGCAAGATCCGATGATGGGCTCGGTCGGGTGGAACACAGTCTCATTCACAGACCCCGTGTGGCCCGGGAGCTTGTACAGGATCCGTCGGGACGTCGTGTCCCAGATGTAGACCATGCGATCCGCACTGCCAGCAGTGACCTTGCTTCCATCAGGTGACCAGCCACACTTCAGTAGGTTCTTCTCAAAGTTGTGCTGATGACCTTCCATTATCTTCACACAGCGGTTTTGTGGCGCGTAGGGGCGCATATCCCAAATGCAGAGCTTACAGTCCATGGCATTAGTAAGGAGATAGGAGCCATCAGGACTCAACTGCATACCTGTAATTGTATCTTGGTGGCCTTGAAGGGTCATGGTAACTTCACCTTTACGTATGTCCCATACCTTCACATCATTGTCTATCCCCCCAGTATAAATTTTATCCGATGCATCAGAAAAGGAAACCGCCGTGATTTGGTATTTATCAGGAAATGTTTGGATGGCACCTCTTTGACGCATGTCCCAAAGCTTAGCAGTTCCGTCATCAGATCCACTCACCACCAGAGAGGCCCTCTCCGTGAAGGACAGCATGAATTGACAAATGAAGAATGTTCTACCATCTTTTTTACCTGTTTGCCCGTTTCAACATCCCAGGCTCTTAGGGTTTTGTCAGGGCTGGCCGATATAATCTGAGAACCATCTGTTGTCCATTGAAGATCCAGAATTGCATTCTTGTGCCCTTTCAAGACCATAAAGTTTTTGCAATCTCCATGCACGTTCCATAAGAAGATTTCTCTGTCATGAGACCCAGATGCAATGACTGTCCCAGCAGGATTGAACTTCATAGTGTAGACAGCGCTCGGGTGACCAGATAATAACATGATAGGTGATTCTAAGCTTGACGTTCTCTGTCTCCCATTTGGCATGGGTCCTTGAGGAGGAGGAGCACTGTATGGAACAGTAGACCATTCCATTGGTCTGGGACCAGCCACTGATAAAGCATTTTCACCTGGAGCAACTTGCATCTTCACCTGGTCGCTTAACCAAATTAACTTTTACTTCTCTGCAATACAATATCGAGACAATCAATGAGGGAATTACCATGTAATGAGAGTTAACAATAGCACAGCAAGCAGACTCGTACATCACGCTTTACATACAAGCACCTGCTTTTGACCCTATATAACAACAAGCATAGCCTACCAAGCAAAGGACCAGGTCCGACAGTAGTTTTCTACTGCACCAGTTATTTCAAAGATTAAAAAGGAAAATTAAATTAATAAACAGGAAAAGCACTTCCAAAAGAAAATGGTTCAAATATACTTAAGAAAAGTGCTTAAATACCTAGGATACAAGGACATTAACATGGATTTCTTAAAGAAAAGAGGGGTCAGATAAGATGTCAGATCATCAAACTCACTGCTAACAAATGGAAAATGATCCTCTAAGATGGTTTCCAACACGCAAGGAGAAAGTCTTAATTGTAGAAGAGAACAATGACGTCATAAGAAGCAAGAAAGGAATAGAAGGAGAAAAGACGGCAAACAAAATCAAAGTAATTAACTCACGGGAAGTTCTTAACAAAAGAGAAAAAAAGGGATCCGTGTCACCAAACCCAAATAATATTTAGCTAAGCCAAAATTGTTCAAACATATTACAGCCATTGATGGTCTTCAAAAGGGGAAAAGACAGATGCCACTATGACAAGGTGGCATCATTAGATGCATGCAAATTGATGATTTCACAGATGCAGAGGATAGTAATTTCATATAGGACCAAAATAGTGTGAAAGGAAGATATTGAAGGACAAATTTGAGAAACAATGCTAAGACTAGGGAGATTCTTTGGTAGAATGGATCTGCAATTCTAGTCTTTGAAAAAGCACTAAAAGAACTAAAAAATATGAAGGAGTGCTTATTGATCTACTTCCAGCAAAATTAAGGTTCCAGAAGACAAAGTTTCCGGGAGAAAAGAGCACTTCAATCAAAATGGTAAAGAGTTGGAACAGGGAAAAGCTAC